>PVKB01000474.1:75146-733297 GCA_004027205.1 Ctenodactylus gundi | reverse complement strand
ACAGGCTGACCTTGGATTTGAGATCCTCCTGGTTCAGCCTCCCATGTATTAGGATTACAGATATGTGTCATTGGGCATATTTCCTGGATTTTAAAAGAGATATTAAAAGACTGACTAGCCCTAGCGTTCTCCTTTTGTGGTAAGCAAATAATCAAACCTGAGAAGACTTTTATCTCAGTGCTGAGTTCAGTATTATTAAATTCTGTGTCTATGAAACCAATCACAGTGCTTCAAATACCAGCTCAAACCAGACCCCTACTTTCATAAACTGTTCCAAATTATATGACTTCCTTTCTCTTCCTTTCTACTTTCTCTTCTTTTCTCTTCCTCTCTTCTTCATTCTTCTTGACTATTTCCCCAAAATTTATTAATTTCTATTAATATGTATATATGATACACAGTGGTCACGCCAAACATTGGCTTGCATACATGTTGCGTAATCATCACCAACCTTTTATCTCTCCCTCGCCCTTCTCCCTTCCCACGGCATCCCTTTCCCCCTCCCTTTCCAAAGACCTGCCCCTCCCCACTTTCTGCCATGTCTTTTATTCAGCTCTTTTACTTATTTAAACTTTAGTTTTCTTATATTTCTTCCTGATTCTTTACTGTTTCTAATAAGTCCAAAAGGACTAGAAATCATATATTATAATTTTCTTCAATGTATAGTAGTATTTAACCCTTTGTTCCATTTTTGTATCCATTTCAGTTTATATTGGTTTAACTTCTCTTTAGTATTTATTTACATTTTTTATATTCAGTCTCCCTTCATTTAGAGCACTTAACTGCCTTTTAGTAGAGGAGGGGACACACCCGTCTCTGCTGTCAATGTCGAAGCAATTAGGTGCCACCAAATGGCTTGCAACTTGGCCTGTCCTCCTCATAAAGGCTTATGATAGATAGGATGTGGCAGAGGTCAGGAATTCTGCTGAGTATTCTTCAAATTGCTTGAGCTTTCTCTAGTCCCCTAGGACACAATCAGAAAACTAGTGCCCTCTAATTCTGGCGCAGAGCTTTCTTCTGCACTCTCCACAGGGCACTGAGTGAGGGTGTGTCAGGCTGGCCCGTTTAATTGTACTCTTTATGCCCAAGCATTAGTTTCGCCCTTTTCTGCTTTGTATAGTCTGTTATAATTAGTAATTTGCTGGCCACAGTTAGCATAGGGGATTTGATCTGAGCAGAGATAATTTCTCGTCTACCCATGGTTACTAAATAATTTAAGAAGCAGAAGACAATGAATTTCCCCCATCAAATACACTTTGTTTTCTGTGTTGTCATTAAGGAAAATGATTACGAGGGAAAGAAACCAGGAAATTCATAAAGATCAATATGTTGATGATATTCTGATTATAGAAGTTGTTTTATGTTAATTTTCTTTTCTCCACGAGGTGATTTAATTTACCGTTAGAAGCTCAAGAGCTGAGAGACTAGTTTCACTCTGCAGTGAACAGTGCAGTTTTCCAGGCAGGAAGTGCCGTCGTCACTGCAAGGCTGTCTAAGGAGAGTTGTCTGCAGACGAGATTTTCATAGAAAATGATATTTATGAATCAATAGGAATCTTTTTCTAGAATAAACTGCAGAACAACACTGAACCTGCACTTCAGAATCAAAATAAAAAACTCCTATTTTTTTCCCGTTTTTATCACCAAAACTATGTACAGTAAGATAGATGGGAACTAGGATGATTGGATAAAAAGGTTTCATGTGCATCTCTACACCTATCAGTGAGGACCAGGTGTGAAAGAGTCTGTGGCGAGAGCCTTACTTGACATTTTAAAGAACTCTTCAGGCTTCCTGAGCCTCATTTGTTCTGATGTGAATCAGCATTTATGATCCCACTATCCTTTTCGTGTTACAGATTCCTCATTCCCCTCCCTGCTCTATTGCCCTGCTATGTGTTGACATCAGCCTTAATAGGTAACGGCATTGTTGGCTGAATGCCCTTCCACGGTCTTCCCAATATCACTGTAAGCATACCTGAGGCCTGTTTCTGGAACTAGATATCTAAGGCTGCAAATTATGCTGTACTTGATAGTTTCAAGAGTCTAGAGCCAACATGACTGCTTAAGATATAGAGCCAAGAGTTGTCCTTCTGGCACATCTGTGTTTACTGGTTATGGTGACAGCATCTTAATCATGCTTGTGTTTACCTTAGACCCATCGTATTGGTGGAGGCTTTCAAGACCCTGTCACCTCCCCACCATATCAGTCTCCATGGTACAAGGACCATAGACCAACTCTGGGAAAGTCAAATCAGAAATGGTATTCATGTTATCGGAAGGGTGGCTGCTAGATCAAGCAAAACATGAAACAAAATAAAACAAAACATGCAGGCTCACCAGGTAGGAATGCTCAGGTGTCATCTAGACTCTGGGAATCTGATGGTAGATGTGGACTGGTAATGGCCTGAAGTAATGACTCCAAGAAGGTACACAGGAAACTTTGTACTTTCCTACCCTACCCCATTGCTTTGTGTAGGAAGTTGAGATTTCCTACTGGTATGTAAAATGCTGTCTATGGGCAGCTTAACCTAATCCCCCAAATCCTGCCTTCCATCAGATTCCTCCCTCGTCATAGCCAGTGTAAGGCTGCCACTGGGGCATCAGTGTGGGGAATTATCTTCTTGTGGTTTTCCTAATTAGGCCCTGCTGCAGAAAGGAGTGTTTTAGGAAAGAGGGTCCTTTGGCCAGTGTCAGGCCGTGATGTAACTGCCTTTAGCCAACGCCATTCTTTGCATCAAGGCTGTCGTAGTGGGAAGAGGTGCTACAGTTTGGATCTGAAATGTTTCCCGAAGCCCCGTATGTTTAAGGCTTAATTTCTATCATGGTATTGTTGGATGGTGATGGAAATTTTGAGATGTGGGCCCTAATGGGAGGTCTTTCAGTCTGTTGAATATGCCCTTGAAGGACAGTGTGGAAGCTTGGTCTCTTAACCTTTCTCTCAAAGTTGTCCCTCTTCCCCACCTAAGGTGAACAGCCTGGCTTCACCGGGGGGCTCCCACTGTGATGTACCACAGGCCCGGAAATAATGGGGATGATCAGTCATGGACTATAGTCTCCATGACTGTGATCCAAAATAAGCCCTTTTCCTTTTATACAGATTATTTATCTCAGATGTTTGTTACAGTAATAGAAAGTTCACTAACACAAGAGGTATTCCCCACAAGGAAAATTGGGAACTGTTCCCCAAGGGAAGGGGAATGGCTATAAATCACATGCTCCTGGCTTTATCAACAGAGTGGCAGTTCTTCCAGGACATGAGCTGTGTTGACTCCTTACGTGGCCTCTTGGAGACTTCCCGTGGTTGCACACCTTGCCTTCCTTGAGAATAATTCAGACTCACTGGCCTTTATGCTGAACTCAGCTCTGAGTTCTTATGTTCACTGAAAACAAATCCTTCATATGTTTGAGATTAGCTTACAAGTCTAACAAATCACTTTCTTCTTTAGACCTTTTGGTCTCTAAACTTACTTTCTTTCCCAAGCATGGATTTTCCAAAAACTGCAAGTGCCTCACCTCACTCTCCACTTTTCAGTCAAATCTCATCTCCTCAGGGAGAGCTGCTTCCATCAAACCAGTTCAAAGTGTTGACCCTCAGTTCCTCCCATTATCTACCATACTCCTTATTGCAATCTAAAATTTGCTTTTTGGAGAGGTTTTGCTTTTATCTATCTCTCCACTAAGCTATAAATTCCATGAGAATTTCTTTGTGTTTTTATTACTTTATGTAATTGTTTCCTAGGATTATACCTTTCATTTTATTTTATTTCATTTTATTTTATCTTATTTTATTTTTTAAGACAGGGTCTCATTCTGCAGTCCAGGCTGGTCCTGAACCTACTTTGTATTCCAGGCTGATCTTGAACAGATGGCAGTCCTTCTGCCCTGGCATCCTGAGGCCTGGGGTTACAGGAGTGTACTGCCATGCCTGGTTTATTTGGTGATGGGGGATCAAACTCAGGGCCTTGCACTTGCTAGATTAAACACTCTAACTGCTGTGCTATTCCTCCAGCCCCCAGAATTATACTTTTTATATTAGACTTTCTCAGTAAATATTTAACGAATTAGTGGCATCTTTTACACAACTTTTTACTGCAATATATAATATGCATGCAGAAATGTATCAGTCTATATAAACTATTTTAAGAAGTGGTTCTAAAGTGAATATTTGTTGACCCTGACCAGGGCAAGACATTATACGATTAGCATCTCAGAAACTGTTCTTTCACTCCATATGTATCCACTTATAATCATGACCTCTTTTCCCCCTAGTGGTATGGCTACTATCTTCACTGGTATGATAATCATTTACTTGGTTTTCTTCACAGTATTACCCCTTATACATACATTTCTAAGCCTATCGCTTAGTTATTTCAGTAAAAAGAATCAAATGTAAATGGATTTATATAATTTTTACTTCTGTACAATTTAATTACTTCACTAAAGACTGTAGTTTTTGTCTTAACTTCCAGTATCATGGAGTGAGAAGGTTGTTGAATCACATCCTCAGTGAGCACCTAGTAACCTGGTGAAGACCTGGGAAGCAACCGTTTTACTGTTCTGGAAATTGACTAAAAGTCAAATGATGAAAGTGCACTCCTGATTTTGGGTAAGAGAACCATGAATCTGTGTTATTGTTGCTGTGGAGTCTAATGGACATCCAGGACACACCCCTTCCTCCTGTTCCCTGCTTTCCACCATGCAACCCTGCCACCAATGCATCTTTTCATCAGAAGGTAAATATATTAGGAAAGATGAAGGTCCAAGAAATCTATTTTTCTCATTTTCTCTTAATATCTTTAAGAAATATAAACCAATACTTTTAGCAATATTTTCATAGAATTTATGACATGTAGACATACATGACAATAATGACACCAACATAGAGAGGAAAAATAGAGTAATACTGGAGCAGTGTTTCTATATTTTACCAAAATTATATTCCAAATCCTGAAGTAAATTATAATAAACTTAAATACATACTGTAATTCCTAATATCAAAATAGAATATAATAAGAAACATAATTATCTGGTTCCAGTGGTGAAGGCTAGTAGTCATAGCACTTTGGGACACTGAAGCAGGAGGATCATAAGTTCAATTCTAGCCTGGGGAACTAAGCAAATTACCAAGATTTTATCTTAAAATAAAAAATCAAAAATAGACTAAAGAATGTAGCTTAGTGCAAAGTGACACTAAAATATGTGTTAAACACAAATGAGACAAAGATCACATGGCAAAATGGCATAAATTCAAACATTATCCACTGGTACATCAAACATGATTGGACTACATGTCCTCCTCAAAAAAAAAAAAAAAGATGTCAGGCTAGATGAAAAAGCAAAAGCCAATAATATACTGTCTATAAGAGGTCTTAGATTCCAAGGCACTTATAGGTTAAGAGAAAAGGATTGAAGAAGGTATATCACACACACACACACACACACACACACACACACACACACGTATATATATTAACCAGCAGAGAGTTGGAATAACTATTTTGACATCAGACAGAAGAATCATTGAACTAAGAAATATTATCAGAGACAAAAGGGATATGTAATGAATAAGAGAGTTACTGCATCAGAAAGTTAAAACAGTTGTGTATTTGTATGCACCAAATAATAGTCTCAAGATACTTAAAGCAAAATCTAACAAAATTAAATGAAATAGATAATTATAATAATTGCAGATTTCAATATCTCACACTCAATAATTGGTAGGACAACTAGACAGAAAGTCAAGAAAAGTGTGAGCCAAATAACACCATCAATCAACTTGACTTAAACATTTGGAGGACACAATCCCCAATGGATGCAGAATATGTCTTCTTCCCAATTTTACACGGGATATTCTCCAAGGTAAATCACACTGGATCATAAATAAATCAACACATTTTAAAAGATTGGAGTCATACAAAGTTTGATCTTTCATCACAGACTAATTAAAAGATTCACAACATATTAAGAAATCTGAAGCCAGGCATCGTGGCACAGGCTTGTGGTCCCAGCACTCTGAGAATCTGAAGTAGGAAGATCACAAGTTCAAGTCCAGTCTGGGCAATATAGTGACCATAAGACCCTGTCTGAAAAACAGAGCAGATCCGGGTGGGGGGGTATATCTCAGTGTGAAGACCTGAGATCAATCCCCAGTAGGAAAAAATTCCAAGTAAACCTCAAACGTCTGGAAAACAAGCAACATACTTCTAAATGAAACATGAATCAAAGACAAAATCATGGAAATTACCATATATTTTGCACTGAATGAGAATGAAAATGCAACACATAAAAATTTATAGGAGTCAGTTAGTAAGCATATAAATGGATTTTGTTTAGTTTTATGCCTTATTGAGAAAGATGAAAGGTCTGAAATTAATAATTTAAGTTCTTCCTTTAAAAACTCTAAGTAGAATAAAAAAAAAACTGTTAGCACAAAACTACAGAATTAGACCATCTATGAAGAAAATCAATGAAATCAAATACTTATTTCTCTGAAAACACTTTAAAAATTGGGAAATTATTAGTAAATATGACAAAATAAGAAAAGACACAAAAATTTTCAGAAATTTGGCATCACCACCAAAGAAAACCCAGATGAAATAGACACATCGCTAGAAAGACATAAATTACCCAAACTGAAGAAGACACAGGAAAGAAAGGATCGATCTATAAGAACTAAAGAAATTGAACACTGATATATACAGCAGCAATATTCGTGATTGTCACAAAGTAGAAACAACCCAAATGTCCACTGATGAATGAACAAATAAGTTGTTGTATGCAGTGAATATTATTCAACCTTACAAAATAAGGCACTTCTGATACATACTATATAACATAGATGACACTTAAGGATATTAAGTAGGTCGCAAAGATGAGAAAGACTTTGTGTGAGTGGAGCCTAGAGTAGTCGGATTCATAGCCACAGAAATTAGAATGGCAGTTGTAACAGTGTGAGATAGAGAGAAAGGGGGGTAGTTGTTTAGCGGTGTAGAACTTCAGTTCTGCAAGATGAGAAGAGTTCTGGAGTTCGATTGCACGATAATAAGAATGTATTTAATATGACTAAAGTCTGCACTTAAATTTGGCTGAAATGGTAGACAAATTTTATGTTATATAATTTTATCAGAATTAAAAAATAAGAAGAGGCCTTCTTAGAAAGCACAAGACTTCCAACACTTGTCACTAAACTGGTATAAACACAACGTACTTCCCTAACATTAAAAAAAAATAAAGAAATTGAATTAGCAACTTGAGATATTTCCACGAAGAATAGTCCAGAACCAAATTATTTTATGGATAAATTCTCTCCAATATTTATAGAAAAATAATACCAATCCTTCACAGACTTTTTCCAAAAAAGTAAGGAGGGAAACTTCTGGATTAACTCTAGGAAGCCTCCACAACTCTGCTTTCAAAGGCAGACAAAGATGTCACTGGAAAAGAGAATTACTAAGTGATTTTCTGCATGAACATAAATATAGGAATTCTTAACATGATACTAGCAAGTTAAATTTAGCATTATCTTAGTAGGATCATTCATTATAACTAAGTGGGAGTTAGCCATGTTTTGTTAGGTGGTTAAACGTGTATTTCTGTAGAATATACTACATAGGAGTAGAATTTCTAAATTTTTTTTTTTTTTTGTAAATAATGTCAGGCTGCTTTCCAAAGTGGTCATACTTATTAGCAGTGCAAGAGAGTTCCTATACAATTAGACAGCACTTGTAATTGTCAGATTCTTAAACTTTTTCCTATTTAATCAACACAGTAGGATCTTATTCTGGTTCTGCTTTGTAATTGCCTAAATCCTAGTGAGGTCCAGTGCTTCCTGATTCATATTTGGTTATGTGCATATACTTTATGCATGTGTAAAGCTTGATACAGTGTATAAATAGTGATACTAGATAGCTTTATTGAATGCTTATCATGTGCTAATACATATTCATTCTTGATGTGAGTGCTTGAGACATGTTCATTTCATCATCACAATAGCCTTGTAAGGTATTTTCCCCTGTATCTCTCATGATGGTTATATTAGAACTCTTTCACTTTAATCTATTAAGATTATAAACATTACTTGTTATTCATTATGTTACATCTATTTAAAGTCAAAGTACTAATTCTACTTGTTCATGAGATATTGTACTTTTTTATATTGTGAGTTCAATTTGTTACTATGTTGTTTAGAATTTCTGAAAATCTGCGTTCCCAAGTAAGAATAACTTGTAATATTCCTTTCTTGTACCATTTTTATTTGGTTTTGATGTCAATATTATTTTTAATCTTCAACATTCGGTTTAATTCAGACCAGTTTGTGGCACATCTCTATGGTAACTTTATAATTAACTTAACCCAGTCGACAAGTAATCAAAACTTTTGCCCTCTTGTGGACAAAGAAGGATCACAATGAAACCACCCGCAAGAGTCACTGTCTCTTCTCCACTTACCCTCTTTGAACTCATGTGCTTTTGTTGTTTAGTAATTTAATCAGTCCTCTTTTTCCTCAATAGAAATTCTCATTTCAACACTTATTTTATTTATTCACACTCTCTAATTTCCTTAAAATTTCTTGCATCTCGGATCTTTGCTGTATCATTTTCTTTCTGCCTGATGAATAGCAATACATTGTTGCAGTAAGGATATGTTGGTAACAAATTCCCTTAGGATTAGTTTGCTTTACACTGGAGTAGGATTCTATGTCAAAAAGTATTTTCTCTTGGTATAACAAGGTTACTATTCCACTGCTTTCTGTGGTATGTAATTGCTACTGAGTAACTACCTAACAACTACGATTGTGGTTTAGAAGTCAATCTGACTGCTATTTATTAAAGAGTATCTTATATACTTTTCTCTAGTTACTTTTAAGATTTGGTTCTCTTTACTTTTGTCTTTTTGCAAGGTTGCCATTATTCATTTACTTCCAGATTTTCTCCTAAACACCACCAGACCCGGTCTACTAGGGATCAAACTCAGGGCCTTGCTCATGTGAGGCAAATGCTTAACCACAGAACTATATGCCAGCCAGAGGATTCTTTTACTTTTTCTTCCTTGGGGTCCCTGGATCACCTGGATCTGTATATCTGTGCTCCTGTAGTTCTGGAAAATTCTTAACCATATTTTCTTTGAACATTTTCTCTATCTCAGCCTTTCTATTTTCTTCCCTGAGGAACTAATCAAATGTATGTAACTTTTTTTCACTATATTCACTCTGTGTCTTACTCTCATTTTAATTTTTTCCTACTCCATGTTCTAGCTTGAATAGTTTATTTTAATTTATCCTCAGTTCATTAATTCTCTCTTATATTTTATCCAAGTTCATATGCCACTGAGTTGTTAACAGTCTTTATTTTAGTTTTTCTTTATAAAAGTTGTATTTGTTTCTTTTTCCCAAGTCTGTTATAAGGTTTCATACTTTTTCTTTTTCCTGAAGTTATTGCAGTTTTGTCATTAATTTCTTTAAACGTGGAGTAACTGCACTGGTATTTTATGTTACCTTCAGTGTCTGAGGAGAGTGCAGATGTGCTTCTGTGCTATTTTGATTCTCCCCTTGTCATTATGTTGTGTCCCCTTGTGTTGTTGCTGATCTTGGGTTGCTTGGTTTCCTTACCCTAGCACAATGATTGGTAGGATTTACTAAGTCTAGTGTAGTTATGTCTTCCACCTAGAAATCTCTGAGCTTGGCTTCTATGAAATTCTTGAGTGCACTACCATTTGGGTGTTGCCTTAAATCATTTTCACAGCAGAGGTTCCTTAGTCAGTTTAGGATATATGTGATGTAAGTACATGGCAGTAAGCTCACTACAGGGCTGGTAAGGGCAAAGTAGCCTTCAGAGTTGGGGAAAGGAGCATATGCTTACACCTATTTTGTACTGACTTTGAAGATGTAGCTCTTTGGAAGCCCATTTAATGTGGGGAAGTTTGAAAATGTCCCTTTTGGACAGTTTTGAGCAGTGACTTTTGCTGTCTGGCCCCATGCAACCCTGAGCAGAAACTCAAGTAAACTATAGCCAGAAATGCTTTTAGGCCTAAGTACTTTAGTGTTTAATATTCTTGCTAGTCCTCAGTTAGGTATTTCTCTAGAATTGATTGAAAGTTCCCGCTGCTGTTTTGTCTCTTCATTCTGTTAAGGAGAGTTAAAATGTCTTAACCAGTGTGTGTGTGTGTGTGTGTGTGTGTTGGCGAGAAAGAGAAGGCGTCAATTTGAATACTGTAGCTGTTATGACTGGGAACAGGAAGCTCCATCATATTGCTTTAGACTCTTAGATCCTTGAATACATTCAAGATGGCATTATATCCCCAGAATGTCATGGCATATGGGCATTTGAATGCTTGTGAAGGACTATGTATGAATGAACACAAAGGAAAAATGAAAAGCAAATTAATTTTGTTAATATTTCTTACCTTATTCTTGTTATTAAATAACACCTTAATCGGTGTTTCAAAATCCTGTGAGTTCCACCAATATTAATATTAGAAACTAAGCTTGGGGCTAGGAATGTAGATCAGTGATAGAGTGCACACTAAGCCTTTGGTGGCATTAGTATACGCACACCATCTCCAACACTAAAAGCAAAAACAAAAAAGTTAAAAAGCAAATTTATTCAGTTTTTTAGAAGGGTAATATATTTGTTGAAGATAGTTTTATTTAAACAAATCATCAGCCTTCTGAATAGAAGCCTTCATAGATACACATGGAGTCAACAACTCTGACATATTGGAGGCCATTTTCATTTTTAAATTCATTATTATTTTTAACACATAATACTTGTATTGCATGAAAAGCTATACTTTATATTTCTAAAATACTGTTTCTCACATATACCCTTCTTTAACAATAAACGAAGCAGACTATTGCTGTTAAGACATTTGAGAATAGCTATCCTCCTAAAGCTAGAGTACCATGAAGTCTAAAAATGTTTGAAATTATAAACATTTTTGATCTGAATATATAAAGTATTCCACGGTTTACCTATTATAAGTTGAAAATCCTTGTGGCAATCATACTGAGATGGCCTACATACTTTAAATCTAGTATTTATATTGTTGGATATGAGCTGATTTTTGATGAGATTGGGCATGTTTGGGGTGGTATGGTCGTAGATATAATGGGCTTTTTGAATGCTACAGTTCATCACACAAGAAAATTGTTTTGCTCCAATACAACGTATATGCTCAGGCCTGTCATTTTTAGAGTACAGTAGTCCCTCCGTATCTGTGGTTTTACTTTCCATGGTTTCAGTTACCTGTGGTCAACCACAGTCCGAAAATATTAAATGGAAAATTCCAGAAACATTTGATGAGTATTAAATTGTGCCCATATCTGAGTAGCATGATGAATTCTTAAGCCACTCTGCTCTTTCTTGCCCACAATGTAAACTTTCGTTTGTCTAGTGTATTTGTGCTGTGTGTGCTACCTGTTCATCAGTCGCTTGGTGGCCATCTCACTTATCTAATTGACTGCTGTGGTCTTACAGTGCTTGTGTTCAAATGACCCTTACTTTACATAACAGTGGTTCCAAAATGCAAGAGTTACTGGCAATTTTATGACAGTCTAATGTTATAATTGTTCTATTTTATCACTAGCCATCGCTGTTAATCTTTTATTTTGTCTAATTTATAAATTTAGCTTTATCATAGTAATATGTGGATTGGAAACAGACCTGTTTTTAGTATTTTCTGTGGTTTCAGGCAACCACTAGGGGTCCTGAAAAGTATTCTTCGAAGATGAAGGGGGGCCTGCGGTAGAAATACTCATTTTACTCTTCTTCATTCTCTAGAAAAGTCCAAGGAGACAAGATTAATGGCTATAAAGTACAAATCCCAGGGAATTTATTTCCTTTCTCCATGTTTTTATAGCCATGATGAATTAAGTATAGGGTACTGAATGCTATGTGGGCCTTTCTAAGGCCAAGAGCAGCAGTGCTCAGCAATGAGGAATTCTTTCCTTAGGTTGTTTTAGAATCCAGACAGACTCTGCCTTGACCCCTAGCCAAACTGTGACTTGACCCTATAGCCTCTAGATGATATATATCAATTTCCAGAGCCTGAAGGTCTTGCATAACTCTTTCAGAGCTGCACCCTGTCCTCAAGAATGGTTCTTCCACATTATTTTTGTGCATATGCTCTAAGTGGATACCTCAAAGTGGAAATGAGGTCTTTCTTCAGAGGTTGTATGAGGCAGTGTGACTTCAAGGGGTGGCCTGGTACTAAGTGCTAGCTTCACTGTTGTTTTGGTTTACATCTGGAAAATCCCCCAGAAGTTTGATATTTGGAAGACAATTCAGTTATGTTGTGCCTGTTGGAAATGGTGGAGCACTGGTGTTCGAGCTGGAAGGAGAGGATCACTGGGGCATGACTTGAAAGGATAAATGCTAGTTCTACCCTTTCTTTTAATTTGCTACCTTGTTGTTCTGTGAACAGCTTCTGTCCAGTTAGGTCTCTGCCAATCCCTTTCATCACGAACTAAATCCACCCATGAGTGGACTGAGACCCTCTGAAACTGTGGGCTAAAATAAACTTTTTCTTTCTTAAGATGTAGGTGTAAGGTACTGTGTCTCGGCAAAGTAACTAAGACACTATATGCTGCCTGAAGGTCTTGGGCAAGTGTCCCCTCTCTCTGTACCTCTATGTCCTTGTCTGTTAGAGAAGAATAACTGTCATGTCGCTTTCATAGATTTGCTGTGAGGAGTAAATCAGGTCATCAGTAGAAAGAACGTAGAATAGCCACTGGCATATAAAAAGTGCTCAACAAATGTTTGATGTTATTATAACGAGGAATGTTTTGCATAAGTTTGGTTAACACACCTGGGGAGAGTAATGTTCTTGAGAGAGAGTTTTGAATGTAGTTCAGAAATAATTAAATGCCTTTCTTGATTGAAATAGAAAGGCAATTAAGACAATGAGGCATTTTTCTCTGTGGTATCTAGGACATATTTTTCTCATTTTCCTTTTGTAATGGGAAAATTTGAAACTTAGTGAAACGCACTCAGTGGTGACAAATTACTCTTTCTGAGGTCAATTGTTCTCCAACAAACACATTTCAAGTAGGGAAGGTGGATGAGATCCTAGCAGAAGGAGAATCAAGGCCGGGTAGCATAATGTTCAGAACTCACATAAGCCCAGGTTCCAGAATGATTTTAGAAAAACTCTTTAACTTTTCAGAGTCTCAACCTCCTTTATTGTAAATCTGGGGTAAAAATATGAACCAAAACTAGTGCTGCCTCAAGTTGGTAGACAAGTTGTAAATATTATTATAGAAAAGCTGATCAGAGACTAGAACTGACTTTACAATGGTGTCAGGGATGCATTGTTACAGGGAGCAACCTAATCTGTCCATATAAACTTGACCAAATACCTAAGTGCTGCTCACTTTATCCAAGGAAATGGCCTCACAACTGTGTAAATCTGATTAACGAAGATATATGTCTAGGAGGATAGTGACAACTTTAAAAGTCATAAATATTGCATCCATTAATTTTGCATACATGGGATTATTTATCTGGTGACATTTTATTATTTCACCTACATGAATTGTGAAGGTTCATTGAGGGTATAAATAGAGGACTAATCCACAATCTACATCTTTAAAGGAGCTATAGGAAAAAGAGGCAGCCTGATATCTGTCTGTGTGTCTGTCTGTGTGTCTGTCTGTATATCTATCTATCCATCCACCCACTTATTTTTGAGACAGTCTCATCCTGTAGTCCAGGCTGGGCCTCAAACATGAGATAATCCTCTCGCCTCAGCCTCTTGACAGCTGCGGTGTGTGCTGCCGTGCCCAATTTGTGTGATGCTGGAGTGGTGCTGAATCCAGGGCCTTGCGCTTGCTCAGCAAGTGCTTTAACCACTAAGCTACATCCCTAAACCGGAACTGATTAATTTATAAGAACCCATCTATGTCCTTGGGCATTATATCAGAGCAGGCTATTGTTGAAACAACCCTAACGTTTTAATAACACAACAAACATTTATTTCTGGGCATATCATCCATTTTCTCATGTAGTCATTTAGAGACCCAGACTCCTCCTGCTTTGCCACCCTGACATACCCTCGAGCAGTCGTAAGGAATTATGAATTGCATGTTGAGTCTTGACTACTGTTCTTGTACACTTTTAAAAATAAAGATTTATTAGAACGCAGTCACATCCATTTGTTTGCATATCACTTATTCTTTGCAGCTGTTCTCACAGTACAGTGGTACAGTGCATGTGCTGAGACAGAGACTGTGGCCTATCACCCCCGAAGTGTTGACCATCTGGCTATTTACCAAGAAAACTTGTTACGTCCTGCCCTGAGCCCTGGAATCTCATGCTGGATTCTCCAATGAAGCCCGCAGAAGAGACAAGACTAAAGCTCATGTGGAAGAACTATGGGCCATGTCTGGAAATATAATAACTCTCATTAAGAGAGGTTAGAAATGCAAAATCTATTTCTGGCAGAGGAGGAAAATGCCTCTCAGGTCTCCACAGAATAGTAATGCAATAGACTCTTTCATTCACTGTGTGCTCTTTAAGGTAAGACCTTTATGCCTACAAAAGAGATATCTGAGATTCAGAGAGGTTAAGCAAGTTACTTCAAGGTCACCCAGCATCAAAGTAGTAGGGAGGTCATCCTCAAAATATCTGTGCTATTCTTTCTGCAATGTTACTTTTTAATTGTGATGATACACATAACATTTATCTTTTTAACCAACCATTTTTATGTATATACTTAAATGGTATCTGAAGTGAATTTTGGGAATGGGATGTTCCTAGGTTTTCCTAAGAATTTTAAAACTTTAAAAGTTAAATATAAACTCATCCAGGTAGCTACCTTAAGATTTAATATTGATACAAGGTTTCTGAGCTCAAAATTTATATGTTTATTGACACCAACAATGATTGTTAACTGTCAAAGACTGGTTAAAAAGTCACAGAAGTGGTTTTTATATTGAGATGGTTCCTTTCAACTTTTGTTGTACAATATGTATTGATAATTTTTTGTAGTTCACAAAAAGAGAAAAGTGGTAGAAAAATGAAGCCATTACAGAGGATATGCTGTCTAGGCTGAGGCACCATAATTGAATTCAGAACACGTTGACATTTGGGTGGTACTTTAGTTTTCACAAAGCAATGGGGTTCAGCATATTTTATTATTGGTTGTTTATAAATCTCTACTTTTGGGGCGGGGAGGGTTTTTTGTTTACTGTGGAATTTGGTTTCATGGTTGTTTAAAGAACTTATCCCTAACCTTGTGCTTATATCTAATTAAATAGTATAGTAAAAATAATTTAAACAAAAACATAAATGTTCTAGGAGGATATTTTCCCTTTGAAAGGTACATGCATATAATCAGGTTTAAAATTTTCTGCCCACCGAGACAGTTCTCTTAAAGACTTAAATTTGAGTTAAGAAATGGTACCAGTCAAGAAAGGTTAATTTAAGCTTCAATGACAAGCAAGCCCAAATTCCCAGTGGCTTAAACCACTTGCCTAGGTTAAACTGATCACATACAAGTAAAGAGCTCTGCTTCTGGGAATCAACACAGTGGGAACCAAACTGGCGGATCTACTGTCATTAATATCTATAGATGAGCTGAACAAGCATTTGACTCAACAGGAGTAAGGGGGCTCTGATTAATGAGTGACCACAGTGAAGTTCAAGGAGAAGTATAATACCTTTTTCGATTCCTAAATAGAGAGCAAACCAGGAATTCATCTCCAACAGAAAGCATCATGTATCTTTCTATAAAGGAGTGCCCCGGGCACTTTTTTTTGACACTTTTCCTTCCCTACTAAAGCTGCAACCACTTTCTTAATGTCATAGGCAGCTGTGACTCTGGGGTCACAGCCAAATTCTGCTGCTTACCAGCCATGTGTCATTGGGCAAATTTCAATATCTGTTTGTCCCTTGTGAAGTAGGGGAAGAAATGTCAGTTGTATGGCTTGTTGAGAGGACTTAAGGCAATAAATCTCATGAAATTCTATTTTCAATTTTAACTTGTTATACAAATGAAAGTAGTGGTAGTGTTCTTGATGAGCAGTCACGTGACTGCAAGGATAAAGAACTGACAGTAAGGATTTCACCCCATGACACTAATCATACAATCAATATTTTGTCATAAATTTTTTTCTGAAAATTCACAGAAAATTTCCTTAAGTAATAAGATAATGAAACCTAACAAGAATAAATCTTCAATATAGAAATAGATTTCTCCTCTTGGCTAGAAAATGACAAAGCATTTTACCTGGCTGCAAATCTATATGGCCCAGTTTCCCAGCTGAGTCCCACATGTTAAAATTTTGAAGTTGAAGATCTGTTTTATCTAAAAGGCATGTCAGTTGGAATAAGTATGAAAAATTAAAAGAGCATTTCACAAACTACAGTTCAGAATTGAAAAACAGGAAAATTGCTGTAGCTTCAATGCCTAAGCTACTGTCACTCAGTGCTTCAAGAATCCTAGCTTGGTAGCACTGGATGGCACCTAGAGATCTTGTCCTTTATTTTCCAGATGTCTTGGCTCAGGCTGATATTACAAGATCCCATGGACCAGTTGGCTTAAACAACAGATGTTTCTCACAGTCTCAGAAGCTGAATCAAGGTACTGTATGGTCAGATTTTGGTGAGGCCCCTTGTGCTGGCTTGTAGGTAACTGCCTTTTGTATGTCCTCCTGTGGCACTTCATGACATACCTGCAAATGGACAAAAGCCCACTGAAAAATCTTGAGGGGAGTCTGGCAATAATTTTGAGATTTTTGAGATTCTTTTTAATGGTGTCTAAGTGTAATTTGTGGGTTTTTTTTTTTTTTTTTTTTTTTTTTTTTTTTTTTTTTTTTTTTTTTTTTTTTTTTTTTTGAGACAGGGTCTTGCTCTGTAGCTCAGGTTGATTCTGAACTCACTATAGGAGCCCAGGCTGGCCTTGGATTCACAGCGATCCTCCTGCCTTAGCCTCCTGAGTGCTGGGATTACAAGTGTACACCACCACGCCTGGTTTATGTGGTTCTGGGGAATCAAACTCAGGTACTTAGTGCTTGACATAGTGTTGCTAGGCAAGCACTTTAACCACTGTGCCATTCCACCAGCCCCAAGTTGTTCTAAATGATATTTTGAACCCCAAGACATGTAGAAATCTGAACAAGATTTAGATTTCTAGTTGAATGTTGTTATTTGATTATCCTACTTTATTAGATATGAAGTCTACTTTTTTCAGTTCGGGAAGAATTTTCTTTTGTTCATAAAGAGGGAAGATAGGCTACCTTCCTAGGTGTATTGGTTAGAAGAGGCTAAGTTATGCTCCAGTGAACAGCCTCTGGCTCTTATGGTAACAATGGATGGTTCCTGTCAACCCTTCACAGGTCTTCAGTGTACATCATATTTGCACAGAGCAGGAGGCTGAAGGAAACTACACCTGGGGTCCTCAGTGCCTGTGGCCTGGGGAAGGAGATCTGGTGAATTACATTGTGGCTGTTTGTATCTTTGCCTGTAAATGACACATATCACAGCTGGTAATTCTTCCTAAGGCACATAACCGGGCTGCATGTGAATGCAGAGAGATTGGAATACTTCAGTCTTACTATGTACATGAAAGAAGAGGGAAATACACAATTTTGGTGAACATTCCTAATGACTACCATACTAGGAATAAAAGAGAAAATAGAACAGATCTCCTCACCGTAAGATGTCCTGTGTCTTACACCATCAATGCAGATCAAATCCTTGATCTAGAGTAACAAAATGTTATCTGTGTACATTTTCTGAACACATGAAGTAGCTACATATCAGACTTTCTAAACCCATTTCTTCATCTCCACACAAGTGTGGGAAGCAGGTTTATATGAAGTAAACTAAATTGGGGCTCTGCTGCGGGTTGTAGAAATTTGTTATGGACGAGCTACATAGAAAGGCACGTTTATACCTTATGTGGATTTTATTAGCCTAATTTCAATAACCAGAAATCACGTGTTTATGACATGACTATACTGGTTAATAGTCTTTCACAAGGTAATTTCAAAGTGGGAAAGTTATTGCCCAGTCAGGCAAAAAAGTTCATCGTCACCTAACTTGCTAATAAGAATAATTATTCAGTGGACAATTTTAGAAAGAGACCCTAAACTTTTAAAACTTTGCCTTTTTAGGAAACATCTAAAGGCCAAGAATATGCTCAGACAAAACTCATTTGTTTCTTTTATTTGGGTAAAATCATTTGCTTAGAAGCACACTTTAAACTTTGAATGTATTAGTAAGAACAAAGTTTTTCAAGTGGGGAAAATCTCAAAACTCTTCTAATTATAAAAATAGAGTTTTGTACTTTGCAGAATAATAAGCACTTTTATATTCATTCTTTAAATAATTCTTGGCAAAAATCTACAATGCCAGAAGTAAGGGGTGAATGGCCAGCTGCTGATTTACTATTTAATTATACATCTCCCCCCGCCCCTTACATTTTTATAGCAAAGTAAGGTTAACATTAACACCTTAACCATCATAAAGTAAACATTTAATCACATAATTCAGGTCCAAAATGAAAATGGAGGTATAATAATGAAAATCTTTTAGCCAGAGGTACAAAGAATGCTACATGAGAATGGTAGATTAATTTCATTTTTGCATTTTAGTTTCATAGATTATCAATTATTGTATCTTGAGTTATTCTAATTATCGAGTACTGACTACAGTATGAGACACTACATAGAGTACTTCATACTTTCGTCCTAATGTAATTCCTGTAGTAAACCTAGTTTTACAAATGCAGAAATTGAGGACAGAGTGACTGGATGAAAAGTCACCTCACTAGTTAGTAGAGGAGTATTCTTTGGATTCATTATTGAGTCAAGGTGTCTTTTTCTAGCCCAATTCTCTAGGAGAAAGAATTTAAATGGGCAGCTGTACATTTATTCATAAACATGTGAGCGTCCATTCTGTGTCTTGTTCTGTCTTAAAGCTTGTTGATATAGAACTGAGTAAGTTTGAAAGACACAAATCCACGAAAAATGGGTGTTGGCATCAGATGGGCAGTCTTGGGTTCAGCTCTTCAGTGTGACCTTGGAAGAGTACTTAAGCTCTCTAGCCTGGTTTCTTCATCTGCAAAATGGGAGATAAAATTAGTGCTTACTTCTCAGTTTTGCAGGAGAATTGAAGAAGAGAAGGTAACCTAAATGCTTAGCATAGTACATTACATAAAACGAGCTCAATACAATATTTTATCCATGTTGCTGGATAAGCAACAATAACTATTGTTGAGGAGCTCCCTGATTAGGTTGGGCACAGAGATATTTAAACAATATTTATTGACAAATGTATTATGACCACTAGGGAAGCCAGGGAAAGACAAGAATCACTGAGGGGCTCCCAAAGGTGACATTTGAGCTGGTGACTATACGGGAAGCCATGCTTCACACCATGGTGAAAAGGGTTGGAACCCATCGTGCCCAAAGGCTGTGACGGCAGGCGGGTCTGCTGAATCCAAAGGCTCTGAAAAGGAAATATTGTAGCAAGAAAAGAGAAATGGTGGAAGTGAACGGGAAACCAGTAGAAGGAACTTAGAGGCCGGGACGCAGAAGGTCCCAGCCTTTGGTGGTAGTGACCAGAGGGAGGCTGGAAGATCGCGAGGTGGCGCTGTGGCTCCACCTTAAGGGAAGATTCTGGGGTCCGAAGCTCACAGGCACTCTCAGCCAGGGCGAAGAGAAGCGGGGCAGAAGCGTCACAGTAGGTTTGGCGCTGTCTTCACAGGAGCCACCAAATAATGATGGTGATTAAGAGAACGAATGCATAAGCAGATAGCCCGGAAGCAGTCTCTAGATTTAGGGCATACAGCATCAATAATCACAAACCGCCCGCCAGGAATCGTTAAGAGTGCGGAACTGTCCAGCAGGGACCACTCGGACTCGCTCTGCTTAGGCCCGCAGTGAAAATTGGCCTCTTCTGTCCGGAACGGAGCTGGGCGTTAGCTGGAGGCCTCCGACAGGCCCTGCGCCCTTACTCCCCAAGAGGCTCCCAGCTACCTGTGAAATTCAGGGAGCCGCGCCCTCGCCTCGACGCCTGCACCTGGCCTCTCAGGTGCGTGCAGCCTGGTACTTTCCCTGAGGGCACCTAGATTTTTGAGGGCTTCCAGTGGGATTCTACGCGCACCCGTGCGCACCTGAACTGCGTGTGTGCTCAAGTTCATAATAAACGCACGATGCTCTTCCCTAGTAAACGCCTCTGTACAGCCACACTTCCATCACATAAGCTAGGCATTTCTACTCGTGACGTGCTCACCTATACATCCGCATAGGCACACGCACTGTCGCGTGTGTACCACGACCTCCGCAAACAGACGAACACACGTCACTGCCCTGCATAGGCACAGATCCACAAACGCGCAGCCACCCTTCGCTCAGAAAGGCATGGTTGCTTACTCGCATTCTCACCTTCCAAATTCGGGAGCAGACCCGGATCGCGCAGCGCGAAGCAGGGCGTCAGTATCTGGGAGGTTAACACGCCAGCAAACTTTGTCACTGGGCTTCTTTGCTAACTTTGCCCTCCTTTCCCCAACTTTCTCTAAGTAAATAGGCCTACTTTTTAAAAAAATGTTTATTCATTCTGTCCACCATCTTCTCTAGCCCAAGTTTCTTCCACCCGCGCTTGCGCTCTCTAAGGATGTTAATTTCCAAAGTGTTGGAGAGCGCTTTTCTCCCACTCCGGAAAACTTGCATCGTGGGAGCGGGGATGGTGGGGATTCGGGAAGAAGCTCCCGGACTATGCGCAGGGCAGGGCTGGTTTTACTCTGGGACAGCCTTGGACTTAGAGATACTATCCGACAGTGTCCGCAGCTGTATCCTGTCGCCTCAGTACGACTTGAATTTTTAGCTTTTAGGGTCCCGCCGAGGCAGAGTCATCTGGCCAATTAGAGCACCTGCGCAGGTGTTCAGATTTCCGTCCCCTGACGCGCGTCGCGGACAACTCTGCAGCCCTGTGTTTAGCAATTTTCCATTCGGCGAGCTAGGGTGAGCTCTGCGAGGGGACGGGAGAAATGGCTGTCCGGAGACCGCACAGTAACTGTGACAGAGCTAGGGCCGGCTCGGGCCCGTTCCTGGCGGGCCCAGTCCCCGACGGCGACGGCGGGGAGAGCCGCATGAGGGGTCTGAGCGCGTGAATGCACACCCAGCCCGCGCATTCGTTAGACTTCCTCGTCACCGTCCCCCTCCTGCGCCGCCTGCCCTCGGGAAGCGACGTGCACCCCATCTCTTTTCTCTTTTGGGACACGGAACCCAAATCTAAGGGGTCCGTCCGCGTCTGGGGGTAAGAGATTCGCGCCTGCTGCTGCTGGGTGGGGAGTTTGGCTCCGAGGTTTTAAGGACTCGGGGTCTGGAGAAATTCCGGCTTTGTAATTTTATTAGCGGCGGAGTCGTGGATAAGTGTTTTCACTTCCCTCAAGGGTCTTTACTTTCCTCACTGATAAAATGAGAGAAATCTTACCTGCCTTTTTTGGTGTATGGTGAAAATTCAGTGAGTTGTTGACCGTAAAGCCTGCGACAAACGGGGTCTATTATTATCTGGGACCACCCCAGGGGAAACCCGAAAGCGCCCGCAGGCTGGCTCTGCTAAAGGCTGGTGGAAATCCTCGCCCCTGCTCGGGGTCCGGAGACCCGGACGCCCCCTCTGTTGTCACACGGAGCCCTCGGGGCGTCTGCACGGTTTCCACCTCACACCTGCGGGTGTCTTTGTCCTGTTCTAGGCCTCACTGTCCCTGCTTGTACTGTCGGGGCAGGCGCGCTCCCCGGGAATGGAGGTGTCCTGTGGACCAGGGAAATAAAGGGGGACTTCTTTCCTCTCGCCCGGGACAGAAAAGGACCAGAATCCGGATTTCCGGTGCAACTGTGGCCTGCTGCTCCCACGCGTTCTCCGAGTGCGGCGGGTGGAAGGTTATCGAGGGTAAAGACCAGGGTTTTGCGAGTGGGTGGGTTTTGGTACCCCGCCACTGTGGCCATGCCTGAGGGCAGCTTTTCGGCCCCTGGTGAGCCGAGCCCCGCGCTGGTCCTCGCGCTCTCCGGACCGCTCGCCACTCCTGCGTCTTCCCTTCCCGGCAGCGCCTTGGCCTCGGTCCATCTCCTTCACCCATCTCCGCCTCCGGGTTGCGGGTCCACTTCTCTGGAGCCATCCTCACGCGGAGGGACTTGAGTTTTTGGGCTTGATCGCCTCGTTTGTTTTTCTTTCCTGTGTTCACAGCGCTGAAGGAAGCACCTGTTCTCCTGCGTGGCTCACGGGTAATTTTGGCAAGTGGCAAGGTGAGGGGACATTTCTCTGGTCGGGTGGCCTTTCCAGGGCCGCACTCTCGCAAGAGGTGAAGGAGATTGAGAAAATTTCGTAAGCGCCAAGTCCCAAGACTGGCCTCGTGGGGGCGGACTAGCTGAGAAGATTCTTTTCCCCGGACGTTCTGATTCTAGTTGGGGCTACACTTATCTGGTCGCTTCTTTGAGGGAGGCGAAAGGGTGGCTGTTATTTCTATTTGAGCTCTCAGAGATTATTGCGGCAATTGAAGGGGAATCGACTTCCTTGTGCGAGGTTGAAATTGCCAAGTGGGAGAAGTTTGGGGCGAGGGTTGGGGAGAGAGAGTTGCTTTCTGGCCTGACCTTCCAGCGTGCTGGAGACCCTGGGAACAAGGCAGGCTAGCCCACCGTTTGGGGCAGTTGAGGACATATGAGCACAGAACCTGTTCTCTGAAGAACTCAGAGCTCAGTGGGGAGACTTTTCCGGGGAAAGGCTAGTTCTCTCCAGTAGCTCCTTTCAGAGGAAGCCTGTGCTGGGTTTTAACTCACATATAGGCCCTTTCCCCACCTCCCTCGCTCCTTCTCCCCTTCTGTTCTCTCAGAAATAATATAATATATATGTATTATATATATGATCTAGTGTCCAAATATCTTTAAATATAATTATCAAAAACCAACAGCAGACATTCTGATTCTGCAAATCTGGACAAGGCCTAGAAATCTGTGTTTCCAAGAAGTCTTTCCTTTTTTCTGTCCCCAGATGAATAGGCTGGTCAGCCCAGAGAATAAACTACTCAAAAGTGGACTCATCCTTGTGCCACAAGCCTAGGCAACACCATAGTGCAAGCAGATCTCTTTGTAAGAGATGCAAGAGGAGGAAGTCACTCCGGATACACACTTTATAGTCACTCCACACACTCATGATTTGTACCCAGAAGTGGTGCTAGCTTCACGTTACAGAAAAGTTTTAAAGTATTTGAGAGCTTCTTTTTTCCCCCAAAAGTTTAATATTGCAATTGTTAGTTTTATATTCACCAGAAAACATCCACAAAACTATTACTCTGCTGGCCTAGGTGTCATTACAGTTTTCTATCACTCTCTATGTCTCTTTTCCACTTCCTCTGTAGCCTCCTTCCAACTTAAACATTTATTGCAGGATGTGAAAGCCAGATGGAAAGCACAAGGACACCTAGAAGAAAAGCTATGAATGCACTCTGCTTGACTAACACAAAGCACACTTTCCATCCCAGGTGAGGTGTCTGCTGCCTCTGCCAGCTGAAGGGAATTAGTTTTACCATGAGATTCCTGCCTCCTTTTATTTGTCTTCAGATTCTGACCCATCTGATGTGGAAACTGCCTCCCTCTTATTTACTTTCCCAAGAAATCGGCTTTGGAGCAGGAACTGGGCTGCTGAAGGCTTCTTCCTTCATGCCAGTCTGTCATTGGGAGTCCTCGGCTTTAGGTGCTTAACAAATATAAGCACAGCCCTTTATGTGCTTCTAGATCCTGCTGGACCTCCCGATGCCTGTCTGTCATATGTCTCATGCTCATCCTGGTCCTGACATAGCTGTGTCTCTTCTTTCCTTGGCAGGGATTTGTTCCCTTATTGTGTATCTCGTGTGTGATGCCTGTACCCCATCACATTCATTCGGAGTCCCAGAGATTCTTTTTCCTAGAAAGTAGAATGTAGGCTGAAGCAGTTAAGGAGAGGGAGGCATAGGTCAAAATTATGCCAGGGCTGCCTGGGAGTGATAGGAGGATGACCTCTGCTTCCTGGCCCCCTGCCTTGAAGGATGCCCTCTGAACTGAGGGAAGGAATCACTTCTGCAGACCGGTTAGGCCTGAGGGCATCACATTTAACTTGCAGCTTTGGGAATTTTTTAGCAAGCCCAATTTCAGTTATGAACTTAAATGCTGCAGAGACAGGGGAGGTCTGCTTTCTTTCCGCTTTCCCTGCAATCCTACAACCCTTCCAGTCTCTCTACCATCATTACCCCTCCTGATTGCTCATGGTGTACTAGGAATTCTTGTAGATACTATGGGGATCCTGATAGATCAGACCGATCTCTTCAGCAGTGTCTTAGAGATGGCATTAATTTTGGTATCAGAGAAAAAGTGCTCAGCACATAAGAGATCGAAAATAAATACTATGAGAGACAGTCAAAAGGCAATGCAGTGTTTGATGACAGTGCCCATGTGCTTACAGGACTGGAATTTGTTCTTTTTTTCAGTTTAGGAATTAAGAAGTGGCTCTACTTTCTGTCTTTGCCAGGAGCACAACACGTAACTCTCATCTGTCTCCTGTCAATCGGCACAGGCATGTGTACTTTACCATCACTGACCCCAAGAGATTTCTGAGTCAAAGGGCCAGGGAAGACCAGTAAAATGGGACCTGGATTTCTATCAGAGAATTTCTCCTAAAGGAGTCCTAGGCAGATTTGGTTGCAGCCACAGAGTTCCTTTGAGGGCAACGACAGTTCACCATGTGTTTACTGGAGGTTATAACTTGCTAAAATGATGGGGCACATTACTCAGAAACATCAGCTATTTCCTTGCTAGCCACAAGCATATATACCCAAAGGCCTGACATAGAAAACAATTTTTTTCCTTCCTTTCTTCCTTCACTCCTTCCATTTTCCCTACTTATGTCTCTCCCCTTTGCCTTTCTCTCCCCTCCCTTTTCCTCTTATCACTGTCTGTCTCTGTCTCTCTCTCCCTCTGTTTCTTCCTCCCTCCTTCTTTTCTCTCCTTTCCGTATGGCAAGAACAGACGTTAGAGAGGGTTTGCTCAGCATCCCCTCCTCCAATTCCCTCGCCCCACCAACATAAGAAAGCTAGCACCAAACAACCAACTAAACGGGCATGGCATACATTGTTGCTTTGGTAGTCACTAAAAAGGAAAAACTATTGTTGACAGGGGTGAGGGGTTGGAGCCTGAAATTGAGAAAATTAAAGAATGCACCCTGCCACAGCCCCAGCGAGAAGTTCATTCTAGCATTCACTTTTCCCCAGGGCTGCTTTAGAGAAGTAAGCGCCTTCAGTAGTGTCTAATACCAATGGCCTCTAGGTTAGCGGTGGAAAAGAAAGGTGTCAAGGGCCAGAGTAGTGACAGAGCCAGTGCCCCCCACTACCTGGGGAATTAAAGAGCCTGGCTTGCAGGCGCCCTGGGCTCGCGCCCCCCTCGCAGAGTAGAGACTCGGTACATCTGCGAGCTCCCAGCCCCCACCTCGCTCACCCGCATTCCATCCCACCACCCCCGCCTCAAAGCGAAGAGGTGGGCACCTGGGATATTCGTCCTGCTTTTTCTGCCTGGACTCTCCCGTCTCCTCCACTTTTGCCCCCGACGTCCCAGGACGACGGAGCAGGACTTGGCATCAGCCCTGGGACGACGCAGCCTGTACGCCTCAAGCACGCTCGAGGCGCTGCAAGAGTGCTAAAGGACTGCAATAGCCAGGATGCAGACCACCAGCTCAAATCCCTGGGACCCCCCTCGCCATCCCTCTGCCTCCTTTCCAGCTCCGCTTGGCCCTGCTCTTCCCCCGCTCAGACGCTAGTGCTCGGAGCTCTCTCGCTCGCTACTTAGCCACGAACTTCGGTCGGCTCCCCGGAGCCACCAGAAGGATGTTAATGAGGGAGCGTGGTCTGGGGTTGTGAGCAAGCCGGCTCTAGAGCTGCGATTGGCTGCGTCAAGGCGGAAGGATGACGTTATGCAAAGAAGGGGCGGGGCCTCCCGGCGTAGGCCCCGCCTCCTCCCTTTGGGGTTAGTGTGCCTGTGTTTAGCTCTGGGGAGAGTCAAACTGGATTCCATAGGGAAAGCCTGCAAATCATTTCTATTTTAGCAAGGAGAAAACAGAATCTCCATCCGGCAGGGTCCACCCCTCTCTCTTTCTCCCTCTCCTCTCTCTTTCTCTCTTCCCCTTCCCCCCTTCCCTCTTTTCCTCTTTTCCCTCTCTCATTTCCCCCTCCCCCCTCCCCCGTGTATCTGTCTCCGGCAACCAGCGTCCTCCTCATCTGTACGCACTGAAAGGAAAGAAACATCCTTGGTTGGGAGAGGAGAAAAAAAAAAAGAGGAAAAACTTGCCTGGTTGTGGAAAATGACACTTGAAGTAGCAAAGCTGGCAGCGCGAGTTGAGTCTATTGTTTCTTAAATTGCCATCAGTTTTTTTCTTCCTGCTTCTTCAAGTAAAGGGTACCTCTACAAAAGGAAACTCCAGCCCCTCCTGTCCTTCACCGGCCTGTGATCACTGCAAGAAAAAAAAAAAAAAAAAAAAAAAAAAAAAAAAAAAAAAAAAAAAAAAAAAAAAAAAAAAAAAAAAAAAAAAAAAAAAAAAAAAAAGCACCCAAACCCAAAATCAACCAACCAAACAACCCCCAACAGCCAAGCATACATCTCTAATTTTTTAATTTTAGTCTTTTCGTTGGATTTTCCCTTCTTTTTTTCTCTTCTTTTTTCTTTTTCTGGGTTATGGCTCAGTTTTGAAAGGTTTACATTTTTTAAAAATTTGCTTCCAGCCCGCCTTGATCTTTTAGTGCGTGTTCATCGACTCAAAAAATTTTCTGGTTGGCGTTTTTTCTTTCCTTTTTTTTTTTTTTTTAAATATTTTTCAAGGGGGAGGAGATTTTCCACAAGAAAAGGTTGTTTTCATGTTTGGGATTCAGGAAAGCATCCAGCGGAGTGGAAGCAGCATGAAGGAAGAGCCGCTGGGCAGCGGCATGAACGCGGTGCGGACGTGGATGCAGGGGGCCGGAGTGCTGGACGCCACCACGGCGGCGCAGAGGTGGGTACCGCGCGGGGACCGCGGCCGGGAGCGCGGCTGGCGGGCGGCTGGGCGGCGGCGGGCGGCCGGGCCGGGCCGCGCCGGGGCATCCGCCGCCGGCTCCCCACTCCGGCTGCGCCGCGCTCGCGCCTGCGGCCAGGGGACCGGGAGCTGCCGCGGGAGCCCACGCTTTGCCGGCGCTTTCCTCTGCCGCGTCTGTGGCTGTTTTCATTTTGTTTTAAGCCAGAAGAGGCGTCTCACCAGCTCGGTGCTGGATAGCTGTGCTTTTTATGTTTTGTTTTTTATAAATGCGGCTGGCTCCTTTTCTTTTTTCTTTCTTTCCTTCGTTCATTTTGCTCTCCGTTTTACTCTTTGCCCTTTTCTTTTCTTTCCCCCTCTTTATTTTTCTCCTCCTCACTCCTTTCACTTCCCTCATTCTTTCCCTGCCTTTTTCTTTTTCCCATCCCTTCATTTCCTCTTTCCCTCGTTGCCATTGCACCCCTTCTCTCGCCCTTCCTTTCCTTTCCCCCGTTTCTCTCTTGCGCTCCTCTGTCCTTTCCTCACACCGCTGTCTCTTCTTTTTCTCTGCCGCTTCTCCCTCGAGTCGGCTCTGGTTTCTTCTCTCCGGCTCTCCCTCCCTCTCTCTGCAGCTCGCCTTTCTTCTCAGCCCGTCGGTAGAGCAGCAACTCTCAACTTTATTTCGGACGTGTGGAAGTCTTCCCCACCTCCTGTCTCCACGGCCCCTTCTAGCCCCTCTTTTACTCAAGGCTGCCCAGATGCTAGACGTTGTGGCCTGGAGGCGCTGCCCTAGCAGGTTCACTTGAAGAACTTTCCTGGGCGCACCCAGTGTCCTTTCCAGAGTGTCCTGGTCCCCAGTGAGAAGTGGTACCCTTTCCATTCCCCCAACCGGCGGCACGGAAGGGGGTGGGAAGGCTGGTGGCTCCAGTCGCTGTCAGACTGGGAGAGTGCGGAAGGGGAAGAAGGAAGGTGACCAGCTACATCATCCCCAGCTTCCCGGGGCTTCAGACGAGTGTCCCCGGCACTGTCCCCACGCCCGCTGAGCATGAGGTCCGGAGTGGTTGAGAGTGAGAGTGAATTCAGTAACTGGAAGTGAAAGTGTGTGTGTGTGGTACGCGCGTGTTTGTTATGTGTGTGCCGTTGGGTGGTTGTGTTGGGCAGGGCAGGCTGTCAGTGGCTGCCTGGCTCTGGCTGTGGACACCCTACAGTATTTCTCAGCCGACGCTTAGCTCTGACCCTTAGGATTTCTGCAGCGAGTGTAAAGATTTCTGCAGAACGCAAAACTTTGTCAGCACAGGTCTTTTAAAAAAACATCCCAGTTCCTTTTTCCAAAGCGACCAACCCCTGCAGCTCTGAGTTCCACCCTGACACCGGTCCTCTCAAGGCTTGTTTTGAGGTGGAACTTTGACCTCCCGCGGTGGACAGGCACCGCAGTGGTCCTGGGCGCGGGAGTTTTCCTGAAGGGTGGCTGCTGCAAGGAACAGGCAGAGGTGTCTCCATGCGCTCCCACCTGTCCACTGCTGAGACATAGATCCACGGCAGTGGCCGAATCCATCCCCATGCCCGTTTTCCTATAGTGTAAATTAGGTCTTTCTCCCAATCGTAGTTTCATCTCGTCCACCTCCACTTTCCTTCCACTCCACGCAGCGCGCTTCAGATCATAGAAAATGCTTAATAGCGTCTTGTCTCCTGCGCAAAAACCGAACAAAAGTTTCACACTTCCTTGGCGAGTTCTGAGGACTCACTGCGTCCTTCTCAGAGAGGACCAGCATACGCAGAGATATGCCTGTCTTGTGTTTGGCTGCGCCTGGGGCGACTGGGGATCGCGAGGGGCTCCGATGGATGTTTAAGGGGCAGAGGAGGTGGGTGAGAGGCTTTGCAGCTTGTACCGGGTGACAAGGGAGGAGGGGGTCGGCCGCTGGCTTAGTCCTCTAACTCTGCGTCTTTGACCGCAGCGGGGTGGGTCTGGCCCGGGCTCACTTTGAGAAGCAGCCGCCTTCCAATCTGCGGAAATCCAACTTCTTCCACTTCGTCCTGGCCCTCTACGACAGACAGGGCCAGCCCGTGGAGATCGAGAGGACAGCTTTTGTGGGGTTCGTGGAAAAGGAAAAAGTAAGTGGGCGCAGCGCCGTCTCCCCTTGTCCCAGGCTGTGGAGCAGGCTCTGGCGCCTTGGGAGGCGCGCTCCTGCGTGAGTGCAAAGCATCCCTAACACACTCTGGAGAGGGGGTCCCCCAAGCCACTTCCCGTCCCCAACGAATCTGGGCTTGCGGCCCACAGACAGGGTCCTGCTCCAAAAAAAGTTCGAATGGAGCCCCCAGAGCTGGGAACAGGCAAGCCCAGCTTCACAGCCCAGAGCCACGGGCACCTAGAGTGAATCCATTCTGGACTGCCAGACCGCACAGCGCCTGCCTCTGCTGGCCCAGGCCCGAATCCCGGGCCCTGGGAACAGGACCATCCATGCGCATCTCATGGAATTTTCTGGAAAGGGAGAGAGAGCCTTTGGGATGGGGGCGGAGGAGGGATGACAGTTTGCGGTGCTGGCTGGCTCGCCCACCCACCGGTCCGGCTTGGGGGAAGTTGCCCCCAAGTTGGTCCACTTGCTCACGCGACCTCTCTCCTGCGTCTTCTGTGTCTCCGTCCTGCTGCAAACAAGGAAGCCAACAGCGAAAAGACCAATAACGGGATTCATTACCGGCTCCAGCTCCTCTACAGCAATGGTGAGGCTCCAGTTGTTCTCTGCCTGCTCCCTGGGGCTCCAGGTCTGGCAGGGGACTCAGGGGACTCCAAGTGGGTGGAAGACCCCCAGCGAAGCTCAGTCCTTTGCCATCCTCCAAATGAACAGGCCCCTCCTAAGTTTCCTCCTAGGAAGTTTCATGGGAGGTGGCCCCCTTGTCTCCCTGTAGGCCTGAGCCTAGGTGCTATGCATGGCCTCCTCCCTAGGCTACTTCCATTCATTCGCTTTTCGGAGGCCCCTTTCTGGGGATTGACCCGACTCCAGGCCTGAGTCTCCCTGGGTTCAGGGTGGTGTGCCAGGTGATTGCAGAGGGGCTGTTGACAGGGAAGGGAGAGTAGCCAGCTGGGGTCCTGCCCCATTCCTGTGAGGAGCCTGCAGTAGGAGTTGGGAGAGTTTGGGCTAGGCCACCGGGCTCTTTTGTAGGTACCAGGCAGGGAGGCCCTGGTTGTGCTTTTCCAGGACAGTAGGAGTTCCAGTGGTCGCCGTGAACCTCTTCCTTTGTGTGTAATAGTAGTTGTTTGTTTTGTTTAGTTATTTCCCTGTGTGGCTGATCCCCTCCGACTTATTTCTCCTCTGTGTTCTCATTTTTTTCCTTCTAGGGATAAGGACAGAACAGGATTTTTATGTGCGCCTCATTGATTCCATGACAAAACAAGTAAGTTTCTTAATTCCCTGCTCCATGGGAGTGACACTAGGGTTAAGAGGCTCAGGAGAGCCAAGGAGCTGCTTGGTCCACAGCAGGAGGATGTAACTCACACTGACAAAGCCGGGGTGGACCTCAGACCATGCTCTGGCTCCCAGTGCTGCTCCCAGGCCCTGTCACACACTTGCGCCTCTCTGTGGGCAGGATGGCTGGAAGGCTCCTTCCTTTCAAGGGAAACACAGCCCTGTGTATGGAGACCACTGCCGGCTAAGTGAAGGGAATAAAGGCTGAAATTCCTCTGACTTGGCTGAGGAGCCCCAGGGGATGCGAAAGGTGCCCAAGGACTGCCTGAACTGAACTTCTGCAAGCCAAGCCAGCCAAGCTACCCCTAGAAGGCCCAGAGGAGAGGAATTGGAGGTTGGGGGTGGAGGGGGGCAGAGCTGGCCTTCCCAGGAATAGGGAGATGAGTGGAGAGCACGGGTGACCATTCCACAGATTTTCAAAAAGACGTGGTGGTAGAGGGTAGTGTTGGAATAGGGAGCAACAATTGTTAGAGGATATTTTGCAAAAATCCTCCCGCTTTTGCCTTCATGTTTGGCAGGAAGCCAGGCAGCATGAGTGAGCTTGCGGTCTTAAAGGTACATAGACAGCGTTTCCTTAAGCTCCTCAACACGCGGATGTCAGGCAGTATACATTAAGGTTGAGTTATGGTTTCAAAGATACAATTATGAGCCGAGGCAGAAGAGAGGCCTGACGTTTTAATGAGGCACAGGAGCTTTTTTTGCCTTCTTCTTAATTTTTAAAAAATGTTTAGTTTCACAATGAAGTAGCTGCTTAGGTAGTTGGAAGCCTTAGTAGCAGGAAGAAGACAGCTTTATTGGGTGGGGGAAAGATCAGAACAAAGAGCCAAGTTATCCACTGTGTCTAACCAGCAACTTAGTAAGAGGATTAAAATTTATTTACTTGTTACTTTTAAATGTTCCTTTGGAAGTAAAGGAGGAGGTCTTCTTTCATACACACAGCACAGAAAGTTTGAAATGAGAATTTGCATTCATATTTAAAAACTGCTTTTAGATAGGCCATACCTTAAACATTGTACAAAATGCACACTATGAAGTGTTGAGAGTTTTAACATCTCCTCAGCAGGAGCCATCTTAACAACAGCCAATTTCGATGATCACTACTGTTTTCAGAGTAACAAATAGAAAACAAGAAGGTATGGAATATATTTTTTAAAATAATCAACAAATATTTATTGAAATCAATTTCACATATTATTTCCTTACAAAATTTGTGTTTCTCAAAGTTTATGTTTGTTGTTTAGTTGATAGCTCAGACTAAATGCCCAGACGAAGACTTTTTGTCTTAATCTTATTTTTTATGAGTTTGATTCTTATATAGGATAATTCTCTTTCATGCAGACACTTTACTTTGTTAAAGTTCTTTTTCTGCCAACCAGTAACAGAGAAGCCTAATTTCAATTACTTGTTTTTCTTGTACAATATCAAAAGCAATGTCTTAACTTATTTTCAAAATTGTTTTTGATGTCTTTGAGGAATAGAAGAAGGGGGAGGAAGAGGAAAGAATGATTTCTTTTTTTATATTTCATATGTGTTTATTAGGATTTACTTATTAAAAGATAGAAAACAAAAGCAGACAAGTATGCAAAGCTTATGCAACATTGGCTACTTAAATTAAATTATAGGCCATACTTGAGTCAAACAATTTTAAAGAGCTCAAATTTAGGATGTATTTGAAATGATTTGATCTGATTTAAACCTCTGCAAAACTTAATTTTAGATCTCTCTAAACAAAAAATTGTCACCAAACAATTTATTTTCTGATTCTGGAATTGATTGATTTTACACATGCTCGTATGAAAATGGAGCGAGGGTAATCTTGACTTTTTGATACAATATATGGAGTACATTTTATTACAAGGTCATTGACCTTAAAGAAAAACTACAGCTAGAGAGAGAAAGAAGAAGAAAGGAGGAGGGAAAGCAAGAGCAAGACGTAGTTAATTTTAATAGTAGCAAGTACTAGAAAGTCACTTGCCATATATGACATCTTAGTAAAAGTTAAAATTAGAATTGTTTGCAGTTGCATGTTTTGGTGGAAAGTGGCCTGAAAAAGGGATTAGTAATTATCTAAGTTAGTGTAAAGATAAGAAGAATAAAGGAAAGTCCAACATAGATCTGTTTGCTTTCATAATAATTGTTTAAATAACTACCTTCTCTGTAGCTTTCACTGTGAAAGGCAATCCTTGTTCACTACCCAGTTGCTTGTTCTTTGGTCATGTGCTGTAGGAATTTTGAAAGTAGGTTACCTTTATGTGTGCACAGTTACGACAGCAGTCTCCTCTAGAAGGCCCAGAGGAGAGGAGTTGGAGGTTAGGGGCCAGAGCAGCACGGAAAAGTCTAACTTTTCATAGCTGTGGCATAAGAAGATACAGTTAGCCTTAACAGCAGAACCTCATCTTTATTGAAGTTATTCAGTGATAATACATGCCCGGTCTGATTTAAACATTCTTAATTTTTTTGTTTTACTTAATATACAGTGGTCCCTCCCACCCCAAGTAAAAGCTTAACATAAGCTGACTGGTTAAATAGTTACGTCCTTTCCCCTTTTGAAATTCTTTCAGATTTTGACACTGAGAGTGCAGAATGGAATACTTCTGGTGATGTGATGCATTGTAATAACATTGTGATTGTGGAAGGAATACCTGGCCACTGTTTAAGTGTCTCCCCTTTGTTACTTGTTTGTGACAACATTTTTCATATCAGAGATGTGGCTTTGTGTGTGTGATGTCACAGCCTTGACTCCCAACTTGGTGTTAAAATTCAAAAGGAATCTCGGGCGAACAACATGCAAAAATAGCTGCACACTCTACATTTTGATAGATTGTTCCCGGTCTTTGGGTAGAGTTAATAGTATTGAGCTCCAACAAAAATGTACTCAATCAACCAAGATGTATTGTTATGACACAGTGTTTCACACCTTTCCAAATGTCTCATTAGACTATTTCTGGTAAAGACTAGTAATGTTGGACTCTACCAGGAATGAAGAAGCATTATTAGAAGTGAATTTATAAAGTTCTGGGGCTTCTTTTTTCTGTTCTTCTCTTATGAGACACATAGGATGTAATATTTTTAAAATTTGTCTACCAAGTGTATATCAAATAGAAAACAAAAATCTTGCTTTTGGGAAGGGTTGCTCAAAACCAAGTCAAGCTGGACTAAAAATAGATAGATTTTGTGTTATTGCTGTTTTGGTATTCTACTAGTGAGCATGCAGAAAGCCTTGTAGAATCCAGAAGTTTGTGGCTGTTGCATCCAGAAAAGTATATACTGTAGAAACTTACGTGAGTCCAGTGGGGAAGGTTGGAGGTTTAATGTGTCTCAGATTTTCTTGTAATAATCAAAATATGGTTATATTCTGTGATACTTCAGTGAGGCATTTATCTTCATATAGTTAAAAAAGCAAAACTTTAATTCACCTCTACTCCTCCCATTTGGCTTGAAAAGAGTGACGTTTTCTTCAGTGATATTCAAAGAAATAATACCAAATTTCATAAAGTTATCAAAAACAATATGCTCCCTGTCCTTAAACAAAAGCTTTTTTTTTTGAAGAGGGGAAAACATTCATCATATAATCTTTGTATGTGAGGATTTAAAGAAGAGAGAGGTGATGAGAGGAATCTGAAGAGGCGCTGGCCGTAGGGCGGCCTGAAATATAATCGTCAGAGATGCCACCAGTTTGCTCCTCCCAGGCAGGTTTCTTTGTATCTATCTGTTTTGGTATTTCCAGTACTTTAAGTTATAGAGGCAAGTGCATTTTTCCTATTGATCATTTCATTATATCCTGCCACAGCTACGCAGATTTGATTAACAACCCTTTCGGTTCATGGTTCTTCATTGGTAGATAGACACATTTTTAGTGTACCAATAAGTTTCCAAGGAATTCACCAGGCTAGCAGAGAGGTCCTTTTATATATTCAGGGAAACAAACAAAAAGATGGAGCAACTTTATATCAGGGGCCACATTTTAGCAGCTTTCTGTCTCCTTTGGTAACATGTCAAAAATGCAGGTGATTTAAGTTTCCTTGCACATAGAGGAATGAAGAAGTTTGGAATTTTTATGCATGATCAGGACCTGTGTTTGGGAAAATGTAAACTCATCACAGTGGAAAATGTGTTGTTTGGAGTCTGGGGGTGAAAACAAAGCTGATGGTTTTGGAGAGATTGCCGGAGCCAGATGGCCTAGTACTTCCCCAGTCTGGCGGTCCAACTGCTCCCTCCTGGATAATATACAGCCATTTGTTCGGGGATATTTACGCTAGAGCTGTTTCCATGTGAATGTTTGAACAGCATTAAAAACGAACATATTAGTAGGGATGCATTTATCGAACTTGTATGACTATACAGACAGTCTGTTATGTCTGTCTTTACTTATATTGCCAAGAGGGATGAAGGAGTGTTTGAATGTCGGTGAATTGTTTACATATTTGTTAAACAAGAAGTATTTGGTCTTCCAGAGTAATTAAAATATATAAGTGCTTGAAATCGAACTAATGGGAATAATGATAGCCCCCCACCTTGAAACTATGGTGTGGGAACTAAATGAATTCAGACATGTAAAGGGCTTACAACAGTGACTGACACATATTAAGTGCTTAATAAGTTGTCTGCTTTTATTATTTTATTATTATTATTATTGCTCCATTGAGTTGACAAACTCAATTGCATCTACTAATATAGATGTAAATGTATTTACTGTATGAGTAAAATATCTTTTATTACTGTTCTGAAAAGAAACAGAATATGAGATTGTTAGAATGATTTAGTTCTTTTTTCAGATCATTTGAATAATATAAAGGATTTTAGTTCTTTGAGACATAAAAGACGCATTCTGGGGCTCACTGCACTTCCGCACGCTCACTTTTATTCGGGCCTGTGATGTAACTGAACAGCATGCTAAACATGATATCATTCCTCTGCGACTTTCCTAATTCGTTTTCTGAAAGTGGGCCTTCTTAGCTGCGGAGCTGAAATTACATCTTTGCAATTGTTCACCAGTAGTCAGCCTGCTAATTGAAGCAAAAATAATTTTTTATTTTATCCCACTATTAATGTTGGATTGTTGTTGATACAACTGTTTATGAAATGTCAGATTTGTACTGTTTTCTTTGACATGGTTAATTTTTAGCTAAAGCTTCTTTACTCACTGGAAATTTCTAGGACCACAATAACTAACATCTCTTTTTTAAAATGAAAAGCAGTGGTATTTGGTGGTCAAATGTATTGATTATTATTATATTGTAAGTATTCATATTATTTTTGATTAGTTTGGTTCTTAATAACTTGTTACCAAAGACTTTTATGACACTTTAAGTTCAGAGGACATTTTAATTCTAGTGTAAGGAGGTACTTTGTGTGTTCATGAACGTGCTCTCTAAGGTAGCAAATGTGATCTGGTCTCTCATTTTGAGTGCAGCAAAAGGAATAACAATTTCAAGGTTACTGGTTTAATCTAAGTGGAAAATTAGGAGTTTTTGTTAGTTATTGATAACTTTTTTCTGTTTTTCTCTTTCTTTACTCTCTCTCTCTTTTTTAAATTAATGATGGCAAGTCTTCTAATTTTTGCTGACCAAGAAATACTCTTGGTGGAAACACGGTTTCTAAAAGCATTTTATTGAATCTAAGTTAGAAAGATTCTTATTCCTTTTATTTGGCATGGAACACAAAGAGTTAAAACAGTTAGGAAAGTAAAAAAAATAAAATCCATGCTCAATTCTCTGTACTTCCTTTGGTATCCTATTGAAGTGCAGTCTTAATGTATATTAGATGTGTGTTTTTCCTTTTATTATGTGGTATTTCCATAGTAAACTTTGATTAACTTTTAAGACTCAGTGATATTTTAGAAAAGCATGGATGAGCCAACACTTCAAAACTGCCTTCTAAAACAGTGGCAGTTGGAGCCCTGTGTGCACTGATTGGTTTATTTATGTTCAAAGATATTGTAGGTTAATTTATAATTGAACATTTGAAATTGATGGCATTTTATCCCCGAAGTGATAACATTTCCAGCACTGATATTGCATAAAGATGTGAAAATTTAATAACTCTCACACCTTTTTCTTCTTCTATTAGCTATAAAAATTATTCTGGAAAAAACTCTTAAACAGAACGGGAAGAAAATGTTGAAAAGTAATGTGCAATATTTTCTTTCTCTTTGTTAATGGACAACATTCATAAAAGAAAAGCTAGTGCATCGGGAAAATACATCTGCTCAAAGCATATTAAGTTTTGACAACTTGTTTTTAAAGTTGAGCTAAAGTTATTACTGTTTATTATTTTGTATCGCTCTTTCTACAAGCAAGCATTCTTACTGCCTTAAGGGACCTACTTGCTGTTGGCCAGATTATTGTAAACATTGTTTTTGACTTGATGTTTTTTGTTTCTTCGAGTACTAAGCCCAACTTGATTCACCATCATTTGTTTTATTTAAATAATATATTTTATGTAACTTCTCACCGTCTCCTGCCCATCTCTATAGCAGGGCCCTTCCCTCACTTCTGATAAACACATTGATTTATTTAAACCACTGTTGACTTTGTCACTCTCAGTGAGCCGAAGGTCTTCCTCTCAGTGAGCAGATGCATGATTTACTATGGAGGATGACAATAAGCCTTCTTGGTGTTTCACTGTCTGGGCCCTAAACCAGCTATTAAAATGGTTTCACTTAAAATAGTCAATGCTGTTTATATGCTCCTGGGATCTCCCAGCTGACCTAACCACACTAGCTTTGCTTATATGCCACAGAAGCACATATTTCAATTAGGAAGAAAAGCAGAAACTTTCCTCTCAGTTGGTGTTGGAGGATCCCTATGCTTTGGGGCTTAAACTCTGGGCTTGCTGAACTGTAAACCAGTCTGGCTGTGTGTGCTAAGTGTAGACAGTAGAGATTTGGTCAGGGCTGTCAGCTTGGGGTGCAGGCCACAGGGCGCCCATGGTGGCATTTTAAAAAAGTTTGCCTTGTTGTAGCCAGTCTACAACACAGATATACGTGCAATTGAATTTGTTATTTTTTCCTATACCGAATCTCATCAGAATGTTGATTTCCAGGCGGCCCATGCGTTTTGTATAAGTGCGTGTGTGTTTAACAAAGCTTCCTAGTAACAAAAACTGCTTGGGTAGGTTTGTAGATATCTTTATCTTTGAATTTCATTTGCAAACCTAACCCTCTTAGAGTGAGGCTCTCGTTCACTTTGGTTACAGGATTTTAGTACTATTTCATGATAGAGCTTCATTTGCTTTTATTTCAGAAGTCACAGAAGGAATACTTCTTTCTCTAACTTTTTGTGGTGAGAAATATTGTTCTGTCTGTTTAGGCCTAAGGATAAGAAGTGCAGAAAGTTCATGCTTCCACTCCCTCCCTCCCCAGAGTCCCTAATTATTTCTGAGCAAATCTAAACTCATGGTTTCATTTTTCTATGCTTGATTTGGAGGAAGATTCTTTGTTTTGACTCCACTGCTGAAAGTGAAGTGGCATTTTGGTATTTGGTAAAGAGCTATATTACAAAGGCTGTAGACCTTAAACAAATGATGCTCAGTTATGAAAGAAAAAACATGGAACTTCTGGGAGTCCACTCCATCTTCTACTTGGGGGGGTCATGAGTGTATTTGCATTGCAGTGTATCTTTAATCAGATACTGCCATGGAACTAGTAGCTTTGATAAAATTTCATAATCTTATTATCTACAATTAAGCAGACTGTGAAGATCTGCTGAAACATGCATACCCCTCCAAAAAAAATCACTTTTTATTTTTACAGGAGGGTAAAACCTTACCAATATTTGTGAGTTTATTTACCAATTTACTTGTTTTAGTAAGATAAATTTAGCAAGAAAAACATTGAAGTTGAAACAGAGGTTATCTAGATATTAAGAGAGTATACAAATAATTTTGTGATAATAGATAATAGAATTCAGCAGAAATGTATCATTAGAATTTTTTAGCACCATGTATAAGATCTAGTCAGTATTTACATTTAAATGTTTTCAGCAGTGGATTATAGAAAATGCAAGTCAGATATAATTCTTGGTTTTCAGAACATTTTTAATTAATGAATCTTCTTGAGAAGAGCAACATTTTAGGTATTTGAAAAGATCTTTTAATAGTACAAAAAGAATCATCTATGCATATTAAAACAAGTAAATAAAATTTGAGGCATAAAAGGACATTAACATATGGTAGGTTATCTCCCCAGAAGAGAATTATGAACTACAAAGAATCAGTAATGACTTTATATTAGGGACACGTGGCTAATGACCTCTGTTGGATGGCAAGCATCACGTGAAATCAAGTGTCAAAATGTCTGCTGCCAGTAGTGGAACTAGTTGATAGCAAGGCCTGAGAGACAGAAACTGAACATCGTTCATGTGGCATTTGTGCCCTGACATATACGACTTTACTCTGAGCCCAGGGAAACTTAGACAGACCCTAACTGATGGGTGTCCTACCAGATAACTGGCCTGCATTCTTAAAAAAAAGTCAATGTCACAAAATACAATGATTCAGAAATGTTCTATTTTAAAGGAGGCATGATAACTCAATGCAGTGATTAGTACTGGAGTTTTCTTTGCTGTGGAAAACATTATTGGATAATTGGAAAAATCTCAATCGTGTCTGGAGATTTGATTATCATATTGTACCAATGTTAATATTCTGGTTTAGATCATAGTATTGTGGTTATATAAGAGAATTGCTTGTTTTAAGAAATACATGCTGAAATATTCAAGAATATTTGCATTTACTAATATTTGCATTTAGGGGAAAAGAGAGAAAAGAGTAAAGCAAATTTAGTAAAATGGAAACGTATTTGAGAAATCCGGGTAAGAAGGATTCTGAACTTCATTTTACATTCTTACAACTTTTCTGAAGGTCTATAATTGTGTCAGAATATTTTTTTAAATACAGGATTATAATAGGCTAGTCATAAGAAATGGTTTGATGGACCAATGGTAAAGAAATGTTTTCTCTGCATACAAGTTATAATTCTCAGGTCTAATTTGTTGCAAAGTTTTTTTTTTTTATTATTTTTTGTCATGTGGTTAGATGGCATAACCAGCATCAGTATACATTAGCTCTTAAGCAGTACCCACCATTTATAGGTCGCAGAAACACAGAGTGTATCAGAGTCACCACGAGTTACTGTAGGATTTTTATAAACTGCATAAGAATAGTCTTTGGTTACTTTAAGTAGCTTTATCACCAAGAAACTGAAGGTTATATGAATGTGTGAAAGTAATTTTGTTAACAATTTGAAGCTGTGTTATGTTAGTGTTATGCAGTGAGACAGTGTTAAATTAGTTAAATGTACCCCAGTGCCGAGCACGGCTCTGCTAATAGCTGTGTGTTTTTTGTTGGCCCGGGTATTAACATGTAGATCCATGAGGAAGCTGAGCTCTCAGGGAACCTTGTTGGTGTCCTGAAGCAAAATATGCACGCATAATAAACAATAGTCAAAAATACGTTGGCTGCTGAGTTAGTTTGGGAATACAGATTTTGAAAGTGAGATGCAGTTCTTCTTAGTTTAGAGAGATAGGTCCAGGGCTTACAGCCCCTGTGCTGCATGTGCTGAGAAGTATTCTTACTTGGGAGGGTGTACACCTGTGAGAGCACATGTTTTCAGCCTGTTGGTGGGAAAAGGGATTCTCCCTGATTGATGGATTATTTAGAAAAATGACACAGTAAGCAAATGGACTCATTGGCTTCACTCATGTTTTCTACTGCTTCCCACCAGAGCTGTGAATGCCGTGAGGATGCAAAGCATGTCATTTAAAACCCAGACCTGTATGCTTTTTAATGCTTTAAAGAAGTAGCATCTTAAACTACTCCAACTTCTGGATTTTTCCTTCTTATTGATTAAAATTATTTTTATTCCATATTGAAAGCCAAATCATGATTGTCTTGACCACAGAAACCTATCACACTGACCCAGAAGTGTGCCTCAGAATAAGGTGGTTGACGGGGCAGGGAAGTGTATGTTCTGCCTCACTCAGTTTGCATTGATTCTGCACCATGTACTTTGAAACAAACAGCTCGGGGAGGCTTTTGCCTCAGCTCCTTTGCCCTCAATAGTAACGAAGTGCTCAAGAATTCAATTATTACAGTTTGTGTTATGCCGCTTAGCTAAAGCCGTGCCTTTGCTTCCAGGCCATAGTGTATGAAGGCCAAGACAAGAACCCCGAAATGTGCCGAGTGTTGCTCACGCACGAGATCATGTGCAGGTAAGACATACCTTGGTGTCTCCAGTTGGCAAAGGGAGGATGAATTTGTATTTTACATCCAGATGAGCTCAGATCTATTTTGGGCTCTATGTTTATCTTGCTTCAAGTAAATAATCCAAAAAGAATGGTTAGTCATGAGTACTTAGAAGAGAGGAATCAGGCATCACAGTAGTTCTCAATAATTCTTTGGTTTCATCTTGAAAGGCATTTCTATTTTGGTATCATGCTGTTGATGGGCACAAAGCAGCGACCTCTCCTTCTACTTCACAATTGGATAAAATACAATGTAACCTTTTCAGTGTTAATATATGCACTCAATTGCACTGCTGGTAAAATGAGTAAGCATTCTACTGAAGTCAGCCCAGGCTTCTGTTTGGGCAAATTTGAAAACTGTGGTTCCCCATTTTTAATTTGCCTGCTTACAATACGACTACCCATATCTAGGCGTCATTTCTCCTTATGTTGCATGTGGGAACGTTTTTCTTTTCTTTCTTCTTTTTCCTGCCATTGCACCTGATTTCTTAGTTGCTCTTTGTATAAATAACAATTTAGTTGCTATTTCTTGGAGGTAGAGTTTTACGTTTTTTGCAAGGATGGCTAAGATGAGTCCCTAAAAGGCAGAAAATTCAATTACAAAGGAGCTACTGCTCCCACTGCTGCTGCTCATCCTCCTCCTTCTCCTCCTTCGCCTCCTCCTCTTCCTCCACCCCTTCTTCACCTGGAATCAAACCGAAGCTGTATTATAAAACAGGCAGGCGGGCCACATTTGCCTCCCTGGCTCCATCTGAGCCTCCACAGGTCAGGGAATGGGGTCAGGGAAATGGCCTTTTAACTTGTATTCTTATATTTCGTAAAATAACCATGGCACTTTGCTCCCAATATATTTCAGGTAATTGGATAAAGCATGAAGATGCCACTGTGCATCAGAGAATGGCTACTAATTGCTTCGTTAGCCAAGTAGGCTCTTTCTGGCACAAAGTATGCTTGGCTGCTGACTGTTACTCACCATTTGGTTTAAGACTTCAGCTGCCATGAGTCTCCTTTATTTGCTGCTCAGAAACTTGTGGAGAAATCATCTTAAAACTCTACATGTGGAAATAGAATTAAAAGGGTTAAACATGCTTCCTCACTAAAATCCCAAACATTAACTTCTATGTCTATAAAAATATAGTTTTCCCTTTTAAAAATACTTCTAAAATGTTATTCTGAAATATGCAGGAGTGTCACAGGTTTTCACATCAGTGACCTGTGAAAGTTGTTAATTATTTTAAAAATAAGTTGATTTTCTTTAACTTTAAAGTGGTACAAAAATCCAAAAATATGGACACAAGATTCTTATGTTACTAGGCAAAAATTAGCTTAGGACTTGCATAATAAAGCTGAGTTGCACCTTTCAGAATTAAATGAGTAAAATTAATTTTAAAAAACATTACAACATAATTTCCTTTGTCTTTGTATATTTTGCTCAACCCTCCATTACTTTAGTTTCCTGCAATTAGCACGCTATGAGATTGAATTTTCTGTGTTCTACTACATGTTATTTTAGCAAAATAGGAAACAGACAGGAAGATGAATCCCAACCAAGAGGCCAAATAATATCTATATATCATAGATTTGCATCTCATATCTGCACATGTTTGGATTATGCTAGAAATAATTCTATTCTTGAAATACTTAGAGATATATTATGCCTTTCACACACAAGCCTACCCTCTATTAATGCTGTTTATATTTTTCTTGTTTTTAAAATTCATTGGTCCAAAGTGCTTTATTATGCAGGTTGGTGTGCTTTACTGCTGATGTTATCTCTATTTTTCAGAAACATAAAAATAGAAAAAATAAAAATTTCAGGCCACTGAAGGCAAATGATGCTGGCTGTATTGCATGGCTAAGAGGGAAAGCCATATTCAAAATGTCATCCAGCTAATGTTACAGATTGCAGGTTTTCCAGGCTGCCTCTAGATGTGTATGGGGTACTGTTTGTTTACCAGGCCGCCATGACCCCATTACACAAACCTGTCATCTATTGTGTGGCTAACAGTCTTTTAAATTGCAAATCTGATGCTCTTTAGGGGGCTTTAGGAAAAAAATTCTCACTTTCTACATCATCCTATTTCTCTTGATTTCTTGCCTGTTGTAAGTGGAAGTTGGGATGTGCTGAATTTGCACCAGGGGTGCAAATGCAGGCTCAATTATAAGCATAAAATTAGAGTCTGTTCACCATTAATCAGCCTGGCTAATTGCTATGCACCACCATTAGCCATATGGTGTGAAAGACAGCTTGCTTTCCCCAAGATGAAATTTCTTCATTGCAGACATGAAATAGTGAGGGTCTTGGATTTTAAAATAGCTTGTTTTATATATTTAATTTCTAAACAACTTTCTGCAGTGCTTTCGATCAAAGCTAACAGCACAATAAAACTTTGCGTTGATGTCACAAGAGCTGTATATTTATAGTACATTGGCACAGAGAATTTAGATCGACAAGAGAGGGCTTTGTATGATTGCTTTGTTGCCAATACAGGAAATAGAAAAATAAAACTTAACCAGAGACCTGTGTCTCAGGTGTTCCAAATCTTAACAACCCATTTTGTTCAGTGGAGAAGTTGACTTTGTTGTGTGGGCTGGCTCAAGGAATTGCCACCATTGAATTATAATTATTACTATACCCTCCTTTGACTTGATGTCATGGAGTTCTTTTGTAGGATTCTTGGAGAATTCCTGCCTTTTAGATGAATTAATCATCATTATGTTTTACAAATATCTTGTCATGAAGTTCTTAAAATATATGGCCTCGTGAAAGATTACTTTTAGAGTAGGAATGTACAAGAAATTTGATTATAAGGGCATCCTGCCAACCCATGTCTAAGTGTGAAGAAAATAAGAATTCTCTTTGTTAAGTGAACCTAGTTCCTAGCCTTCAAGAGAATGAATGAATGAAGTTTTCTCCATTTTCAGTGCATCGGACAATCGCAGAGGCCAGGTGTTCTGTTTAAGGAAGTGCTCTTCCCTACTGTCAGTGTCTGGTTTCTTATAGGACCCTGAGTTCTCATGGCAGGCAAGGCTGGCCTGGCCTATCGACAGGCTTTTTCTTCAATCGTTCCCCTTAGCTTATTCTGTTTTCCTTCTTCAGATTCCCACTGACGCATGGCTTCTTCAAGGAAGAAGATAGACCTTAGCCTGAGGCTTTTCCCCTTTGTGGAATTCTGTACCTGCTGGGCTTGTCCTTCATAGTACTTAGTACTCCCGCGTGGACAAACTCATGATCTGGCTTTCTTTGCTGGGTGAAGCTCCTCAAAGACAAAGAAGTTACTTAATTTATCTCTGTGCTTTAGTTGACTCAACTTTGAAATTGGATTTTAATAGTACTTATCTCATAGGGTTGTTGTTAAGATTAAGTTTTATGCTTCCTATAAATGCTTTTAATAAGCACAGACAGTATTGAATACTTTTTGTTATCACTACTAGTATTAACAGAAGCAGCGTCAACAATATCTGCTATGTGTAATTAAATACCTGACACTGTGTTGCTCAGAGTGAATGGTGATAAGAGAATATTCAAAGGAAGTCTATGCTAAAACATGAATGTACCTTATTCACTCTAGTTGTGGCAGTCAAGCATGCCTTCATTCATTCTTTAGCACCTCCTATGTGCCATGCCTTGAGGAATGAAGAGTCAGAAGAGCTGGGATTCCACAGTAGGAGAGTTAAAGCTTAGCACGGGAGCTAAAACTTATAAGCAGACAATTGTGTTTCACTCTAGAAAGAGCTGAGTGTGATGTAAAGTTGGGGCAAAGTGCCTGTTCAGAGGAGGAAGGAAATGCTTGTAGGGGGATCAGAGCTACAGGAATGGTGAAGGGCTTGCAATAGTAGAGGGATTCTAGAGGGTGCATGAAGAAATGTTTATTGGTGGTCTAGACAAGATTTCTCTGTGGAGTAGCCTCAGCTGGATGGACCTATGGCCTGGATCTAGGCCGAGAGTCAAGTTCAAAGATGACTGACTTCAGAGGTCTCTTTCTAAAGGTGAAAGTTGAAAGTATAGGCTTAGGTAGGATTGACAAAGTTGGAGAATAGAGAGAAAAGAGTCTATGGTTAGCTTCTGGAGGAATAATCACATTTAGCAAGGGAATGGGACATGGTAGAGAATTGGGAAAATGAACTAAATTTTTCTAGCTCAAGAAATAAAAGGTGGTGTTTCAAAGAGGGGGAAGTCATCGATATATCATGTGCTAGAGAGATCCTGGTGGGCGTGAAGATAGAGCAAAGCACCACAAGGTCATTGGTGACTTCAAGCAAGATGATTGGAGCAGGTGTGGAGGCCTACCTGACAGCTTTTAGAAGGTTGAGTGGCAAGGACTGATGATAACTCCTGCCAGGATGATGTTGAGAAGTGGAAAAATGAACTCTACACAGAAGGAACAAGTCTGTTTTTTGTTTATTTGTTTTAGAGAATGAGAAAACTTGACAATGTTTGTAAACCAAGCAAAAAAAGAAAAAGAAAAAAAGAAAAAAAGAAAAAGAAAAATTAACCCGAATGGGAAGAGTTGCAACTACAAAACAGAGGAGGATCACTCAAGTGAAGCAGAAAAAGGGAGGCCACTAGATCCAACCCTGGGGTCCATGTTCTGAGGACAGAGTGCTTGCTTTAAGACAGGGAAGGAAGAGAGAGTACAGTTCAGTCTATTTTTGGCTAATCAAATACATAGAAATATGTGTATCAGATCTTTTAAAAAGTGAATCATACTTATAACTATTAATCAGACTTTTCAGATAATTCATATATCTCATTCTCTATTTGCTTTAGCTAGATATGAAGGCATTTTTGTTTCTTATTGTGAAGCTTAGAGTTGGAAGTGATGTGTTTCTCCAGTTGTCCAAGCCTCTACTTAAAATAAGTTCTGAGCCTGAGATAAGGATCTGCGTGTTGTTGACTGGGGAACGTTTGGATGTTTCTTTCCCTGATTGATGAAGCTGTGAGTCAGCTCACAAGAAATTCATCACCTGTGTTAGGCTGCTAAGGAAAGGACTCCTATGTTTACTTTTCTTTCAATGTGAGGAATTATTTGTAACACGATCTTGTTGGGGAAAGAGCTGCTATTCTGAGGCCTTGGTGTAGGTACTGCAACAGAGATGGAGGACCTATTGTTGTGACTGGTCATTTGGCTTTCCTGTCATTTCGGTTGCACATTGGGAGGAGATGAAATTGTGGTGGCTTTTGAAATCCTGCTCTTGTGACAAAGCATTCAGGAAAAATCTAAGCATCACGATAGATGCCTGCTTTAGGGAACTTTTGCCAAGTGCGCTCAGGCCCAGGGATGGATGAAGACCTTGGTCACAGGGTAATGGGGACATAATGATCACTGTGTTTTCTTTTATTAACACAGTAAATTTTCCTTGTAAGTGTTTTTGCAACTGTTTCATTTATTGAATTGTCTCAGTATAAACTCTCTTCTGCCCTAAAAACATTAGTAAATTTGTTCTGTTTTCAGCTTGTCCTTTCTGATCAACATCTGTCTTGTGTGTAGAGGAGATTGATGGCCATCTTGGCATGCCTTTAGTGTAAAAAAGGACTCACATAGCCAGGGAGGCTGTGATGGGGAGGAAGGACAGCCCTTCCTTGTTCTGCCTGTCTCTAGAAAGCTACACAGGGATAGATGTAGCTCAGTCTGAAGAAACACCTTTCTTCTCCTACTTGTGTACCTGTGGTCGATTTTTATTTTTTAATAGGAAATTGATGTTGTAATGCAAAACAGATACTGAAGAAGCATGAAAATAAAGTGTATGTCTCCAGTTCCCTCCACTGCATAGGCCACTCCCTATAGGTTAATTCTTTGACGGCCCTATTCATTCATTAATTCATTCAAAAATAATTCTTGAAGGCCTATGATGTGCTACGTTTGTTTCTAGTTGCTGGGAATGCAGAGGAGAATCAAACAGCATGAGAATTTTTTTTGCATGGGGCTCATATTCAAATGAGAGACACAGATTATAAAATAAGATGAAAAACAAACATCAAATACAACATAGTGACTTCTATGAAGTAAAACACATCTCAATGAAGACCTAGCAGGCTCTGGGATAGTCAGAGAAGGCATTACTAATGTGAAAACTGTTTTTAGGGATTGGAATGAAATGAGGGGGATGAACCAGGCTTGTGAAAAATTTCTCTTCCCCTCCCTCTCTTTGTCTTTTACTTGTTCATTTTTTTTCTCTCAAAAACGAACTATATGTACATACTATTCTGGCGCTTGTTTTTCTCAATTCATCTTGTTATTTAGATGTCTTTCTATGATGGTGGGAAACTCCTCCTTCATTCTTTTTAATACTGCACAGGATGCAATATATGCCATGACTGTGAATATGTGCACACACATTTATTCATCCATGTGTACACACATGTGTACATATGCAACTTAATGGTTAATATTTTATGGGATATATATATATATATATATATAAAATGAAATATATCTTGTGGGATGTATACATATCTTATTGGATTTATATGTCTCTTATAGGATTCATGCAGTTTATGGCATACATATGCACCAACATATATTTTAGTATCATGCCGTGTATCTTAATGGGATCATACTACACACTGTTGACACTATTTTATGGCTGCTTAGGTGTGGAGTGGAAGTGTGATGTCCCGTTGTGGGAATAATGACCACACAATGCAGAAAACCTGTTTTGCCCTTTGTTTGCTTGCTTCTTTCTTTCTTTCTTTCTTTCTTTCTTTCTTTCCCTCCCTCTCTTCCTTCCTTCCCCCCCACCCCCCTTTCTTTCATACTCAGGACTGAGCTCAGAGCACTGAGCTACTTTAAGAGTAGTTGAGATTATATATGTGGGCAATCAGGCCTGGCCAGAGCTATTTTTTTTTTCTGCTTTGTGTAAGGTTTTCTTATGTTAACTCCAGCCCTTTCATTCTCTCTCTTTCTGTCTCTTTCTCCCTCATCACTCCCCCTCTCTCCTCTCTCTCTCTCTCTCTCTCTCTCTCTCTCTCTCTCTCTCTCTCTCTCTGTCACGCTTTATGAAATATGGTCTTGCTCCACAGTTCAGGCTGGCCCTGAAGTTATTATGGAGTCCCAGCTGGCCTCAAACTCACAGCAATTCTCCTGCCTCAGCTTCCCAAGTGCTGGGATTACAGGCACGCCACTATGCCAGCTCTTATGTGGTGCTGGGGCCTAGCGCTTTGTGGGCGAGTGCTCTGATCACTGAGCTTTCTACGCTCTTGTTCATTTTCCTTCTCTTATGCCTGTTCTGTCCTTTCTTCTACATTTTTGTTCTTTACACCAATCTACCTGCCTCCCTGGGGCTCTTGGGCCATAACACAGAGGCGTGGTTAAATTCATGTTGCTTTTCTTAAGGAAATTTTTATTTTAAGGAGATGAAGACCATTTTTAAGCTCAAGAAAACATCTCAGTCAGGCCACGAGTGCCACTTTTTGGGGGAGGTGTTTTGTGTGTGAGGTGGGGTGAAGTCCGCCTTCCTTCCATCAGTAGTACCTGCCCGGAGGGTCAGCTTGCATTCCTTTACCTGTCACCCTCTTATTTTCCTGGACCGTTTCCTCCACTGCCTCCTCCACTCCCGATGGATCATATTCATTCATGAAGTCGTTCATTCACTATTTGAGTTTTTCTGTTCTATCTCAGGCCTTATCCTTCTCACTAGGTAAATTTTTTTCTTCTCTTACTAAAATAGAAGATAGAGGAGGGAAAGGAGGATGGGAGGATGAGAACAATACCTAACAAAAAATACAAAAACACATATGTAACAGTGTAATTCATGTACCATTAAATGCCCTGAAAGAAAAAAACCACAAGTACTCCTAATTTAGATTAAGGGTAAGGTATTTGGGAAAACTTCTTTGAGGAAAGATGTACAAGCTAAGCTGTATGGGATGGGGAGAGGTTAGCTAGCCAGGAAAGGTTGGAGGAGGGGCTGGCCATCAGAGCGGTCTGCCTGGGCCTACATTTGATTGAGCATGGCGCACCGAAGGAGTTGGAGTTGGCCAGTGAGGTCAGATCTTTGCCAACTGGAGGGGCAGGGTAGGTGGCTGGGCAATTGCATGGTATCATGTCAGCTCATGGATTTATTTTAGGTGTAGGGGGAAGGTATCCAAAGGTCTTACCTGGAGATGTGGCTCAGCTCTGTGGACATTCTGAAAAGATCTGTTGGTGGCAGTCAGAGTGAAGGGCTGTGAAACCAGGTGGGAGGCCACTGTAGGAGTTCAGTAGGAACGTGAAAGTGACTTGGATCAGGATGATGGCAGTAGGGAGTGAGAGCATCTGATAGTTTGAGGGGTAGATTCTTGTCCACAATTATTATCAAATAGTTTGGAGGACTCTCTGGTGAGAATATCATCCAAGCAGGACCACAGTGAGGTTCCAGCATCCAGAAGTTTGTGTTGTCTACTTGCTGTCATTGTAAAAGAAAATAAAGGAAAAACAGGCCTCCCTATCCATCAGTTTTCTTTCCTGAATATAGAAGACTTTGGCTTTGTGATGCTTTTGGAGGCCTGCTAGATCTGCAGAACACAAGGCAAGTTTGCTCAGTTGTGGAAAAGGAGATGGTAGCAGGAAATAGGCACTGGAGTAATAAAGAGGCTGCTCTTCCCTGGGCTCTTCCTAGGACCAGCCATGGAACCCCGACGTTATGTCCTAATTGCATAGAATCTGTGTTTGAGCAGAGGTGGATACCACAGTTACTCCATTTCACAAATGAGAAAACAAAGATTGTGAGGTTCAGCACCTTCTGTCTAGTTCTATAGCCCGTGTGCTTAGCCACTATATTATTCTGGCAAGCTTGTGAAATGTAGGCGGAAGGAGGTACAGGTATATATACACAATGTTTTCTGTTTAAACTATTTTTTTGCATGTATACCCGTCATGTGTACTTCCTTTCCACTTGTTTCTTTGCTGCATGGTTTGGTCTTTTTAAGAACTTGTGTAGAGAACTCAGGCACAGAAGAAATAGTTTTCTCCGAATCAGAAAAGGAACAGCTACCCTGTAGATGGGCTAGGTCGTCACAGAGGCTGGCAATGGAGATGAAGTTTTTAACAGTGCTTTCTGAAGATGTGAGATAGAACTAGCCCAACCTTTAAAGCTGATTGCATTCTCAGAGATATAGTTTTGGCAAGGAGGAAGAATTCCCATTTTGATGAAAGACTTTCTATGCAGTTCATATTTCTAGGTCTTGAAAATGAAGTTCAATGTTTGGTTCTCTCCAACAGCTCTCTCAATTTAGGCTGTGTGATTTGCTAAGTTGTAAATGTGCACATGTGCATGTGTGTAGGTGTGCACGAGTGTGTGTGTGTGTGTGTGTGTGTGTGTGTGTGTGTGTGTGTGTGTGTGTGTATGTATAAGAGGGATAGAGAATAGTGCGTATTTTATTTGTTGTGCCTGGTAAATTCTAACTCTTTGATAACCCTCTTACCTTGACTGATTAAATATGTGCTTCCGTAGTATACTCTGCACTATATACCAGCCACAGAACACATTTGTTATTTACAAACAATTCTCAGATGAATAGTTTTCTGTCAAGTATAAGTACTTTTAAAAATATGAATTTTTCACCTTTCCGAAGCACCTTAGTTTTTAAAAGAAGCAATCTTAAGGTCAGGATTAGGTGAGGTTTTGACAGCAGGTGCTCACTTTGATCATGGTTGTTCTTAAGGGATGAAATAAAGAGCACGAGGACAGCACTTCCCACTGGATCTCCTGGCCACAGTGCTCCCAGAAATCATCTATGACCAACTTCCCAGTATTGGCTATAGAAGCCAGAGGGCTGTAAATGTGAATCTCCACTTTTTTTTTTTTAATCTTGTCTCTTCCTTGTCTTAATTATTGTGTTTTACCCTTATTCTCATGACAGTGGGTCAAAAGCAAATAGTTACCACTTGAGGATTTTGGGGAAATCTGTGGTTGAAGGAAATGCCACATATAAAAAGAAAAAAAAAAAGGAGCATTTAATACAAAATGACTGGCGAGGGAGAAATTCATAGCTCATTATTGGCAAATTCCACATGATTAGTGTGATTTTGAGGGAAGATCATTTGAGCCACCCACAACCCTGAATATTCTCATTGGGTAGATGTGATAATGATGCACTTCACATTGAACTCTGCCGACAATGCCAGCAGTGATAGAGAGACCCCTTCTTAAGGCTGTCATTCTTGGCTCTGAGAGACCCTCTCCCTCCCTCCTCTTCTGAGCAGGGAGAGGTTAAGCCTGGCCATTAACCCATAGTTGACCCAAATAGTATTTTCTGTCCCAGGAATCCCTTGATTGCCAGGTATGGCTTTGTGGTAATTCTAGCATTTGCAACCCAGCAATTTGAGCCTTCTGTCTGCTTAAATGATGATTTTACATTGTAATGGCTGTACTAAATCCTTTTGCTTTTGCTCCATAGCCGCTGTTGTGACAAGAAAAGCTGTGGCAACCGAAATGAGACTCCCTCAGATCCAGTGATAATTGACAGGTAGGGACCACTCTTCTTTCACTGGATTCTTATTCCTCATTATAATGAAACACCTGCCTTGTGTCGCTCATGGGTGAGGGTTGGGAATGCATGTGGCCGAAATTTGCCTGTTGGTTATGACTTACGCTGCGTTGAGCGATTGCGATTCCTGGGAAAGCCATGTGGAATGTTGTTTGGAGGCTTGTTTCTTGGATTGCTCCGGTTTTGTGTCTGATTCATGCTCCTAGAGGAATATTTTTTTCATTTCTGACTTTCTGTGGCTCAATCCTCATGCTGTGCCAGGAAGCTTCAGAAATAAAATAATAATAGTTTGTGATTTATGAAATGTGGTTCGGTGCTTATAAATATTTAACTTTTATTTGAAAAATGTTTGAATCATTATCACTTTTAGCTACAGTAGTTCTGTTGGATGTAATCCATCTACATTTTAAGGTTTTATTTATGCATAGAAGCAGTTTAAAGAGATCTGTGAATCAAGATTTTCTACTGTTATTTCCCAGGTTTGATTGCAGCTCATACTGTATTATAATTTGATTAATTTACCCTGCTTGTCTTAATTATTGTGTTTTAAAACAGCTCCATATTACTAATCTGACATGACCAAGTAAATCACTATAGAATAATAAATCTATTTTAGTTGTTCGGAGCAGTTTTGAGTCAGTGTGTGCACACATTATGCAGAGACGCATTCCAAACATTCATTTTACATTGTAATTATCGAAATTCATCGTATGGAAACATGTATGATAAACCATTTGTTGCGTGGCATTACTCATTGGGAGTTAAATGGCTTGGAAGCTTTCTAGATCTTGTCAAATGTCAGCTAGGAAAAAAGTTCGCCTCTCTCACCAGCTGGATAAAGAGTCTAGCAAGTGAGATTGACTGGTCCCTCACCGAGGAAATCAACAGCCAAACAAAAGTCTCTTGAGATTTTGCTAATAACAATTTTTGATGAAAACAGCAACAATAATGATAAAGAAACAAAAACCCTATCTGTCTTAAAAATTATTCATCTTTTTTGGACTTGATTACTCATTTTTTCAGATAAAAACAAGGTGGTTACTTTACTTTACCATATTGATGTCAAAAGATCGTTGACTTTGACCTATGTGATTCTTTATGGCTATCTTAACGTTGATTGTTTGGAAGATTTATAAAATTTACATTTCATTCAGATATTTTAGTTAAATATCTCTAATACTACAATTATACATTTACTTGGTATGAAAGTGTATTGATCACATCATTGTATACTTGTGTACTAGTATATATGATTCAAAGTTAAAAAGTGTATTAGTACAGTGGTGTATTTGATTTGAAGTTAAAAGACATGAAAGTTAGCCATAGTAGTGGTTCATGCTGCCTGTGGAATTGGAATAGCGTGTTTATCTGTGATAGCAGTTGTGCTGTTCATATAATTTCTTTTTCTGCAATGGAAGAAAGAAGTCTGAGTGAACTAGGTTAAAAAAATAATCGTTAAGCTGTTTGTTTCGTGTAGGTATACTTCTTCAAAATACTGTCTTTTAAAAATTTTTAGCAAAATTTTCTTGTTGTTTTATTAAAAGAAGGAATTCTGATCAAAGGTCTTGGCACAAATATTCCTCGAAAGTTTGAAAGTATAAACATCGTGTTCTGCCATACAGTTTCTCTTGGTTTCAATGATGACATGAACTTACCTTGCCACCGCAATGAAAACACTTTTTTTTTTTTTTTTTTGCTTGTGAATGAGTTAAGCTTTTAAGTTCTTCATTTGGTTTTAAGGTGACTCTGATATAGACGGTTGATATTACTGTGGTTTGAATAACATTTGGTTTTGACCTGTTCCTGTGGGTTGCAGTGGCATAAGAAACTTGACTCAGCAGCGCTGTAATTAGCCCGGCCCATGTTTTTGAAATAGGATTGTGTTACCTGGATTGCATTAGTGTAGCTTCTATTGTTGCCGCCTTGCATCTGTCCCAGTAGGGCACTTAAAACCTTTTCTTGGCTGGGGTGGTTCAAACAATTTAGGCAAAATAAGTATGCACTTTGTGTTGCTGGTGGCTTTAGAGATATTACTCGTGACATTTATTCTTTTCATCCCCCCCCCCCCCCCCCCGTTTTGGTTGGACAAAGTAGAAACAGTGTGTTGGTAATCAAAGTTTCTGAGTAGGAGTCCCAATGCATGTTTACCTGCTGCCTGTCGCCGCTGCCTCACATAAACTCTCTCTTCATGCAGTGTTACCAGTTGATATGCAAAACCCTGTTCAGCTACTTTTATTTGCATCTGAGTTTTCACAATATGTCCTTCAGTCTACCAAAGGTTTTGAAAACTCAGAGTTCTGTCTGCACTGATATATGAAACTTCTATTTTTAACAAGAGAAGAAAATAAGAAAAGAATATTTGCAAGTAAGAGCAAAATAAACAAGGTTTTTCAATTCCATAAAATTGCTGCAAAGGAAAAAAATGCTGGCAACCACGTTTGAATTTCATGATATAGTACCGATTACATAATATCTGTATATGCTTTTGGTTTGATTTTTTTCAGATTGGTGGATGCAAATCTGTAGATATTTTGATAAAATAAGTCCTAGGGCCTGCATTCAGCAGCAATCTGACCATTTTTTTATAAGATACACGTTTTGCAACTATAGACTGGGGGGAAAGGCAATTATTACCTTAGGCTGTTGCATAGTTAGAACATACGGTCCCCTTTTGAGCACCACTAAGTTTTAGCCCCATTTGCATGTCCTTTGGAATTTGGAAGAACACTGCTATTTTTAATCAGTGAAAAGACTTTTAACAGTGGTTATTCGGGAAAACTATTTATAGAGTAGATAGGAGCAGCTTTCTGGTCACACAGCAATCATGCAGGGCACGCTATTTCTGTGTTGAATTTTGGCTATATTATTTGCTGCCGGTGATTTGGGAATATCATTTTGGCATATTTTATCAAACAATAGAATTAACAAAGACTGCATATATGTACTGAGTTAGAAAATGAACTTCTACTCTCTTCTAAGGGCATGCAACAAAGTAAGAAAAATATGACCCAAATTATTTTTAAATAATTTTTCAAAATCACTTTGGAAAAGTTCATAGGAAAATTGCTACAAAATGTAGGGAGGGTGCACCTGCAGGTTGACTGCTAGATCACATTTCTTCTTGATGCCCAATAACCTGATTAATAATCACAAAACCCAGCCCAGTGATCCAGATATTTGGACTGTTCAGACTTGAGAAACGTTAAAAGTGTTATGCTTAATAGCTGATGACCAGGAACTAATAACAGCAAATTCCATTATCACTGAGGTAGAAGGCTATGTATGGTAATTATTGGCGAAGTAAAAAGCAAAAAATGACTTTCAGTTATTGAATTAAGGTAAAGATTTATTTAATATATTCACACACTAACTCATATTTGAATTTAAAAGGTTTGCAATAAAATTCCTGTTTAGAAATTAAATAAATTGTATTTTTATTACCACATTGGATATCCTGGTGTCCTAACCTTTTTCCTTGGAGTTATCTTAGTTCAATAAATAAAACCTCATTAGACTATTCCCATTTCAACGAGTTTATTAAATTTTGCAGGAGTAATTAGCATAAGCTGTGCTAATTTTTCTAGAAGACTAATGAGGGAGGTTCTTAATTAGGTTTACTTTGTAGGAATCAGAAAAGATGATAATGACAAAAGTCACATAGGGTAGTCTGAATTGGGAACTCAGTTTTTCTGAGTGGATAAAATCTTCCATGTTCTATATAAATAAAATTTTGAGCTGTATGTGTTGAGTCAAGACTATTAATCCATATCTAGTTAGAATTAATCTCCACTTGATTTGCTCACCGAACTATTTTCCCAAGCTCTTTTTGAATAAAGATGTGGATAAATATACAAGATCTTGGAAAAATATTTCTTTCTTCAAATTGTGCTGTCTTATTTCTTTTGCATGGAGTTCTGATATTTCTGGTATGCAGAATGGAGGCAGATCAGTATTTGTTTTATTTTTTTTTTTTTTCAATTTAGCACCAGTGTAATTGATGAAATAGATCATTGGTAAGGGGATACATTAAGAGCCCAGTTTTTCAGGTCCTTGTATTATGGATCCTTAGATGTGAATGAGGGAACTTTTTCTCTTTATGGATAGAAGTAATCAGGGATGAAATTTCCTTCACAAATTGTGTTATCCTTTTCTACGTCAATTTAGACCTGCTCGTGTCAGGATATGTGATTCAAGTAACTTGAAAGTTTTGGGTTTCTTAAAGTCAGAATTTAAAACATGAATTTTTAAAAGCCCATCAACTAAGACACTTCTAATGGTTTGCTTTCTTGTTTCCCTTCTTCCTTTCTCTTCTTTCTTTGGCTCTGGGCCTTGGGCATATGCAGCAAGTACGCTAGCACTGAGCTGCAGCCCCAGCTCCCTCCCTCATCTTTCTTTTTCACTTATAAGAATGCTTGTATCCGTTTACAGACAGGGGATGTAGGCCAGAACATGTGACCTTACAAAGTACAAGAATTTTGTCACATGAAAACTTGAGTCTCTTTGAAATTACTTCAGGCCACATATGCCCAAGGCTCTTAAAAAACAAAAACAAACAAGCAAACAAAAACCAAGCAAACAAATCAACAAGAAAAAGGAACCCATATTTGTATTTTCCAGATTTGCCTAAAGATCCCCCACATCTAGATATCTTTTATTTAGGTAATGCCAGTGCCAGTTGGGTTTGTTTTATGATTATCTGAAATAGAATGTTCAGTAAGGAAAGTATTAGGATGCTCATTTTACCTGTTTGTTTTACATGATACCCGTCACTCGAAAACACAACTTTAATCCTGTTAGGCTTGTTCAGAGGAAAACTTTTGTTGGAGGCTTGCTTTTTTATCTAAGAGATAAAACTTCAGTGTTAAGATGTTTCAGAAATATACCCTGCTGTCTTATCACGAAGCTAACTTTCCTGACTAAATTGATCTCGGTGTATTTATGTGCTGTCTGTTTTTTTTTTTTTTTTTTTCCTTTGAGACAAGGTCTCACTGTAGCCCAAGTTGGTTCTGAACTTACTAGATAGCTCATGCTGGCCTTGAACACATGACAATTATCCTTCCTCACCCTCCCGAGTGCTGGGATTACAGGTATATGCCACCATGCTCATCTTTTGTGGTACTGGGGAATTGAACTCAGGGCCTTGAACTTTCTAGACAAGCTCTTTAACCACTGTGCCATTCCTCCAGGCCCATATGTGCCTATCTGTCCAGCAGGAGAACAATGGTAAAACGTTAGTCTTACTCCACATACTTGCGTTTTTACGTTCAGATGGGGTGAGGCATGTATTACCCTAATGAAGGCATCTGTGCCCTTCCGCAGCAAATCACTTCCTTCTGTTTCTGACTGATCAAAAGTGCTAAATCTGAAGATTCATTAAAATCTTTATTTTGTCTTCCATAAATAAGCCCTTAATTAATAGAGACATCTACGTACTTTTATTAGTGTTGCAAAATGAAGCTTTTAGTCAGAGTCTTGTGACTTCCTTTCGTCACCCTTTCAGCTCTTACTGTTTTGGTCTTTCTCCAGTTTTTAGAAGGACCAGCCACCCAACATAAGCGTTCTACGCAATACACAACCAGTTGTCTGGATCACGAAGAACTAGTCCAAATGCATTTCTTTGAGCTCTGACAAACCTTTTATACCACCTCGTTTCCTAACCTTGACTATTTGGTCAAAATAAACCTGCCCCAGGCAGCACAATTTCTATCCTTTCGCTTGCCTTGAGAGGTTTGAATTTTTTAAAAAGTGGAGAGCCAACATCAGCACAGAGAGTAAATTTACAGTGTTTTATTAACCCTAGTGTGCTGAAACATTTATTTTCTCAGTGGGGTTTCATATGTGATTATTAGCAACGAGACTTATGTGAGCAAGCATCATTCTAAATTTTAGCCCATATCAGATACTACCATTCTGAATATGCGGCGAGCCTTGCACATATGTGTGCGGTTTGCTGCTGTGATAAGAAACTAACTAATACAATAAGCTAATAGCAGTCTGTATTCCATTTGCTATCAGCTATTCTCAAATACACAGCCAGGGTACATTAAAATGCATTTCAAATATGCTGACAATAGATCATAACGCAAAGTACTTCTACATGGTATAATACTACTGCAGACACTGTATAATGAGCAACAGTGGTTTTCCTGTAAAGGAAATAATGGCAGCAACTTCCAAGAAATGTTATTTAATGGAGCTTCAGAGAAGCAGTGTGCATGTGTGTCATGCAGCCCCAGTGTCAGCCCCGTGTGTGGATTTGTGTCCCGTGTCATCAAAACTTCTCTTTTGTAGCATTTCTGGAAAAGGACAGAAAAGCAGTACTTGTCCCCAGTGCGGCATGTTAGCAACTTTGCATCATTTGTGATGGTAATGTGTCAGCGTATTTAAACATGCTTGTACTTTTCTGAAAGAAGCTGATTCAAAACAGAAAAGCAATCTTTAAGTACAATGCTCTGTTGATACAAAGTCTCTCCATTTCCCTCTACTACCAGTACTTGGCCAAACTCTCAAAAAAATTGACCAACTTTAAAAAATTCTATTCAGAGGTTCCAGTATAAAGAGATGGTATTTTGGCCATTAATAATTTGCAGAAATGTTATCTAAAACAGTGTACAAATTCTTCTTTCTCATCCCCACCCCACCTTACCCCTTCCCCATTCCATTTCTCTCTTTACAAACTGTGTAACCATACCCTGTCCAAGACAATATCAAGGTGACTCAATACTCCTATTGCAATCAATGAAATATCGTGAATAGTTCTGGTTTGTCGTTGGCTGTGTTCTGTCTTTAAAAGTGTGGGGAGATGAAGATAAGTCCCCCTTGCTAACCATTTCTCTAGTTACAAGCCTTTGTCCAAAAGCAATTGAACGTTTTAACATTACAGTACTTACTATAATAGAATTTTAATTACCCTAATCCTGCTAAAGTGTGAAACTGAATGTGTGCATGTCTGTGTGTATGTCTGTGTGTTGTGTGTGTGTGTGTGTGTGAGAGAGAGAGAGAGAGAGAGAGCATGCTTTCTTCATAACGAGGGGAATCAAGGAAAAAAACTGTCATGTTTTCCTCTGGAGAAGGAGGAACACATATGTTAAATGATGTAAACCTAATGGAACTAGTTCTGGAAAGGACGAGCCGTAGGCGCTCATTGTTGGCCTGTGTACTCCACTTTCAGCAAGTACTAAGTGGTCTTTAGTGTACTTTGGGAATTTTTGTGTTTGAAGGTGGAGTGCCTGGTTCCAGTTCTAAACATACCCCAAACTCTGCTTGTAATGACTTAACTAGACAATCTGGCAAATTATATAGCTTAGTCCTACATAATAACCTCCAAAGTGGTCCTTGGTAACTATACCATCTTGCTAACTGTTTGAGGCACAATAGTTTTGTAATATAATATAAAGTAATAGTGTTAGCCAACACATCTTTAATAAGATATTGTTCGTCCCTGTGCCATATGGTACAGAGCTGCCTCTCACTCAGTGGGCCTTTTGATTCCTCTCAATAAGATTATTTCAAATACTCTAATCCTGAATCATTGACATGAATACAAAAGCCTAGTGACATCTAATAGATGCCTCTTAGCTTTGCTTTTCCTCTTGTTCCTTTCCTTTTTCTCTTTTTACCTGACAAAAAGCTTATGGACACTTGGGTTCTGTCTCACAGTAGCAGCATGGGGGGCTCCTCATGAAATATAAAGGAGGAAAAAGGGCTGACAGAGGCCCGATAAGCTACAGAGTGAAGGGCCATAGATTAAAAGTAAATGCCAGTAAATCCTACCCTGTACAGGCACTTGTTCTTTTATTGTTTTCTTTAACACTTACACTGCCAGGGTGAAGAGGAGGGGGAGAGGAGCGTGATCAAAGTGCACATGAGCATGTGTAATCTGGACATGGTCACTACACATATTTTATAGGGCTTTGGAAAAATTCTTGAATTTTGGTTTATTTAGAGAGGTGTGTGAGTGGGGTTAAAATATTGCTCTCTTAATCAATATCAAGGCCCCTTCAAGAACTTTTTTGCTTATGAGCTGCTTAGTTGACCAGATATTGATACTGTGCATGAAGATGGGTGAACTCCTTTGGAAGACGTGAACACCGGGGACACAGGGCATGGCATTTTAAAGGTCAAAATAACTTTTTCTTTTCATTTTAAATTAATGATTCAAAAAGGATCAAAACACAATGTTAAGTATCTTATTTCATGGTATCAGCAGCTTCTGTCTAATAAGGTTTTGTCCCAGTTAGTGCCACAAAGGTTCCACCTGCATTGGATGGCACACACTGAGGCAGGCACCCAAGCTCCCTCACGAAGTAGGATGCAGCTGGGTACACTCTCCTCATGGATAGAAAGTGGCTGTTTCCTTCTCTATATTTTCCAAGCAACCGTGATCAACTAAAGCTCTTTTTTTATTCCATTCACAGAGCAGATAATCATACACCTTGCAACTTATTATTGCTCGATGGATAAACTACTGAGAATTTCCTGTTCTAAAATATACTTTCCACGTACTAGTATTCTTGTCTGTTAGCAATATCTTAAAATATTGTTTTTTAATACTTTGGATGTGCTACTGGCTGAAGTCTGCTTACAATAGGGAAAGTTAGTTTGAAGAATTTTAAACTTGTGTCGGGGTTGGTCTCACACACACACAAACACACACACACACACAGAGAGAGAGAGAGAGAGAGAGAAAGAGAGATGAAAAGGAAGAAAAAACTAACAGTCTCTTATTTACTAGAAAGTTATCTAGAAAAATTAAGAGTTCACTTGGTTGTCATTTGAAGATATTGCCAACAGTGTTGAAAACAAGTTTTTCTGCACAATCTTGTTATTTCTTGAAGTCAGATTCTAAGATCAGATGTGTGGCATGTATCTCAGAATATCGTCAAAAACATTGTGTCCTTCCTTTTGTGGTCACAGGACCCTAACCACCCTATCCTTCCTGTGCACTCGTTCCCTTAAGGACAAGCACCCAGATCCTGGCTTATAATTACCTTAAAGTGAAACAAAATTCCTGATCACTGTGAGTTTAACAGGGACTTACATCTTCCTGGTACTTGCCAAGTTTTGGAGTACTTTAAGGTGTAACATTTCAGAGAATTCTCTTGTCTCAAATGGTCTCCATTAGACAGATTTGCACACTGAGGCATTAGCCATATATTCCTATCCACAAAGCAAGAGGTTATGAAATCTTCATCTCCCAGCTCGTAGCCTCATTTTCTCCTCTATTGTCTAGTAGAAAGCCCCCCTTTTTGTATTCATGACATCTCATTTATTTTACTCCTATTGGCATCCAAAATTCACTCAATCTTGTATTACTGCAATCTAAATTCACTTGCTTGACTGGTTTTCTTACTTGCTGCCGCGATTAACTTTGGGATTGACAATGGTGAGAGTATGACATGACATGTGAGGCACCCAATGCTGGAGTGATGTTTTGAGTTAATGTGTGCTCACTTACTTTGATAAATGAACAACTGTATATTTATTACATTGAGATAAAACAGGGATTAATCTGTAGAGAAATCTGGAGAAGACTTAGTATGGAAAAGGGATAGGTTTTAAAGTCTTGGCCATGGGATCAAATCTCTCCACTGCTATTCAGTGTTTGGGCTTCAGAGAACTCATTTTTCCCTTCTTCAGAATGGAAAAACTCATTCCTATTTTGAAAGATAGTGAAGGTTAAAACTGAGCTTGTCATATATTAGCTGTTTAAAATTACGTAGCTCTTGAACATAATATATAAATGGCCTGTGGATTATTAGTCTTAATGTGATCTTTGCCATGGAACTTTATTTTAAGCAGTTACCTTACTAAAGTTAATCATGGTAGCTATGTCTTCTTGAATAATCACCATTTTTTTCTTTCCACAAATCAAATACTTATGAGCTTCCACTTCATGCTATGCACTGTTTCAGGGTTGTTCTAATAAATGGCAGAGTGAAGCATCATTGAAAAAATAAGTCCTAGGCTTGAGGAATAGCTCAGTGGTTAAAACGCTTGCCAGCAAAGCACTAAGCATCAGAGTTTGATTCCCCATGCACGATATTTTTTAAACCCAGCACCAAGGAGACTGAGGCAGGAGGACTGTGATGAGTCCAAGGGCAGCCTGGGTTATATAGTGAGTTCATGATCAGCCTGGACTACATAGTGAGACCCTGTCTCAAACAAACAAACAAACAAACAAACAAACAAACAAACAAAAATGTTTTAGTGAATCCAGAATCCAGACATCGTTCTTGGCTTCACGGACCTTTCTTAATGTCTCAGAGTTGACAAAAAAAGAAATTTAACAAGTATAAGCAAAGAATTTATTACTTTTAAAAATATGACACTATTTCAGACTGGCATCATAGTACACAGAAAAGACATCCTCAGGTTGAAGAGCCTTTTCCTTTCGGCCCAATGATACCGAGCTTTGAAAATGCATGGCTTTTCTGCCATTCTCTGAGGCTGTCCATATGTTGGTTAAGACCTCAGGCTGTGGAGTCGGATTGCCCCAGATCAAATCCCTGCTCTGCCAGCACCATGGGACACTAGGCAATGTATTTGCCCTCAACCCCAGTTGGTTCATCTATTATATAGTGATAAGAGTAGTAGCTCCTGCTTGAGATAGTCATGGTGAAGAGTGAGTAGATAACATATGGAGAACTCTTCACACACTGCCTGGCACAATATGCGGAGGTTATTAGTTATTAATTTTATTTTAAGGAGAAGTTTAATTTGGCTCGTGGCTTATTTTTTAACTAGAGGCTGGAGTGAAGAGATCACTAGGACCTTTTCCAGTTATGAGATTTCAATTTCAGTTTCTTGTGGTATTACACTGCCCAGAAAGGCAGATGAGCTCTTTGGAAGGTAGACTGTGCACCTCAGAGAGCAGCAGTGGTAGCTGGTGGTTGCTGAGTGGCTCCAGCACTCAACACAGTGCCTCACTTGTGGGTAGTAGGTGCTTAGGGTATGGTTTTGTGAAATCAAAGGAGGAGTGAAAGCAGCTAGAAGTGCAGGTGCTGAATCTGGTAGTTCTCATCTGACTGAAGATAGGCTTGTTATAGCTATACAATAAAGTGAAACAGCGCTGCTGTTAAAGAATGGTGAGAAACAGAAAACATTAGATAAAATATTAAATTTGTTACACTTTAAAATGTTAATCTTTATACAATTACTATGCAAATCTCCTCATAGCCTGTTTAATTGATCAAGTAAATCACAAAACAGACAAGTAAAAACCCCTGCTGCTGTTGACATTCTCACAAAACATATTTCAGGAGTATATTCTAACGAGTATGTCTATTACATACACTAGGATGTGTTAAAAATGACACATATATCTTGCCCATCTTTAGAAAGTCAGCATATTTTAGAGGGTTTGGGGGAAAACTTGATTTTTTTGGTAGGGGCAACACAATAACCTCTCACTGTTATGTCCAGTGTGGTATCAATATTAAGATAACCCATATTGAAGCAGAATCTTGTTTATTATATAATGCTATAAAACTTCTTAAGAATTCACTGTTTTTTTTTTCCATAATGCAAATATAGTATTGACATACTACTCTGGTGACAGAAGGGTTAATAACTACCCCCCCCCATCCTACCTCCAAATCCTACCCCCACCCCAATCCCATCATGTGCCTGGTTGATTCTGAAAGACAGGGATTGAAGTTGCCCAGAGGGCATCCCTCTTCCCAGCCTTCTCCAAGGCCACCTGGGCAGACAGGAGCTTGCCTTCTGTCCTTAGGACACAAAATCCAATCAGGCGCCTGGTCTGCCAGAGTCTTGGAACAGGATAGAGGGAGGACAGCACTGGCGCCCCTTTGGATAGGATGCATCTTTGTGGCTTTAGGGGGCTCCTGTGTCTCCTGGAGGAAGGAAGAGTCCCTCATTTTCCAGATAAGGTGTCATTCATGAGAGCAATGTGCTGAACTAATCAGGTTAATTGAGAGGCTCCTAGTCGTCCTCAATGAGCCCGTGTCTTCTTCCTGTGAAAGGCAGATAGCGCAGACAGGCAGTTTACCGTGTTTTCTGTCTCTCCCAAAGATCACAAAATTCGTAGGCGGGCAGAGAACGTAGAGGCAGCGGATGTCATTCAAGCTAGCAGAGCAGGGGCTGTAATTGTAGAATGGCGTAGCATTAAAAAAAAAAGAATAAAATACAGTAAAACAATGAGCACTTCTTTGCTGGAAAGATAGAGCACCTTTGAGTGTCCGATACTGTCTTTGATTTTTTAACGTTGAAACAATCTCTGCATCTCAGATCGTCCAGGAGAGACTATTGGTTAGAGAATCCAGGAAGTCTTCTGGCTGTTTTATTTAAGATTGAAACTTGGAGAAACAAGATCGCGTTGTTATGTGTCATCAGTGACAAGTAGCCCCATTAGCCAGGTTTTGATTTTTCTGCTTCTGAGTAGGACACCGCGGGCTGGGCTGTACTAAATCGCATCCCGGCGTCCCGCTGGAGCAGCCGGGTGGAGGAGAGAACGGAGCTGGTTCCGCTGAATTCTGTGCAGGGCTGGGGCTCCTCCTCCCTTTTCTCCACTCAGAATAATTTGTCATAGTTTAATTTTAAACACTATCTTACTATTCTTCTTCTTCTTCTTCTTCTTCTTTTTTTTTTTACTTCCCCTCTTCTCTCCCTTTCTCTTTCTTGGAAGTTTCGGGAATGACTTCAATTATCTCCACAATCAAATTCTCGTTGCAGCCCCTGCGAAAGTGTGTAGTCATAGATTGCAGGGATTATTTTCTTTAGCACTTGGGGATAGAGAAACCGGTTGTTTCAAAATGAAAACCAGCTGCTTCCACAGAGCCCTCATTTAATGGGGAGCCACTTCGTACACAGAACCTCCGCGTGGGTCAGTCATCACCACAAACCCCAAATCAGCAGTGTTTGGTCTGTCACCCTTTATTAAATTTCGAGCAAGAAGTGATTTAGCTGATATGATAATACTTTTTTTAAAATCAGCACACATTGCATCTTTAATTTCACCTCAACTACACACTCAGGTTTAAACTCAAACATCTTTCATCATAGATCTAGTTTACCACTGCTTTCTCAGGGATGGCTGAGGCGTGTGTGTGTGTGTGTGTGTGTGTGTGTGTGTGTGTGTAGCTTTAACACTTTCTAAATCTTAAAAATGAAGCTCATCTTTCAACGTAAGCTTTTACCTCACAATCACAGTAGACAGATAAAGGTGGATAGCTAAGTTGTAAGACCCATTAACAGAACCAATCAGAAAGCAGAGAGAAGAGAGAACTCCTACCCTGGAGCATCTTCTGTGCTGTCCTGCAAAATAAGCACGAGAGTGGTATGCCATATGTATTTTTCTCTTTTTCTAGCTTATAGAATTGTTTTGTTGTCATACTCCGTTAATCCCTAGAAGCACCAATTTAAAATGAGAGCAGTTTCACTATTTGTACAAAATACTTCTGAAGCACGCAAAGAGGGGAAAAGGGCATAAAAGACATATAAAACCCCAGGAAATACCTAGTTATGAGAGGGATTTGTTTTTAGAACCCAGGTTACATTTTTATAACATTAACATATTTGGGGAATGCAACATTTATTAAATCAGAGGTTGGATATATAAAAACAAAGCTTTTATACAGTTAAAAATCTAGTTTAACCAAATTTTACCATTTAAATGTGAGCAATTACTTTTCATTACTAATAAAAATATTTACTTAAAAAATCACAACATGCTTTTTAAAAAAATGGACATCAACCCAATACAAATATGAAGAAATGTTAAATATTTAGAAATTGATTCTTATATGGAATGTGATTAATAAGCTGAGTGCTGGTGTATGCACCTTCAAGTATTTTTATTTTCACAATTTCTGAGTGAGACAGGGTTTGGGTAAAATCTAATGATTTTTTTTTTTTATTAACTACTTTGGCTACATAACATCCTTTTAGTTCAAACTATAATTATATATGTGTCCTGTATCTGATGTTGCAAAAAATTCTGTAGACTTTTAATATAAAAAACAAATAATGTATATTTCCAGTCACTCAAATTTGAACCGAATTTTACTTCCTGTTTCAAAGGTCAAGGCAGGCTGACCTCAACAGCAGTGTGAGGCTGCTGAATTATTCATATCATTGACTTTGTGTCAGCTTCCACATTTGTGGAGAGGGATGTTTTATTCATTTATCTCATTTAGGGTTCTTCTCTGCACCTGTTTCTACCATTAAGTACCCTGTAATTTGCATTTGATGCTAATTTAGTTTCATATCAGCCTGGTCCCCCCTTGTTAATTTAATTTTCTAAGACCCTTTTCATTACAGTAGAACTGTTTTCCTCTTTAAAGCAAACATCTATACAAGTAATTGTATAAACTGCCTTTTAAATAATATCTTTTAGAAGATTCCATCGTTTAATTCTTTAATTTCTATAATTAGCCATGGTTTGATTAATGTTTCAAAGGGTTAAATTAAAAAGCAGAATTACTCAAATATATACTTGAATAATTTCTTATATACAAGCAGTGTTAGCAATGTAGTGTTCTTTCTGATAATTCTCACAACAGTATATCCTAACAGCAGCAATTTTCTTAATTTATAATGCAGTTTAGTTTATTCATAGTTGTTTCTTTCCCTTCACTGTGCTCTCAACATTACTTGTGAAGCACTAGTTTTTTTTTTTTTTTTCCTTTTGTTTGATTGCTGGTACACAATGTCTTAAAAATATTTCTGCAACATCAGTAATGACTTATCCAAAGTAATTAGAGTAGAGTTGGGTCCAATTCCTTGATCTATTGTGGAAATTTGGTCCAATGAATTGCAGGAAATTTGGACACATTATGTGTCCATTCCTCTTCTTATCAGTTCTTTTATTTATGTTTGTACTCAGAGTTAGATTCTCTAAATCTTTGTAAGTTTCCTAGAGCCATTTGAACAAGACTTATTTTACTTTACATTTTATTTATCTATTTATTCATTTATCTATTCATTTATTTATTTTTGAGACAGGATCTCACTCTGTAGCCCAGACTGGTCCTGAACTCACTATATAGTTCAGGCTGGCCTTGGACTCAGAGAAATCCTCCTTCATCTACCTCTGGAGTGCTAAGATTACAGGCATGGTGATCAAACTCAGGCCCTTGCGTTTACAAGGCAAGGGCTTTACCTACTGTATCATTTCTCCAGCTGAGAAAGACTTCTTTAATTGTATCAATGGGTCCCCGCTGGGGTACGTGTGCCGCATGGATGTTGTGGAAAAAAGAAATAAATCATTTGAAGAGGCCTAATTGAAATGATGGCGACTTTGGATCTGACCATGGCTATATTCCTGGGGTGTCTGTCAGAGTTTGGCAGTCATGAGTTAGCAGCTTATGGAAGCCGAGTGTATTACTCTTTTGATTGCTGGGAAAAATTCTATTTCATTCTTTCCTCTTTACACTATTTGGGGTACTTGCTTACAAATGGGCCAGTACTCTTTGTAGGTGTCCTTAGTGATGGAAATTTAAAACAGAGGAATGAATCACCACATCAAGTTCTAAGATAGATGGAAATTGCCCAGAAGGAAAATCAGCTGTCACTGAATATTACTAAGAAATTTGCCCAAGCTCTACATAAACCCATCTTTCCTCCAGGTTGGGTTAATTGGATCTGGATACAACAAATGGTGCTACTGTTTTAGATTCCCAGGAGGACATCTCACTGGTCTACGAAACTGGTGTTCGAAGGGAGCTTTTCTTTTTCTCTTAGTTATAAGTGACTTTCACTCACAATGTTGTCATTATGCAAAGGAAACTGGGAACTTCCAAATCTTCTAGCTAACGGCTCTGTATCATTTGCGGGTAAGGTCTAGAGCAGACTGGATAGTTCCTGAAGGTTTCTTTCAGCTGAGAACTTCTCTGATATACCCCTCCCAGACAGTGAATATTCCAAACTTTATGATTTATTAAGCTTGTGCTTTTGCTGATGGATCTAAAATAACACAAGCATTTTTAGGAATGGAATGGAGGATCTTTCTCATTGAACAAACATTTATTTACTGACTCGCCTCCCTTACATACATGTTGTTTTTAGTTTGAAATAGTGTATGAGATCCACTAGAAAAGTCTCCTTGAGGTTTAGTTAAATAGTCAAGTTTAAAAACAATAAAAAATATTTGTGGAGCTCTTAAGAATGCAGGAAAAGTTTTCCCACCCAATTCTGGCTGATGTTTGGAATTCCATTGTCAAGCTCTCATCTCTTTAGCTAAGAACTTTTGATCTTTATGAAAATGTATATGTTAGGCAAGACCAACACTTTAATTCTACCACTTGTGTATCTCCTACAGGAAATGAAATGAAGATCTTACATTAGCTTGCTTTTTTTTAGTGAACAGAGCTATTTTTTCTACATCATTTTAGTTTGCACCACAGCACTGGGATCAACAGGGTTTCTGAACCCATTTTATGGATGTAGGGAATGAGTCATTTAGCTTAAATAAGGTAATACCTAATCTATCTAGTTTCAAAGGCAGGTTTTCTGAAGATACTAGGTTCTTAGAAGAAGGAGCTAGGTTTCTATCTGAGCAGAATGGACATTCAGAGATTATAGTCCAGTCCCTGTATTTTATAGATGAGAAAGCTCAGGCCAAGAGAAGCAGGGAAGCCATGCCCAAAGCTGCAATTAACCCCAGAGCCAGGACCATAAGGCAAGTCCCTGGCTCTGATTCCATGGCTTTTCTGCTGTGACACTGGGCCATCTGGGTCTTTCTCTGCTACCCATTTCACCTATGTGTAATCAGCCTTAGGGTAAGGTACAAGTTGCATTTTCTGGGTTTGGGTCCAAGGAAACCCCTGAGCTCTGTGTCTCTAACAAGGCCCATCCTTGGCACCAAGCACCAGTTAAATTGTTTCCAAGGAATTATAATAGCTACAGGGCGGATAACGCTACAGAACATCCCATCTAAAAAACCTCATATACTTCATTTGTTTGCAGATGTGCTTATTCATACAATGTCATAACACTGTGGAAAAAGTTTTGTTTTTATTGTCAGAGGTATTTAATCAGTAGCCATTTTTCTAAGAATTTTGTAAAGATTCTTCCTATTCCAGAAATTTCATCATGAATAGTTGTTTCTATTATCTTTTTTTGGAAGGTACTGACTTTTATAAATATTAAACTTGGCAATCCTTGAAGTAGGTCCTCATTTAAAATTATCTTCTATTTAAACTTAAACAAATTTAATAAACTGTCCTTTTCAAAAATAATAATAACAGAAATGAGTTATTGTCATAAAATATAATCCTGAAAAAAAGTGCTACTGAAAGGGGAAATAAGTATACTGTATTTTCTCCTACTCAAAAACATTTTTCGGTACAATTTTGCCTGAGCAAACCTACCTGAAATAATTGGTCTGATCTGGGGAACTTATATTTTCCCATGTTGGTTCAAAGAGGCAAGAGCCAGTTTGTTCTTTCCTATATCTATCCATTGTTTGGTCCTATATAGTTTATGTTTTAATTTTATGTTTTATTAATTTTAAATATTTTTTTGAGACAAAGTTTTACTCTGTACTTCAGGTTGGTCCTGTACTTACTATATAGTTCCGCTATCCTTGAACTCATGGCAGTCCTCCTGCCTCAGCCTCCCAAGTGCTGGGATTAATGGAGTAAGCCACTATGCTTGGCTTATGGCCTGATTTTAAAAAGTGGAAGCTTAAATTTATGTATCTTTGATTCTTCCCCCTCTTGAATTGTCATAAATAACTCCACACGTTGAATTCTATTCTGTTCTCAAATATTTACCTAGAAATAATAATTCTGCTAAACCTACAAAAAATTGTTTCAGATGGATGTGCTCTGGTTTAGGAGCCATTGTTTTCATTCACAGAGGCGATGAGGACAAGCACCTGTTGAGTTCATTGACCTTGAATAGAAAAAGCAGAAGAACCAGCACATTAACTCATTCAGGAAGTGTTTGTGAAGCATCTGCTGTATAAACTACATTGTAGCCCTTCTCCTGGATTGAGGGCTGCATTAGAAACACTCTGTGGTACCTTCAGGGTGCTCATTTATTAAGGAAATGCAGTTGACCTAGAACCCTTTCTCTTTTCCAAATTACCAGGAGATTCATTGACTCATTCCTCTCTCTTCCAGCCTTAGATGATCCTTCCCAGGCCACTATCCTACCTCTAACTTTGAAGTCATGTCATCCAATTTAGTAAAGGCTAGTGCTGTATTATGTTCATTTGAGCATTCTTCTGTACACAAGTAAGCGTGCTCTGGTCTGTTACAGGCCTGGCAAGTTCATTCTGAAGTTGGATTTTCACTTGTAATGAAAATGAAAAGCAATCTGGTATAGAATGCTGAACTAGGACATGGGAGACCTGTTTTTTAATACTCTCTCTCCCGGTATTTGGATATGTGAGCCTAGGCAAGTTTCTCACCTTCTCTGGGTTTCAGTTATCCCATTTATAAAATGAGAGAATTGGACACTTAGGATCTCTTAATGATTTTAATCTGTATTCTCTAACAAATCAGGCCTCTTCTTGTATGTAACATTGGACAATAGCCTATTATTAAATGTTGCTTAGGCAGTATGTACTATAAGGTAGATTGCAAACTCACAGTAAAAGTTGAACAACAAGTAACATTCTCAAACAACTCTCTCTCCTCCTTCATTATCTTGTCCAAGGCACCAGCTAGGTAATAGGAGGGTAAAGCAGTCAACACAACCCGTGTCTATAGTCAAGTTGTACTTTAAGGCAAGGGGCTACTGGGAGAGATCATTAGATGAGGTGCCTTACAAGGCTAATTGACTTGGCATATGTAATTTACTGGTAGCATAACTTGGACAAGATGGGGAAGGGTTCTAGTAAAAAGAAAATTGTAGGCTTGTAAAATGTGAGGCACGTGGACCAACACATTTATTTGTGTGAGATAGTAACCCCAAAAGGCCATCAGCGGAGGTTACCTGTCCAGTATTCCAGAGTTGTCTGACTTGATTCTTCTGGTTTAGAGTTATTTTCCAAATGCAGCAGTCTAAATGATGATCTATGGAGGTTGTATAATGAATGAGTTATATGTAGTTTATGCTATTAAGCAGCTTTTCATTGTCAGCATATCCATGTCATCTGTACTTCTGGAGTGTACAGTTCCCTTTAAGGCCCAATAACTGTGTATCTTTATAATGAAGCTATGAAGTTGCATGCTCTGCTAGTATCTTGTACTTGAGTGTGACAATACAGTGCATATCCCTAAAGCTTAAAGAAACACAATATTTAGATTTTTTGGTTATATGCAGGGATCAAAAAACTGAGAAATAAGTTTGTCTAGCCTGTACACACGTACTCTCTCTCCCCAACCTTTCAACTTTTACATATAAACACTGTAATATTTTTACAGATCCCCAAAGAAACAAAATTGTAAGTCCCATGCATTATAATTTTCTGAAAATTCCAGGTACAGAATAGGCCCTTTTAGGATTTCCTGTTTTTCATTTGCTTTCCTTCGTTTCTTATGTTATGTCCAATAAACCTTCACTTTAAGGCGGGATCAAGTGTTAAGACAAACCAACTACAGAGCTAATGTATAGAACATTAATTCTATAGAAATGCCCTATAAAACCCAAAAGAAATAAGACTTACTATTAAAAGAAATCCATATGTCTCTGGAATTTTTATTTAAGTTTACGTTAGCAATAATGACTCAGGTTCCAGGGACTTCAGTAACGATTAATGATCAGCAAGGGGTCAGTGGCCCCAGGGTGCTTTGGGCCTACAGCCCCTACCAGCATGGACCGGGGTTCTGGGCGGGCCCTTGTTCTCTGGCCAGCGGAGTGGAATTTAACCTCAGCTTTTAAAGGGCTCTTCTGAGCAAAGATCCAGTGAATGTGCTTTCAGTATTTTAAAGAGTTTGTTTTTTACAATGCAGTGCATAATTGGGTATCATCAAATGCCATTGTTAAAATAATGTTGATAGTTCTATTCCTTTCATTCTGGGGTTTACTTTCTCCTACTCTTATCTGTTGGTCTGTACTGATGTAACGCGCAGACACATAGACAATTAGACTCACATTTGTGTATCTGTGTGTGTTGTATGGGGTCAGACATTCAATAAACAGTAAATAAACTTTAGATTGAAGAGATTTCAGTCACATTAGTTTTGCTTGCAACTTCTCAAGGATATAGCTCCGTGATATGTAAAAATAAGGGGATAGAGACACAGTAAAAATAGTTCTTTTCAGGGTTACAGATGACTTGTGTGGCATGGTGACCGGCATTGACATTTGAATGTTCTAAATGTTATTGTTGTAATTACTGTTGATGATGATGATAATAACCAACATTTATTAAACATATATTTGCTTGGGATTTTCTCATTTAATCCTTACTACTCTATTTGGTAAGTATTCTTTCTCTCATTTAACAGATAGGGAAATTGGGGTTCTGGAAGGTTAAATAACTTACCAAAGGTCAACAGTGCTAATAAATGGTGGAGCCGGGATACTAACCCTGCAGTGTCTGACCCCACAGATCAGGGTCTGAATCATGACACTGGGCTATCTCTGTATAGAAACTAACATTCCATTTTCTGAGTGCAGCCTTTAATATATTCATTTAGGCAAATTTCCATCCTTCGCTGGCATAATCACTATTCCTTTTGTTGGTCATTGCTCCCCTGGGCTTCCCTCAAACATGGTCAGAGGTGCCCCGGATTTTTTAAAGATGGAAGAAAGGCCACATGGTCCTGCATAATTTGACTGAGACAGCTGTGCAGTGGGTTGTCTCATTTAAATTACAGCCACAAAAAAGATGTGCCAGGCTTCACTGACACAAAGCTAAGGGCAGGAACATGAAACCGTTTCCTGAACCTGCCCTGGGTTGCTGCCAAAGGTAAGAGGCCTGCTCAGTAGGGTCTCAAGGACCCCTGAGGGGGCAGTGAGCTTAACTAAAACAATTACACCTTCTCAGGCCTCTGCTGAAGGCTCACAGCTCCCAAGTCCCAGAAAAAAATGTTCTATCCGGCTCTTCATTTCGGCTTGCAGTGGTTGACCTAGGCAGGAACTGGAAGACAATTCTTGGAAGAGTTAGGAAGAAAAACAAAAGTGCGGTGTTCAAAAGGCCAGTGTTGCTGAGGGTGGGCTCACAACCTGAGCTCAGAATTAGAGAAGGCCCAATGTTTGCGCTGATCACCAAAACTTGCTGCCCCAGAGCAGACTTCCCGGAGCGATTGCAGGAGACCTGCTTTTAATAACCGAATTCGTTATAAAGTTTCATGTGTGTGTTTTGCTCTGGGTTTTTCTATGTCCTCTGGAATTAAGTCTGATAGTCCAAAGAGGAGCTTTCAGTTGGAGCATTTTTCTCTTTGCTTTGAGATGGTTAGGAGCCTTTCTGGGGCTGTGAAACAGTGAAGATATGTCTGTATGCCACTTGACCCTTTTCTGGAGGGGGTAGAGTTCTTAGACTGCATATTTTTCTTTGTTAAATGTTTTTTTTTAACATCATCTACATTATTATTATTACCTTTCCAAAACTGCATTCAAAATAGATCTTCTCAAATAAGTTTTTCCTTCAATTATAACACCTTTGTGAAGCATATATATTCATTTTTCCAGAAAATCCCGTAATAGTGGAATAATTTTGTTTGACATATGAGGGTACCATGAGATTGTGTGTGTGTGCGTGCCATATAGATCTGTGTGAACATAAACATGGAGTAATGACTTTTCTATTACAACTATTAATGACAAAAGAACACATTTTGGGCAAAAGGAAGGTAGAGATGACTTTTCCTTCTGATAGAAAAAAAAAACAAGAAAATGAATGAGGACAAACTGCTTGTGTTGTGCTGTGAATGTGATTGTGCACACCGCAAATCCTGTTGGCTGGGATGGAGGCCCGCGGAGCGGGGAACACCCCCCCACCAATGCCTCTCAGTGGTGGCATTGTGGGGACTCATGAATTACTTCTTACAGTCGGGGCTCCTTGCTATAAATCCACCCTTGGTGCCGAGCGCGCTGTGGGCAGCGGAGCACAGAGCTGGGCAGGCGGTGTTTGTGTTGTTGTTAGCGACACGCAGTGGGTTCCTCCCGAACGGAAAGGCCCCGGCTCCAGTTTGTCGCCAGTGAAAGCTGAAACACCAGTCGCAGTAGTGGAGCCCAGCTGTTTGCCGCCTGGGGAAGGGGGTGGCTGGTAGGAGGGAAGGAGGGGGCAGTTTGCAGGGTGAGGGGGGCGTGGCCCACTGGAGGATTTGTTTGGGGGAAGGAGTAGGAGGCGAAGGGGTTAGGGTGGAAGCAAAGACATAGCTGTAGGGAAACTAGTAGAAAGATGAGGTGATCTCTAAATGTTCCGGTCACCCCTACTCACATGCATCTCACGGCTTGAATATTGGAGAGAATTAAAAAAATGTAGGCTTTGTAGCGTGACTTCAAAATGGTTTTCTTTCCCAGGTTATCCTGTGTCTCTTTGGGTGGGTTTCTTACAGATTACTTGGTTAGGAGATGTCTCCTGTCCCTTTAAGAGGTAAAAACATGAGCAAATGTAAATGTACAGACTTTAACACTCCCCCCTTCCTAACATTCATATAATTGCTGTTAAGCCACATTGAAAACCCTGGGGCCTGCTGTGCACCAGAGTAAAGTTACATTTCACAAGCAGAAAATTGACTCACCACTTAGGAAAATTGGCTACCAATTATGTGTCAAAGGCTCTAAAGTCAGACCTGAGGTTTTCTTTTCGCCAGAATGTAGAGTTAAAAAGAGCACTGGCACCCAGCTTCGTCCCCCTACTTCTCCCAGGAGCAACTTCTTGCCTGCTCCCTGTGTGCTGTATTTCAGTTTTCTTTTTAAGACTCCTGGGCCCTGGTAGGGAGAAGGGGTCTTGGCTGACCAGTGCAGATCCTGCACCAGCCAGCAGGAGGAACAAACAAAGTTAACCGCTAGTTGGAAGATAGTTCATGTACAAGTGAAAATATGCTTGTAGCCTGTGTGCATAGAGACAGTTGCTTTTGACTGACTGCAGATAACCGAAGGTCTGAAACGGAGGCTCCCAAGGCTGAGAGGAGCTGAAGAAATTGGGGGCCGGGGTGGGCTCCTCAAGGTCAAGCCACCGAAGTCAAGAGCCATCTGTTTTCTCAGGTGAAGGTGACATGGCCTTCACACCCCATTACCATATGCAGAGTCTGCTCTGGAAACTCATTGTTCCTGTTGTAGGACAAACCACCTGGGTGTAGGGGCCCATCCCAGGCAAGAGGATTGACAGTCCTTGGTGGAGGACATAAAGGAAGACTTGAATGAAAGGCAGGAGAGAGGATAAGAGGAAACAGAGAGATAGAGACAGAGCAATGGAGAGAGATGAGGGGAGAGAGAGGTGGAGACACACACACACACACACACACACACACACACACAGAGAGAGAGAGAGAGAGAGAGAGAGAGAGAGAGAGAGAGAGAGAGAGAGAGGCTGAGAAGAGACAGATATGGGCGAGAGAAAACTGCTTTGCCCCCACTCCCTCCTGCCTCTCGTTTCTCCTGTATCCAATTTCTTGACACATGCCTTGCCTTCTACGATGGCCTGCTTTCTGTTCCTGTCAGCGTGGCTTTATCCTCAGTTTTATTTTTAATGCCCTGAAATTAAACCTTATTTAGTGCTTCATTTTCTGCCTCTAGAGGGAGAGAAAGAGAAAGCCAAATTGAGTGAATTTGCTGTGCTGTGTTGGAGAAAGTTAGTTTTTCAGAGCAACCAGGATGCAAAATCACACTAGAGATTATCCCACGATAAGCACCCCTCCCAACAACAGGATGTGATGTGTAATAATTTTAGTGAGAAAAACCATCCTCATTTTGCCTTCTGGGAAATCTTATGCCAGCTATTTCTGTTTGATTCTAACTTTGGACAATTTCCAGTGTTCTGAAGAACCAATTACATTAAATCCTCCTTGCTTTTGACAGAGAAGACTTATTTTTTTCCTAAAGGACAACACTTCTTAGGCTGAGTATCCCTCCAAAATGTCCACTTGCAACTTACTTTTGTCCTTTTAGTGTAATTTGCTGAATATTTCATTTACCGTCTTTATTGGGTTAAAAATGTGTGTATGTGAATTTTTCTTTACTTACCAGTTTAGAATACACGGAAAGTTTATGTTTTCCTAATCACAACTCAAACAGTTAAGTCGATTTCCTTCTTCTATCATCCTACACATCTAAAGATCTTTTCTAGTTTTAAGAATCTCATAGTCTCTCTCAAGTGATGCTTAATTAGAGAAGCCTTATGTCTGCTAAGTATTTTCTTAAATGTATAATTGATGGTGCAAGGAAGGAAGGGCTGCAGGAGTAGAAGTCATACATCATTTCATTATTAATGGTAATATCTAAATAAAATGACTTTGTCATGCTAATGTGTAGCTTGAGTATGTTGAATGCTAAATCATATTTTTTTCTATTCTGGGATCACTTTAGAAAGTCTCAGGGGCATTTACTATATTGACAAACATGATCTTAACATGCTGTACAAAAAGTTAGGAAAAAGAACAAAATCAAAGTTCAAAGGACACAGAGAAATAGTGTGACCCGATGAATGATTTGGAAACCCATACACATTACCTCCTTTTCACAACATGTAAGAAAGCAAGGTTTTTCCTGGATGTAATTCAGAAGGTTTGTCTTGAGCACTTACTGTGTGCTGTTTCCACAACAGCATTCCACAGATGGTCCCAGGAACAGCAGCACTGGCAGTATCACTGACCGGGTCTCCTCCTTTTTTAGCATAGAATTCATTAGCTGGAGTCAGAGAGTATTGTGTGGCTATTGAAGCGCTATCCACCAGAGGCTGCCTTAGTTTGATGCTCCCTATATGCATTAGTTTGAGCATCCTTATGATCTTCCCTTAGTCCTTCTGGGGATTTGGATGCAAGTAGCCAATGTGAATGCATCTCACATCTGGTGCAGGCAGCTTGAAGCAGTTGTACTTCCTCTCACCAAGAAGTAAGGATCAGAAAGCAGATTTTGATGAAAGATTTGAGGGAACTATTAAATGAAGTTCTATTAGTTTCCTTAAAAGTGCCATGGATGGGCTCCTACAGAGGTAGAAAATAGCAGCATGTGGGGTATGTGGCGACTGTAGAAGAGGTTGAGACCGTTGAGTTTGGAGGGGCCCTAAAAGCCATAATGAGAGGTATAGACTCTTGTAGGGAGTCATTCTTATGTAAAGGGCAGCAGAAGATTCATGCTAGCTGGCTGTGGTGGTGTACATGTATAATCTTAGAACTCTGGGAGATTGAGGCAGGAGAATCACAACTTTGAGCCCAGCTGGGCAACTTAGTGAGACCTTGTCTCAAAATAAGAAAGTCTTGGAAGGTTTGGGGATATAACTCAGGGTGAGGGTCCTGGGTTCCATCCACAGTACTGGGGGAAAATGCATGCTGATGAACTCTGTGTCGAAGCATGAATTCTCAATATAAATGACAGCTTCCTCTCTTCCTTAAGTGTGGAAACCTGGGAATTACCCCAGGTGCTGCTGTCCTCTTCCTCATCTTCCTGAACCCACTAGATTTTTCAGCTCTCTGCCTCTTCAGCCTCATTGTGCTCTGACTCCTGCCATTACCTCAGATCTGTGTCTCTGCATGCATTCAACCTTTCTGGGGTCCATTGTGTCCACACAGAAGCCAGAGGGCCTTTGCACATATCAGTTCTGACCCTCTCATTTTGTAGCCTAAAGCCTATCAATATCATTCTTAGGATAAAGACTAAATGCCTTATCCTCGTGATGTTCTCGTGGCCTCTCCCAGGGATACCCTTTCCTATCTTTGATCAGTTCCTTTCACCTATCAGCCTCTAGCTCTCTTCTTCCCTTCAGTCTTCAGAGGCTCCTTCCCTACCACATGTGGCCAAGAACCATGTCTGTTGGTTTGCTGTTTCCTTCTTACTGACCAGACCAGTGCCAGGCAGTCAGTACACAAAAATATCTATTGAATGAATTATTGGATGAAAAGAGTGTAGCTTGCAGAAGCAGGGATTTTCTTGGGGTCTTGGAGCTGGCTTGCACAAACTCCTTAGAACTGACTGATAGCATGCTGGTGGCTTGAAGTAATTTGTGGTAGGACTATTTATACTCTGGCAAAGAGTATAAAATAGCTCCCTCATCCCTAGCACACACATGCAGTGTACCAGAACACCACTGATTGTGTCATTCATGATTCCCATCAAATCTTATGTTTTCCAAACTTTCTTTCTATAATTGAATCTGTCATCACTTTTCTGGAGGCCAGAGGCTGTGTCTTATTAGGTACAAAGTCATCAACCAATAACAACATACAATTCAACAAGCCTTTATTTTAAAGAAGAATGAAGCTAGCGAATCTTCAGTCATGTTGTGTTGTTTGTCCTCTTTAACATGCTCCTTGGGAAAGGGAATTTTGTTTTCAAGCTGCAAACAAGAAGAAAACAAGAAGAGAGGGTAAAGCTTCCACTAACTGGAAGGGGAGCCGAGCCTGGACGGGGGAAGGAATTTTGAACTGATACTTTGGGTTACTTTGAGGCTCTTTTTACCCAGTGCCCTACCCTACACATTCTACTCATGTTGGAGAAATATATTTTCAAAAATAAGGTTCTGTCATCACAAACAAGTTGACAAAATTAAATTCCACAGTATAGCTTGTGAGTTTACTTCAGCAAGATGATTGAGAATCTTTACTTGGGAGACTCTTAGTGCTCACACACTACTATGACAGAGACATTCCTTATCCCCAAAAGTCTGTGTGGACACACATACACTAACAGAGCACTAACAAATATATGTTAGATGGTGAGATAGTGTCAGAGTGCCCATGTCATTTTTGGGTAATTCTATATGGGGTAAGGGAGAGTGAGGGAGAAGTAATGTTTGAGTTGGACTTGGAGGGATATGAGGATAGCTGCAAGGAGACAAAGTTGGGAATTTTTACAATGGCAATGGCCTGGAAACAAAGATGAATTGGTCAGTATTCATGGCAGGAACAGTTGGGAGCAGTCAGAGGATGGAGTCAGGTTGACTGTGGAGGAGGGAGGGAGAAGAGATTCAAGGTGAACTGCCTGAGTTTATTTTTCATCCTCCTCAGGTGGGCAGCTGGGAGAACGGAAATGATCTAAATGTAATAATGGCTTCTTAATGTTCATGCTATCTTGACTAATCTTGATAAGACTTTATGACAACTTTATCTTAAGCTGCAGTAGTTTCAATAGAAATCAGATTGTATGGTTCACAATTTGATTTAGTCAAACAGCTTTGGGCTTGCATCCTATTTCATTGCCCCTGAGTTTCATTACTGTCTCTGCAACCTAACTCCATTTCTATATGAATCACTCATTAAGTACCTTAAAATTATACATGTAGCAAATTCACAGGATAACATATGCAAATAAAAGCACCTCTCACCCCAAAACTAAATAAACATTGTGGATTTGTTAAATAAATTTGGGAGTTTAAGATCATTTCTTTTATGTGATGAAATTATAGCCTCACACCTTAATATAGCTAGGATTTTTCTTAGGCATATTAAACAGCAAAAATGTTTTTATTTGATTCAGAAATAGTGTGTGAAGGGGAGAGGTGGAGGAGAAGGAGGGAGTGCATATATAGCTTTGCCTTTTTGTTATTTATTTTTTGTGTTTGTTTTGGGGCAAAAAGGCTGGTTCTCATCAACACAACTTGGCTAAGAGGCCTCCAGATAAGAATTCTTGAGATCTCTGGCTCTTCCCCACATACAAAAAAAAAAAAAAAAAAAAAAAAAAAAAAAAAAAAAAAAAAAAAAAAAAAAAAAAAAAAAAAAAAAAAAAAAAATTACAAACGATTTGGTCTTGAATGCCAAAATCTAACCTTTGATGTTGGCTTTTAGGAAGTTAAATAATAAAACAGTTTCTTTTTCTTCCTTTTTTTTAGAGGACTTACTTTATAAAGCCTATCTTACTTTATAATAAAAGGAGGAAAACATAAATAAAAGACATTCAAATATTTATACAGTTATTCAAAGGATTAAATGTATTTGGTAAGGCCTGAAGGCTATTTAATGTTTTCCCTTTCTTTTGAGCCTTTGTTTTTAGCTCTGCTACAGTGAGGGTATTTTCTTCCCCCATGTGGTTTTGTTTATACAAATTACTAATTTTCTTATGATCCTTAAGAAGTACTAAAAATAGTTGCAAAAACAAATGAATGAGAGAAAGGAGATAGGGTATAGATGAGATAACAAGTATGTTTTACAATAACTATGTTTTTTATACTCCAATGCTTAGTTAACACTGGGTGTTATTGAATGAGTGACAAAAAGTGAGTTTTGAGATTAGACTCTCAGAGACCCATCATCTAAAAGGATATAACTCTACTGAGATCTTTTATATTATGTGGACAATTTGTGGTAAGGTGCATACTCATGTGTATTTTATCCCACAATATTTCAACTATGAAAGGAAAGGAATGGTTAGTTTATAAGTTGAAAGTGTAATGAAGTTTTAAATGCCATAAGTTTGGTGAGTTTTCAGTTGTCAGATAGAATCCCCTGTGGAACTGATCAAACTCTTCTTCATGTTTTGGTTTGTTTATTATATAAAAATTTAATATTCAGGTAGTAGTTTCTGTTTGATTAGAACAATAACAGTAACAAATATCACAACATCTCCATTAACTTAAGGCTCTTTGGGAATTTGTAGTATTGTAATTTCTTTGTTGAGAAATAAATAGAAGTTGGGTGCAAAATTCTCCATTAAGATTGTCATTGCATCTTACTTAGGGTGAGATAAATTTCTCTTATCACACATTAATGGATATTTTATATGGTCAAACAGCTGGTTAATAGATAACTTCTTCATATGGCACATATACAACATCATTTTCAGATACAATATCATAATTGTGATCAATATAGTTTTCTTCAACAATTATGTGATGTACCAAGCCCCTGGGGATTTGTATAGAGTGGTCTTTTCTCTCAAAGAACCTCTTGCCTAATGTCATCTTTCCATGATTCAGAGGATACGTTGGTGACTTGCTGTGAATTAGGGTCATAATTATGGCTGCCATTTATCATTGTACTTGTGACCGTGCAAGTGCTGGTTAATAGAAAATTCTGAATGACACAAGGCAGGATAAATCACATCACCTCTTCCCAGAGTAGCATCTTAGTGAGCCCGAGCAGAAGCAGAGAATGGATGCTGATGGCATTTTCCACATCGTACGAAGTACCATGGGACATCTGTGGCTTTGTTGTTGCCATTAAGACTTTTCCAAAGACTAAAACTTTGGTCTCTCTTTCTCCCTGTTTCTCTTTCTCACTTTTTGCTAGCTATCCCACCTGTTTATATTTATCTTGACTTGAGATGTTTAAATGAAAGATATAATTTGACTTTGAATTGTGATTCTTACTAAATCTGGCTAGAACAATAGATAGTGACAGCAATTTGAGATCTCCTGGCTGTGTGTTTTGTACTGAACTACAAAAAGGGAAAGTTTGAAGCACCAATTCATTCATTCATGTAATGAGTACCTGCTTAAGCAAAGACTGTTACATACTACACAGACTTTTTATCTGGTCAGGGAGCTAGCCATTCAGAGAATCACATAAGCAGAGGTGAGATTACAGTTGTGTTCGACACCATGGCAGAAAGTGCAGGGGATGATATGAGTGTATACAGCAGAGAAGAGAAATGGCCTACCAAGGACTCAAGGGACACAGTCCCAGAAAATAATGATAAGACAGAGAAAGTCTTTTATGTATCCAGGCTCCACTTAGAACCCACTGTGGCTGAGCAGACTTATCATGGATGCCAGAATCAGATGGAGGGTCCAAACCACCCTGCTACTGTTAGGTCATCTTGAACAAACAGTGTCATCTTTTTGAAAATAAGGCTTTTATCTTCAGACTGGTAAAAGCGATGTCCAACCTCAATGGTTCTGGGTTGCACAAACATCACAGTCTTTAAATGCCCCATTCAGTGAGATAGCAGGTACTTAATAAATATCAGGCCTTGTTACTATTTATGAGGAAATCTGAATCATATATCTCAGATCATATGCTTTTCAGGAGATCTTTTTAAAGATGCCTTTAGTGGCCACACAACCTGGTGCAGCTTATCTACAGTAGCTTCCTACCATGACGTTCTAGTTTACTTTTTTCTGTGAATATTTGGATAAGAACTTGTACATGTGACAGTTATACTCAAAATTGTCAAAACCGGTGAGACTTCTGCTGACTTTAAGAACTTGGACTTAACAATTTAAGATATTACATGATATATATGTGCAAAAAATAATCAAGTTCAATGTAAACATTATATATCACATATATATATATTATTAGTAAAATGGGAAAACAATTTAAGATATTAATAAATATGAGATCTATGGTACAACTCTGTTTAAAAGGCAAATTTTTTAAAAAATAAGCATATAAAAGACAATTATGTTGAACATCATTGTAGTTTTGTTGCTGGGGTTCAAAAAATAATTACACACACATATATACACATAAAGTACATTCTTCCCTCCACTGGGAGACTAGTAATGTGTCTCAACTAGTTTGGAGGAGTTTATTTATTCCCAGCCAGAATAACATTTGGGATAATATTTGAAGTGGTTGATCATGGTTTTAGGTAAATAAACTCTGAAGTAAGGCTTTTAAATGTATGTAAGACAAGGAGCTTTAACTAGGATGCAGAAGGTAGGCTGCCTCCTGGTCTGGCTTTGCTTTTCGTGAGCAATGTACCTGAGACATATTTATTTTGTTTTTCTGGGTTTTGGTTTCTTCATCTCTAGACTGAGTGGATGAAATGACCCCTAGGGTTTAACAGTCCCTCAGCTTGGGTCTCTGATCTGTTGTCTCCGAAGATCCAGGTCTCTGGGATAAGGCCTGGCTTCCAGAGGAGGGCTGGGGAGAGAGGTTGCCCACTGGTGTGAATCCTTTAATGTAATTCACTTTCTTCCACGAGTTGGCATGGACAGCAGGCTTCTTTGCGTGGGAATAAGTTTCCTTCCAATTACACAGCAGTTTTGTGGTGGCTGAGGGCTATAATGAAGATGTTTTGCAGCCAACGCACTCTCATTCATAAATTCCACCGTGCCACTAATTTTTTCCCTCTTTTTGGATAGATCAGTATTCTGTGGTTCCCTCCAAGCAGCTATGCAAGTGAAGTTAAATATCATCATGGGCTTTAGGTCTCTACAATGCTCAGGCACAAGAGTGTCAATCATAAGCAATGTTTGATGTGGTCAACAAAAGTGAACTGACCCAATATCTTCTACAAAGCTGTCTTCAAAATGAAGTATAGGAAGAAGCTAAAGGTGGAAGCCGATTTCTTTCCAGTTTATGGATTTCTCTGGAAACAAGTATTTTACCCAGGTGAAAGTCCTCTGTTCATCACACACAGCTAGATGCATATGCTGAATGTCAACCTCTTTATTCAGGTGTGAATATCTGTTGTAAATTATGGAAATTTAGACTGCCTTAAAATATTTTCATACATGTTTTTGTAACTTGCATTATTTCTGGGTTCCCCTTTGGAGGTGACTAAAATGCAGAAAGAAAGTCAAAGTAAATATTATTCAAAGATGTGAAATATATAAAATAAATCCACAGACTCCATACACAACACAGACTATTTTAGTATTTATATTTTAAACATGAGAAGTACATTCCCTTAAAGTTGGCATATCAGTCTTTTTACCAGTGATATAAAAGATTTATGTTTCATGAAAAACCTATGCCTTTGAGAACTGACAACCTTGTGTTTGTGTATGTACATATAATGCACAGAACATTAAAAAGTCAGTATTTGCTTTTTGTGATGTGGTGCCTATCATGCTTTAGTGCAGGAATGAGACAGTGCAACTAGATGCAGCATACCTATTCCCTCAGACCTCCTGTTAACTTGTTAGGGCCCTGGGGATTGGTCAAGCTTGGTTCCGATGACCCTGGATGTATCTGAGGAGAAATACCACATTGTGGCAGAGTGAACTGTGGGTTAGACCTTTGCCAAGGGTTGCCTTCTGTGTTTTCTCTTGAAAAAGATGACTGTTCATGGGTAAATACATAGCATAGAATTTGTTTCTCAACAGCTACAATAAAATCTGTTTATTAGTGTCTCTTGTCTACATACGGCCACCTGTCTAAAACATACAAATTCATGTGTATATAGTGGTCTCTTCTCCCCTGCATAAGTGTTGTGGTTAGGATCTGGAGTGTCCCCTAAAAGTCTCATGTATTTTAATGAAACCATGTGATGTTGGTGGATTGGGGTCTGGCGTGGAGGGGTGGATTGCAGTTAAGTTAGGATTAACGGTGTGTAGTGGCCACACCTGGATGAAGGAGGGACTGGTTACTGGGCGGAGACCTGAAAGGATACATAAGCTGCACCTGCCTTCCTGGAGGACTGCGACTAGTCTCAACTAGCCTCAGCTTGTCTTCCTGTTTGTCGGGGAAGCTGCTTCCACCTCTCTCTCTGCCATGTACTTTGATTGTTGCCGGCCACCCCTGAATGGACTGTGACCTTCGAGACTGTGAGCTGAAATAAACCTTTTCTAAGTTTGTGGGTGTTGGGTATTGAGTCACAGCAGTGAAAAAGTAACTAAGACAGTAATTGTTACCAGAGGAGTGGGGTCGTAGCTGTACTTTCCCTGAAGATGTGGCTCAGAAGTCTTTGGAACCGGTTTGCGGAAGGAATTTGGAAAAGTTTGGGGATGCAAGCTGGAGAAACCTTGGAGTGCTCTGAGCCAAGCTTAATGGAAGATTCTAGTGAGAGCTCAGAAGACCAGAATGCTGATAAAAATGTGGATTGGAAAGGTCAGGCTCAAGAAGTTTCAGATGGGAAGGAGGACTGTATCGGCAAGTGGCCTAAAGACCATGTGTGCTACGCTCTGGCAAAGAGTTTGTCGGCATTTTGCCCTTGTCCAGAGACTGCCTGAAACTGAGATTAAGGGCGGTGGGCTGGTTAGTCTGGTGGAGGAAATTCCAAGTCAGACTGAAGTTAAAACTGTTACATGGCTGTTTGCGGCTTTTAGCCAGCTTTATAGTGAAGGACAGGAGACAGTGGCAGAGAGAACAGATGTAAAAAGCTCACAATCTGGAGTAGAAAAGCATGTGGTTGTTCAAGAGACTAACATTAAACAGAAACCGAGAAGTCGGAATAAGGACTGTAAGAAGGAGGCCTTCACAGTGACTCGGGAATCAGCAAGATCTCACCTTTGCCAACTAAAGAGTGCCAAGGCAAAAGATCTCCTGTGAAGAGTACCCCAGGACTCCCTGTAGGGCCAAAGAGGGAAGTGTTTGGTGGAGCTCAGCTTCCCAGAGTTCAGCAATCCAGGCACGCAGAAGCTACTGCAACCGTGGCACAAAGGAGCCAGATTACTGCTCAAGCCAGCGGCGGATCTTGGAGACGTCCACGCGGTCCCGGCTTTACAAGCTTGCAGAGCCCAGGAGTTGTGGGTTCATGGAGGCTTCCAACCAGGTTTCAGAAGAAGGCGTTGGAGGCCACGCAGTGTGCCCCTGGGAGGGCAGTGTGTGAAGTTGTGAAGGAGAAGCCTAAGGTCCCGTGGAGAGCCTGGAAATTTGGAGAAGCCAGGAACATGGATTGTCAGCTGAGAAACGCAGCAGGCCGTGAGTGGATCCAGCCCAAAGGAGAGAAGATGGAGGCTGCAGTCAGCAGCAATGCCACAGGGGTGGGACCACCCAAGTCCCTTGGAGTTCATGCCTCGCCAGAGTTTACCCCAGTTGCTGGACATGGAGCTACAGGATTTAACTCTTGCTCTGCCGGATTTAGGAATTGCCTTTTATTACCTTATTCCTCCCTTTTGGAATGGAAATGTTTACCCTGTGCCATTTTATGTTGGAAGTGCTTGACTCTTTGGTTAGAACAGGAGCTCACAGCTAAAAGTTTGTCTTACATCTCAGAGGAGACTATGGACTTGGAGTTTCTTTAGCAGTGTTGAAACTGTTAAGACTTTGGTGACTCTTGGAGAAGGACTAACTGCATTTTGCATGGGGAGAAGGACATGAGTCTTTTGGGGGTCGGGGTGGAATGTTGTTAAGATCTGGAGTGTCCCCCAAAAGTCTCATGTATTTTGATGGAACCATGTGATGTTGGTGGATTGGGGTCTGGCGTGGAGGGGTGGATTGCAGTTAAGTTAGGATTAATGGTGTGTAGTGGCCACACCTGGATGCAGGAGGGACTGGTTACTGGGCGGAGACCTGAAAGGATATATGAGCTGCACCTGCCTTCCTGGAGGACGGGGACTAGTCTCAACTAGCCTCAGTTGGCCTTCCTGTTTGTCAGGGAAGCTGCTTCCACCTCTCTCTCTGCCATGTACTTTGATTGTTGCTGGCCACCCCTGAATGGACTGTGACCTTCAAGACTGTGAGCTGAAATAAACCTTTCCTTTCCTGAGTTTGTGGGCATCGGGTATTGAGTCACAGCAACGAAAAAGTAACTAAGACAATAAGTATATGTCAATCCCATCGTATCAATGAAGTCTGTGTGCTTACCATCAGGAGAATAGATTCATGTGCTGCGAAAAGGTAAGGAATTTCGATTTATAGTCTGTTTTGCTTTTAATGTATATACCTGCAGCAGGCACAGGGCTAAAAAACTGGAAGGTGTTAAAATGAATAGATGTAAAAAGCTCACAATCTTTACATTTTACGGTATAGTATATTGCCTGCTTGTTAGTTAAAGACACTACCACAGAGAACGTTTTAGTGAAACTTGGATCTGTTAAAAATACATGTGGAGTATCTTTGCCTTTTTTGTTGTTGTTGTTGTTGTTGTTGTTTTTCCTTTATTTGAGTTCTTCGCTTTTCTCCATGGACGCTTTCCCTGTGTTCAGGGACTTGCTGCCTGGTGACCCTAGGGCACTGAGGTGGACATTCTGTGTGGTTTGAAGCAAAGCTAAAATGAAAGATGAAAGCAATTCTGAAAGATTTCAAGAAAGAATGTTGCCATCTCAGGTTCAAAAGAAAAAAAATAAAGGGAAAGAAAACCAGTTTCTTGAGTAGCTTATAATCTGGATCATGACAGGTTGGGTGGAGGCCTCAGTGGATAGAAAGTAGATTGTGCTTTCAGATCCTTGTGCAAGGTCTCAAAAGCCTTCGCTAAATCATTTATTAAATATTTAAGAGTTTCCTCTTTCTGCTTCTCTCAGCCTTACAAGAGAGCCAGTGAACAACATTTTCTAAGCCCAGTGAGGTTCCAGGGTGTGGCCATCTGGATTCCTAGGTTTATAGGCAAGGTTCAGCTTTGTGTCAGCTGATTATCCTACAGCAAGCACCCCTTTTGATAGCTGAGAGCCTCTATGGCTAAACAGGGGAGCCTTTCCTTGAGGTAAGGTGGAATTTTAAATCCACAGCACTGTAGAGATTGGTTAATGCTACAGTTGGGCAGAAAAAACAATTCTTGACACAAAATTAGGATTACTTTCAGCAATGCTTCTGTTTTGTCCTCTTTTAGAGGTGTTCCACCAAATATTTTAAACCCAAACATGTATACCAAGAGACCTCGGGCTTCATTATTAAAAAGTCTGTGTTGTACTCAATATTTTATGCTTTACATGTTTTTACTCTGCTCAGTTTTTGCTTTTCGGTGAGCATGAATAAAATCCACAGGGATGTTTGTTGCTGTTCTGAGAGTGTTTGAGAAAGAGTGATTGAATCAGTTGTTTTAAGCTTCATGGTAAAACTACTTTTAATATTTGTATAATTTTTCAATTGAAATGGAGGACTTTCAAGTAAGAAAGTTATTTAAAAGCTAAGTTACTTTAGCAACTGGCTTTTTCTATTTCTTAAAAATCTGGGCTAGCACTAAAAGTATAACATACTATTTAAAATAAATATACTTGGGACCTGTGAAAAACCTGCTTCACAGCATTTGTAAGAAATGTAATGCATGCAAAAGTATACAGTCGTTTATATAGTAGTTTTATTTTAACTAGTACAATATAACAACCTGACATGCTGTGAAAAATAAATAACTTTTTGAAAATGCATTTTCCAAGTATGAAAGTAATATTGAAAAACGACTGAGGTAATCACTTTTGTATAGATTCTGAAAGTGAAAGAAAGGGGAAGAATAATTTATGGTTTAATGCATAGAGTTATACAAAGGTGTGAAAGATTTCCTTTTTTTTTTTTTTTTTGTGGGACCAAGAAGAATATGTGATGCCGTTTTGCAAAAAGACTCGGGGAACAGGGCTCACTTGTGAGTGAATGCTTGTGAGATTCTTGGCCAACTCATTTTTTACCAGGGGTTCTCTTTTTATTTTTGGGCTTTAGGGTTAGAAGATTGAGCAAATGGATTTGTTTTTTTTTTATTTCTTCAGAGGGAAAAAGACACTTTTGGTTGTTAAATTCCAATTTTCTGAAGGAAGTAAACATTCTATCTCAGGCTTCTCACACATTCAGGCAAACATACCACTTTGAAGCATATAATGTTTATCCTGGCAGGAAATAGCCTCTTCATTGTACAGATGGAGATGCGGAGAAGAGGCCAAAATCTTAGAGCTAGAAGGCGTGGGGAGCAGAAGCTCTCTCTACCTACTCTCTCATTACCCGTCCTGGTGGGGCTAAGTTGGAGTCTGATACTTCCACAGGCAATTAGGTGCCCAAACACTAAATCAAGGAACTTTTAAGTGTTACTGATAGCCTTGCTAATAGGTCAGGCAGTCTAAATCAAACCAAAGATCATTAGATCATTTTCACTATCAAAAAATGGGTTAGAGGAAAGGTCTTAGCCACCCTCCCCATAGTCTCTATCAGCTGCTTCTAGCCTTTTCCAATAAACACGCAGGTTGAGCAAACACTAAGGAGCAGTAGCTTCTTGATGAATTTGCTAAGTCCCCTTCCCCACCATATTCATGTCTTAAACTCCTCTTCTATAGAAGTGTCAGAGCATTAGATTGTGCTTAAATTGTTTGACCCTGAGTGTTGATGTCGCTCTTTCGTGTTAATATCTAGGTCCATCTTGACTGGGGATTTTGTACATTAAAAAGTTGTTTTCATTGGCTCTAAAAGTATAAAATACCTGAGCTATTACCTAACTGCTAAGTAGCAAAGGTATGGGTGGGGGGAGTGGGTTTTCTTCCTCACCTTCCTCCACTGCTTTCCAAGCTCCTTATCTTTTTGTCATAAAGTTTTCAGATAAAAGAAAGAGAAAAATGAGTCCACTTTGCTATCTATGATGAGATTGGGACATGGGTTAGAGAAGAAAGGTAATGAAAAAAAAAATTGAATACATGGGATGGCAAAAACAGAGAAGGCGATGATTGATATGAAGAAATTCTTACTCCCAGGGACCCCAGAAACAGTGAGTGGTAAGTCTTACAACAGTCCTAGCAGCCAGTGTCTGAGGAGAGGGAGCTTTGCAGAAATGGCCCTCGCTATTGGGCTCAGACCCCAGCTGTACTTTCTTAGAATATCTTCAGGTAGCTGATGTGTCAGATGGGAAGATGGTGGTGATCCTCATAGCTGTGGAAGCTTGGAAGAGTCAAGCGGTGAGATTATCTTCCTATCAGAGGCAGTACCTGGAAGTGTCAGTGCATTCTGCTGGGATGATTGAGAAGCTGATGTGCAGTGCTGGAGTCCTTTTCTTCTGATCACTTACTCCCTTGTTTCGGTTTTCTTTTCTGCATCAAATGCTCCATTGGTAATTCTGCCCCCAGAAGGCCAGTACTGCCAAGACCTAAGTCTATCCTGATCAGGGTGAAATAATGTGAGTGGAATGAAACAGGGGTGGGGGAAAGAGAATTTCCATTTTAGATGTTCGGGAGATCAACACAAGTACTGAATTGTTAATGGTAAAGTGCAAAGTTCTGTCACCCTAGTAATGAGATTTTGGGGTGGTTATCATGGTACTTTTTTGTGGGTATAAAATTGGGAAGAGCAATAATGTGGAGTATAAATCCTAATTTCTCATGTTCTCTTAGTCTTCTCATAAAAATGAGTTTGAGGATTTACTTTTTACCTATCCATAAAAATATTTTGAGATCTATTTAAATATCAGTGACAACTGACATTACTTACCTCATGCAGGCAATTATTGTCATCCTTACGTGCAAATGAGGAAGGCAGAAGCTTACAGAGATTAAAGTGAATTATAAAAAGTCTACATCTAGACTTTAAATCCAGGCAGTTTAATTTCAGCATCTAGGTAGCAAGCCACTATGCTACACCACTTTATTCAAATACAGGTTCAAAATCATTCAGTTCTGTGACTTACGACTTCTCCTGAAAAATTTGCCTTGAGTATTGTTTAGTACTTATAGTCACTAACTGGATTTTCTGGCAATTCATTTTTGGAATTTACTTTTCAGTTATTTTGGTGGGCCTTCCTGATATGTCATATGGCAGATGCAAAGCTGGGAAGGTTGTGGTGACTTCGGGCTTTTCCCTTTCTTGTAAGCTTGCAGCTGTTGATCATTGAGTTCTTGTACTTACTGTTTGCTAATGAAGCAGTGACCTCCACTCAGCTGCCTTTTGGTCTCTGTCTGATTGTTTCAGATAGCCAGTAGTAAAATTAGGCCACTCTGGTTTACTTTTGATTTTCCTGTAGGAACCTTCCCAGTTTTTGGTGTTCTTTTGTATGTGTCTCCCAAAGAGCTCCGTGGTGGGCAGCTGTTATTGAGTGGTCTTTGTTTTTTGAGGAACAAACGAGGAGTGGACACTGTCCGGAGCGGACTAAGTAGGCAGAAGCCAAGGGTAGGATTATGTGCTTTGCTCTTGGTTTTTATTACCTGGATCTTCATCATAGTCTCAGAGCGATTGAAATTCTATATTGAGGCCAAAAGTGAAAGGAAAACCAGGACAAAGAAATCTTCAGGGCACGGGGTGGGGCTTGCTTTGAAATAGCAATGGAAAACAACAACAGCGAAGTAGCTTGTAGCTTGCCGCCTAATATGTGTAAAGCCTTGGTACAGGCAAGATGGAGTTAATTCAATAAAATAAATATAAAATACTCTCTTCTCTGTCAGGCCTGCTGGAAGCGGGTCAGGGGTCACTGAGCCGCTTCACTGGAGCACTAATCGATTTGCTGTCAAGGTGGCCTGCTGGGGTTTCAGGCGGGAGAGGAATTGAGAGACGCTCTGGCCCAATTTCCATAATTGCTCACTGCCTTTAGTGTACAACCTTTTATGAAACACAAAAAATATATCATGGAATTGTATTGATTAGCCATTGGGCTGAATAATTCACTTAGTATTTATTACCTGACCCCAAGAGGTTAAATAAATCTACTATCTAACTTGGGTTTGTGAGAAATATTACTTATTCATTGAAATGTGGGCTGATTATTGCACAATAGGCCAGTATCTTTGTTTCTTGATTTTGCAGTCAAGATTAATCTTGCTTGCATTTTGGGGCCCACAAGAAAAAAAAAGGAAAAGAAAATCATAGTTTGAGTACATGACCCCCCCCCCCATAAGCCCAATAAAAATCACTGCTTATATCATTTTGAAGCAGTTTTTCAGGGTTAAAGTTAAGTTATTTGAGTCAATTGCAAACCAACCCCCCCCCCCCAATTAGGGATGATGATGAAATGTAGATGTAAGTGTGATTTTTCACTACAAACACTGCATTTTAGACTAACAGACATTTTTGTGGTGAAGACATCTGTCCATTTTTATGATACCACTTTTGGAAAGCTTACCATAAACACATATGCATTGAGTGTTTCAAGAAACAAAGGGGTATTGGTAGTGTGTGCTTGGGAAGAGGACCACTGCAGCCCAAGATAAATCAGTTATGGACAGATGACTAGTCATTCCAAAGATGATGATTTCAAGTAACTTGAAAATATGGTGGAATTTAATCTGTAGGGCATTTTGTGCATTTGTAAACTTTGGGCAGTCATTAATTATTTACTGGCCAGTGGCATTTGCACATTTCTGCTGCTCCGACAGAATGGTAAATCTATTTTGATGTGCTATACATCCCAGTCACAACTACATGACATTCAAATCTAATTACGTTCTCAGTTGCCATGAGCTCTCACTGTCAGGATACAACCTTCCTTATCCATAGTTCTCTCTCTGAAAACACACGTTTTGTTTTTAACGTTTGCACACAGCCTTTTTTAAGTTTCCTGCCTGCATCCTCCCGCATCTCAAAGCATTGTTTTTGAAGTTTAATGGAATTTGTGTAGGTCAAGAAAAGGAAGGCATGGGAGGCTTCCCCCCCCCCCCCCCCCCCCCCCCCTTTCAGTGAAGGAAAGGAAATAAAAATCATTTGAGTTCAGTTCCTACTCTGTTTGTTGATCACTTAACATTTCTGTATCCAGGATCTGACCTTACGATTGAGGGTAAGGAAATCCAGGGCCCTCGTGTTATACTCAGAATCTGCCTTTCCTGTGCTGCATGGTAGAAGGAAGGGACCCTGGAAAGCAGGCTTTCCCAAGGCACGTGCAGGTGTGGCCCCTTCCCATTTGCCATGTGCCACTTATGTGAACTTGAGCATTCTAGTTACTTTTTGTGTTTCATGTGACAATGATTTGTTGATTATTACTCTGGAAATTTTCAAGATTGGTTTTGATGTTTGCCCTCTATATTTAGTTGGGAAGTAAGTCGGATGTGGGAAGATGGAGGAGGTAGGGGAGGAAAAGAGAGTGAATAGAAAATTTAGTTATTTTTTTCCTTTGGAATGTGTGATGTTTCAGGTATTAGTTTCTTTCCCCCTTCTCCTGTCTGTGCATAAGGACTCAGTTAAACGGAGAACATTGTTAACAAAATGATTCCAGAGCTCTTGGTAGTCTTGAGATAATTTGGTTGCAAGCACTGAAAAAAATGTGCTCCCTAGATATATTCATTTCAAGTGCTAGTCACAAATGTTAAAATTTTAAGGAAGCCAATGTCACAATTCTCTTCATGGCGTTTTCAAAATAAGTAGTTTTAAGATGCTTTACAGGATGCAGTGGCTTAAGAGTAAGAGACAGTCTCTGGTTTTGGCTTCCAGAGACTTTGCCTGTGACTTAACCAGGGCTCTGCCATGTGACATGGGGGTTGTTTATGCATATTGGTGATGGTGATGTACATAAGAGGCTAGAAATATCATTGTTTTATGTCAGCTTTATATAATAGTTCAGGGAATCGAGTTAGGAACCGACCAAGGCAGCGGTGGTATGTCTTGGCTTCTAAATAGAACTGTTTTGAGTAGATGAGGGAAATTCTTCCCTGTGAACTGAATGTAATGGAGGGAGTTTAGGCTTTGGAATGAGAGGGACTTGGGTTTGAATTCTAGCTACTTTTTTTTTTTTGTGTGGTACTGGGGATCAAGGTCAGGGCTTCTGCACTGAGCTACATCCTCAGTTCACTTTTTATTTTTGATTTTGAGACAGAGTCTCCCCAAATTGCTGGGTTGCCCAGATGGGAATCGAGTCCTGTCTCTGCCTCCCATACTGCTATAGGATGGTAGGCCTGTACCATTCCTTGAATTTGAAAGAATAATAATACCCTTAGAAGGCTGAGGATTTCAGGAGTTAATTCTGGCCCAGGATTAAGGCATAAAAAATCGGCACATTGTACCATCAACATTCTTCCCTAAGTTGGACAGGGATGCCCATCAGTGTTGACTGGCCATTCAGTTCTCCTCTTGATGAAGGGTCTACACAGAGAATGGTCTGCATTCACCAGAGCATCTTAGAACACACTTGCTAGGTAACCTGAAGGGAAAATGCAGTCTGACATTAGAAAATGTCCTTTTTTACCCCCTTTACCATTAAAATTCCTTCAAAGAGGGGAGGAGTATGGCAGATTTTCAACTGCACCCATGAAAGATGGTGGTTTTGTTTTTATTTTAGCTGAAAGTGGCCAAGATTTCCCAACCGTTCTATTTTTACAAATTTTAAAAGTTTCATCGCTTGGTCAGATTTAGGGCCTGTGTGGGAAACGATGATTTCTGCCAGCAGCACAGCAAGATCCCTGCTGTGTTGTGGTTTCCATGTATTTTTACATTCCACACATTGCTGAACTGTGTATAGGAGGGAGCCCTAAATCACCGGTGCTTTATGTGAGTTTGCGACCTTTTGATTGGGGCTTCAGAGTGAATGCGTTATTTTGAAGATGGGAGATGTTATGCTAGTGACCACACCACAGATTTTGCCTCCTACTCCAGTCTCCGGGTTCTACCCTTCACTTCCCTGGTTGAAGTCAAAGGCACACTTTGTACAGCACAGGAAATGTTTAGGGTTGCTAATAAAGAAATGCTAGGACAAGAGGCTTTCCTTGTTGTGTGCTCACACGTATATTTAGAGTTTGAACGAAAGCCTGGCTGGAGACGGGGAGGTGAGGAAGAAGTTTCTGCTTTCCCCCAAATACTGGATTTCTAGGACAGATACATAGTAGGTTGTGGGTATGCCTGCTGGAAATTTGCAGTCTCTTTCCAACAAGAATTTTTTTTTTTTTTTTTTTTTGAGACAAAGTCTTTCTGTGTAGTCTAGGCTGATCCTAAACTCACTACAGAACCCAGGCTGGCCTTGAACTCATGGCTGTCCTCCTACATCAGTCTCCCATGTGCTGCAATTACAGGTTCGTGCTACCATGCCCAGTTTATGTGGTGCTGGGGACTCAGACTCAGGGCTTCAGCTTGCTAGACAAGCACTTTTACACCTCTGCTATTCCTCTAGCCCCAACTAACCGGGATTTTTTTTTTTTTAAATCCATTCCTACCCCTCCACCTTTTGGCCAGGCCCTCTTGTCTCCATCAATTCTCAGCTAGTCTCTACGGCTGTGCTCTCTCTCAGTCCACAGTCTTATGTCCAGTCCGGGTGCACAGCCTAGCCACACTGGCTTCCTTCCAGTCTGGTTTTGAGAACTTCACCTTGTTGCTCACATACCTTCACCTCCAAGGGATGAGTAAATTATTTATCCTGTGGACTCTAATTACCTCTACAGTCTCCTGGTCCTCTCCTTTCCATCAGGTACCTGGTGCCTCTGCAGCCCCGACTTCTTCCCTTTTCCCAGAAGTGTTCCAATTCTGTCTCCTGTGATCCTTTTGCCTTGTTGCTGGCTCATGAGGAACTCTGTTAACAGCTATGGACCCACAAAAATACTTTCTTCTTTAGCCCCTTGAGATGGAATCTCTCCTGCTTTTCTAGCACTTTATTCGTGGTCAGATTGCAATTTCAGATTGTATTTGCTTACTCAGAAAATATTTATGGGTATCTTCTATGCCAGCTCCTAGGATTGGTGTTTGAATGCAGAGATGAGTGGTCACTGTGGTCCCTGGTCACTGTGTGCTCTTTTCAAATCTTAAAAAAAAGTTATAAAGGTAATTTAATGATATCACAGAAAACCTGGATAGCATCAAGGGAAAAAAACTCCCACAGTCCAACCATACTCATCATATTGCATTTTGACATTTTGAAAGTTATGACATATTATCTTATTTTTATTTTAACTTCTAATATATCCTATATTATAATATGTAATATATGATTTTAATATTTTAATATATACTACACATTAAATTCTAACATATATTACAGATATTAAAATTTAAAACAAAGACCTCAGTATATATAGAATGTATTATTATATATTATTGTTACATATTATATATTATTGTGATATAGTATTTCTTTAAATTCTAATATAAGTGCTATACATACTTTTTGCTTATATGTAATACCTATTATTTAGAGAATAGATTATGTTGTTATTGTTGAAAATAGATTTTTCATTTTTACTATTATCTGCAAATAGTGAAAATTTAGTATAGTGAAATGTGAAGCATTCATACTTATAATTATTTTTATAATTTAGATTATTTCTTTAAAATAAGCTTTTAAAAAATTAACTAGTAGAAGTCTTCTGTCCAAGTAAACTTGAAGCAGAAGGTATAAAACACGTCCAGGCTGGTCACTGTCCTGAGCTGGGTACCTGTGCCCTGCTCAAACTTCTCCTTTCAGGATTTTTCTCCAGCCTGTGCATACCGGTGCCTTCACGCACCTCTGCAGAATGAGAGGGCTTTGCAGAAAATACTTTGAAAGACTTGTGATAAATTTCAGAACAGGAATTACTTTTCCAGATATTCCAAACAGTTCCATGGCTTTTAATGCATAACAAATTGCTTCCCAACAACTGGGGCGTTCCCAGGGTACAATTCTATTGGTTATTTGTGAGAGCGCCAGTTGCCCTGTATCTGTGCAGCTATCACTAAGTTTACTTTGACCCAACTTAGATGAAAATTGAACTTAAGTGTACACCTACTATGCCGTGGTCAGGCGTGTTTCCATGTCTGCGTCTGTTTTGACGACTTCTGTTTCATGCCTACTGCTATTTCTTTATTGCTGGAATCTCAGTATTTTTCTTATTAGTTTGCTTAAAACTTCATATAATAAAAATAATAGTTTCAAAAATGATGATAAAAACAATAATAACCTAACAATAACACATATCTCAGGGCTGAGATTCTTTCATTTTGTCTGCAAAACAAATCGCTAAAATGTTATTCCTATAAAACTCTGAATAAGTTTCTTTGCATTCCCCGTAGCATTATTTATCAGGTATTCTGAAAATATTACTTGGCTGGATATAGCAACTGCTGTCGCTGTTTTGTTGTTTTCCGTGTTCAATCTTTACGATGTCTCTGTGTTCCCGTCCTAAACTTGTCCCTGTCCTCCTGCATCCTACCCCTTCCCCCACTGTCTTTCTCCTGGCATGCCACTCCTATTCATGCCTCAGGAACTTGCTGTTCATTCTTTCTGGAACTGACTGCAGAACATTCATGGCCTTGTCTTTTAGCTCAAATGTTGCTTTTTGAGAAAACCTTCTTGTTCACTTTTCCACCTTCCTTTGCCCCATCCTTCCATCCCACCATCCAGCTTACTGAGTTTATGTAATGTGCTGGCGCCCTGTGTCTCAGGAGATACAGCGGTGAGCAAAAAAGTTGAGGTCTCTGCTCTCATGTGGAACATCTTGCTCTTATGTGTTTCATTCCCAGTCACATAACTTGCTCACTCCCACCTGTTGAATAGCAATTCCATATGAACAAGCACCTTATACCTATTCATATTACACTCTAGCTCTATGTATGCTAAGTAAATATTTGCTGAATAAATGAACATTTCAATACCCCCTGTTTTTCCTCAGTATAGTACTGTTTCAGTTGTTTGGTATACTGATGGTAGTTTTTCAGAAGCTTACACTGTTTTTAGCCTTACCGTCTCCATTAATTGGTTTTTCTTTCTCTACCTGGTTCCTGGATAGAATGAAATTAAGGAATACCCTTTCTCCCCCTCCCCTACCCCAAGTTCTTCTGTTCCTACCATGCTACCCACTAGGTTTGACCCAGAGAATGTATTCTTACTTTAGAGCATGAGCCCAGGTCCTATTAGTGTTAATGAGGATGATGCCGTGTCATCCAGAGCCTGCTGGGATTTTCAAGCACTATCTCTCCACACTTAAAATAGATACACTGCAGAAAGAAAGCAGTTGCACAAAACCCAAACTTTAACCTGCTTTTAATAATAGAAACTCTTATTTGCCAAGTCCATGTAATTTTTTCCCTTGTGAGCTTTACTCGGAAAGGGAATGGGCCACAGTTCATTCTTCAAAAAATGAGTAAACTGAAGGTCCTTATGAGCCAGGGGAACCCTGCGCTAGATAACTTTGCTTTTACCTTGTACAACTCAGAAGCTGCAAAGACCTGTGCAGGATTCCACTCTGATCTGCCATGCTACACAGCTGTTGTCTGAAAGCTGGAAACTCAGGACTAGAGAGGCAGGAACCAGAATCAATATGTCCTTGTTTCAGTCTATTAAGTATTTATCAAATGCCAACCTCACGGTAGGCACAATGCTGAGTAGGGGGGAAGTGACTGACAAAATCTGACCTTTAGGACAGTGTGATCTGAGGGTCACCTGGGTATGAATCATCTAGTTAAAGGAGTCATCCTAGGCCTCAGTAAGAATCGTGGTTTCTGGGTACATGTGACAGGAAATTTGCATTTCCAGTAAGCTTTCTTTAGATTCTTTTGTGTTTTAAGGTTTGAAACTCAGGTAGAGTAGTGAGGGAAAGAACTGTAGGATACAATGATTGAGTGTTAAGCAAGGGGCTAGGATAGGTATTTCGGGTTTCCTGGCATGGGAATGAACAGTGATCTGGGAAAACTCCCTGAAGAAGTGTTGTTTCAGTGGTGATTTGGAGGAACAGGTGTTAAATTGGAGAAAATACAATAAACCAGATTAATAGGAGAAGAAATTTAGTACCTCTCTTTGTAAATTATTATAAATGTGTGTCCATAAATGATAAGAAATTAGAATAGCGTGCAAGTGGGGGTTTCCTACTTGTGAAAAAAATCAGGGTGCAGAGACAGTGGCACTGCCCCTACTGAAATGCTGGACACGCCCTCTTCCTGTTTCTTAGCTGAGGGACAAATGGCTGTGAGGCAGCTGTAAGAATATCCACTAATGGCTCAGATAGATGCCCGAGGCCAGAAAAACCAACTGGGTGGAGTTAATGGAAATTAGGCAGCACCCAAACCAAATGAAATAGACTCTATCACACTCTGTTCACTTGTGGAGTCCCCCAGTGGGAATTTGTGTGTGTCGCAGGCATATGTTTGTTTTTCTCTGTTAGCTTAGGCATACAGGGAGGGTGGGTGGGGAAGAGAAAATCTGATGATCAAAATGTAGAGTAAGTGGCCCTGATTCTTTGCTTGTCTATTTTGCCATGTTCTTTCTAATTAGAGATTCTAAAAGCAATATTTGCTTTTGGGATGTAATGGATTCTGAGTAACTTAGAGAAAGAAAAGTTTGGTTTGAGAACATGTCTGACAAGGTTTAGAGTTTTCTTGTGGGCAATGCAATGGACTACAGCTTCATAGTCTGTCCTGCACTCATAAACAAAGGCTGGTGACATTATGGGGATGGCAGAACAATGGTGATCAGCCTAAGACTCTGTTGGCTATTGACTCAGTGCTTCCCATAATTTCTGATGGGTAGATGATATTTCAGTCATGTCTTCCCACCCACACCCCCATTTATTAAAAACTCTTTTGTTTGCTTGGCACTACCTGGCTTCCCTGTGTAGGCCTTCTCTTATGATCTCAGATGTCCCTATCGTTACAAGCCCATTTTCAAGCATTAATTTTCTGATTTAGAGATATTGTATTCAACCTCATTTAGAGATATTGTATTCAACCTGAGTTTTTAAAAACCTAATTTCTGAGAAAACTAGTCTTTATTAACACAGAACCCTGCTCACCAAAAGACTTACAAAATCTGGCTGTAGAATTTGACCTTATGACCTTTAAGGGTGGTGAATGTCAAAGATTGAGCCTGAGGCGGTGTGAAATAATAAACAACTGGGCTGTAAGATTCAGCCTGACGTGCATCATCTGAAATCACCTCCCCGAATTCATTAGAGTTAATCAATCCAGGCTGAAAAACGGAGCTAGGAAATCTCTCCCCCTATGGTCTCCTCAATTCACAGTTGCATCAGCAGTAGAAGTTGGGACGTTTGTTGCTCTGTTGTATTTGTTGAGACAATCAAAGGTGTTCCCAAGTAGATTCTTTTTGGATGTAACTTTAAAGGTGATAAAACAGCTGAAAAGAAAATCACCCAGTTTTTTCACTTGAATCGTTCAGGGCTTTTTTCCAAATGTAAAATGTATTCTTCCTGTTCTGGAGTGTGTGTTGGCAGTGACCAAAGTTAGCAGGAATCACATCTCATTTCAAACATCCCGACAGACCTGTAGAGACACATTAAGGAGATGCCTATTGGAAGAGAACTACCTATAGAAAAATCTTACAGGGTTCAGGCTAGGCCAGCTGCTTGTGACCTCAAAGATTGAAAATAAAAAGGCTGCTATTAGTTCCACGTCAGTTCTCAGAGTGAATGTTGCAGGGTGATGGAGAGTGTTAAGCTGTCAAATACCAGCAAGGGTTAATAAGGTTAAGAAAGAAATAAAAGCTGGTCAACAATAAAGCAGCATGGATAAATCAACTCCAATAAATAAAGCATGTCACATGTATACACTGTGCGGGAAAAACAAAAATCATAACTCACCCTCTCAGGCAGTAGTTGCAAGAATTCTTTGGTGGACATTCCCAGATTGTTTCCATGGGTAGCTTACATGCACACATGGACATTTCATCAGCCCCTTTCCTCTCTGGAAGTCATTTGATCACCTTCCTTGTGGGAGAAGTCTCTAAAATCAATCAGAATGTAAAATATAGGAAGAGCAGAGCCCGTGCAGCTTAGCACCTGATGTCAAAGAAAGGCCATTATAAACCCCCACACCATGGAGGTGATTCACTTTCAGGCCCTTTGACCTCTGCCCTGGAAAGGGAGGTCAAATAGACGCCTTCTGTGTGGGCTGAGTATGCCCAGCTGACGAGGGAAATGCAGCAGGATTTGGTGGCCAAAGAATTTTGCAAATTATTCTGTACATTTGTATACTTATTACGATGAGTGCAAGATCTTGGTAACTCTGCAGATGAAGCATCCTTATGCCCTTAGACATTTGCCACTGGACACAGCAAGTCCTTTAGAATGGAAATCTTGCAGAAGAGGTGACTCTATTTACATTAGTGCATAAATGACATGTTCCAACTCTGTTTTAAGGGATTGATAGCTGGCTATATTCATGCTGACCTATAAGCCTCACTGATATTGTTTCATGTCCACTTCCAAATCCAGTGTCTATGACGAACACTCTGAGTATTATCTACTCTTACTTAGAGATGACCCTGTAAAACATGAGTATAGTCATATGATATACTTTTAATTCTATTTTGTTTTAAGACAAGGTCTTGCTAAGTTACCCAGGCTGGACTCTACCTTGCAATCCTTCATCCCCCTGAGTGCTGAGATCAGAGACCTGTCCCAAGGTGCATGGCTACTAATATTTTAAAGGACCTCACTTCCACTTACACGTTCAAGTCTATATTACTCTTTCGAGAAGCCGTAGCATATGTTGTTACCTCAAACCAGGTTTATCCTCTTATCTGTGACATACTGCTTTGCCTATCTTTGGTGGTGACCAATGTCTATCTTTAGAGGTTCTGTTTAAAAATAGGCAAACATTAGCAGTCAAGCAGTTGGCAAGTTAAACGACTTTGTGACATTAAATCCTAAAGTATGAGCAGTGACACTTTGCATATTCCAAAGGATATAGTCCAAAAATATGTCACAAGAGGCATGAAATCAGAAAAGCTGCATGTTTTTCCAAGGTTTAAGTTCTGGTGGTCATGTTAGTTAAGCTTCAGCCTTACCATTTTATCGTCCCAGCTTCTCAGCGGCAGGTAACAGGTTTATGAAGGTGAGGTTTTTTCCCTCCAGAAAAGACTTCCAGCAAACATTAAAAATTCTGTAATTATAACACTCTGGAAGGCTAAGGCAAGAGAATCAAAACTTTAAGACCATCCTGGACAACTTAGTGGATCAGTGAGTTCCCGTCTCAAAAATGAAAAATTTTAAAAAGAGCTGGGAATATAGCTGGAATATAGTCAGTGTGAAGGCCATGGGTTCAATTCCCATTACTACAAAAAAAGAGTTTATTAGCTTGGCCTTAGAGACTTGTATCTATGAAGATTTCAGAACTCTTTGCTTGGATCTGCGGAGCATTTAGAACTCTAGAAATGGGTTTGTGGAGCAAATAAAGGTACTGGGATCTCGGCATGAGGGTGGTCATCTCAGCGGATGGGGATTTTCCTTGTTGCTGTTCCCATTATTAGGAAATAAGGTTCAGGCCTTTAACCACAATTTTCACCAAAAATTTGTCTTTCCTTGCTTAAGTAATTCCAGTAACAATTTGAAGAAAGAATTTTGATACCAAAGCAAAAGACTCATCCAGCTGTGGCCTACAAGAACACGTGTGGTTTTCACATCACACCACACACCCATTTTTCACTCTTTCTTCCAAATCCATATTCAACTTATGATGGTTTCATTGAGACAACAAAACCAAACGAATGAGGCTTTGTCTGTCATACTTTATGCCACTTCATGGCAAGCCTTTGTTTGCATGTTACAAACCAAAAAATTTTTAACTTTGCCAAAATAATATGGTGGCAGAAGGACTCCTCCAATTCAAAGGCTTAATTCCTTGAGAACAGACTTTCTGACAGAGCAAAGCAGGCTTCAGGGAATCCCTAGCGGCACAAGGAAAGTAAGAAGACTAATGAAAAGAGCATAATGTTCGTCAGCCTGGGCAGGGATTTCAACATTTTCCCTATCAGCGGGGATACTCATGCTTGGTTTATTCTGAACTTCATGTCCTTATCTATATAATGGGTATAATTCCTTTTTCATATAGTTTTTAGTACTGTATCATGTAAATAGTATAGCACATGGTAAGATGATGATAGCACTCAATGATGTGTTTTTGTCTTTTTGCTCTAAAATTATTTGCATGTGTGAATTGTACAAACTTAATTTTTTTGGTGGGTGAGGAAATTCCGGCATCTGATATAGGAAGTAAATTCATATTTGCTTAAGGGGTTTTGTCTTTTGCAAGCAAAGTGCAGTTATTATTACAAATGGCCTCAAGTTTTCCCAATTCTCAAAGCAGAGAAATAAGCCCAAGAAGTTGGTCGTAATAAAGGGACAATGGGGAAGGAAAGATTGAATTCAGGATCATTTGGAAACGTCATTGTTTAATCTTCTAATTCCTTTTCTTAATCTAGTGAATGACTAAAACTATTTTTTGAAGTATTTTTTAAAAGTTAGGTGTTAAAAAGAAGAATATTGGATTACAGATGTTCTCACATTCTCTTCATCCCTCTGTCTTCCCGTCTGTCAATTGTGAATACCCTTGATGTGAGGAGTTCCTCCAGGAAACACGTGGTTAGCAATGCACTGACTTCACAACTTATACCCGCATCCAAGTGGCCAGTCTTCTGAAAACAAACAAAAGACCCTGTCTTCAGTCCCCATTCCTCCTTTGTTATATACAAACTGTAAGACAAAAAGCCTTGTGCCTATCCCCTGTTCCTCAGCCCATCCTCAATTAGTGTTTTTACGGTAATCCCTACCATATATCTTTAAGAGTTTCACATGAGTCGGCTCCCTACAAGTTTTATTGCATTCAAAATAGAGGCAAGCTGGCAGTGTGTGATGGTGGGAACATATACAGTCACCAAGCGGGGGTTGGCTGTTACTTGTAATTGATTGCTCACTGAAGCCTGCCCGCGCACTTTACCCGGAGGCCTGACTTTCCTCCATATGCCTAGTGTCAGAACTTGGAAGCCAGCTGGTCAGTCAGTGCACATCCTGTGGGAAGCGGCAGACACAGGCGGCCGGGTAGCCATCAGCCTCCCTGAACACATTTCCTCTGTGTTTTGATAATACTTCTGTAAGCTTTAATTATGCTGTGTGACAACACATTCATGAACTATCAAAATAAATCCTTTGAGGAGACGGCTGCTAACAAGTTTTGAAGCAACAGTGGTTGTTGCAAAGACACGAGGAACCAGGCAGTCGGATTTTGCAGGATCCTCCTCGGTGTTGAAGCAGAGGAGACATTCTCTTGCTTTTTTATTCTACTGACAAATGCTCCTTTTAAAGCTGTGCCCTTAAGAAGTTAACTGCAGACACTTATTGTGACACTTGAGTGTATGCAACACAAGTGTTTTACAATTAGCAGCGGTAATGTGAGCATCAGAGCTGTGCCCCAATATCAGCATATAATCTGAAGGAACACCGCAGGGTCCATTAGGGCCATTTACAGTGCAGACTGAGACTAATGGCATTAAATTATTACAGCTACTGCTAAAGGGGCATTAGAAGTGAATCCTTTCCAGCTGGGCTGGTTGTATGCGCGCTCTGTCAACAGTACGGTCCTTTAAGGGTATCCCTATTGTTCACGATCAGTTAGTCGTGATGCCATGTGCTTGACTGAAGGTGTAAATAACACTTGAACAAAAGACTGGGAATTAGTGTTTGATTCAACTAGGTTTAGAGTTAAGTGGAGTTGGGTAGTTCTTGGGCACTGCCTACTTGTCTCTATTCATGCAGGCATCTTCAGGCTCACACATGAAATTGTGCATGCATGTGTTTGCCTGGCTATATGTGCATAGACAGACCCATACATTAGTTAGAGTTAATTGGATTGTTCTACATACTTGCTGTGTTTAGAGCTTGGTAGAACCTAGAACATTAGACTGTAAGAGCGAATTCTGTTCAGAAGTCAGCCTTATTAAAGGTAAGAGAAATTTGTAATCATAATTTATAATCATAATCTCTTAAGTCATTTTCCTCCCTGCAAGTGTGGTTGTCCTTTTGTGGACAGGAGGTTACCAAAATTTCTTCCAAGGTTGGTAGCAGTTTGGTGTGAGCAGATATTTACTTCCCTCAACCTCCAATCAAACAACAGGAGATTACTTTAGGGCATGATTAAGCATCAGGGTCAGCAGTTTCAATTTGCTGAAGAAGTTACTAAAAGGCATGTGTGTATAAACCTGATATTCTGGCAGGCTGGGGAAGTGGCTCTCAATTTCAAGACCAGCCTGAGCAACTTAGCATTACCTTGTATCAAAATAAAAATATATAAATAAAAAAGAACAGGGGATATAACTTCCCCAAGAGTGAAAGAAAAAAAATTTTGAGACAGGGTATCGCCCTGTAGGCCAGGATGGTCCTGAACTCACTATGGAGCCTACGCTATACTCATGGCAATCCTCCTGCCTCAGCCTCCTATGTGCCAGGGAAAAAAAAAGTTACAAAGAGAAATTTCAGAATAAATTCTACATTTCCGGCCATTGAGCTTGGATAATGAATGTGCTGTGAATTCATAACATCAGCATTATTGGAATGCTTCCTAGAAAAGACTAAAGCATCCATCGGAGGCTGTCTCTCAGGAGGAGGTCATAGGCCAGAGCACGTTCATTGCAAATAAGATAAAGTAAGTTGACATATTAAATATATCCACATATATGATACATAACTATTATACTATGTGCATGTGCCTCCACTCTGTTGTATAAATTAAATCATTATAGACAATTAAATTATTAATCATCCCCATTGTTTGCCTGGGCCAGATACATTTATTGGACATCTACTTTGTGGCTTCCACTGTACTAGGTGTTTGGAGGAGGAAGAGTTGTATCAGACATGACTCTTTTCTCTGAGAATTTGCAAACAAATTGTGAAGGATAAACTAAACTAACAGAAAAAAATAATCAGAAACCTCAAAGCTGAATTCTAGGTACTGCTTATGAAAATGGTGAGAACAAAGGTAAGGTAGTGTGGGAGGTAGGTTTGGGGCAGTGAGTGAAGAAAATAGCCTTTGAGGTGGGCATAGAACTACAGGAAAATGGTGATAAGGAGAGAACAGAGGAGCCAGACTCTCGGTTGAAAAGGAGGCCTGGAAGGAATTGAGCAGGGTTGGGTGAAAGGGTCCTGTAGAGGCCTCCAAGGATGATGTCAGGCTCTGTTTTTTACCTTGAGGGAATTCAGAGTACAGCACAGCCATTCTCAGCCTATGGGCCTTTCCACTGAAATAAAAATTTCTTTGCACCAAATTCAAGGAAGTCATGATTCTTTGCAGCCTGTCTGTCAATTCCTTGACCCAAAGTTACCTGATATCTTATGAGAATTGTGGAATATAAGTTTGAAGTGGGATTGTTTGTGGGCATACGATTGAAGACTTAAAATCCTGGCAAAGGAGTTTCAGTGATGTGGAAAGCAGCAGGAGCCTTTGAAAAGACCCACAGAAAATGTTTCAGACAAGCCATTGTCCATCCACCTCATTTTAAGGTGGGGAAATCAGAAAGCCAGGGACTGAAGTCAATGCCAAGCCTCCTACCCCATCCCATGGTGTTCCTGGTGACTCTTTTTGACCCTAAGCGGAATGGAGAGTTTTCTTGCTTCGATCAAACTTTTCTCAGGAACTACCAGGGTGGCCACAAGGCTATAAGATGAAAAATTGAACTTAAGTTAATGTCTTAGCAGAGAAACACCAAGAACAATCGGGGCAGTGAAAGAAAAGGAGAATTTAAGAGGAAGCTAAGAACAAAGGATGAAGTCACTGGCCTGAAAGAAACCCAGCCAAATATAGTTTTAATGCACATTGCTGTCGGCACATGAGATACTTCCCAGTGAGAAACCTCATCTTGAACTTTGCAATAAAGCAGAGAATCGCTGCAATCTTTGAAACCTTTCACTTTAGAAATATCCACAAAACAAATGAGAAAAACAAACATTAATGAGGCAGATATGAAACACTTTGGAGAAAAAATAATTTAGTATTTTTATAGTTGCTATAGAAACACCTCAGCCCTCACTCTTGCTAATTAGTTGGATTTTACACATTTTATATTTGGAAATGCAAATCAGTTTTCATAAATTATTACTTATTTTTCCATTTATATTTACAGTACTGTTATGCAGATACACACAGGAAGTCTAAAATATTATTCAGATGTATAACGTGACATACTTAGTTATATGAGCTTGACATTTATATCCAAAAGACATTTCATAGTTTAAATATTCTTCTGTTAAATGTTGTGGGAAATTTTACAGAGATTTATAATTTTTACAGAAGAAAATGAGAAAATGTAAATTATGTGGTAGCTTACTAAAGAGCTTTCTCATGAAGTCCTGAGAGGGAATGGGGGCGAGTTTTACCCCAAGTAGACTCTAAATAATAAACATTTTAAGACTTTTCTGTAGCCGTGGGAATTATGGTTGTCCTCGGTGTCTTCTGAACTTTTCGTACTAAACACTGACCATCTGTAAACACTTACTGGCCTCTTGCTGATTGGAGAAGACATAGAAATGTTTGGAGAAAAAAGAATATAGGCGAGCTCCAAGATCTGGGGTGGCTTGTAGTATGGAGTGGAGATGAGGGAAACTCAGCCGATTACAGATGTATTTTCAATTTATAGTCAGGGGAACAAGAGGAGTGGAGCTGTAGAGTTTGCCTTTGTTGTTGAAAATGGGGACTTTCTACAGACAAGGTTCAGCTTTTAATATCTACTATGCTACTTAATATCTACAAGATTTGGGGCAAAATTTTGTTGACTCTTCAAAACTTTTTCCTGTAAAATGGAAATTTAAAAATGATCCCTACATCAGAGAGTTTTTGCAAAGATTAAATAATAGAATATTTATAAAGTGTTTGGGTTTGGACTCAGCACATTAAAAATGCTTAGCCAGTGATATCTATTATAAAATTAGTATCATAGTCAATTCTTATTGTGTGTGCACTTATACTCCTGATTTTAAGTATATATATTTGAAAAAATGCTAAGATAAAAAGAACAGTTTAAATAATGTTCTCCATCCCATTCACTGTGTATGTGCACCCTAGTAAGCTTGAGATACAGACCTCTTGATAATCAGACCTTTGTGTATAGATATTAATGTGTAAAATTGTAAATGTGTGCAGACTGTACTCTACATGTACTGTAGGGGATTTTCAAGGATTATTTTGACCAACATAGTTTTATCTTGTACATTAATTTTATTTAAAAATATTTTTTTATGAGACAAGATTTTGATCTGTAGTCTAGGCTGATGTTGAACTCTCTATGTACCCCACAATGGCCTTGAATTCGCGGAAGTCCTCATATCTCAGCCTCCTGAGTGCTGGGATTACAGGTATGCACTACTGCACCCAGTTTTTGTGGCACTGGAGAGTAGAACTCAGGGCCTTGTGCTGTCTGAGCAAGTGTGCTAACTGCTGAGCTATACTTCCAGGCCATGTACACTGACTTTAGATGCTAACTCGCACATCGTGGTTGAAGCCACTGTACTGTTGTGATGCTGATAATATTCTTTACTGTTGGCCTGATGCAAAGGAGCCAATAAGATAGCTTATGTAACGTTTTAAAGCTACAGTTGAGACCTTGGGCTAAATCTAGGTGTCCTTGCATGATTTTGAGAAGTGAAGGCAGCAGGGAGAAGTGGAAGATCCTTCACTGTCCAGTATAAGGGAGAGAAAGAGAAGAGGTAGTAGAAGATATTACAGGGGTACTCTTTGTAGCATTTAGTCAGCTCTACACTGAGACACAGGAGAAAATGGCAGAGGAGTGCATTGTCATTAAAGAGATTAGCATTAATCCAAATACTTGGAAGCAGGACTATACAAAAGGTGCCTTGAATGAGTGTTAGAATCAGCAAGACCCTGATACCCTTGTTATGAAGCCTTGATATGATGTGGTGGAGAGAAGACGTGAGCCTTGGACAAATGAGAGGTACAAGGAGGAGACCAGCTGGGGGATTGGCTGCATGTGGGAAATAAAAAGACAGAAAGATTTGTGTGTCTGCACTAGGATTGTTAGAAAATGTCCTTTTAGTGGTGTGAGTAACTAGGTGCTCCAATGTCCCTTGGCCTTCTCAGTCCTAAGTCTTTTAGTTATTTGAAAAACAGAATAAACAGAATCACTTCCTTCCTTAGGCTGATTTCCGTGTTTTCTTGAGTAAATAAGCAAGGATTTGTTTCTGCTTTGTGTATGTGACCCATTTAAATTCAGAGTTCATAGTAACATAAATGGTAAGTCATAGGAAAACAAATAAAGTTCAAATGCATAAATATATTTTTTTCATAGTTTACCACATTAAAAACAGCCAATAGTTTTGATGTTATTTAGCTCCATAAGGTTGTGACTTTACATTTGTTATATCTGCTGGGATATGGCCAGGCAGGAAATGTGAGTTATTGAAGAATGGGGGTGATGGTGGTGGCAAACTGGAAAGTGTGCACTCCTTCCGTGGGACGAGGGAGGCTGGGAAGGGCCAGCCTATTCATAGCTCCAGCTGCTTGAATATTGAGAATTTGAACTCAGGATTATCATACAAGAATGACTTTTCCATAGAAGGCAGAAGTTGGTATTTAAGGTGCAATCTGATTTCAGATAATGGCAGCTAATTAAAAAGAAGTCCAGTCATTATGAAAGCCCAAACAAAAAAAACGAGTCTGTGGACTGCCTGGTAGGTGGGTCTACTTTCTTTTAGAGCGAATTGTTCAATGTGGTCACACTTGCCAGATGTGAGTGTCACGTACTTGGAAAGTCACTAACTTGAATAGAGATGTGTGGTAAATTTAAAATACACCCTGGATTTTGAAGATTGTAAAACACATGATTAATTTTTAGTATCAAGTACATATTGAAATAATCATATTTTGGATATAACGGCTCCAAGAAAACATTTAAATTATTTTTACCTGACTATTTTTACTTTTAAAAATATGACTACCAATAACATTTAAAATTAAGCATCAACTTGCCTTGTGGCCTGTACTCTAGTTCTAGTGGACATGCTGCTCTAAAGGAAGTTGAGCCATGTCTTCCTACCAGGGCTTTGTATGTGTGTGTGTAATCTTCTGTGGCTGGAGGACTGTGAACTTACCTACTTCTCCTTTCCTCCATTTTTGTCCAACCTAAAAGGTTAAGAAGGGCCAGCCTTTCTTGTTAGGTGTTTCAGCCAGGTCTGTTTGGATCCAAGAATAGAGCTACAAATGGATCTTTCCCCTCAATCTTGGGTTTTGGTTGGCTCACAGATGTGCTCTCAGCTGTCCTTGCCTGGGTCCCAGTAGTCATTACCCTGACATCTGGCATCCTAGAAGTGAGCATGAGGCCCTTGGCTCCTAGATTCATCAGAATACATGATGAACTCCTGAGAACCACACTTCTTTTGTTTGCTGTAATTTTGCTTACGAGTTTGCTTATAGTAGAAAAAGAAAAATGTAAGCACTTTAAATGAGCCATGGTGAAGGTAAGCTTCAGAATCATCTTCATAATCTTATTTTAATTACATTTTGAATTAAACTGAAGTTAATCCAGGAGACAAGGTTTCCCAAAGGCAGGAGGGTAGGACTCCAGCAGGGGCCACAGGGGAAGTAGCAGCTTGAAAAATGGGAAGTTGTTGGCTAAGCTCTTCTTTGCAGTTCTGCAGAGTATAATGTGTGGGTTGAATCAGGAAAGCTCTAGATTCAAATCCCAGAAGTCTTATTAATCTATTCTATGTGTGCCAGGTTCTGTGCCAAATATTTTCATAGACATTATTTCATTTAATCCTTACTTCAAAAAACACATCTAGTAACCTCTGTTAAGATTTTATGGGCTTAATTATAAGAGGCAAGAAACAGCACTTTAGACCCCCGCACCCATTTTCAGGCACGCCAGAGATTTCATAATTTTCTTAATGACAGGATAGTTTGAATGTTCACAGAGGAATGTATGAATTTTTCTGTACTCCAGCTCAATGGTTCTCAAACTCTAGCAGGTTGTAAATACAAATCTATATATGTAGTATTTTATGATGCTATAAGTGATTTTTAAGGATAATTTTGATAATAGGTAATATTTAGTTATTTGTTATTTATTTGCCTTTCATGCTAACTTTGGGATCTAACTTCTTGACTTTGATATAATTCCTCCATGTGTATAAAAGTTCTTTGTGCATGATTCTATATCCTCAGCTGTATCTAGTCTTCATTCCCAGTCTTTACAGAACAATGTGTTCTCAATAGGGGGCATTGAAAGGGTGGGGAGAAAACCTTCTGAAGCGTAGATAGTTTGTGTTTCTGAAGTTGGGGAGCAGAAACCCGGCAAGTTTAGGGGAGATGCTGTTTGGAAAGCAGTCTGAAAGGGCAAACAGTCCATCCTGAGTCTCCCTAAGTTTAGGACCTACAGACTTTTTAGCTCCCTCGTGCTTTGGTTCCACTTAAGCTACACTCATGTTGTCTCTACAAGGAGCGTCAAGATGGGGTCCAATGTGAGACCCCACAACTGGCAGAGTGCCAGTTCTATGGGCGCTCAAGTACAGCCTGGATGTTGGAGCCTCATGGTTCTTTTGGAGAAGAATCCAGTGAATTTTATCAGCTCTGTCAGTTTGCTTTGAGCTCAGTTGTGTGAGAATATAACGGCAGGAATGTGACATTTATTATTACTTGCTAAATATCGCAGTGATATCATTACCACAGTTAACCCACATGGTGCTCTGAAGTAGATTTGGCTCATTCATGCTTCCAGGTAACTGAGACTCTTCTGCCGTGGACCCTCTGTCTGGAGTGTTTTCCTTGTCCCTTCCCTACCACCTGCTTACCCTCTAAATCCTACTTCCAGGAAAGTTTCTGATCCCCCGAGTTGGTGGAGTTTGGTTTCGCCCTCCCCACACTGGGCTGGGCTCCTTGAGAGAGTTCATCCGAAGCTGCAATTGCATGCTTCTTAGGTGATTGACAGGGTCTGCCTCTTCCTCGAATCTGTAAGCTCACGAAAGCAGTGATTACATTTTCCCCCACTACTCTGTCCTTTGTGCTTGGCGTGATATTAAACAAATATTTGCAGAATAATTCTTTGAAAATCTATTATCTAGGGATATCCTTTGGTAACTTAAAAGTGCTGCTTAAAAATTACTTTTTTTTAAAGGTTGGCAATTACTCCATATATATATATATATATATATATATATATATATATATATATATATATACACACACACACACACTATCAATAGTTTGCAAAGTGCCACAACCGGATGGCTTAAAAAGCAGAAATTTATTTTCTCATAGTTTTGGAGCCTGGAAATTAAAGATCATGTTGTTGGCAGGGTTGGTTTCTTCTGAGTCCCCTCCTTGAATTAGTGATGTCATCAGTGTAGTCTTCTCCTGGGCAGATTCATATCCTAATGTCCCTTCTGATAAAGGCGTCATCCATGCGGGTCTTCATTTTAATTATAATCACATCTCTGAAAGCCCTTTCTCCAAATATAATCATACCGTGTTGTCCTAGGGGCTAGAACATAAAGATGTGAATTTTTTTTTAAGGCGGAGGAGGTTACAGTTTGGACCACAACAGTGGGCACCATGGATTAACTCACATGAGAGTCTAATGCTCCTCAAATTGTACATTGCGAGCATTTTCTAAGCAGAGTAACATCCCTGTGGCTCAGCCTTGCTTGGTGAGAATGATGCGAAGCGGAGTGACTTCCGAACGACCCAGCAAGAAAAGCAAAGCATAAGTCCTATTAAGGCTCTGTGGTTCACAGTAAAGAATATGGTTTATTTTCATTATATATTTTTTCTTAACTGGAGGGCATCTTATCTGGTTAGACTGGCTTCTTTGGAGCCAAATTTTGTTCTTTGTGACATTTGGAGTTAATATGAGGAAATACTCTTTGTATTGCTGGTATTGAAAATGTCAGTAAACAAATGCAGCAGTCAAAGAAAGGGTCGGGTAACAAAAGACATTGTTTCTGGATCAGGAGTAAGGAGAGTGTTTAGAACAAAGATTTGCTCAAAATAGGCTTTTTAGCAAACTTTTGAGCTGTGCTTTTTGTCCCTACCTCCCCCCTTCATTCTGCTGAAATGTCTATGCTAATTCTTATTATTTTAACCAGCCCCTCAAACTTACCAATACAAACACACTCTTAATTTCAGGGCTGACAGCGCGGCTGGGAAGGTCCTTATAGGATCCCAAAACAACTCTGGCAGTTGAGGGCTTCCGGCAGCCAGCTAACAAAAATATACGCTGAGAGGATGCAGCTCAGGAGGCGTGGGACCCGCACAGCAGTGAGCCTGAAAGCCAGCCTTTCCGTTTTTATAGAGCTTCACCCCTCACATCTGGCAGACCTGTGACACTCAGTGTTAGACCATTTTAGAAATCAGATACCCTGGGTACCAGGAAGTTGATTTGCCTCTACTTCCTTAAGAAAACACACATTAATATTTAAGCTAGGTTTTCATAAAAGAAGCGTTGTGCTTGAGAGGTGAAGTAAAGTCAGGCGTCTGGGAAAACTCCCTCAGATACAGCGACTCTAATGAAATTCAAATCATCTTCCAAATTTCTGAAGGAGGATGAGTGGGACTCACCCTCCCCCAAAGACCCTGTGGCATTTTGTACTTACTAATTTATGGCTTGTGCCTATAAGGTGCAAAAAGCTGGACCTTTAGCTGTAACTTCTTCCTTGGCAGACAAGAGTTGGAGATTTATAAATGTCACCTTCACAAGTGACCCTCAAAATAGTGCTCATGATGTCCCACTCACTATTGTTCCTTTGCAGCTTTTCGAGGTTAGAGAGACTTGTGGTGTCCATCACGGTTCAGGATGGATTTTGCTTTCTAGGTGTAGCCTTCTGCATTTTGCCTGCTCTTCTTTGGATCCACTCCTTGTCGAGCCAACATTGATACTGTGCCTGATAAACTAGGCCTGGCAATCCTGATAGCGCCACTGTGAGTGTCCAGTGTGATTTGGGTTTGACTCTAGAAGAGTTGTAGAGACAAATACAGTTTTTACAGGGTAAGAGGACTTTTTCAAAGATCAGTGTAAATGGTTTACTTTAAGAGTAAACATTTTAAATCACTTTGATCTTTGCTGTCCAAAAGATGCAAACTAGTCATGCTTGTGAGGGAGTATTTTGGGATATTTTTAAACCTAGCATAGGCCATTTCCTCTTTACATGCAAGAGGATAAATATTTGGGACAATAGAACACACCAGAAAACAATCGTGTAGGTAGAGGGCAGGTAGTATATTGAAGATATAAAAAAAGAAATTGGTTTTGCATTTGCAAACAGAGGTTTTGGCAGCCTCCACAGGTCAGCTTGTTTATTCTGATCTGAATCCTGCACACTGTGTTCCTCTATCTGTGTCTTGTTTATCTCCTTTCTTTCTCCCAAATTATTATTTTTAATTAGCATATATTTGCAATGCACAATAGTTACATTCAAGTTGAGGAATTGGTGCACATATATGTCACATCTTTATCACTTTTACTTCCTTCCTCTCTGCCTCCTATCCACTCCCACACCACCTTCTCCTCCTCCACAAATCGATCTCCTTGTTCCCCACTGTCACTCATATTTGTCTCTTCTACTTACTTGCACTCTGAGTCTCTCACATTTAGAGAAAGTGTGCAATATTTAAACTTGCGCATCTGATTCACTTTGTTGAGCATCAAGGTCACAAGATGCCTCCATTTTTTCAACAAATGACTCAGATTTATCTTTATGGCAGGGTTGTGCTCCGCTGTCGTATGTACTGTACTGCATTTTCTTTACCCACTCTTCTGTTGACTGGCATATCAGCTTAGCTCTCAGTATTATGCATTGCGCTACTGTAAGCGTGGATAAGCATGTCTCTCTTAGGATAGTGATTTAAACTCTTTTGGAAAGATACCCAGAAGAGGTATAGTGGGTCGAATGAAATATCTATTTTCAACCCCTGAAGAATCTGCATACTGATTTTCCTAATAGTTGTAACAGAATACTGTCGCACCAAAAATGTGAAAGTGTTTTTTTCCCTACAATCCTGCAATCATTTGTTACTCTTGATGAGTTCTTGATGACAGCTATTCTTACTGTTGTAAATGGAACCTCAGTGTTTAGATTTGCATTTCTCTAATTACTAAAGATGCTGTAGATTGTTTCATGGATTTGTTGATCATTTGTATTTCTTCTTCTGAAAATTATCTACTGATTTTATATTGAAATCAGTACAATTTTGATTGTTTTTTTTTTGTTGTTGTTATTTGGGAGCCTATCTTTTTTTCGTTCAGTTCTTTGTGTATTCTAGATACTGGTTCTCAGCCTGAGAATTAGGTAGCAAAGTTTTTGCTCCATTCTGTTGAGTCTCTCTTTACTTTGTTGATCGTTTCCTTTGCTGTACAGAGCCTTTTAATTTGATGTAATACCAGTTGTTGATTCTTGGTATCATTTCTGTGCAGTAGCTGCTCTGCTTGAAAGTCCTTGCCTATGGCTATGTCCTCCAGGGTTTTACCTACTTTCGTCTTCCAGCAGGTTCAGTTCCAGGTTTCTGGTCCATTTTGATTCGATTTTGTACAAGGCAAAAGATGTGGGTCTTTTATATTCTTATCTGCAATGGCATCATGAGCTTCTTGGGGTTAGATACCCATTCTATATCCTACCATATTTCCAGTATTTTGATTAAAAAATTAGACTTTACTCTTTTGTGTTCTGTATACTGCATGCTCACCAGGCATCATCACTTAAATATGATTCCATATTATCTTAGTATCTGAGTGTGTAGGCCTATATTTGAGATACTGATATGCTGGTTAACATGTTGAGAGCTGTCTACATTTTAAATTAATGTAACTTCAATCAGAGTAGGTTCTGATGTACTTTAAAAAGTCCTATTATAAATTATTCAGAGGTAACAATGAAGCAATTTTAAGATTTTCTGTATGTTTCCTTTGCACAAAAAAGCAAGTCAGCTGTAATACTATCATACACTATTAAATCCTTCATCATTTTTTGTTTGTTTTATATGTGACACTTGAAATAGTTATCTGGAGGACGGCAGGAAGTTGTCCTTGGAAGATCAGCTATTTTTTTCATAGTCATAGACTGAATTTTTATTCTGAAGATTAAGGAACCAACTCATCATTTTCAAAGAGTTTTAAAACTAAAACTGGCACAGCAAAAGTAGTGTCTGGGTAGGGAATGTTTCAAAAAAGGAGGTAGTTTTCAAAACAATTGGAGTATTCTATGTGGGACTCTTACTACTACAGAACAATTGACTGAAAAATGTGTGTCAGATAGACAAAACTGCCTAGTTGGATGCACAGCAATCCAAATGCCAACAGTCAAGTACTAAACTGAGATTTTCACTAATAAACTATGTGACTTCAGACAAGGTCTTTCACTTTTCTGGGATGTTTCCTCATCTATAAATTGAGAAGAATTTGATTTGACTACAAGTTTGAGGAGAACATGAGATGAGGATGGGGTAGCATCCTCTAAGCTGGGCTCCCCCTTCAGCCTCAGCATGCCTGAGACTCCAGAAACAAGCTGGGACCCAGTGCAAAAGTCTTCTACTGCTGGCATCTGCTGTTTTGTAGGCCTGGAAACAATAGTAATTAGAATGTAAACTGAGAGAATGGCTAAAGCCCTTTTAACTTTTTTTCAAGTGTTCTTTTACTGATACTGTATATTGCAGAAATCTTGGGTAGTATGTGAAAGTCAAAAAGGAGATCAAAATAATTCTTCAGTGCTAGTACTCAGATATGTATACTCAGAAAATATATTTTTCTTACAGTTTTCTTTCCCATATGTCTATAGTCTTTGTTTCTTAATTAAACATATATGCATATAAATAGTATATATTTGGTTATCATGTGGTGCAAACTGTGGTTAACTACATATGTAACCTGATTATCCATATATACTTCTTTGGATGCTAGAACTAATTAAGAAAATGTCATGAGATATCTTACTATGACTAATGAAATATGTTATCAATGCATTTAAGGAAAATATTTAAATAGTGATCTATTATCCTATTTAATCATTCCCTGATTACTGGATAGTTCAATTATTTCCAGTTTTTCATGATCATAATTATCACTATGATGAATATCTTTAAATATATATCTTTAACTGTGACTCCTATTACAATCTTAGTTTCCTAAGCATGTAATTTCTGAAGTCATCTCATTTCATTTTTGTCTACTACCACTTGTTTTAGTAGAAATAATTTTTTATATAAGAAACTCTGATAAGTTTTACAGACTGTTAAGTCAAATGATACAATGAGAAGCAGTGAACACGACGCAGCACTGACAGAGTAGAGAATGGGATCTATCTCCTGTGTCATCATTAAATGGATCACTGTCCTCATTGTATGTTGTGGCAGGAAGTTGTTTTCCAATTTGGAGACGGTGACTTGCAAAATCACTGCTAGCATTTTTTGTACAACTGGGATCTATCTGATTGCAGAGTTTCTTTTCTCCATTTACAACTCATGATATTTACCATTGGTTTAAACAAGCAAGATTTGTATGCCTCATTTCTGGACTCCCATTTAAAAAAATTGGAACGGTACTTCTTGGGGGGAGCATAAATGTGTATTTAAGGTGTGAATACTTCTTTCAGGAATTGATCTGCATCTTGGTTGGCAGATCTCTCAGGTGTGTGAAAAAGCCCTAGCTACTTGTCATTCATGGAGGAATATATTTTTAAAAGTGCTTTCTTGACCTTCTTCTGACTTGAAGGCAAGCACATTCCTCACTTTTTCCCAACCAAAGCGTACCGAATTTTCATGTGCAGAGAGTGTGTTTTCAGTGGATCAGACCCAAAGTTATGTTGTTCTAGAGGTCTTAGAACTGCTTATGTAGTACACAATAAGCTTTGTAGCACAATTTAAAATGTTGACTTTAACATATAAACACTCATCCAAAAGCATTTTAGTAAAGCCGTTTTAGGAGTTGGCTTAAAAGTGTATTGGATAATGATTTCTCAAGTATATTTGTTTTTTGGGGTCTTTATTTAGACATATAAAGTTTTTCCTTTAACTGATAGTTCATAAAGAAGTTTGGTGTTGCCCCCTTTTCCCCTTTCTGTTCTTCCTTTACGTTTCTGTTTCTTTTATGTATCTGAGACATGAGATGACATTCTTTATTTTTCAGACAATGACTTATTTATGCCTAATTGCCTGGGTTCTGTGATTGTTAAGAAATTGTATTGACAATGATAATATTCAGTTGTCTCACAATGAGGGCACAAGAATTAACACAGATCCCAATCAAAACGTGGCAAGTGAGAAACAAAGCCTCCACCAGTGGTACATTTTTGACATTGCCTTTGTCAAATGTTGCATTAATAGGAAGGTGACATCCTATTGAGAAGTAAAGCATATGTAAATAGGAATAATTTTTTAAAAATAGAATTCTGAAAGTCAGACTAATTTCTGTGGCTTCATAAGATGGAGAACAAGTTATAGTAACTTCCTATTAGTAGAGACTAGAAATCAGAGTTCTTTTTCAGGTCCATTTAGCAGTTAAACTTTCTTAAATGTTCAGTATCTCTGGGTACAGTTGGGTATAATTGGGTATGGTCTGGCAAATTGATTCTGTGCTTCAATTTCATTAGCGACGAGAGACCAAGATGTTCACTTGCTCATTTAAACCTATGATTGGTTTGTTGTGTGAGTTTGTAAATTCAAAACCTAATTCCTGGGCAACCTCAAAGGCAGATTATCTGAAAATGATTTCCAGGCTGCTTTGTGATTTGGTGATTGTGGTTCTTGACTTAGTCTTCTCTGTAAGAGAAGGGACTCACTAGTGACTGGATTGGTTGGTCCCACGCTTATGTTCCAGACAGCCTCTTCACCATTTAGCCCTTTCCAAGTTAATCTATTGTAAAATTAGATTGCAAACGTGGATAGGAGTTGCTCCCACTTTGGGATAATGGTGAAAGAGACTCACAGTTTCAGCCCCACAAAATTCCCTACTGGAAATCTTCACACTGTTGCTTGTAGTGCCATCCTGTTCTTCAGAGATTTCAGCTTCCTTTGCAGACCCAGTTATCTACGGGAACTGTGACATTTCCAGCTTGACTGCCCTGGGAACGCACTGTTTTCCCTTGATAGAGAAGTTTTGCTTTGAGGTCTCTGACTCAAGTAGCAGGGAAGAAAAAGCGGTTCTGTCCTGACAGTGTATTTAATTCAGTTCTCCTCCACATTAGCACACAGAAATGGATCCAGTGCATCCAATAACAAAAGAAATAGAAAATCAGGAAGTTTGATTTCCAGTAAAATCCCATATCCACTGTAGTTGCAATATTAAATGATAAATGTCACCTATGACTATGAAAAGGACCCCCCCCCCCCATGACAAGTCCATTGACCAAACTGATTTCCCTGGTATTAGAGATATTATAATTCAGGATTACTTAATCTATATGCAATTCAAGGCAACGTTTCAAGGGTGTGGTGGTGAAACTTTTAGTGATGTAATATTTTTTATTAAGTAATGGACATTTTTCTAGGGAGAGGCTTTTCTCAAATTCTCAAAGGGGTCCACACCCATAAAAGTGTAAGGAACTACATCATTCTGTCTTCATAATTTTAAATTTTATTTCAAAATTTGATGTTCTTTTTCTTTTTATGAGAAGGAGACAAAACCACGCACAACTCTATTCTGTCTTCTGTATTTTTTTCTTCCTCCTGGACATCCTATAATAAATATACAGGAAAGAAATATAAAACCCCATCCAAACTCAGTTAATAGCTCTGAGAAATGCACATTCAGAGTGCTTTAAAATCAGGTTATAAATATAATTTTCAATTTACTGGGGAGAAAATAGGAAGGAAGAATCCTTTGGAATACCGAATAAATTCATTGTATGTACATTATCGGTGTTGGTTCATTGTATTCCTCGCTGGCCCTCAACTCAACACATCTTTAAGAGAAGGAGAGTGCACCCACTCTTCAAACTGGTAGTATTTAGGGGAGAGCACACACATTTTGAACTGCTGCAAGATGGATTATTGTAATTGAAGGGGTGGTAGGTGAAGTTTCGTTTTCTGGCATCATAAAATTCTAAAGGTGAACAGTGAGGGACACTGTAATTTGATTGAAAAATTTACTGCTTTGGGGAATTATTTCTTTCTCTGTGGGACATTCTGCCTGAAAGTCAAGACCTATCCCTGACAGATTCCAAAAGTCTGTCCCTCTTAATTTACTGTGAAGTTATGGGATCCCTCATATTGCTGTCTTTGGGCCATTGTGATTGAAAAGCCCAGAGTTTGTAGGAGTGCACTTACCTCTTTTTAAAATTCTGCATTTGCTGAAGCTGATTTTTATTATTCTGTGAAAAATCAAGTTTTGCTGTGATTAATTAGGAAGCATGAGTAGATATATTGCTGACTGGCTACTTACTGAAAGAGTTTCACACATGTAAAGCCTGACTATAAGTTCAATTGGATTCGCTACTTCCATCTCACACTTCTGATAACTCTTAGAGTTTCCTCATCCTGAAAAATCCAGTCTCATCTATTCACTCCATAGAGACAATGTGACACACAGAGAGAGGATCTGGGGACTTCTAAAGCATATTTTTTTCCTTGGCAGTCATGAAGGAATTGTGAAATCCATGACGTGATGAGCTAAGCAGGTATAATATGAAGGGTGGCAGTGGTGAACATACTCACCTTCAGTGGCTTTGGTATGGTAGATTTTGATTATTTATTTTTTTCTGTTTGCCACAGCAAAATGATGTTGGAAAGACCAAATTCTGGTCCCAGCTCTTGTAGTCAGCTGTAGCACCTCCTGACAGTACCCTAGCCTCTGTTGACTTTCTTATAGTCATCTATAGAAGAATCATGCTATTACCTACTTGCTGATTTAATGTAGCTAGAGAGAAAAGGGAATGAGACATCGAATGTGACATCATTTTGAGAAGTATTTTGAAGCCAAGTGAGGATTTACTCTTTTCCTACATATCTTAATAGCTCACAGTTCTGGCTCTAGAGTCAGACAGGGCTGGGTGAGAATTCTGACTTACTTGTGACTGTGAAGAAGCCACTTGTGTAATTTGAGTCCTCTTTCCTAAATCATTAAAATGGCAATAATCTTATTTCACATGGATCAAGTGAGAAGTTTTAGCTTGGTGCCTGCTGGTGTGCCTACAGTCAGTGCCTAGTAAGTACAAGCTGTGGTTGGGCTTTGTTAAGAATTAGAATATCCTGAAAACAGGCTCCTGCACGTGTGCTCTAAGAATGCACGCAACACAGGCAGGCTGTCATTTTAAGAGGAAATCATCCAAGGCCTGCCGGTTAGTCCTAGATAATCACCTTCTATTGCAATCAGATTGGATCTTGAACTGGTGGCAGAATGCCCATTTTTCCCTGAAGTCCTCAGCTTCCTGTGCCTTACTGTGGTATTCAAAATACTTTACAATTCAACTCAAGAAACTTAGCACATTTTCAGAATAAATTATTATTGTTATTAGCACATTGCTAACCAAGAAAATCCGTACAGGAACAGATTGCCCAGAGTGAAATGCTCCACACTCATAAACTTGTGAGCACCGTGTGTACGGAGATGTTTTTGTTTCAGATGTTGCTTTTTGTATACCAAAGCTAAAAACAAGACACACCCAATGGTGTTTGTTGGTCTTATGACTAATAGAATTAGCAAAGACCCAATTAAAACAGTTCAAAGAGGCTGAAAGATAAGGATGCCAGCACAGAGAAAAGTCACAGAGGTAATACCTCTTGATAAATGGGCAAATGTGACCGAAATGTAACCCTCTTGCCTTTCTGCAGCTTCTATATATAAATGCTCTGGCAAAGAAAACATTCCCAAATAACACCATGAGTAAAGAGAAATCAAAAGAAAAATCTGCTTTGCTTATTTCCATACAACTTTCTTTTGATATTCAGGAATTTTCATGAACCTTCCTTCCCAGTTGTGGATTAGTCTTCTAACTCTATCCACTCTAGCTCTAGCTCTCACTTTCTTTCCTAGTGATTCTCGTTATGTGCAGTTTACTTTGTAGTTTTCTGAAGGTGATAATTTCTTGTGTTTTATTGGACTATGGATACTGAAGATGAAGTATTGCTTTAAAGTTCAGTTTGAGGTGCCTAAATTACTTCATCCTTTTAAATAACATTCCTTCTTCCTTTTTTTCCTCTCTCTCTAAAACTATTTCATCCTCAAATCCAAACTAAAATTTCTTCCATTAAAGGATATGTTCATTATTTACTTTGAGATGAATGCTCTATGGATCCCTAAAACTAAGCCTGGAAAATAGGAAATAATTCACTCTGGCTTGAAAAGGGTGGGGATTTCTTTGTTTCTTTTTATATTTATTCAGGAAAAGCTGACAATCGTCCCACATTAATGAACTACACCATCAATCACTGCGTTGACAATGAGCGGAAAAGCGAGGTATATGTCAGACTGACGGCATATTGCCTTTTTCAGTGAGGGCATGGCTGTTTATAGCACTTTCGTTGGCAAAATTCTTTTTTGCACTGGAACAAGAATAGAAAGAAGAATTAGAAAGGCAGCCAGTGGAAAGAGCTTTATGTTTTCAGATTATGGAAAAACTAATAGGGCAAAATTGAGAAATGATATTTTTGTAGTTCGTGTATCTGTCCCACAGCATTTAAAGAGCAAATGGAAAATGAGGGAGAAAGAAGGGGTTTGTTTTGTTCGTCACCTTATTTTAAGGGGTTGATTGCCCTTCCTAAGATCATGGCAGAACGTTTCAATTATTATATATGGAAAGGACTTGGTGGCCTCAGAAATGATTTCTCCCGTGCTTGGCTCCCACATCTCTTCTACACCACCTGGTAAGATAAGAGCAAAACTTTGATGGCATCATTGTTTCCAGCAATATTGTGGCAGATCGGTGCCCAGACTGAACAATTCTGTGGTTATTTAGCTCGTGAAGAGAGGTCACCCTCATCCCCTTTTTCTCCTTCGAAATTGAAACAATTTTATTGTCAACTGAGTAAGTTAGCCTAAAAGGACAGGATGAAGGTAACACCAGTAACTAGTAATTATTAAGAGTTTATTATGTGTTAAGGACAATGCAGCTGTTACTTCGCTGAATTCTCATAATGGTCTTGTGAAGTCGGGGATGACATGACTTTCACAGAGAAGAAAACTGGGGCTTGGGTGGGTGAAATTACTTACAGAGTTGCACGGTCAGTGCATGGAGAAGTCACACGGTGTGGGTCTCTCTTAACCACAGATTCTAGTTATTTTCATGCTGTATCAAACCTTTTGGTCTCAAGACTTCTAGCCCTCTTGAAAATTAGTGAGAATCCAAAAGCATTTTATTTATGTGGCCTATGTTTATTCATATTAGCTGTATTGTAAATTAAGGTTAAGAAGTCTTTGAAATATTTCTTATTTAAAAACAATACTAGCAAACCTGTTATACATTAATATAAGCATATTTTTAAATGATTGGATAGCTGTTTTTCAAAACAAAAACCATTTAGTGAAAAGAATGTCATTATTTTACATTTTTATAGATTTCTTTAATGTTTGACAATAAAGACAAGATTTTCATATTTGCTTCTACATTCTGTTTTACCTGAAAATTTGGTTAAAGTATATGAAGGAAATCCAGCTTCGTAAATGTAATTGGAAAAGAGGGAATATTTTAATAGTTCCTTTCTGATAGTTGTGAATATTTTTCTTTTGATATACACCCAAGCTTGTCAAATAGTAATTTCTTAAGAGTTAGCTGCTATATGGAATCTGAAACAATATTAATAAATTTTAGTTTTACTCTTTATATTAAATTCCATTGTTTTATCTTTACTTTGGGAGGATTGTCATTATGTAACATCAGTCATTGGTCATTTAGAAAATCCTGGTTCACAAAGTTGTGTGCCTTGTGTTCTGTAACATGCTTCGTTATACAATATCAAAAAGTTGTATTTATGTCACTGTTGTTGACCTCATTAAAAATTATTCAGAGGCTATCATCAAGCCCTTAATCATGGTAAAGGTTTTCCAAACTTTCAATTTTACTTGAATCTTAGATCTTGTCTCTAACAACATATATTGTCAATTGTTTTCTTTAGAATGACAGTCTCACTTTGCACATTTTTGAGAGAAAAGTTTGCCAAATACCCATCTGAGTAACCATAGTTTGATAATTTTAATCTTGATTAAAAACATTGGTCTTTGCACACACACACCCACCCACACCTGCCCATACCTACCCATTCCTGCCCACACACATGCACACACATGCACGAATACAAGAACCCGACTAAGCCAGCTTAAGCTCAAATGGTTGCCAAATGCTTCGCTTGGAAATGAGCACTGCATTTGAGTTTGCAGTTATATCTGCATTTCACATTTCATCTCACAGGATATAAGATATAAGGAGGGTCGAGACTGAATAAAAGTTAACATTTAAAAAAGTTTGATGAAATTAATAGTGTTGCTTCTTCATCAACAGTATGCTTCAGTGAAATGATTTTAATGCATTGTGTGAGTTTGTGTGCAGGTGTTTATTCTAAGTGGTGTGTGATGGTGCAGATACAGCAGCTGCTAGACCTAGCGTGTGCTGTGGCCTTGATTATTGCAAGCTGCCATTTGCTTTGTTCACTGTTGCTTTTGCAGTTCCAGTATAAATGCCAGTCCATGAGTTGTGAACTAGTACACTCCACAAAGCACTGAGAGACCTTCAGGTTTGATAGACCACATTTGGGGACTGATTATATACACTGCACTGTCTCTCAGAAGTGTTATGATTAATATATGAGCAGCTCTGTATAGCAAAACACCATGAAAAGCAAACCAGGAGGGGAAAAATTGGACACTGGAGTTCTTGCAAGAGCATTTTTAATGCATATTTCCATGTATATGTTTGTAATGACGAAGGAAGCATTGCTAAAATGTTGGCTTTTATTTCTTCCTGAGTCTTCGTACTTCATTTTAAATACAGGAGAGAAGCGTCTGTGGGTCAGTGATCAGTAGATAACATACTTTTACATCACCAGCTGCTCAACTTAGTTTTACTTTTACCATGTTAACATTGAAACATACTGATTCTCTGTTTATAGTCTTGAAGACTAGCTACTTGGAATAGATTTTAAATATTTGTGTATAGTTACAGTATTTTAAGAGGCAAAAATCCCTGCTAATTTCTCACAAATTCTTGGAAACATTGTTTTTCTGTACCTGAAAATATCTCGTGTTCCCTCTTGGCCAAGAGAGAGAAAGTTTAAAGACAGCTCCTTTAACTAGATGTAAGAATGTAAGGAGTTTTCTTGTTTCTTGCCTTCTTTTTTGTGAGTTTTCTTAAAAACTAATTCTAAAAGGGTTCCTCTTAAAGAGTAGTCATGACTTTGTTGAAGTGAAGAAAATGCAGGATTTCAGTGAAAACTAGTCCAAAGGACCAGTATTGTTTTGCAGCAACATCTCCATTGTTTGGAATGACGATTCGTCATATTTGCTATTCTTGGGGCATTCTGCAGACTCAGGCATTGTCAATGTCTCAGGCTGCAGCAGGGATGAACCTCAGAGTTAAGTCTCTGGGTAAGAGCCATCAATATAGCTCTTTCATTCTGTTTCGTTTTCTGTGAGAACTTTTTTTTTCTTTCAAAGAGAAAATGAAACACAAAAACGCTTGTGTGCACTCGAGGTTCATTCACTGCAATCTGAGAAGTGTGGTATTTGGGCTAAGCCTTTGAAGCTTCCATGACAGAGAAGTGCTTAGGGTGTAGGCACTAAATTTTTCAGGTTGTGGATATTTTTCAGTAGTGGGTGAAAAGCATGCATAATATACTTGGCTATCTGGCACAGTTGGGGAATTGAAGCTCTGATCAAGTCAGCAACATTTGCAAAAGCGTGTGGTAAGTTACCAGTGAAAGCACCAGTGTTGGTCTGTGAGATGATTTTGGAGATACACAGACAGTTTAAATTTAATTACTGTATGCCTACTTTTATAATTGCCTTCAGTTTACTGGTTTCCTTTTCAAACAGTTTTACTTGAATGCAATACTGTGTCAATGTCAAGAAAAGTTACTAAGTAAACAACAATAGGGTGACAAATGAATTGATAGAGTGATATACAAATAATAGACATCTGGAGAAGCCAAAATAGTTCACGCATGATTATTGCATTCATTTATTATTCCAACATTGCTGGTCAAATACCCGCCCATTCTAGCTACTGTGGATTCAGTAGTCAATAATATGGAAAAAGTCTCTACTCTTTTGGAGCTCATGTCAAAGGTAGGGAAAAGAAAATATATAAAATAGTTGTCAAGTAGTTAGTGATACAGGGAAACATGAGGCAAGGTTAGGAGCTTGAGGGGAGTGCTGTTTTAAAGAAGGGCAGAGGAAAGCCTTGTCAAGGAAGTTACATTTGAACAGAAAACATCACAGATGGTTTAATTCATTTTGAAAGCATGCATTGTGTGTGTTTGGCTCTGAAATATAGACCAGAATGGCCAGAGGATGCTCCTAATTTCTGAATGGAGATCTTAATTAAAATGTAATGAGATGCAGTAATGGCGACATAAGGAGGATACTTTGGGAACAGGGATAGAGGGATGGCTGTCTTAAGTGATAGAAAATGGGTTTGTGTGGAAGATTTCCAAGAGGAGGTGATTATGTTGAAGAAAGAGGAGGGGTTAACAGAGAAAGGAGATTTTCATTTGTAACAGAGGGAATGACAGACATATAGATGGTAAAGATTTCTTATGGGTGGTCCATGGTGGGCACTCAGCAAATTTTTGTGGACTGCAAATAATGCAAAGAGTGCACCAGTGTGGCAGGCTCTCAGGGCTGAGGCCAGATGTGAAAGATTGGTACTACAGAGTTTGCAGAGGCCTCGTGCTCACTGCCTTGGGAGCCGGGGCTTCTCCGATGGGGATCCACTGCAGGGTTTTAGGACCACGTGATGTGTCATATGCACTTTGCTCTTAAATCATTTTTGTATATGTTTTGGGTTAATTTGAGGATGTTAAGAAGCAGCAATAGGGAAATCTAAGAGAAACAGCAGGAGAGATGTTCAGAAAGATCTAGAAAATAATGTATTACCAGGGATCAACTGGGTTCCAAAGAATGGACATCTTGACTGAACCTGCAGCAGCTAACTCTGCATTGAAATTGGAATCTGGATCTGGGGGTGTTGAGGAGGAGACAGAGGGCTGGCCAGTCTAGATATGTACACAGGCGCACTTCAGAGAATTAGAAATTACAAATACACAACAGTAAACTACTTAAAGTGAGGCTAAAGGTTAAGCACCACTCACAGACCCAGCTAAGGGGTTCCACTGCCTGAATTCCCTCCGAGAGAGAGAGAGAGAGAGAGAGAGAGAGAAAGAGAGAGAGAGAGAGAGAGAGAGAGAGAGATTTTCTTGGCTTTCCCCAACAAGCCTCTCCTTATGACCTTTTGAAACCTGCCCGTTCCTCTAGAGCACACTCAGAGTTCTCAGTACCCAGGAAATCACCACCTCAAAGCTTTGAGCTTCTATTTAAGGTCTGGTTCTGCTTTTTCCAGTGGAACATTTTAATATACACACCCCTAGTCTTGAGGACTGGCTAAGAGCTGTTTGTGGAAGGACAGTCAGATGTGAGCACAGGTGTGCTTATGTCTGACATAAATCCCTTGAGATTTAGGTAAAAGCCAGAGGTGGACAGATGACAGGCATGGATGTGGCTGGGATGGCATTCCTGTGCTATCAAGTTTTTGAGTGAAACGTTGAGAGAGATTTTTTTAAATCAAACTTAGAGACAGCACTCTGGGAGGCTGAGGCAAGAGGATTGTAAATTCATAAGTCCAAGCCTAGCTTGCCCAATAGTGACACAGCAAGACATTAACTCAAAAAAAAAAAAAAATTAAAAATACTGGGTGTAGCTAGCCCAAGGATTCTGGGTTCAATCCTTAGTACATTAAATAAATAAATAAATAAATAAACCAAGCAAGCTAGCAAGCTTTGGCTTTAAGGAATATTAGTCAAGGCAGCAGGGTTCAAATATTTGATTTAAAGTTTCTTTTATAGTTTTTAAATATTTAGACAAGTGATATGTGAGCCTCCTTTTATTAGAAAAGGTCTTTGGTATCATGTTTTGCATTTTTGCCTATGAACTAGAAATATAGTAGTAATTAGAAGAAGTGTTCAGCTTTTTTAAAATGAGACTTTACTTGAGTTTGAATTTTCAAAATACAAAGTTTTTAAAGAATTATGTCAAGATTCACCTCATTTTCCAGTAGGACCCCATGTCTTTATCCTCCCGCAACTCCAAAAATGCACATCCAAAACAGAATTAAATAATCCACGTAAGCCCATATTTTAAAGTCATTGTTAAAAAATCAGATGTAAAGAAAGTAGAAGCACTTCCTCAATTTTGGATAAAAGGCAGCAATCACAACTTTTGAAATTCCAAATTTAGAGAGCAATCTTTGTGGTTAAACTACGGAGTGAGAGTTAATTAAAATACTTCATAAACATTAGAAAAAAATAGACCAAAACCATCACTAATTTACCAAGGAAGTATATTAAGAAATTATATGCTTACAAGTTATTTATAAGGTCTTGGACAAAGTCCTTGATCTGATTAAAACAATACTAAGTACTTCCAGAAAAATTCCTTTTTAGATAAAAAAGATCCAAGAAATCAACATGATCATCAGAATTATCCAATAAAAGAAAGGGCGGAGGAAAGAGCGAATTCCAGATAAGTCCTGTGTAATGCTCCTGAAAGCCGAGAGGTCACCAGTAAATTAAATTTGGATTTGAGGCCCAGAATCTGCTGTAGCCATTTCGTTTTCCAAGGCCGGAGGCCAGGCTGCCTGAAACAGCACTGATGTCCTCAGGGGGACAGAATTGTACACTTTTGTTGTACCACTTGACCTGTCACTGCACCCCTTGAGGCTAGGGGACTAACATGTTTTTGGAGGGCTTTGTTATACAGTTGCGTTGTGTGAAGATGAGATGAAGATCTAAAGATGCGATCATTTTCCTTAACACATAGATTCAGTTGACAGGTGGAGTAGGACCCAATGCACTGTGGCAGCAGGAGGGAACTATCCCATGCCACGCAAAGTGCTGGCCTCTTTCCTTAACTATCCAATTAATTCTCATGACAACAATGCAAGAAGCTCAGAGAGGGTGAGGAATATAGCTGAGCTCACAGAGCGTGACCAGTGGCAGGTATGGGAGTCACACTGTTCTCTTCATGATATCCTGTTCTGGGCTCTTTCCTCACTGTCAAACTGAGGGGCCAACACTGCTGCACTGGGAGACTTGGGCTCAGGGCTCAGAGGGATTTTGGAGATTGTATGGTCACGCTGACCATGTGAGGTTTGCATGCCCACTGCCACATTTGCAGCCATTTGAGGCCAAACATAGAGTCCCCTGCCATGGATATGTTACTCTGCCTAAAAGTCCTCGGTGACACACTGTCTCTTGTTACATCGATCGTCACTCCAGGAAGATACCCTGATGTTTAGGGTTGGGTTATTTTATGACATTGTTAACAATCTAAAGACAATGTGATAGTGGGAAGAGGTATGAAAGGGAAAATCTGGAACTTGGAGAAGGCACTGGCCTACCCTTTATCCAATTTTTACACCCGTGCTTCTAGTCCCCAAATTCTTCTCGTTAGGAAAAGAGAAGCTGCATTTTTCTCAAAGTGTGACCAGGATATAAAAAGATGTGCATTGGGTGCTGTAGAGAAGGGCCTGGCTTCTCTCCAGCTCTCACCCTTTGTAGGGGTCTGTGCTCTCTGGTCCTAGCTGGGGACAGGCAGATCTGCTCTTAGATGTTCACCCACAATGAACTTTCAAAAGTCAATATTATCTAGAAGAGTGTGCTTTCTGGTAAAGAATGTTTCATATGGTTGGAAAAACCAATGCTGAATTTTCTGCATTTGAAGTTGAATTTGAATTTTCAAAAATCAAAACAAATCAAAGAAATCTTATTAGTTAGCACTGTCTAGAGTAAAGAATTTTTACTGAATGCAAAAGTCATCTGTGGATTTTCTGTCTAATTTGCTTGAGCAAAACTTTTTTTTCCCCTACAGTTCTATAAACTTGATAGTATATTTGGAGCTGGGCCCAGTGGCACAAGCCTGTAATCCCAATACACTGGGAGGCTGAGGCAGGAGGATCACAAGTTTGAGACCAGCCTGCAAAGCTTAGTGACTCACAAGGTTCTTTCTCAAAATAAAAAAATAAAAAACATGGGCTTCAGATGTAGCTCAGTGTGAAGGCCCCAGTAACACAAAAAAAGTTGTATTTGGGATTTTAAGGTAGAAATGAATTTCTGATTAAAAAATAAGCACTCAAATGGTGAAATGTAACATGACTATGCAAGATCAGTCATTCTTGTTATGAGACATTTAAACTACTATGATCATAAATGTTAAAGTCAAACAAAATTTTAGGTACAAAGTTCCAGGAAATATAGTATTAAAAAGACAGTGTAGGTGCCATTGCAAAAGTGTCACTAGTAGACTCTGGTGCTGAAATTGTGTTACCTGTGACTGTACATGCCTTGTAGACCCCTCTTCTTCCATAACAAATATTGGTCTCTTTTTTTGGTGGTGGTGGTAGATTTTGTATGTTGATAGCTTCTTTGACTCTTAGACCAAGAGTTTAAAGAGGATAACATTGGCTTGTTCGCTGGGTTTGGGCAAAACTGTGCACAGTGACCAAATAATATCTAAAAGCCACTTGCTCATTGTACTCATATACAATTGGATTTCCCTTTAGTCTTTTCGTATGGTTGGGGTTTTCCATATTTCTTTCCCTGATGAAGAAATTAAAGAAGAATCTCACAATCATAGGATCTGATATTGAGTGTAGAGAGGTGGCGGTGTTGACTCTCTTCAGAGACATAGTCATAAAAGGTGGGGAAGAATGCACTCGTACCGTGGTGGAGGGTATGAATGGCTCTCCTGATGCCTCTTCTTTCAACCCTTCCTACTAGACAGGAGATTTGGCTGAGATGTGTATGAAAATGGGTGAAGAAAACATGAATGGCTTGGCCTGTCTTCCCATCTACCTTGATTATAAACTGAGCTCACTTCTCTCCAATGATATAAAAGTGAGGGAGACACACATTTTTACTTTTCTTGTGAGCTTACCTGACACAAGCTTACTCTTCAGTCCCTTAATCTTCTAGTTCTGATTATGATCTAAGACTCAGTTTGCTTCTAAGCTTTACTTTCACTGGTGTGTGATTCTGGTGCTCAACGTAGGCTTCAAAGCCTGGACGTAGAGTCAGTGGTAGTGGAAATGGCTTTGTACATGGCAAGGTGCTTTCCTCTCATTTCATTTTAAATTTCGGGCAATCCTTGATCTCCTCAGATGATCATTGCTATTCCCATTTTACAGACAAGAAAAGAAGACTTAGAGTGGTTGAAGAATTTCCCTTTCAGCTAGTTGACATCTATCTCAAGATACTTATTCCACTATTTCACCTACTACTTAATCATTGTATTTCCCAGTACTTCTGCTATGTCTAGGAAAAGAGTTTTTATCTCTATTTTTAACTGGAAAACACTGAGACTTTAAGAACTCCTCCCATTTATGGACATGGTAGTTGAGCCAGATATCAAGCAGAGACCTTCTTGTAGGTCACACTCAATCCCTAACAAGTCTAATGGGAGTAGTATGGCTCTTAATATACCCCTTTGTGGAGATACATCCTACAAAACTACATTCAGCAGCAAAATCGACAAGCACAGTAATTTTAATGTTAAATGTGCAAAGTTTTATTTGGAGAACATCTCATGATGCTGTTTCCAGATGTATTTTAAAAGAAATTTTTAGTTACATGCGAAGGAACTGAAAACCAGGAATATAATTGGTGAGAAACATAAATCTGTCCAAAAAACCCCCCAATTACAACAACTTGATGAGATATATATTTTCTCAGCATCAGCAAAAAAGAAAGAACATTCTGGTCCAGAAATGGTATGTAAGTAAATAAACTTTAATTGGTTTGACAATGCCCCTTTTCCTGGCAGTGCCAAGAATCCTAGCATTATAATTACATCGTTCTGGGCAGACATGTGGTTTCCATTAAGAAAGAGCTGTGATTGACTGAGTTCATGAGGCATGTCAGAAAAAACACATCAATGTCTTTATAAGAAGGGAAGAGAAATGGATCTAAATGTATTTATAACTTCACAAGATGCACATTCTCTAGTAGTTTCAAAAGGGCATACATTTCTTCAATTCTGACTTAAAAATATCATCAGGGAAAGCCATTGACAGCATGTTGGCTTCCACTTCTCATGAACACAAAACAGTGAGCTGCATTTAGGTAAATGGGCTACCTTTTTGACCTTACAAGAGTTTATTTAAAGCTTCTGTAAAGAAATTGTCAAGGAAAATCTTAGTCAAATGAGCTGCTGCTGCATGGACTTAAACATTCCCACTCTCATTTTTTCTCTTTCAATAACTTCACTGATAACCAAAAGATTTTTTTTTCCAGATCCATTTTCTCTTAACCATTGTATTGAGCCAGCAAGAGCTTACATGCCACCGTCAACCCTACCTCCACCTCAGTTTTTTAATCAAAATGGAAACTGAGACTGAGGAAGTTAGTAAGTTGCTGAAGGTCTTACGTGTAGTACATTCTTTTAATTTTTAAAGTGTTGCAAAAAAGAAAACACTGGAGAGAGGTAGGTTGGGCAGGCAAGGAGGATCATTTCAACCCTTGTGTTCAGCAAATGCCAAAACTCCGTAGTAACACGGATGAAACTGAGGAAGTGGTTTGAATTTGATATGCAGAAGATTGTAACTAGCCGGATTGAGGCAAGCTGAGTCTCCCCAAGAACATTTTAAACTTGAACCTGATGACTTGCCTTAGTCACCTAAAGTGACTACAATATTGAATAGTTTATTTTCTGCTTTTGCTTAAATACTTTTAGGATGACAAACATTTTTTGGTCTGCCAAATATTGTCATCTTTTGGCTGTGTCAACATCTCAGGCTTGATATATTTTCTTGACACCAGAATAATTGTGTATTTCTGTGTATGAGAGGGTGAATGGGAGTGTGCTTTTTTTTCTTAAACATTTTATCATGAAGTAGCAGCAAAACATGTGCTAGTGTTTTTAAAATGGCTATCCCTATAAAGGAATCTCTTGCATAAAATATGAAATTTGTTTAATTTAAAAATAAACTAATGACTTTGTTTCTTCAATTAAATTTCTAAAGCTATTTCTGTAAGTGATTCAGATATTTTTGAGCAACCATCTGGTATACTTGGGCGGATACACAAAATACATAATAGTTTATAAAGAAGTTAGAAGCTAATAAAGCAATGGCCTATCATATCATCAATATTAAAAATAAGAATGAATAATCACCATTATCTACCAAATGCTTACTCTGTGCTTGACACTGCACTCTCTGGAGTTTATTTATTTTCTCATTAGTATTAGGAGGTTAGGATTATTATCCCTGTTTTACAGATGGAGAAATTAAGGTTCAGTAGTAAATTGCCCAAGATCACACAGCTGGTCATCTAGCAGAGCTGAGATTGAAACTTCTTTCTCTCTCCATGACGTCTGTCACTCTTTCTGCCAAGACTGGATGTTAAGATGTTTAGTAGGTCTTGTGGCAAAGGATTCAAGTTGGGACTCGTTTGTGGAGGTCTTATACACCTCACTGGCTCATGTGTTCAATCAGTGCTGAGGAAAATGGTGACAGGTTTTATTGAAGTTAGCTCTAGTCTAGAGTTAGATTATCTCTGACTTAGAAACTAGGAAAAGAAAGAACTTTGAAGAACCATGTTGGAGAAGCAGTGTAATACTAATAGCTTATATTTTTATAGTTCTTAAGGAAATGTGAAAATGAATTCTTGTCAGTTCACCTTACAATAACTTCTGTTCAGAGTCACTGTGGACAGTCACAGACAAGGAGAACAAGGTGCAGGGAGGTCAGGCCTTGCTCAAAGGCAGAGATAGTTTTGCCTGAGTTACGGCTAGAAATGAGACTGTCTGACTGAGCCCAATTCTTTACAGAAACACATTGATTCTCTGACTCAAATCCAGTGGTTTATTTTTTTTCCTTCCCAAGATTTTTCAAGTGACATTACAGGGAGAACCAGGCTTCATATTGCAAAAATTGGTGTCACTTCCTTAGTTTAGGCCTGTCCTATTACAGTTGCCTGCTAACTTAACTCACTGACTAAAAGAGTATTTTCTTCTCGCCCATTCTTCTACACCAAGACAGGCAGCCTTCTTCAAAGCGCCTGTTCTGTTTTGCCTCACTCCAACACAGGATCTGTAGTGGCTTCACAGAACCACGATTGCTGAGTGCTGTCCCCAGACCTTCCTGATGTGCGCCCAGAACCTGGTGTACCTGGGATGTCCCGGCACACGCTCCGTCTCCAGCAGGAGACGCTGTTGTGGTGGATAGTGACGTTTTCTCAAGCACATACTTTCCAGTCCCCACATTTGATAATATCTCCCAGCAGCTCATCCCTGTTCAGAACCCTCCCATCATGCACCGGGCTGTTCTTGCTTAGCTTCCTTCTTGGGGCTTTCTGGGGTGTCTCATCATTGCCCCTCTGAAGAGGGATTTTTTTCAAGTTCTGTTATTTTCTGTTGTGATCTCTCATAGCATTCATCGCTTCCATCCCAGATCCTAGTTGTTTTCCTCCCACTAAGATGGCAAGCTTCTGAAGGGCTCTGCCAACCAGAACTTTGCAGAAATAATGTGCCTCCCAGCAGCTGCCAGGACAAGTCAGGTGGTAAGCACATACTGTCCGCAGTGAAGGAAGGCATGATTTAGGGCATGGTTTGGATGCTGTCATAGTAGATTAATACATTTTGAATGAATGCACATGTGAACGAATGGCTGTGATCCTCACTTGACCTCTTATAGACCCTTCCATCATCTCAAGAAGGGAAGTCACAAGTGGGAGTTTCAGTGCGGTGGCTGCTAATCCATTCTTGGTGCTCACATACCCAGCTCTCGTGCCTGTGAGCTGGCTTTGCAGCTTCACACACAAGGACACAGACCTGAGTAGGGTTTCTGTCTGCCTCCATCACAAGAATGTCTACATTTAGTTTTAATTGGTTGTGGATTATGGTGACCACTGGGACTAAGAACTCGCGTGAGGTTTTCCAAGAGCCCCACAGCCATTTGTATTCATCGTTCGACATAAAGAAGTTTGTGCCTGCTGTCTAGTCTGACAAGAAATTGCCCGTCATTTGGCAAAGGAGAAACCATCCCCACTAGATTGTATTCAGACCCACCCCACATCTCCTTGAAAGCCGAGAAGCCCAGCTCTCTTACCTGGGCATAGAGAAGGAGTTTTCCTTCTTTGTGGAAAGCCTTTCTTCTCCAATTCATCCCTTTCTGTTTCTTGCTGGACCAAGAGAGATCCTGACTGTAGCTGTCCAGTGCTGTGCTCTGAGGTTTGCAGTTCAGTTACGTACTGGAGATGGATGGGGATGTTTACTGGGTGCCAGAGAGCAGGGGAGTTAGCCTACATCTTCTTACAGTCTCTGAAGCTCAGTAGACGTTTCAATCAATTTCTTCTGGGTCAAAGAAGAGAGCATAAATCTGTGCTGGAGAAGACCAGTGGCTGCCAGTGAAAACCCAGAAACCCAGAGGGTTTTCTGTTAGAATTCTGTAGGTGTGAATTCAACTGGAGCTGCCAGCTGCTAAATGAGGCAAAGGGAGGTGATCCTTTTGAGTACTCCAGATTTGGTTTATCCTTCTCTCTGTGTTACCCACTGGCTATATTTTGTTCAAGTCTAAACTGAAAGAAGAGAAATAGAGAAAATTATTTAAAGATGGCATCCTTGCTTGAATCAGCTTGAGGCAACTTTAAAAATATATCAGCTCCAGTGCATTTATATTATTATATATATGTTCTAAGAAGTAGATTCAATGGATCCTGCTTAAAGCTTTTAGAGAATTGCATCTGTTGCTACAATAGCATTCAACTTTTCCCTTCAAGGACAGGGTGGTGGGTATATGAGATCAAACCCTGGGGTTACCTGCAGTGGACACATGCTTGGCAACTTAAGCAAAGAGAAAAGTATTTGTTGGAGAGGTAATAGGTGGTCTTAAAGTCAGAAAAACAAGTGAATAATTATGTGTTGGGAAGGTGAGGATGCAAGTGTACCCGGGGACCTGGGTCATAGGAAATAATGGTCTCCCGGGACACTGCCAGCCAAGGGCCTGGTCTTGTGCTCTTTTCTTCCCAATTTCCCACTCTTCTTAAGATTTAGTGTCTAGGGAGAGAGAGTTAGGTTTGCCTGACACAGTTATTGGCGCCCCTCAGACCATAAAGAATAAACAAGGAGCAGTTCTTGAGAGGAAAAGTTCAACTACAAAGGGACATTGGGGAGATTGAGCTGGAGGGACAGTAACTATCCATTAGAGTGGACTAGGTCAGTGCAGATGGGCTTATGGCTTGTCTGTCTCGGTCGGTGCTCACTCAACCATTCATTCATTCTACCTACTAGAGCACCAACCAAGAACCAGCTAATGTGCTACATGGTGGAAACACAATATTTAATGATTCACTGGGAGGCTGAGGCAAGAGGATCACAAGTTTGACCCCAACCTGGCTAACTTAGCCTGGCCAACTTAGCAACTTAGTGAAACCCTATCTCAAAAATAAAAAAATAGGCTTGGGATGTAGTTAATGTGAGGGTCCTGGGTTTAATCCCCAGTACTATCAATCAATTAATCAATCAATCAATTGAGTCATTTGCTTTGTAAAATGTGTATCAGCGACAGAGGAGCTGGGGAGAGGGCTCACAGAAGGCTGCTCCAGTGGACAAGTGGGACACCGTTCCCATAGACACATAATGTTTTTATGTTTAGTGGTCTTCCCCACTGTGTCATCTTTGGAATATCTAGTAAAATCAGAAGAACGTGCAGGGCTATAGATGTTAGAGCCTCTGTGTACCTGGGCGACTTTGGTAGTCCTCCAGACCTCTCTGTGCCTTCATTCTTTCTGTCATATGCAGCGATCCCTGCCTTGTTTATTTTCTCAGGTTGTTGGGAGGGTCAATTGAAATAATGGACATTAAATGGCTTTGAAAAATGAAAAGTGTTCTTAAGGCCCAAGGGAGTATTAGGGTTCTCTGGCTTTAGGGTAGAGGGTTGGACACGAGGAGGCGTGATGACTCATCATAAACATAATAAAACAATAACAATAATAATCTAACACCATCTGATGTTTATTGTATTTCAGGCATTATTCTAAGCCTTCATAGGTATTATCTCAAACAATGTCCACTCACTAACATAATAATAGATAAGAATGCTAGCTCCATTTTACAGATAAAGAAACTGAGCCTTATAAATGTTAGATCACTTTCCCAAGAGTGTTTTATTAGTACATGGGAAGCCTGGGTTGAATTAAAAAATCTGTCTACTTTATTTCCCCTGTTGCACCAATAAATGTTATTCCTCTTCTACCTGCTAGATATTTCAGATCACTTAGTTCTAGAGTGGGAAGCTCCATCATAAACACAGAATTTAAAATATGGATGCTCAAATCAGACTGTCTTAACTTCTAAATTTGTCCTCTTACCACTTCATAGCTGTGGTCTGAATTGAGTTATTTATTCTTTCTGACCCTCAGATTCTGTATTGTGGGTTGGCACAATTAAAGTATTGTACTTACAGGGCTGTTTAGCAGAAACGCACATGAAAAGTTATGGAAATAATAATGGTCATTGTTAATTGAATGGTGAATAATTGAATTGCTCAGCTGGAGTCCAGGTGAGGAGTATGTAAATCTGCCAAGCACAAAGAAATGAGAAGTTAAATTCTTACTAATGTCCTCCCTTCTTCTCTCAAACTGCCAATTTAGATAAGTCTCAAGTGAGTAGCTTTCTAACTCAATTTGGTATACAATACACATTTGGTTTGGCCCATTGAATATTCTCCCAAAACATGAATTAGGTGCCAACATCATAAAATCAAATTTCACATTCAAATCTATCTATTTGACTTTTTAAAAATAAAATTGGAAAAAGTACAACGATCATGGGGTCACCTACCTTCCTGACACCTACCAGCTACTGCTGATTCTAGCTGTTCTATTTACATAAGATACACTGGCTTCCATGCATTCCTGCATGTGTCAAAATCCTTGCCCACGAACCACTGAGTCAGCCAGGGAGAGCTGGAGAGGAGATAGAAACAACTCTTTTTAATTAAAAAAATTGTAGCCCTAGTATTGTACCCATTCCTAATTTTGTTCAGGATTTATTATGAGCATCCACTGACACCTGCCATGCTAGGAACTAGAGAACAGCTCTCCTTATTGCAAACCAAGGAAGGGGGAGATAAAAGAAAAAAAACGGAACAGAAGAGATGGGAGACATGTTTCTTGATTAATCTGAGGAAGACGATGGTCTGGGAGAGTCAGCCTTGCTTGTGGCTGGGCATTTATCACGCTGTTTCCCCTGACCCAAGGACCTCGCTGGATGGAAGAGCCAGGCTGCTCGGAAGGGCTTTGCTGATATGCCATTCTGGGGTAAGTGGTTATTGATGAAGGGGTATAAGTGGTATGTGGAGAACACCAGCCTTTGAGCTAATGCTCTGGGCCTCTGCCACACACCCCATCTCCAAGAGCTCTCAGGCTTACTCTTCTTCCTCCAGGATCCAGGGGCTGACCTTCGTAGGACCCAGGGGCAACTGAGCTAAGGACTGCCCTTTCCTCTTGTGTCCTTTTCCTTGACATGGGATTAGGAATTAAAACTCTGGGTTGTCTGTCCAGGCTTCTTGATTTTAGAATCTGTTGCTTCTGTTTTAGTGCCTTTATTACTCACCGAAGGAGTAGAAAAAGAGCACATCAGTGGCTTTTGTGGATAATTGTGACTTGAGAGCTGTGCCATCAACAAACGTCAGAGGGAATGTATAAACCCAGAACTTGGAAAGAAAAGGAAGAAGGGTTAAACATGAGGGACAAAAGCAGCTAGAAAACATACTTATATTTCATATCTGTGTACATATGTACACATGTACAGATTTAAAATAGAATATTAAGATGGAAATGATTTTGGGAACTCTCTCTGTGGTTCTCAGTCCTGGTCTTCTGTTAGAATTTCCTGGGACTCTTTAAAATAAATACTGATGACTAGTCTCTGCTTTCAGATATTCAGAAATAAATAACAGGTCTGAAATAGAGCCCAGATATAGACATTTTTTTTTAGAAGAACCCTAGGTAATTATAGTTCAGTCAATTTGAAAGTACTGTTGTAACTCCTTCACTTTATGGCCAAGGTAAGTATGCACAGTGATTTTCCCATGGTCATAAACCTGAGGCATGGTGTGTGTTAGTTACTTATTTGTTTTTGGGACAAAGTACCCGACACCCACAATTTGAGGGAGGAAAAACTTATTTAGTTCATAGTTTTGGAAGATCTCAAGCAGCCCATTCATGTGGTAGCTAGCAACTGTGGAAGCCCATGGCAGAGGTTAGAGAGCTGCTTACAGCATTGCAGATAGACAACAAGTGAAATAGCAAACTGATGTCTGAAGACTCATCCTGGGCTAGAGCTTTCCCAGGAATAAGCCATAACAATGTTTCTTCTTTCTTTACTCAGTTCAAGCTGTCAGTTGGACCTCCCACACCCAAGATGGGTGCCCTCCCTTACTTCCTGGCTCACAAGTCAATGACACACACCTGAAAGCTCTGCCCTGGGCAACCCCCCAATCTCAATAAGTTGACTACAGCCCCTTCAGATCGAACCCCAAGGGTTCTCCACTTCCAGCCAGGCCCTACCTCCCAGCAGCGCACTGTTCCACAGTTATCTCACTTCGTCTAGACACTGAGGCTTTGTAAGACATTCAAATCCAAACCATAACATGGTGGAGACACCACTAAAAACCTAAGCTGTCAGTTTCCCAGCTGAGGGTGCAGGATTTCCTTGAAAATGCCATTATCGTATCACTTCCATTAGTTTTGCCAAATTCTTGTATTATCCACACTATTTTCAAAAATAAATATGTTTACACCAGCTCTCTTTTTAAAGCTGAATTTGTTTGAAAAGGGAACATTAATGTGCTGCAGTTCGGTGGCTGTTCAGCTTCACCTGTGGCAAAGGGCAGGTAACCACCAAATACCCGAAATGAAAGGAAAGCAACATTGTTCGGTGGTGGCAGGACGCTGGAGCTGGCCAGTCTTTCTGCCTAACATGGAGACTGGCAAGTGTTAGGTGTTCAGAGACTCTTACATTGAGTTAATCAGAGCAATTAAGAGAAAATTGAAAAGGAAACGACTTCCTCACTCTGCGATTTGATGTTGTTTAATGCTCATGTACTTGTACCACTAAGCTCGTCCTGAATGCATTCTTGGTAGTAATTGATTTTTCTTCAAAGGGTCATGATAGTAGTAATGTAATAAGAATAAATAGTGGAGTTTTAAAAAAGCTCAAATATCCACAAATAGAAACATGAAGTATAGACTCAGGTCATCAGACAAGAGACTTGATACACCTAGAAAATAAAGCTTAGAAATATGAAGTTATCATGAATAACATCATAGCAATTAGCTTTCAAATCAGGTGAAAATACTAACATTTATGGTTGGGCCACCATTGCCATATTGCTGTTAGAAAACATTGTGGGCAAGTCTCTGCTAAAGCAGTGACTAAACTTAAAAGAGATATTTTACCTTTCCTTTTGTGATTCTCAATATGATATGAAGGTTTATGGAATTCATGAGAAATAAACTACTACTCAAAGAACTCAAATGTTATAACAGTAACCAGCATTCTAATCTTACTTATTATTGGATTTCCATTCAAAGAGACAAGAGACATAGTTCTATTTCTTTTCTATTTGGACACACATAGATACACACAAATCACAGGTCTGACCTCATACCCAGAGAGAACCCTGAAATACGCTGAGACGCTTAATTGAAAAATGCCTGTCCTGGGCCTGGAGCCTATTTGTTGTAGGTTTCGGTTGAGCCATTACTTTCTCCCTGCTTCTGCATTCACATCTAGGCTTGTGTTAACATTCACTTTCTAAGTTGAAATATCTGCCTCTTTCTTCCTTTGATTTTCCAAAGACCGTGGGGAGTCTTCATCTTCTGTCGATACTCTTTGGTACATTTACCTAAATGGCATGGTCTTCATGTCATTGCATCTGCACAATAGTTAAATGTACTCTTATGCAGGGTTGAAGGTAGGTAGTCTTCGCGCTTATTGCTTAATTAGTTTGGGCTTGTTCTACAGTTTCCCATCACCGTACAATCAATACTCCTCTAGAAAACACCACACCAATATTGAAAGAAGATACCCCCTGCCTTCATGAGTGGATGCAGTGATATTCAGAGTGTGTTGTAAAGGAAATATCACGTCATTCATACTCTCTGAAAGCTTGGTGAGTGAACGCATTCTTCAAAACACACATACACAAAGCCCCTACATGCTCCCTTGGGGTCTTTCATGTTCCTTTCTTCTTTTATGTGTTTAAGTTTGCTAAGAATTCTTACCCAATGAAAGATCTGGCTTTTTCAAGTCTTGCTGCCAAATGGAACCCTTGTGCTAACGTACCACATTCTGGCTGTCATAGTAATTTCCAATGAAAAGCTGATTTTTTTAAAAAAATAAGAACTCAGCCACAGAGATGAGAGAGGATGGCTAAGCAGTGAGCCCTGGAAATGGATGCTTAAGACCTCTGAAGCGTGAAGTGGAGCTGTGTACCAGGGGTGTTGAGTCCTGCTTTGGTTTTGCCCCATGAGGTCAGAGAGCGGCTCCTGGTAGGAGACTTGACCAGAAAGACTCCATAGTTTCTGGCCATTTGTTATGTTACTTATTTCCAGGGTGATTCTGGTTAATATACAGGATGCTGAATGAAGTTTGGCTCTTCTTAGATCCTGACACAGATCTTTTCCCTTATATACTAATAGATTATATTCTCTGATTTGAGGGATCATGGTTATTTTATGGTTACTCTCAGGTAGTCGAAAAGACATTCAAACAGAAAAAAGAGCAAGCTAAATTTGTGATGATAATATCTAGGCATGGCAAAAATTGTTAGACTGTGAATGTCTTACAAATAGGGATTTTGTTTTGTTTTTAATTCATTTATTCAATAAATATTTGTGAAGTATCTTCATTGTACCAAGCAATACAGAAATAAATGAAAAATTACAGTCTGCAGGTAGCTTAGTCTGATCTTGTTAATCTTTATGTTCTTGCTGCCTGACAGCGTACAACACACAATAGCCCCTCAATGGATGATTACTAATTTAAGTATAAACTATGCACATATGTGTCCTTTCCTTCTCTTTGGTTCATCTGCCCCTTTGAGCTTAACTGCAAACATCCCTCTTAGTACAACTGTAGCAGCTGATATTTTAAAATGAATATCAGATAGTTTACATTCATTAGCTCACTGTCTCATGGTACATGTCCATTTGACCTATGATTTTAGAGATATTTCTTGGTATGCTCTAAACCTATCTACATTTGTTATAGAGTTTCAGTTGGTTTGTGGTTTGATCGAGAAGGTTGTTGAATCCTCTTCCTCAAGCCATAAATTGATAATTACATCTCATGTGTGTAGCTCATTTTAGGCATAGAGTAGACACTCAAATAAATTCAAATTGAATGAACTGGATACAATTGGAAAATGATGTCATCAGAAGCCTTACCTAGCTAGATCTTGAATCAAGTATGTCAGATCAGAGCTTTAAAATAATGATTTGAAGTCTTTATTCAGTACTGTTCTGCTATATGTCTGCTAGCATGTAGAAAATCTTTGAATTTTTTTAGTACAATTCTAACAGCAATGCTTTAATGAAATATTTAAAAATAAAACAATAGTAATTGTTCCAATTCTATCTGTAGGGTTCTGAAAAGTGACCATAGTTTCTTGAGCTATTTAGCTAAGGATTATATCATGTATACAACATAAAATCTTTTAAAATAAAGAACTCAGTGTTCAATACATAGTTTTAATTAATTTTTAATGAGTTTTAATATTGTACTGGATTTAAGTAAGAAAGTTGTTATTTTAGGCAGTGGTGTACAATATTACTTCATGGGATATTGTTTAATTAAAATACCTTAATTTGTGAATTTGTTTATTAGCTTTATCCCTAAAGCAAAGGAAACCTCTTCATGATTTTATGAAAAAATGTAGATGAGGATTTCAGCATCACTAATAAAACTAAATTAGAAAAGGCCAAATATATGCTTTTACTTTCATAACTTCATAAGAAGTAACTTTAAAATGTTGATTTGACATATAAGAAAGATCACCTTTCAGTGAAAAGATTAAACTCTCATGAAAACAACCTTTCCTTTTTCTAATTTCTTTTGCCTTTATTAGGTTTTACCTGGTTTGGTCTTGTCTCAAAACCTTTTCCCTCATTTCTATAATTGCTGAGTCATTTTGGCGCAAGGATATCACAGTGGAAACATTTTTTTTAACATTTTAACATTTTCTTCTCATTTATTGTGTCCACTTTGGGTACAGATGTAGCAGATGGGAAACATTTCATTGAGCAATACACATTCTTAGCGATTCTGCTTTTCCCTGACTTTGATTTTCTGCTATTCAAGGTTGGAGCTTAGTTTTGTGACCTTTTGCTACGGTCTTGAATATTCCTCATATATTGGAAATTAGCAATAATATTATGGCCCTAACCTCGTTATTATGGGACTTATTAGCTTATATTTTCGTTTCTAAAGAACATTGTTTAAATCCCTTAATATAGGCAAGGAGAAAAAAATCGGCAATGTTTTCAGTACTATTTAAATTTTCCACAAGCAAAGACACACACATAGCTATTGTTTTAACTGTCCTGTGTGCTGTGCATAGAACTTCAGTAGCATCATGTTTCCTGTAGAAAAGAAAACATCCAAAGTGCATTAGAAAGGGAGCTGCCCTGAGATATTTTCTCTCCATTCTCTCTCTGTTGGTTATTTATATTCACACTTGTTCACTTCACTACATTTCCTAGTAAACAGCTTGCAGGGGGGTTGGTGTTTGTTAATGAACTGTCAATAAACACATGTTCTCCCTGACTTCTTAAAAAAGACTATTTTGGGGGTGAGTGTACCGATTTCCCACTTCTGTTCCCGCCAGGAGGACAGAAAGGAGTCTTGGCTGAGGATCCGGCCCCGGCTCGCAGTCACGTGGTACAGGCACTGTCCTCGTGAAAGTGGCAGATTTTGATAGAGAGTGTGCCAGCAGCTATTAGGAAGGAGTCGGGAAATGTTTGGAAACAGGGCTGCTGGCATTCCCAGCGAAGCTGGAAGAAAAGTCTCTCCAAAGAACAAAAGGCACATCCACACTGAGGGGGAGGACTTCCTGCCTGTTGACAGAGAGATGTGAAGTCCAGTCAGAGGCTGTTCTTGGAGAGAAGACACAATCTTTGTTCAAAGAATTGGGGTCCAGTCGTCTTTCTTTCTCCTGTTCTTTCCTTAGCTCCTCTTTTCTTTCTGTGGCTAAATATCTCTATTATAGTGGCTAATAAAGTTCTTCCAACTACAGAATGCCGATGAAGGGGAACCTCAGTATTTGAAAACTATACCACTTTCTTACTTGCCATGGTTTTCCCCAGTGGGGGCGGTACAATGACACGGCCCCCAACCTGGGCACGTTGAAGGGCCAGAGCATGCCCTTTTGTAGCTGGCACAGGCCTATACTACAAATGAAGGAGAGAACCTGAGAACAGCCTTTAACCAACCATTTATAACTTAATTGGTGTTATTACAGTCTTCTATTCATTTTGAAATAAATTGTCCCAAGAGCAACAATTCTAGAAATTTTTACGTTGGAAAAAAAATGTTGATTTACCAGTATTCTTGTCTGTTTTTTTTTTTTTTTCGTAAAAATTTCATGCATTGTTAGGGAAGAAAAGTCTAGTCTAACTCACAAATGCATCCTTATTCTCATGTATATTTGATACTGGCCCCAGTCTAATCTGATAAAGTGCACTTTGCCTGTGGTGTCTTACAATAAGCTGGCTGCATTAGTGCCGGGAAAAATCAATACCGATTTATAATTTACCATCGCAAAAACCTATCACTTTTTATGACCCTCCATCCTGGCTCATTAATATTACATTAAAACACACACCCACTGCAATGGGGGAAATTGTAGCTTGTCAGGTTTACAGCCATAAAGAAACCTTTAATTGGGCTTAGTTGGGGAATTTGAATACAGATTTTGTTTATTTGTTTTAATTTTAATGTAATTTTCTTCGGCGGATCTTAAGATAATCCGTTATATGCCTACCTATTTCTCTAAGAAGAAAGAAGAAAAGCAAGTCACAGAAATTTTGAAATACTCTAAAGAATACATTTTAATAGTCTTTCTATTAGGGTTCTGTGTTCATCATAGTCTCCAAATCCTTTTCACTTTTATCTTTATTCTCCTGTTTGGGAGAGTGTGGGTTTCTTTCTAAGCACTGAAGCATTCCAGCTGATGGTATTTCTCTTATCTTCTTGGTTTGTCATAGTTGATATTTATTCCCACCCGCCACTTCAGATCATGGCGAAACTAAATGCCGTTGTTCGCATTGTCTGCCCCCTGAAGAAAGGGTGCATATTTGAGTTTTCCTCCACACTGAACGGCAAGTATTACCATGACCCTGCTTAGAAACTGAGCCAATCTCCTGGAGCTTGCTATTCTCCAGCAGCAAGCTATAGGTGGGTGGGTGTGTGTGCACGCGCGCGCGTGTGCATACGTGCGTGTGCCTTCAGTTCTTTCACCTCAGAGAAGCCCCTAAAGAGAAATTAAAGTCTTTGCTTGAGTCTGTGAAGCAGCTTCACACGCATGTGTTTTTAGACTTAGAAGTCTTATATCTAAATTCTTTCCAGATAATGTAAAAAAAGAAAAAAATGATGTCACTGTTTATGTTGGCAGCGGCAAGGTGCTCTATTTATTTCATACTATTCAAATAGTTTCCAGGGAATTTTTCTTGTTAAAATGATGAAGAAATGAACCTTACCATTTGGCTTGTGCCTTCTGCCTAGCTGCCTTATAGGCGGAGGCTCCCCTCCACCCCCCAAAAGTAAAATGGAGTATGGAGCGGAGTCAAATAAATGAATACGAGGAGGGGGTTTCATTGTGTTCTCAAGTGTGCAGTAGATCCACACCATGCAGCAAATACATGTCGTGATTGGGTTTTTAAAAGACGTCCGCCTTGCCCCTGACTGACAGGGCCTATTGATTTTTTAGGTTTCTGCCGTCATCGGTTTCCAGCCTCCCAGCGGCCGCATGTCGGGGGTCAGGGCGCACCGGGGCGCAGTGAGGCAGCCCTCGCCACTTCCCAAAGTGAAGGGCTGCTGAAAGAAAATCAATCATGTCATAAGTGAGAAGCATCAAAAATTTTCCCCCTGTATGGCCAAGGCCCATCAGCCTGTCTCCACTCAGTAGCTAAGGTTAGGCATCTGTCAAGTCGGACTAGGTGAGAAGTATTAGAGATGCCAGTTAACCCGTGGGTAGGCTGTAGGGGTGGGAGGCCGCCTCTTCCTTTTTGTCTGGCCATCTGGGATGATAAGATTGGCGTTTCGCTTAATTTTTGAGTGTGAATCACCCGTTTTCCATTCCTTTAGCCTCGGCTGGGCACTCTCCCCTCTCCTCCTTCCTCCTAAATCTGAGGGTTGGGGGCTTGAGATAGTGTTTGTTTACAACTTAGTGGAGTCAGAATGGATCTTTCTCCAGGCAGCCCACTGGGAGGCCAAGCATGGTGTTTTCCAAGTCACAGAGTGTATTTCCTCAAATGAAGCATTTTTTAAAAGCACTCCTTTCCTATTTTGATTTGGAAATGCACATGACATAGATAAGTTCGGTTGTGAAATTAATTGCCCACATCACCTGGTACAAATTTTGTTTGGCTACTGTGCTGATGTGTCCAAATTGATAGGTCACTACATTTTCTTTCTGTTCACTAATTGGAAGAACATAGCTTTTCAGTTCTAACAGAAATTATGCTGCTCATCTAAAAATGCCTTCTTATATTTCTAAGATTCCAAACTTGTATAGAGAGATTGTATATTTTTACAAAAGAAACAATTTTAAGTATCTAGTTTGAAGAAATCCTTGACAGATATTTTATAGTTCTGAGATGGGTAATTTTCTAGAGTTGTGATGATAGGTACCTTTCAAGATATGAATCATAGATTATGTATTCCCTGGAAAAATGAGAGGTTTTGATGCATATACTTTAGATTACATTTTTAAAAATCAATAAGGTTCTAATGAATAGTTTTGTTTGCTTGTCTGGCTTATTGGACAGGCAGGGTGAGTTGGAAAAGTGTGTGTCAGACTGGCTTCATTGCATGGTTTGTGTCTACTAAACTCCTCTCCCTTTCAGATGAGCTCGTGGTGGTCGGTGTCGGTTCTGTGATAGCCAGTGTCATTTTAAAACCAGTTAGAAACTTACTAACAAGAGCTTCTTCCCAGAAAATTTGCAGGACGATCTCGCTTGAGTTTAGGGACTAATTTTAAGATCTCCTCAGCCTGGGATGACAACCTCAAGGGGCAGTTAAAAGGATTTGAAAATGAACTGAACTGAGCTGTGTTGTAAGTTTCCACACCTACCTTGACATTCACGGTCTAAACCAAGATGTATACCCACTAATAAATATTTTAGCTCTCTATGCCTCAGTGATTACACTGGCCATTCCATACAGATAAAAAGACAAAATGTTTCTTTAATCAGTACTGTGATGTGAGAACGTTAAGGTAATAGTGCTTGAAACTATTAGAATCTCAAAGATATTGACTGGCTTGCTTTTGGCATTGCAATTATAATTACATTTTTAGGTTACACTTTATGGGTTTATACTAGTTATTCTAACATAAAAGAAATTGCTGTCCAGAATTTTAACAGAGGGTAGAATGATCTAGGTTGAAATCCACTGCAGTCCAGGCATCAGAGGCTGCTAATATACCATCTAATTGTGATCAATACTTTCTTTTCTAGTTTCTGTAATGACAAGGCCTTTGCAATAAAAACACTACCATGTTTTTGAAATCCACAGAATGATAAATGACCCAAGCCAACTTGGTGGTGTGAGGGGGTGTAGTGTATTTTACATTCTTGGTGATTTATTATGGGTTTGCAACCATAGCTTGTATGAAGTCTAGCTGGGATAAGGAAGAAAAGAACCCAACCCTGCCTCGAGTGCCCAGGTTTAAGTCCCATTACCACTGATGTGAGCTAAGTACTCTTGTCAGGAGGCTTAGAGACTCTTGAGTATTTGGATTTTTTTTTTTAAACATTACAAGAAAGGGAAAAGAGCCAACACAATAAACCCTACTTTGCTGTGTATGAATGGCTAGGTCAGCTGAACCCATGCTTTACATAAAAAGGACGAATTGGATTCTGTCTTGACAATAAATAAAAGCTTGCCTATGAAGGTACTCTTAGGTGCGTCTGTTTGCTTTCTGAGACAGTCTACCAGCAGCCTTTGGGAGGTAGGTTATTTCAGGTGTAAGAAAGGAAATCTACTATGTTTCATTAACTATTAAGGACTTCCTTAGCTGTAAAGCTGAGTCCAATCATCTCAGACCTCAGTTCACTCATATGTGGTTCATTGCTGTCCTAATTAAACCTACCTGGTCATTTAGACTTGGCAGGTAAAGTTTTTGAGGAAGCCCAATAAAGATTTGTGAATTCTGTAGTACTAAAGGTTTTTTAAAAAATTGTGTCGGTAAGTCTCCTTTTGAGTCTCACCCTAATTGTTGACATCCAATGGTGTGTCTCATGTGGCTGGGGCTAACTTTCTCTATCTTTCCATTTTTAAACTTTCATGTATGAGTTGCCTATGACATTTTGCTCCAGATGAGAGCTTAGCATGTATCACAGGTGTCCAAAACTTTCAGTTTTTCTTTCTTTCCTTTTGTTCTTTCTTTTTCTTGTGATCTCCTTTTCTCCTCTTTCCTTTGTTTCACTTCAGCCCCCAACTCTTATTTTTTTCTTGAAAAATAACTCTTTTGCTTAAGGATTTAAGAAAAATACGGCCGAGGGCATAGCTCAGCAGTTAAGTGTTCATTGAGCAAGTGCAAGGCGCTGGGTTCAATTCCCCAGCACCACATAAGCTGGACATTATGGTGCACACTTATAATCCCAACACTTGGGAGGCTGAAACAGGAGGATTGCTGTGTGTTTCTGGCCAGCCTGAGGACTAGGCTGGATTACAGAGTGAGACCCTGTCTTTAGAAAAAAAAAAGAGAGAAAGATATGAAGCCATTATATGGCATTGACAACATTAAGACTACTATATTTTTCTCTCATTTATCAGACCCCAAATTTTCTCCTGTTGATCAGGAAACTTCTCATTCTCTTGCCTTAGCACATATAGCATATGGTAAATATTAAATGTGAGACGTATGGCCCTTATTCCAATATGTTTTTTAGCTTGCTTGTTTGAGTTAGAATTGAGGGCAGAGATACAGGAGGTGTAGGAGACTAGGATTTTACATGAGGCCCTTAATCATTTCTTTTCTCCTGAATCACGTCTGGGACAAAAGGGATAAAGAGTATTTTCCCCTTAAATATCCAATACATCCTCTCAGATTTCCTACAGTGACTTTCGCTCCCAAGGTCTTAATGCGCTACTCTTAGCTTGTCTCCTCAGTGACCAGAGTTGATGGGGTCTTTGAACATTAGACTGTATCCATTAGTCAAGGTCCCTGGGCTAGCATCTCTGGATGGCGTTTTCTTCTAAGTGTGCCATTAGTTAGTATAATGGACTGGTGTCTGTCAGCCACTGGGGCAGGACAGAGAGGCATATCCAAGACCCTTTGTTAGAAGATGAGCTGTGTTTTTTCTCCAACCTGAAACAAGAAATGTTAATGGTTTTAGTGAAGTCTTTATGATCTCCCAGGTCAGAAATCTCTCTCCTTTGAAGTCTCAAATATGGATTTATAAAATATTCCTCAGAACCATTATAGTCTTTTGGGTAAATAGTTTTCATTTTAAAACACTTTTGTAATACACACATTTTAAAGTGTTCTAAATATGTATTTTTACGATTGATCATGACAGCTCCTTAAAGAGTCATTATTGCCTATCAGAGAGATAATGTGTATGTGTATTCAAGAAATTGTCTATGAAAAAAATCTCAAAGCTGTGAATATATCCAGTGAGAATTTTCTTGCCAATAAACTTGAAAAAATTTTGCAAAACGATTGAAATTTAGGCATATCATGAAAGTGAGATGGTTCAGGGCTGAGGATTTTTGCAATGCCTCTCAAGTGGCAATTGAGAAATTCCAAAATGTGAATGATCAGAAATGCTGGCTGTGCTTGCTGGAGGCTGTGTACATATGTTACCAGAGGTTTGGGTGATTTGCCAGACTCTGCCTCAAGACTGCATTCCTACAAAGACAAGGCTTTGATTTTCTTTGGGCTCTCTGAACCACGGGCTGCAATCCAATCACAGAGGGCTAGAAATCAGTTAGAATAGGGTAAATACTTGTTGGCTTATTCAGACTTGTTGAATGAATCACTGTGCTGGGGATTAGAGATATAAAAGGAATCAGCTGCATCTGTACGGTTGGGGAACATGCAGACCTGCAAAAATACTCACAGTGGCAAATTTTACAGTGGAGGCTTGAGTGATTGGGAACAGCAGCAAAATACTTTAGGAATAAAAATGGAGCTGCTGCTGGTAAAGTGTAGGTGTCTGTAGGTTTCCTTTTTGTGCAAGGCTGTAACAAAAAATTGAAAGTTGCTGGGTCAGATAGGGAAAAATTAAAAGATGACATTGTGTGTAATGACTGCAATAACAATGATCACAGCTACCACTACAAGTATTATTAGGAATTATTAAGTCTTTCATGGGACACTTAGCTAGGAATAGTATGAGAATTAATTTTGACTTCAGAGGAAACATTTTTACTGCATTCAACCTGTGAATGTTTCGTATATGCCTTCTGTGTGCTTTGGATAATAAGTTGAAGTATGATAATAATAGGGCTGTCTGAAAACTTACATTTGGTAGGGTGGGGGTCCTGAAGCTCACACACAAATATGAAATCTATAATGTAACCAATTTATAAATGGGAGCATACCATATATTAGTCTAATTTGCTGAGTTTACCTAGTGGAGATAAGGATATATGAGTGGTGATTTAATTGGTTAAGGAGCTCAAAGAAGTCCCCTAGAAAGTGGTAAAGGAAGAGTGACAGCTAAGCTGTTAAAAGAGGTGTCATTGCAGTGATAGGATTTGGAAAAATATTCTAGATAGAAAAATAGGAGATGGGCTGAGTGTGTAGCTCAGTTGTTATAGGGCTTGCCTAGTAAGTGCTAGGCCATAGGTTTGATTCCCCAGCACCACATAAGTGGATCATGGTGGCATATGCATGCAATCCCAGCACTGGAGAGACTGAGGCAGGAGGATTAATGTACGTTTGAGGCCAGCCTGGGCTGCATAGTGAATTCAGGACTCCTCTGGACTACAGAGGAAGGCCCTGTTCAAAAAAACAAACCAAAATAAACAAAAAATGGAGATGAGAGGGAAAGAAAGCTTGAAGGAGTGTCACACACCATTTGTTGGGCGCTGTGGGCCTGGGCAATATTAAAATCTTGGGCTTTTACTCTGATTGAGATGAGAAGTCATTGAGGTTGGAGGACAAGGTGTTCCTTTAGTTTCAGACTTACTTACCTACATTCAATGACTTAGTAAAAATTTTTCTTAACTAAGAACTTGCTATTATTGTTCTGTTTCTTCAATTGACTACTCCAGTCTCCCAGTTCTTCCTTACTCCCCCATCCTTCTATCCATGGAAAATTTTTTCTAGAATGGCTTCTGTGGCAGCTCCATTGACACGAGTGCCCCAACCCCTAGACCACAGACCAGTACTGGTCCTTGGCATGGAATCTGAATCCCACAGTAGGAGGTGAGTCAGCAAAGTTTCATTTGTGCTTGTACCTGCTCCCTATTGCTCACGTTCCTGCCTGCTCTCTGCCTCCTGTTATCTCCCAATGGGAGAGTCTGGTTGCAGAAAAACAAAGGTGGGGCTCTCATTAATTCTGTGTTATAGTGAGTTATGTAATTGCTTCATTATATATTACAGCAAATAAGACTAGAAATGAAGTGCACAATAAATGTAATGCACTTGAGTCATCCCGGAACCACCCCTGATCCTTCTATCCATGTAAAAATTATCTTCCATGAAACCAGTCCATGGTGCCAAAAACATTGGGGACCACTGCACTAATTAGATTTTTAAGCTGTCTGTGATTCATAAGATGAAATTTTTGGAGTTGATTCATTTTGCTCCTTAAAATCCACTTTGATAACCCCATTGCTAAAATTCTGTTGCCTCCTGACTGTCTGTCTGGTTGTGTGACAATTGTGTACCCAAACATCTGAGACAGTGTGTGTGCCCTGTGTGCAGGGTGAATGGAGGGAAGTCAGCTGAGGCTTGAGTGACAAGATGTCCAGCTGGGAAGGTGAAAGATAGGGAGGAAGAAAGAGCAGCTGTGAATGCAGATTGAGGTGGCCAGGCAAGACAATAGCCTGTCCCGATAAGCACCTTCCCACAAGGTCAGTAGCTGACCATGGAGGCTCAGCCCCCGCACCTCGGCTCTCCTGTAAGCTGAAATTTTCCTCTCTAGAGAAGCCAGTGTGATCTTGGAGAGGAAAATTAAGGATCACTGTGGCAATTAGCAAGATGATTAAGAGATATGTTGTTATACGCATCCAAATACTTTATCACCTGCACATAAGCATCCTTATTTTGTTTCATTTTCTAACATTAGGATTATTTCTTTTATATTAATCTAGCAAAACTGAGGAGCAATTTCAAAGTGGACTTCAGAGTCTTAGGTCTTGAAGCTTAATGCTGAATGCATGTTGGTTTGCTGTTTTTGATTGTTTGTTTTAGAGGCTCTGACAAAAATCTCCTGATGTTTACACCACTTCAGATTTTTAGACCACTTGTAATCCCTTTGCTTGGGATCTTTCGGCCATCTTCTCCTTGACAACTCCATTCTATGGCATTTGTTTTAAAAACAGGTTCTCGTGAGGTTCAGGGCAAACACTCCTTAATTTTTAGTGAAAACTGTCTTCACTGAGCCTCCTTAGGCCTTTCTATGAGATGAGAGGTGGCTAGCAGTCAAGTAAAAGCAAAGAAGACCCCAGGAAAGACTTCATATTCATGGATCTTGAAGCTTGATGCTCTATTAAGGCCCACAGTGGCTTTTCTTAAAGGTCCAACTCCTTAATGTAGTTGATTTTTAACTCTTACTCATTTAGCTGTTCACACAGAACCAGCAACCACAGTCCTCCCTGGACATGCTATTTCTCAAGACTAATGGGAATAATGATTACTCACTCTGTGACTTTCATCGACAAGTACTTTCTCCATATGAACCTGTTCTTCTTGCAAGAATCAGGTTAAGCATTATTATCTTCACTTTACAGTGGGGTGGGTCCAGATTCCATTATTTCATTGAGTCTGTGACAAACATTCTTAGCATTATGGTAAATTGAAGGTGAAAAGACTCAATAGGTCACCTACTGTCACCTCTCCCCATCTATCTCCACAGGGCCTAGCGAGGAAATTCTTGCAATGCACCTTGTAGTGCTTTGGCTAGAACACTCTTAAGAGAACCTCCCTTTACTTTAAGGATATTCTTATGGGAAGACTGTCCTTCTAAAACCTAATTTTGTGATCTCAGTGCTATGATCTACACTCTCACTCCCCACCCCCAGGACTCCTTTGAGAGAGGAATATGGTTGGAAGTCTGTTTTCCTTTGCCTATTTAGGAGAATTACAAGTTTGTAGAGTCACATGTGTACATTTTCAGTCCATACTAGCTTTTTTAAATGAGCTTTCTAGGTTTGCTAATAGACATATAAGATTTTGAGTTACAGTTGAGACATGAGCTCATGAAATTAGTCTTAACTGCTTTAACTTGTAGGTGCTTGTGTTTATGGAATAAGCAAGTCATAACCACTGACCACAGCCATTAAAGTCTGATGAGAGTCAACTTTGCTTACAAAGACTTTTCCTAAGCCAACCCTCTTGAAGCAGAAATGATCACAATTTAATATAATGAGAATAATTAATAAGGAGTGTGCCAGTGACCTTGAATATTAATATTGTTTCCTTTTCCTGTAAACAAACCAGGCTATTTTATTATTATTTTAGTGTGTAACTTGGCATAAACACCCCTTTTCACATAATTTCCCCAAGTGACTTTTGTCTCCTTGGCAATTTCCGGCTTTAATAAAGAAAACCTAATCAAGAAGGAGCTGTTGATTGGTTTGCTAGTGTAATTAACACAGGTGATGCTAATGAGTTTCTATGAAACCAGTGGTTTATGGGAAAAATAAACAGACCATTGTTACATATGGCCCAACTGATATCTGCACTCCAGAGGAAATGATGATTTCCGAGTCTCCTGTGAGCGGTTTGCAGGCATGCAATAGGCAGATAAAATATTTTATAAGATTCATTAGTGAAACTAGACCAAACTGGGAGCAGAAGTCTTCATGTTAGGCAGTATTAAAAAAAATCCTGATCTCTGGCTAGAGTATTTGTTAGCTCTGTTTTTTATTTCTTTTTTCCCCATGTGCCTAAAAAAGGGTAGAGGTCTTTTGTTTGAGCGTGTTTCTCATTTTCATTATAGGCTTTTTAAGGTAGCTGCACCCCAGCAGACATCCTAGAGACATTTCAATTTTTATTCTCTTCTCCCTAAATTTATCCACTAACATTTGCAAATGCTCTGATCAAGAAAACACATGGAATTGAGGCAGAAACTAAGACTTCTGAGAATTTCCTTTCTTGGTCTGCAACTGCTTCCTAAGAAATTCTGAATATATGTGTCTGTGCTAGCATCCATGCCAGTATGATACCCCCAGAATGAATTACTTATAAGAAGCTAGCTTCCTCTTTCCTCCTTCTGGCTTCCTGGGGCTGGCAGGGTAATGGGACAAGGGTTAGATTTCATTTAACAGCCTCATGCCGTGAGCAAGATTCCCATGCCATCAGAACCTCTTGTCTCTTTGTTAATTTTATTTAAAATATCTGGTTGTTACTCTTGATGATTTGTAACTGCCTTGCTCAATTTCAAAATAGGGCTTTGAAGCTGTTTACCTAAAGGCTGGTATAAAAAGAAGACTTTTGATGTTTGTGTAGTTTTTAAGGCATCTATTGTTTTTCATTGATGTGTTCAAACCAGTTTTAAAATATGTTTTCTTCTTATTTTCATCTTGTATTTCTTCATCAGCTACTTAATTCTTTTTTCCTGCCTCCAAACTGCTGGTTTTTGTCTATTGCTCTGTGACAGAAACACCAGAGTGACGTTCTGTGTGTAGCGTGTACCTCCAGGGACATCTTTTGAACTCTCATAATTTGTATTTATTGCCACCCACTTTGTAAGTTCACAGTTTAATTTGCCAGCAGTGGCAGTGTTAGGCCGACACAGTAAAACAAGATAACGTTAAAATGTCAGAACGAGAGGGGGCATGAATGATGCATTACCCCTACTAGGACTTGCACTTGTCATTCCTTTCCACCAAAGTGATGTTAACTACCTTTTGAGAGCTTTATCTGACTGGTATTACTCAGAAATAGGATCATTAGTTCACTGTTCTGATTAGGAAGCTGCTATGCTTGATTAACTCTTCTTGGACTGGGATCTCAGTGGAAGTATTAAATGAATCGCACTGACTCCAACATCTAGAACTAATTCATAATTATTTTTTTGCAATTATTTGTAGTTGTTGACACATGTTTTTCCATGATGTGGTATTTAATGGGGGTGAGTTACAGCATGCCTGAATTGCATATTTAATCTATATTTCAGTGAAGTCTTTTAGATTAAAAAAGTTTCCTCCTTAGGGGGAAAATACTAAGATCATAAGCCATCACACTGCACTTAACGGTACTGTGTGTAATCTATTTACAAGCCTACCAAAGTGTCTGGGTTTGGTCAACTGGCCCTTTTTGTTTTTTGCTGAATCACTATCTAGGAGGAAACCCATTTAATTTGTTTATTCACAGTGAGGAATTCGAATGCAAGAAGCAAGGTTGACCTATGTCTTGAAGAAATCTGACATGAAAAGTCCAGAATATTGGGATAGAAAACCCCTCCTACTTCCCTTTTCTCCCAAATTACCTCAAACTTCACTTGTTCTATCCAAAATATTCCTCTTAATTCTGCTGCTGTCTGAAATCCTCAAGTACTGAGTCTTGGGATTCTCATCAAGGTACATAACTTTCTGCTCCTTTCCAAACACACACACCCAGTACTTGTTTCTTAGTATAGACATGAGTTTAGATTCTCTTGAGAGCAGCCTTTAGCTGGGTATGGGGCCACGTGCCTTTAATCCCAGTTCTCTGGAAGGCTGAGGCAGGAATATGTAAGTTAGAGCCCAGCTTGGGCAACTTCATTGATACCCTGCCTCAAAAAAAAAAAAAAAAAAAAAAAAAAAAAAAGAACTAGGATCTAGCTTTGTGCAAAGGCCCTGGTTCAATCCTAGGTACAAAAATAAAAAAGGAAAAGAAAAGAAAAGAAAAAGCAGGTTTTGATAGGAAAATACTGGGAGGTAGAAATGGCAGAAACACTGAAAAAAACATTTGTTTTTTCACAAGAGTCTCCGTGATATTAAAGGCTTAATTTGTATTCCATAGAGAAATGTTCCATTTCATAGTAAGAATAAATATTGATTCTGGTCCACAATTTAAGAAAGAACCTTGAATTTTATTTTAGCTTTTCAGAAAAAGGAATTTTTTAATTCTTTTAGACATAAATAGATCAATAAGGAACAACCTAGGTGGGCTATGGGCACATCCTGCCCCACCATGTGTGCGATACCTCGCTCTCCTGGATGCTGATGTGCATTTGTTAAATTGAATGGATGGAGTTATCGCTAAGGAGCAGTCTTCCCCATCCCTCTCTTAAGTACTTCCCCCAAATGTCTTATTTCCTGAAAAGGCTTTTTATCTGTGCAGATCCAGAAACTTGGGTTGTTATTACAGATGCCTCTGATGAACCTGGGGTTACTGTGAACATATTAACAGTGCTGTCCCATTATGGTCCTTTATCTTGTACTTGACATCTGCCCTAAGTTACTATCCTTCACTATCTGCTCTGGTCAACCTATGTTCTCTTTGGAGATTTCTTGGCAGCTCACCCTGCCTGTAGACACAACTGAGTTGGCCTGGAGCTAGTTGTATTAACAATATAATCAGGACTTCCTTGTCCAAGAAGATGATTTGGACACTCATTTTAAACACTAAAGTCAGGTGCGTGTCTTTACAGAGACGAGTGTACCTGAGTGAGGGACACTGAATATTTGGGTAAGAATCCAAGGGGAAACTTAGTTTCAGGGTAATCACAATAAATCTCTCAGAGGTACAGGAAAGAGAATATGTGTTTGGCTTGAGTTTCTTGGGTCTACTAATTACGGTTGAAAGCATGTACTTTGTGTCAAGGGGGATCATTTATAGCAAGTTCCAGTTGATAGAAATTTTTTTCTGTGAGCCTGTTTTTCGATGGCTTAGCTCTGTATTACCCAAAGTACTGATGCTCTCTGAGATTTGACTATAATGCTGGTTTTGTAGAGAGAGGAAATGAAGGCATAGAAAAATAAATTGTTTTCTATAATCTTGTATGAAAAAGCAGTCATTACATAGGACACATTTTTTTCTTTTGTCCTCTTAAACTTGTATGGGAGAGAAACTTTTAATTAATATGACCAAACCAAAACCAAACAAATTTTAAAACTGCCATTTTATGGAAGTTCCTTTTCTTTGCCTTCTCTTAGGAGGGGAGGCTGGGAGAAAAGATGTTTGGCCAAGAAAAAAAAAAATCTTCCTCACCTTTAAGTCGTTCATAACAGCAAGTGTTTTAAGGAACCAACAAATGAGACTTTTAGAAATAGTTGTTGTGACTGAATTATGATTACTTTCCCAAATCTGCCCCTCTTGCACTCTTCAAAGTTTTGTGTATTCTGCATTGTCCCAGATAGAGAACGAAATGAGACTCTCACCAATTTTGTTGTCGACTTTTTTTTTTTTTTTACTGTAAGCCAAGGCTTTGCAGCACCATTAGGATGTAGATTATCATATTTAAAACCTGTGATGACACCATTGTACCCATCTGAATGATTAATCTGCTCATTAAAAGAGTGCCGATGGGCTAGTCTAATTGGAACATGGATCTTCTTAAAGGACGTTACAGGGTCGGGAATAGGAAATATTACTCATAACATAAAGTAGGGATTAATTATGCTACTAAATACTACTGTATGAAATTTACATATGGGTCTGGTTAGAGACAAGGATTAGAAAAAGTGTAGCATTCCATTTTATAACATATATGTCAACTTTCAGACAAGTGCTGTGTTCATACTTTAATCTCAAATCTTAAATCAACATTTACAAAAGCTGTTATAAACTCAAATGCCATAGAAAGCTTAGAGGTTCGAATAAACACAGACTTTGTACAGTGAATCGCTGTAATTTAACCATAGGAGTTTTTAAAAACAATTGCAAACATTCAGAGCTGGAGAGCAATCTGTACTCTCATTTAAACCCTAAACTTCTGAATATTATTAATCTTCCTAGAGAATGAAAGATGAAAGTGCAGTTGGGATCTTTAAGGAAACGGGCAAATCCATTGAGTATACATTTACAAGAAGATTTTTAAATGACTTCTTCTTAAAGAAATAATACTTATAAATTTATATTTGGGGATTATACTAGTAGCAAAGGGAATGGGAGATTTGTAGCTCCACTTTACAGTTTTCCTGTCACAGACTTTTTTTGTGGCCACATAGTTAGAAAACCCTCATGTACTAAGGAAGTAGATCTTACAATCTTCTGGTTGAAAAGAATCCAGATCTTTTAGTCTGTCTCAGGTTAGGAGGAAAGACCACAACGTTTACCCAACTAGTTAGTGACAAGCCAGAGCTGAACACCAAAGTTTCTGACTATAGTCCAGTGCTATTTTCAACATCTGTAGTCTAGTTACCAGATATCTTGACATGTTGGATTATTTATTTGACGCAACGTGTCTTAAGATATCTCTGTTTACTGAGGCCAGGTCTGTTTAGCAAATGTGAAATATTATCTTACGCACCGTAAGGATCTGTTGCATTTCTATGAAAATTCATTTTCTTTTTTATTTGTAGGCAAATGTCATGTTACCTGTGAAGTATAATATGGAAAGTTGCTGATTTAGAACAAACACTCTACTGTGCTGGCTGGACCACACCTCTCCCACCCCTATTTAGGGCCCTTTGTTGGTGAGACCCACCAGTTTGAGGAACTTAGAGGACTACATACCAGTTTTTTTCGGTGGTGCCAAGCATTGAACATATCCTTGGGCCTTGGAGACCTGTGATATTTCTGGGACTGGGGAAGTGTTAGGCAAAGATGCTGAGTTTAATGGAACCTACAACGGTCATTAATACAAACTTTTACATAACTTCAGACCCTCTTAACTGTCTCTCCTGTTTGTTCTGTCCTTTTCACTCTATCCCTCTTGCCTTGCCTAACTGAGTTTCCCGTCACCTCCCACCCAGTTTATCGTATCCCTAGCTATCTCTTGGCCTTTGGTCTTGATCTTCATCCGTTGTCCATGCAGCAGCTAGAAAGATCTTTTTGGCATTTCTGACATCATCCTCCTGCTTAAAACTGATGGTCATTGGGACAGCCCGGCTACTCATTGTTTTAGAGATCAAGGTCCGAGCTCTGTGTCAGCGTCTGTGGGGTCCCGTGTGCCTCACGGTGCTGTCCTCTTCAGGCTGTGCCGATGCCAACTCAGGCTTACTTTTGTCTTTGCACCTGTTTCCCTACAACTTGTATGTCCTTCTCAGCTTTCCCCTTGCCTCAGCTTTCATCTGCCTGTCTCTGACTTATCTTCAGGATTAATTTCAACATGAGCTCCTCCTTGGATTCACCACCTTAGCCAGTGTGCATTCCACTTATTATGGTAGCACTTTTCGTGGGACATGCTAATAACATGCCATTTAGCTTTCCACCATCAGTGCACTCTTTGAGGGCAAAGATGACATTGTTATTGTTTTGCTCTGCCTGTTTGCAAGTAGTATGTCTGATTCAAAGGGGGAAATTAATAAACATTCAGGAAGAACACAAGGAAACCCTAAGAATCTTTACTCTGGTAAATTGTACAAAGATACCCTAACATTCTTTGGTTAGATCTTCTGCTTGCTCTTTTTCATTAATAGATAGATGATTACTTTTTCCGGTCACACTTTAGTAGCTTAGTTCTGTATCATTTTCTTCTGCATTGAGTCACAGTGACCCATTCACTATGATCTTCCCTACTAACAGCCTGAAAGCACTTGTTTCTCCGTGTGGTGTTTGTTGTGAAGCTATTCTTACTGTAATCTCTTCTAGGAGATGAAACTTTCAAAGAAAGCTATCTTGTCATTCTGTGAAATTTAATAGAAAGTTAATAAAATTCATTACAAAGTTGCTGGATAATGTTTGTTTTTTGAGCATTTTTAAGACTCAAAAGTGGTGTGCCAAGAGGCTTTCTTTAGTCATTCAGATCTGCCGGTATCATAATTGCTCTGTGGTAGAATTAACATTTGAACATAGTATTCTTCTACAAACACTGTTTGCTCTTGGATCTTCATGGTTTGCTCGTGAAAATGCAAACCATAAGCCACCAAGAAGTTACAGCGATACATTGCAGTAAAACCTTGATTGACCAGAAGGCCGGGGTATGGTGAAGTTTGTGCATTTTCTCCAACCTTACTGCTAAGAAAGGATTTCATTACCCTCTTGGGTAAACAGCCGAATGGCTGCAGGAATGCTTTGTAGGAGTCATGGGAGTTTGGGCTAGATATGAACTGACTCTTGCATGTTGCTGAGTTGCTTACCTTGACTGTGGCATAGTGGTCCTTTTATGTCAGAATGGAACTTACCCATGATCTGAACCTATTTTAAAGAAGTAGAGATGGAGGGCAGAAGATGATCCAGCTGGCACTGTAGGTACTTGGTTCCAAGGATGAGATTTTCACCTAGCTGTTGGACTTCTAGTTCATTGTTCTTTACTGGGTCTTTTATGTCCCTGTATAAGTTTCATGGGCTTTTGAAAGTGTGTCATTCTTTCTTTTCTAATTATCAACACAATATAGAAAGCAGTGATACCAAGGAAAGTGAATAGGATGTAATAAGTTGTACTCTGCATAAACAAAGCTTTACTCCAGCGACACTGGTTTATAGCACTGAGAATCTTAATAATTCTAAAAGCTCTTTCCAGGGAGTGTATGGAGTTGAAATTGCAGCCTGGAAGCAATAATCATACTTGACTTGGGGGAGCATTTGTTTGGCTGTGGGGTGTCATTGCCTTGTCAATAAGGGTGCATGGTAAGGGTACATGGTCTTCAGTTGCCTCAGTTTCCTCCATTCCCACTGCTCTTGGCAACTTCTCTTTTTTACATTACTGGCATGGGCTAAGAAGCTTTTTGAACTCTGTGTTTCTCATGACCTTTTATTTTGTTTAGGGTTTTTAGGAAGGTAAATAAGAGACACTTGTTTTATTTTCACAGCAGCTGAGAAGGAGGCTGCATTTATGGACTGCACTTGTTATTGACAATGTTGTTTACATATTTGGAAGCACACCGCCTCTCAAGCTGCTATCAGCTTTATCAGATCATTTAAAGTCTTGTGCTACCATCAACATTCATCCAAATCTGTCACAACTGGCAACTTTCAGCATTGGGATGAAAAGGTGGCTAATTGGTCTATGTATGACACAGATGCAAGGCATAAGCAAACAAGATTATTGCATTTGTGCCAGTAAACAGTCAGTTTTATTCAAAAGATATCAAGGCTTTCCTCTTATATCTTTAAAAAAAGATTGTTTAGCATTTCTACCTTTTTATTTTTGAAAAAGTCTTCATTTTCTCTTAGAAACTTAGACAAAGAAATAAACAATAATAGAAAAGACTTCCACGAATGAGACTTTTCTTGTTCCTAATATTATTTTTTTAAATTAGAAGAATACTTTGTGTTCTTTGCAAAAAAATTTGAAAGTATAGACAGGAAAAATAAAGTTATCTTTCCCATGGAGCAGGCCAGTAATTCTAGCACTCTGGGGTAGTTGAGGAGGAGGATCACAAATTTGAACCTCACCTGTGCACTTTAGTGACAGTGAAACCCTGTCTCAAAAAAAAAAAATTAAAAAAGACTGAGGATGTAGCTTAGTGTGTGAATGTCCTGTCTTCAATCCCTAACAACACACACATACACAGAGAGCGGGGGGGGGGGGGGGGGGGGATAGAGAATATTATCTTTTGTCCAAGACTTGGTGTTTCTATACTTAAAAGAATATCTTTTCATATATACAGGAATTATATATTGATAAAATTTTACTGTGACTTGCCATTTTCATTTAATGTATTTTGAATATTATAATGTATCTCATAATTTTTGAAATAATTTCAGAGCATCACCTTCTATGTTATAACTTATTTAACCATTCCTTTGCTTTGAATATCCAGCTTTTCAATTTTTTCTAAATACTTAAATAGAGCAGTGAACTTCCTTGTGTATAAATCTATGGAAGACAATTTGATTTTTTTTCTTTGGTCTAAACTTCTTTAGATGTAATATTCGATTTAAAGGAAATGTTTGTTTCTAAACCCTTTGTGGCATGTGACTGGTTGCCTCCCAGAAGTGCCATTTGTATTTATACTCTGACTCTTTTGCTAAAAGGGTGCAGTTTACTGTCATCCTCAACAGACTTTAAAACTCTTGCCTACTTAATAAACTGACATGCAGTCTTCCCTTCCTATTTTAATTTGCATTTCCTGATTATTGCTGAGATTGAATATTTGTCTTTGTTTTTGTCATTTCTATTTGTGTGTGTGTGTGTGTGTGTGTGTGTGTGTGTGTGTGTGTTAATTACCTGTTCATTTTCTCTCTTTTGCTCCTCTTTTTCCCTTGTGGACTTTTGCTTAGATTTAAGATGATAAACATTTCTTGTCTCACAGGAGCTTATGAACAACCATATTTATCTAAAGGTTTGACTGGGGCAGGAGGTCTGTTTCCAATACGGCTCATTCAAGGCTGTTGGCACAAGCCTGTTTCTCCATATGGGACCCTTCCAGGCTGCTTGCCTGTCCTCATGACATTGCAGCTGGCTCCCCCAGATTGCATGAGCTGGGAGAGGGCAAACTGGAAACTGTAATGCCTTTCCCACCTTGTCTTGGAAGTAACATGTTGTGTTTCTCTCGCATTCTGTTTATTAGAAACAAATCACTATGCTCCTCCAGCCTACTTTCAGAGGAAGTTGAATTCCACTTGTTGAAATATTATCTGAAGAATTATAATGTATTTTAAAAGCACATCTTAAAATAGTTTGTCTCTCAAATATTTTCCTCCATTTTCTCCTTCAATTTTCATTTTTTTTTTTGTATTTAGAGATCCAAAATTTAGTGTACTTGTCTATTAATCATTTACTTTTAGCAAGGTCTTCTCTAATCTAAGGTCTGAAAAATATTCACCTATATTTTCTTTTGTTCTTTGTTGATTTCTCTTTTGGTATGTTGCTTCTTTATGACTTCTAGAATTTATTTTTAGTATGTAACATTAGGTAATGGCAATAAATTATTTTTGATTAACATTTATCATAGGGGAAATCTTTGAATAAGTATGCTTTCTCCAGATGATTTACAGTGACTCCTTCTTTATCTGTGAATGCAAGGTAGAACTTGAACTGATATTCACATATGTTCACAGCCTTTGTCCAAAATTTTAAAATGCCTCCCAGTGAGTTGGTAAATAATGGGTGCCCGGAGCTCTCCATCCTTTCCCTCCCCTCACTTAGGATCCTTCTGTAACAACTCAGAGGGTCTGACTATTTATTGTTTATGTATGCTAATTGTTCAGAAGTTCTTTAATACAGTAATTTTTTACATTTCAGAAAATGAAAATTTGTTGAAGTCATTTATGCCAACCAGATTTTGAGTTACCTTGAAATGATGCAAGACAAAAGTCCTGGTCACTTACAATAACCAGTTCAAAATGACCTTGGGACATTCTGGGGTGACGAGTGAATCATAACATTAATCACATGTGGCTCAAAATGCCAGCCTTACAATTTCCTTTTTCTGAATATTTCTGCTGAAAACTACACACTGTTCAGATGTCAATGGCATATGGCGTTAAACCTGGCGAGTGTTGATAAATTTTGAATGGACTGATTTGAAGACAGTGTTTCTTATTTTATAAGATTTTCTCATCTGGTTCAAAAACTTACTCCAGAAAATGCCAGGGTTTTACCTCCTTTGTGATATAAACGATTGGGTGACTGTTAGCAAAACAGTAATATCAGTGGGATGTGTATATTAACCTGTCTGTGGGGGCACTATGCTGAGAGCAACAGGCCTATAATTTAGGTAATAGCGTTAGTCTATGAAAAACATGCTGCTCTTGCCTTGATGCTAATCAGGAAACCATCAGACAGTCTTCCCTGACTGAGCAAGGGCAGGACGGGAAGGAAGTCAGCTGTCATCATGTTTTTGAAGAAGAAAAAACGAGAGGTGAACTGAACTCTGTGATGGGAACCTCACTGCAAGGCCGCTTGCTGAATTTAAAGGTGTGCTGCTCCAATCAGCAACACAAATTGGAGGCATCTGATTTGCATGGATTAACAGGCTAGGGTCACAACCTTCTGACAGGTCAATGGCACCGCTGGGGATTTGAAGGAAACTTTGATTCTTCCTCTTTTTGCCATCTACCATGCAGCAATCATGCTGTTCCATTGTAACAGAGAATCCCTGACTTATAAAGCCAAGCTTGTCATTTAAATGCACCCAAGTTAGGACACCACGGAGCTCTGTCAGATGTCACTCTCAATACAGCAGGACAATGTTTTTCAACAGCTTTCTAACCCTTCCACCTGGAAGCACAGAGGCCTGGATCAAGGGGGAGGGGCAGCTCACTGGGCTTGGGGGATTTTTACAAAGGCAAGACTGGAATTTTTCATTTCAGGCAGGTTTTCTTTTTCTTTATGTTTTCTTTTTCTCTTTCCCCCCTTTTCCCTTTAAACCGTGTGCAAAGGATATTTCCACAAAGGAGAAGTGAAAAGAAAAATCAGATTGGTTGTAAGGATAACTTCATTTGGAGGTCTCCTTGAAGGTGTTTAAGCTGGAGAGTAATGTTGATATTTTTCAACATCAGAGGAAATGACTATTTGCCAATGATTTCTTTCGAAAAATAGTGTTTGGCTTTAAGGTAACCATGAAATGTTTGGCAGAGTATGCACAAAGAAAGGAAGATTTTCTGCTTTAGCCTCGTGTCCACACCTGGCAAAAATAAGTGCATACCATCAAACGGGCTCAGCCCACACACCCTGTGGCTGGGGAGTGTTAACATGGTACTTACAAGGGCAGACACACTTTTTCTTAAACTTTGATTTAACCAAAAGCTTGATCAGTAATATGTTCTGAGAATGCTAGTATAATCACTTGGTCTTTTTTTCTCCTATGCTTATCACCAAATTTTTTTCTCAGCATGTCCTATAGGGCAGATATCATACCAGGCTGTGAGACCAAATTTCAACAAGTAGACTTGGATTCTGCCCTCATGAGGCTTCCTGTTCATCAGTTTTCTTTGGTGGCTCCATCTTTGCCACACTTTTTTCTTTTTGCAGCACTGTATCCTTTTGGTCTTGCAACACCTTACAGATAATCTTGGTAAATATTTTCCCTGCCATGTGTTTGTGTGTTCCAGATATTTAAACATGCAAAGCCTTAGTTTTTTCTTCTGTAAAGTGAGGAGGATAGCATTGACCCCACAGGGTGCTTGTCAAGAGTGAATGACGTAAGGTTTATAAAGCACATAGTAGAAAACATGGCACAGAGCACTTATACAGAATTGGAGAGCCTATTACTTTTCTTTCTTGTGGGAGTGGTACAGGCATCAGAGGATCAGAGGCTATGGAAATGGTAGTGTATACTTAACATCTAGAACTTTCTGTTTTGGTTAATTCTGTTGGAATGATTATATACCTGAAACTTCTTTCTCCTTTTAGTAAGCATTGTCACTTTGAAATAGTTTTTATTTGGGTTGGCAAAAATAATGGGATATTTGGGGGAGGGGGAGGGAGAGAAAGAGAAGAGAGAGAGAGACAGAGAGAGAGAATTTTAAGGTAAGTCTTGTGTTAATGTTTCAGTTAAAGCTCCAGTTTTGGAATTTTCTTTAACTCCATCTTGAGTTCTCTTTGAGCACAGAAATGCCCATCCAAAGGTTGGAGCTCTCATTCTCCTCCTAGTGAAAAACATGTAGATGCCATTAGACTTTGTCTGATGAGTACAAACTATAGCCCAGCTTCTGTCTGACAGGCCTGTGACACAGCATTGCCATGCCCTTCTACGGTCCCTCCTACTGCTGGCAGTGCAGAATCACGGAGTGGAGCATGTTGCTAAGAGTTCCACCTGAGTTCAGTTTTTGGCCACACCACTTATTTGCTTTGTGGCCTTAAGCATATTTCTAATTCTTAAACATGTACACAAACATACATGTGCATGCATGTGCATACTTACAGATGTTTATTAACTTAAAGCAATATTTGGCACATTCAAACAGGAGCTTGTAACAAACAAGTAATAAGCATAATAAATACAGACTAGCTGCTAGGTGAATGATCTTCAGTAGAGCCACTATTCCGTGTAGTTGTGCTGCTCCTCTTCCTTTCCACAGCAGGCCGAACTTGCAGTTTCTTCTGTGACTGTCTACAGTGACAGCATACATCATTAGGGTTGATCTTTCTTTTGGAAACATCCAGCAGTGATTTGGGGCCAAGTCTGCTAGAAAAGATCAGTCTATTAAAATCCATTTTGATCAGAAACACTACATGTCTGTAAGGGAACTCTGTTGAGATGAACTCGTAGCACTCTGCCTGGATTCCAAAGAAGAACTGCAAATGGTCTCGAGCAGAGTTTTCCAAAGCAGCCAGTTGGAATGGGATGGCTTTCTGTTGATGTGCATCCAGTTCTAGCTTCGTTAAAAATCACTCTCACTTCAGATCTCATTTTGGATACTGTGCTCTGAAAGGAGGGAAGCAGAATGATGCAGCTCTTGATGACCTGAAACAGCGAGTTATGATCGTGGACTGTTGAGGTTGCCTTGAGTTTGAATCCTTCCTCTTCCAATGATGAGCTGGAAGGAGTGCTTTCCTCTGTAGTCGCTTCTTTAGAGTCCTTCCCTCCCAAAGCTCCCCCTATTCCTCAAGAGTGCAGCGTAAAGTGTGCTTGGCACCCATGACTCCATGTTAAGTTTTAGGATTATTTCCCCTTCCTATATTCTTGTTTTAGTTTCCTATTCTCATATACTTAGGGCTCTAACATCGGTTAGGTCCTTAAGAAGTCAGAGGGAAAAATGATCTGAGAAATGAGTTCACAAAAAGCATTAGTGCTAAGTCTCCTGATGTTTTTATTCTTCCCATGAGAATTTATACTCACAAAGTAATGTCTAGAAAGGCAGTACTGCAACAACTTGACAACAAATATGTTTCTAATATTTTTTTAGCATCCCAAGTAGAGGAAGGCTGTGTTCAGGGTCAGGAGGCCATGGGGCCACATCACCTACTGTGCTGCTGGGAGACTACTAGTTTGACAGAAAGGTCAAGGTTTCTGGAATTGTCCCCACTGCTTCTCTTCATCCGTCTTTAGGTCACATGCCAACACCAATCCCAATACCCGCAACTAAATAAGATTCTAGGGCTTGTAAAGACACTGTTAAGCAGGGCTCCCCTAAAAATAATTTATTGTAAGTGAGTGGCACATTTGTTCTCGGGGCACAACGTCCAAAATCAAATTAATTATAAATTGATTTCAGTTTAATTCAGTTTGTCTGCGTTATGTGTTTGTAAGGGCTACAATACATTTAGCACCATTGCTGGTGCATTTGGATTTCCATGTCTTCGATAAGCCACGGTGTCCTTGGCCCGGAAGAACTGTCTACCACTATCCTGTCATTTCACTGGATTGTGCCAGAGTAACTCTGGAGTTCCAGGGCACCCAATCCCTGAAACTCCTGTCCTGTCAGCCACGAACGGATCTCAACATTTACCAAGAACCTAGAAACTGAAAGCTGTAGACAGAATATCCTGAGAAAATGATGGTTAATCAAGTAGAAAAGTTTAACTATTTGCATCAGCGCAATAATACACAGGCACACAAGAGTTTCAGTTCCCCCAACCTGAGAAGGGGTTTAACAACATCATGTGAAGTTTGACATCCTGCTGGCACTCTCTCTTGCTCTTTGCAATAGGCAGGTTGGGAAAAAATACAGTAAAATTCCCCCATTTGTGTAGAGAACTGTGCATATTTTTCCCTAATTATAGATGGTAACTTTTTTCTTCTTTTTCTTTGAGCCTGTGCTTTCAGCTTGCTAATGAAACTCAAATGTAAACTCATAGGTTAAAAATCCACTAAGGTTCTAGAATATACTCTTCTTAGGTTTTGGGTCTCCTGAATACTTGCAGCCCTCTGCCACTGACTCCTCCACTTCCTCGTGCCTTGAGCATCTCTACACCTGATCAAATTCTGAAACTTCCATGTATCACCAGTCTGCAAAGTGTAACAGATTCATTATGGAAAAAAGAAGAAAACCCAGGGGTGGTGTCTTGTCTTTCCCATGTGTAGTTTGGCCTTTCCCCCAAACCTTCTCTTTTCTCTTCTTCCATTGCTCCTTTCTCCAAGGGGAAATGAATGAACGAATGTCAGTTTTCTGAGTTCACAACACTGGAGAATGAAACTAGCCTTGTGGAGATGTGCACTGACTCTGGCAAAAGAGGCCAGGCTCTCCTGAGGGCCAGGTTAGATCTTTCAGTTTCTGCACCTCTGTTGCCTCTTCCCGGAGTAGATGATGGTCTCTGGCATTTATTTATCTGTGATGCTTGCAAAGTCATGGCCTGTCTTAATGGTAAATAAAACGTGTTGGAGTTAATATGATGAAGAAAGGAGTAATTACAACTGCTTAAAACAATGTTAAAATATACTTAAGCAGAGGTTTGCCACGTAAACACACAATTAAAACAGGAATTTGTGATGAATGCAAGGGTTTGCCGGCCCCAGACATACTGTTTACTGGTGGAGTTAGCAGATGGATAAGTCAACTGATCCCAGATGTGCAGCTTATAAATATAAGCTCACATCTTGCTAGTGATGTATGTCTGCAAGTAGCAACAAATTACTTCTCTATTTAACTCTTACCTATTTGCTGAAGAGAGACTGGTTAATACTTGCAACAACAAAAAAAAGATTTTTAATGAGTTTCCTATTTCTAAAGTGTTAACTAAATGTCTAAAAAAAGGTACTTTTGTGCAAGAGTCATTTTAAATGACAGGTTTAAATAGATCTACTTTATTCTTTTAAGTCCAGATATCTAAGCTTTATATCCCTAGCCAGTTTTCAGATACTTGCAGCTAATTAATTCTTAGGAAATCTAATCTGAATTGAATTAATTTTCCCTTTTAGGGCACATGGAGCAACTTTTAGGTAAGAAAAAAATGAAAACAGCTTTTGTTGCACATAATTCTTGCAACTAATGAAAAATAATATTGTTGTTCCTTTCAAATAATGCAATAACACAACACTGGATGAGAGCATTGCATTGTATTGTTATATTTGCTGTTTAAATAATTTAGCTGCAAAAATCTGAAGGCTGCTTTAGTTGTAATTAATTATTCATTAATGACATGCTAATTGCACAATACCTTTGAATATTTAACAAAATGCAAAAGCCAGACTCTGAAGTTATGGTTTTAGTACAAGGGGGAAAATCCTTTAGTCCGTCATTGCATCAGGAGGATTAAAAAAAAGTGTCTTTTTTCAGATAGGAGGTAAAGTAGTAGTAGTGTCCTACTTTTCATTCACTGTCTCAGTCACCCTTTGTGCAGTGGAATATAATGTCCTTATCTAGACTTAACAATTGACAGGGTGGTAAATCCCTTGACTTTTGTCCAAATGATTTCTCTACAAAAATGGGTTAATTATCGCCTTTCCCTAGCTTTTTGACTAACAAAAGACCCTGGATCTCTTTTTTCCTTTCTTTCCTATTTACTGTAAGGAGCCCTTTGAAATGTGATAGTTTGATCGGCAACACCTTCTGCAGGGGGATACTGAGAAGCTGGCCTGGCCTTCCCTGGAGCTCAGGTTCCTGTGTGAACATTACCATGGTTAGGAGATATGACCTTTATTATGCCAAAGCCATCCTGCACTTTCAGGATGAAAAACTCCTGAGTGCTCAGTAGTCGACTTCGTTTGTTTCTGCTAATAAAAGCTGGCGGGTCTTTCACAGTGTCTGCTAGTGGGCAGGATGAGGAAAGGGCAGCCCTGTTGAACTGGTCTAGTTGTGTTTCATTAATTCCCCCCAAGACTTGGAGTTTGCATCTTTCTGCACCCTGTCTCTGTTTTCAAGCTTCAAAGCTCCCATTGTCTTTGACCTGTAAGTCAGGGATAGTCTTGGAGGTGGGTAAGCAGAGAAAAGAGGCTGGCTTTTTTCTTTTTATTTGTCATTATCGCCCTCGTGGTGCAAATCAGAAAACCACCAGTCCCCGATTTAGTACAAGGCAGCGATCTGTGCGGCAGCAGGCCCACGTGACTGGGAGTGTATTTCATGCACTGGAGTCTACTTACTCCGTCATATTTTGCATTTGACTTTCATTACTATTAATGGCGCTTATGAATGCACATTGGTTGGAAGAAGATTCTGTTGAATCTGTGCATTACCAGAGAGATGGGGATTAGCTTATTTTGTGTCTGGTCCCTGATGGATTTCACTGTGCTATGGAAATACTGAGCAATTAAATGAGAAATCAGCATTATGAACATGTACCTGCTGGGGGGGGGGGGGAGGTGGGATGGTAAATGGAGTAGAGAAAAGGAGCACCCGCTCAAATTGCCATCCCTTTCCCTCTTCCATCTTTACATTCTGTCATTTGGGAAATGTTACATCTTCTTAGACCATGGGCAACATGGCCATATAGAATAACACATGGCATAAAAGGGGCCCATCCAGCCAAAAGTGTATCAGGGCCGAAGGTGTCTACAGCCTATTTGGGAAGTTGCAGTTTGCTAAGTGAAAAGTGGAATGATATAAACGTAATGTATTGTTTAGTGCCACATGAATCAAAGAGCTTGGGATTGCAGAGTGGGAAAATATGCATCAGCTCAATTTATCGTCCGATGCAGTTTACTTGGCTGAAACTTTTTTCTTTATAAGTTTGAACTAACATTTAAAGATTGGGAAATGTATATTAAGAAGCAACTTTTCATCTTGTCTTGAAAAGTCAGAAAGTCTAACAACACGAGACTGCCATTCCCTCGTGGCAGCAACTGACCAGAGCTAGGTGCCTAGCCTTGAGTTCTCTGGACGGGCTCACCTGCTTCCTTTAGATATTCACATTTCTTATTTTGGTACATGGGGGCTTGAGGTACAAGTGACTGCAGGTTGAGTGGTCAGGGAAGTTTGACATTTGAACAAACTTTACCAAACAAGCTGTGCATAGTTTCCTGGTATTCTACCATGATATGATTTCAGATGGTTCACATTACTCATTTACAGCCTTTTTCTTTTTTGTATTAAGACATGTCACTCATAAAGGTTGTTCTCCTTGCCATTCGGAAACACTTTTATTGTCCTCTTCGTGGTTCTCAGATCAGTGTGCATTTACTAATAAGACTTTTGTCATTCTTTTTAAGTCTCAAAATCATTTTAATTAAGCCTTTCTTCTGTGAAAGATACTGGAGTAGGTACCTTTCCCACAAATCAGCTCTTTTTCACTTTCGTAAGGCAATCGTCAGTGGAAAAGGATTGACAGTAGAACATTTTGCCTGACTGAGGTCTTGTTGGGAAATGGTGTGAAAAACAGGTTACTGTTTTCTGTGGCTGCCGGCCGTAAGTGTTCAGCTTGCTCTGAATACCTCTTCCTGGGGTGTTCACTAAGGGTTAATCAATGATGCTGTTCCATGGCGCCATGCTTCTTACCAAAACCGGAAGCAAATAGTGTCTAAGGGAAGTGAGTAGGACTGCCAAGAGAAGCCCATTTCATGAGTGTGAACTAGATACCTTTGGCCAGGAAGTAGAAAAGCACTGGTGCTCAATCTCTCTTTTGCTCTCTGTAAGAGCCAGCCTGTAATTTTTCATGTTACTTAGCCGTAAACATCTGTGAACTAACCCCCCTCATATACCACTGGGACTCTCTTAAAAGTGATACAGTATGAATCTGTCAATGAAAATAACTGCTTTGGGGAGCATGGCTTGTAAACCAGGTGAAACCTGGGACCTTTCTACCTTGAGGTTGGGGATGGTGCAAGGTTATGGTGGTTACTGGAAGAAAACTGGCTCTCTTAGTGGGAATTACAGGACAGCGAGAGCCTGGAATCCTTGGTTAAATGTGGGGAGAATGCTCATAACTTCAGAGTACACTCAAAGCTAGCAAATATTTATTGGATATATTCAACTGGGGAGTCCTCTATTTATTGACAGGGGCATACATAGAGATTTGGACTAAAGTCCCAAATTGTCCAGCTATGTCAGACTGAGTACAGGTCACTTTGTTTTTCCTCTAGGATACTGCTTGTGGAAACCTTTTTTTTTTTTCTTTTGGAAAAAGCCTAAACTAGTGTCTCTATTGTTATGTGTCCTTTTCTCCAATAAAAATGTTTTAAGAGAGCAAGCAGGATATCAGTTGGTACACCATCAGGTCTTGGGAACTGTAGCAATACAAAAAGCAGCTCTTCTGAGGAACTTTTGGGGATTGGTAAGAGACAAGTGACTATGGATTAGGCCATTTGTATTCATCAACTCAAAGAACAAGTTGGGGAATTTTGAAGTATCATAAGGCGAGTAGGAAAAAGTATAAGAGGAAGAATCCAAGTCGCTGTTCTATCTACAGAGACAAAAATCACAAATGTCTGGCCTTGAAAATCATTGGCATTTCCAGAAAGTATTTCATGACGGACTTCAGTTGCAAATGTGCCTTTTATGGTTGCAGGGTGATAAAATGCCACAATCCAACTCCAGAGCACAATTAAGGGCTTGTATGATGCAGCAGGCAGCCATTCCACACTTGAGGGTTTTCGTTGTATAATTAAAGCAAACGGAGAGGCAGGAGGCAGGGAATGAAGTGGGGGAAGAGGGTCTGGCCAAAGCGTATTCCGACGTGACATTTTCTGATGTCAATAACCATCAAGAGCCTGGCTGCTCTGCTCATGAAGACAAGAATGTCACATGTCAGTCACAGTGCTGCTGAGCACCACTGACATCTGAGAGAAGCAATGTAGAAGCCATGTGGCTTACGCCCACCTTCGCTCTGGCTTTAACTGTGCTTTCTTTGTGTCCGAAGTTTCTACCAGATTTTTGATGAGTACTGATGAGAAAAAGAGATAGCAGGTAGTGTGAAATTTCCTCCTCCTTTTCAAGCTGGGATTCTAGGACATGCATAATCCCAGAGGAGTAGATAAAAATAACACACCCGAGAGAAACAATCTCAGAAAGACTTATATTTCTGAGAGCCATCTTAGGCATTTCTGGCCCCTATACAGTACCCATGCACAGTGTCCCTACTACAGTGATGCACAGTGTTGTGTAAGCATTCTAATGTGCCATCTCTCCATGAGGTTCTTTGTTGCTACATTTACATCTTGTAGCAAACCTGCCTGCGTCCTCTAGCTGAGGTTGTAGCGCCCTTGGCCTACCCTCAGGCCTCCCTGGCATCACACAGGCAAGCAGTTGGGTGAGAAGAGCACAAATTACCCCTTGCAAAGAAGGGAATCAGGGTTTCAGCTTGGTAAGAAGGCCCTCCCCCCCAAAAAAAGCCCTAGAATGTTTATGTTCCTGAGACAGGCTGTCACTTTTGGTTCCTGCATAGTTCTTAGGAAGCATACTCACCCACTAGGAATGGACGATTTGTGTTCTAAAAGATCATTAGAATTTCCTCAGAATATATTAAAACTTTTTTTAATGTTACAGTTCTGAGGAAAAATATGGAGAGAACTTGTGCTTTATAAGCAAAAGCTGAATTTTAATGGAGTGAAGTTGCTTTAACTATTTAGAGAGGGCTTTTAAAAAATAAACAGCTTCACATTTGTGGTATCCACCGGACTTCTACTTAGGAAGAGAACGATTTTCAGCCTTCATTCTGTACTTTCATATTTGGCATTGCTCTGACGTGAATAATGCTCCTAAATTTATAATTCCTGTTGGCTGCAATCCCTCTGCAGGCTTCCAAACTCTAGACTACAGGTTGTCATGGCGTGGACTAGGAGAGACCTTAATAACTGATGAATTTCAGATAAGTTTTGTCCCACCTTCTTACACAAACTAATGGCTAATGGCTGCCTGGAGTGCTTTTTAAGAAGTACAGGATGGCAGCTTGGCAGCGTCTGGGTTCAGTAGAAACCAAAGTGCTGACAAAACCAGTGATGTCTTCCCCTACACACAAAGGAGGAGAGGGGGTGAGTGTAAGGAGTTTCCTGTCACTGATTTTGTATAATCTTATTTTCTACAGAACATGAGAGAAGTGATTTCAGGGACTTCATTGACCACAACACACAATACTTGTGCTGTGTAGAATATCCCAGGGTCTTCTTCACTACTCCAGGATTCTGTAACATCTCCTGTTCTGTTTCCCATTTCAGTTGAGATTTTAGGTGTGGTTCAAAGCTTTTCTCGGAAAACAGCCTTGCTTGGAAAAGGCATCAGCGTGCTCTTAGGCAAAATGTGCTCACCTTGCTCAGCGTCCTTGCTTCTAGGCCCCAGAGTGCTTCCAGGAGCGAGGTATGCTGCGAGATGCCATGAGGAAAATGTTTCATTTAGAAGCTTCTCCAGAGGGATTAGAGCTGATCAGGGATGTCACTAGTAATGCATACCACAACTGGAATGAAGTATTGATATTTGTAATTAATTATTTGATAGCTATCCAACCTGCTGGGTTGTATGTAGGCTCCAGAAAAGCAGTGCTTGTCTTTCTTCTGTGCTGTGTCATTCTGAGCCTAGCATGGAGCTTTGTACCAGTAGCAAGTATAATCTTGCTGTGTGAAGCAGGAATGGACATCAGCCCCCCCCCCCCCCCCCCCCCCCTCTCTCTCTCTCTCTCTCTCTCTGACACTGGAAGTCAGCCCTTAGGGTTCCCTAAAGACTGTCGGGTTAGAATGATGACTAGTCCATGTGTTATTTTGGTCACCCTTTGCATTAGTGTGACCCTTTGAAGGACAGAGGACTCATCAGATGACTGCCCTGTGTTCATCTTTGACTCATCATTAGCCATTCTAGTCAGTCATCTGGAACAGAATTTTTTTTCCATGTCTCTTCTGTCTTTCCTTCCTCCCTTGCTCTTTTCTCTCCTTCCTCTTCCTTTCTTTCTTTTTCTCTATTTTCCTTTGCCCTCCTGTCCTCTCTTCCCCACTTACCTCTTTTCTTCTTTCTTTCTTTCTTTCTTTCTTTCTTTCTTTCTTTCTTTCTTCCTTTCTCCTTCTTCAAAAAAATTTCTTATAAAGACCTCTTCCTCCTATAATTCTTATCTGGAGATATGTGGGCTTAGTTTTGCTCCAGTGACTTTCTTGTGTTGTTTCTTTCTTTCTTTGTTTCTCTCTCTTCCTTTCTTTTTTCTTTTTCTTTTTTGAAACAGAGCTCCATTTGGTAGCCCATGCTGGTCCTGAACTCACTATACAGCCAAGGCTAGCCTTGAGCTCACAGCAGTCGTCCTGACTCAGCTTCCCAAGTGCTGGGATTATAGGCATGTGCCACCACATCTGACTTTACAGTGACTTTCTAGAGTGCTGCTCTACCCAGTATTTCTCCCTTGCAGTTCACTAACCCCACTGGCAATTCTTTGAAGGACTCTGTCATACTCTTCCTGCTTCAAAACCTTCTCTGGATCCTTGTTTCCTTGTATTTGAAATTAAACTTCTGTTTGATTTTGGTAATACATTGTAATCCAAGCCCACTCTTCCAATCCTAATATTTAGGGAACATAAATAACATACAGTATGAATAACAGCTCTTGTTAATTGAGGGCTGACTATGCACCTGATACTGCACTAAGTGCTTTTTTCCTGTGGAGTTTTACCTGTTGCTTCTGACCTCGATTTATAAATAAAGTCTTTGAGGCTAGAGAGGTGAAGTAACTCACCTAAGGTTACACAGCCTGTCAGTGGTAGAACTTGGATTTGAATAGAGGTGGCCTGATGCCAGAGCAAGGACTCTTGACAGCTAGCTCATGATTTTATGGCTTGTGTACCTTGTATATTACCAGAGAGGGATTCTATAAATTCAGTGGTACAGTACTAAATTTGGTGATGTCTTAAGACACTACTTCACAATGGGAAGAAAGTATAGCATGTAGCGCATCTATATATCTTATTTTATAGAGCACAGTTTCTCCGAGCAATCCCCTATCTGATCTATGTTCTAATATTTGAATTTTTATATCATTTCTTCCTCTTTATTTTCAATATACACGGGGGAAAACATATTTATAACATATATCTTTTCTCCAGTACTCATTTACTTTTGTAACTTCAAAAAGTACTGAAAATTATCAGCTGGAAACTATTTGTAAATATACCAATACTAGAGTCTCTTAAGATCTATTAAGGTATCTCTGAATCCAGAAATGGCTAAGTATCGGTAGGTCATTTGATATCCTGACAATATCTGTGTGTATATGTGTGTACGTTTCTGTGTTTATATCCATATATTATGTGTGCACTTGTGTGTTGTATGGGAGGTGCAGGAAGAGGACAAGATGAATCATGTTTTCTTAGAGACTTAAAATGTTAGTAGGCTTTGACCATAGCTGGTTCTAGTCCGTTGGTTGCTTTGCCTCAGCATAGCTGAATTCCAGCCATAAGAAGTCATGCTGGAGAGGAGATTTGCTGCATGTGCACATGGTCCCTGATGTGATGGGTCCTGTCTTCACTGTTTGGGTCCAGCCTCTCACATTATCATTCTTCCCAAAATGTGTATGCCTACGATGAGTGTCTGAGTGGCTTGCAGACACTCCCAAGTACTTATGTTCATTCTTTTTATTTTCTTTATGTCCCAATACAGCCTCTTGCCATCAGTAACAGGTGATTATTTTCAGTTCTGTCTTTTCTTGGGGGCTTCACACTCAAGATCTTCAAGGTGGTTGACATTTTCAATTAAACTCTGCTCAGTCAGACAGACATACCTTCTCACAGAAAACTGTCAGGAGCTGTCTCCTATCCACATGTTACATAGGTAATGCTCATAATAATAATTGGTTTCAAGTCATAAGTAGCCATACTTTCATCTGGAGTATTCTTGGGATGGTAGTCCCCTGGGTAGAGTCCTCTACTGGGAGCAAACTTCCTGTTGGTGTCCATCCCTCATTTGATCAGTGGGGGGCAGGAGACTGTAAGAGCTGTGTGGAAAGAGTCTGCTTCATCTTCCAACATTATAAAAAGCTGGGGCCACTGGTGGGTTATTATACATGCCTATAGTCCCAACAGCTTATGAGGCTGAGGCAGGAGGATCACAAGTTCAAGTCCTACCTGGACAACTTAGCAAAATTTTGTCTCAAAAGAGCAGGGGTGGCTGTGATTGGAGATTTACTTCAATGTGAGGGCCTTAAATTTAATCTCTGGGCACACTCTCTCTCTCTCTCTCTCTCTCTCTCTCTCTCTCTCTCTCTCTCTCTCTCTCTGTGAAACCTGGTACCTAATATGAACTTCCTGTCTTTTTTGTCTCCCCCCAAAAAAAAATATTCCCAGGAATTATAGCAACCAAATCGCATAGCAAAAATGCAAGCCTAGGCTTTGGTCTCAGACAAACCTGCCTTTAAGTCTCAGTGTCACTACTTACCAGCTGGCTGGCCTCAGGGAAGTTGCTTTCCCACTCTCAGCTTTTGTGACCTTATCCTTTACATTGTGTTAACAATAGTTTAACTTAGAAGCATTAGAAAGAAAAGTGTCTAACTGGCCTAGATCCATGCAGCTCTGTAAATTGCAGCCAAAGCTATATAGTGACTCTTACTATCCTCTAGGCTATCACCTTCCTGATGTGGGGCCTCTGTTCTTTGACAAATCCTACCTTTGGTTTCAGCAAATGTGCGGATTGAGAAACCTTTCCGGGCACGTTAGGGAAGTTGTTGCTCCTCTTTCAGGTGAAGCAGTTTGCAGGTGGTGATTCTACTAAATAGAAATGGGAGCAAGGAACACTCTCCCAGAATACACCAGGGCAAGGTCAAGTGCTACAGCTACCTGCCAGGTAAATGAAACACCTGCATTCGTGGAGATACTGGCTGTAGATCAGGAAAGCACCTGGGCAAAGTCATTAATTAGAAGGAAGACAGGCGATTATGAGTGTATTTCTTGAGACTGTGTCAGGGTTCTGAAGAGGAGCATTCAGACTCCATGCTGCAGGGTGTTTGTTAGCTTGGCAGTTATTCCTGTAAGGGACCCTGGGCTCTGCGCCTCTAAGCACAGACATCTACGACGGAAATTTGTTAGATAATTTATGAGGCACGGGCTCCTTCTCAGCCTTTCTATCTCAGGAAGGCAGGCGTGAATGACATTCTATGAGTACTCACTATTCACTGATTGGTAGCTTAAAAAGGAGAAGACTCTAGGTTTTTTTTTTTTTTTCCCTTATAGGGCAATTTTCTACTTTTCTACATCTGTAGTCCCAGCACTTTGGAGGCTGAGACAGGAGCATTGCTGTGGCCAAGGTCAGCCTGAGATTCATAGTGAATTTAGGACAAGCCTGGACTACAGAGTGAGAACCTGTCTTAAAAAATTATTTTTCCAATTAATTCCATTATTGAACAAGAAGCACCAAGATTTTCAACTCCCATGCCTTTTGCTTATTCTGGTCTCTTGATATACTACACTAATTTTTTGATCCTCAGCTCTACATGCTTTACCAGCTGTTTCTAGAAATTCTTCCCAGCTCTCTTCTTCTAGGCTCACTGCAGGTGTCTGGCCTGCCTCTGAATTCCCATAGCACATGGCCCTATCTCATGTGACTTTCAACTTGTACTTTAAAAGACAGAATATGTGCTTATCATCTCTTGCTGTCTGGTCCATAAAGTTTGTTAGGATTGGTTTCTAGTTCATCTTTATGTAGTCGTAAGACTCAACTTTTTCCTGTACACGATAAGCACTCAGGTATGTGTGAGGTACATGAGGAGCAGCACAAAGCTATCTCTTTATTTCTATGCATAAAAGAGCACCTAGTGTGCCAAGTCTCAAATGTACAACAAGAAATAGACGAACACGGCTCCTGTCCTTTTGCACACTGGTGAGAGAAACTTGGGCAGACAGCAAACACATGATGTGTTAGGTAATCCCAGGTCCAAGATGCTGGGAATGCTTGTGGGAGAGCGGCCATTGCCTCATCTCTCACAGATCATGAGAGACTCCTTGAAGCTCACATTTGTGTGTATATCCTAAAGGAAGAAGAAGTTTGGAATATTATTGACTAAATGTTTGTGTGGCCCCAAAACTCTTATAAGTCTTAACCCTCAATGTGGTAGTATTTGGAAGTGAGGCCTTTGAAAGGAACTAGGTTAGGATGAAGTCATGAAGGCTCCGACCGTGGGATTAGTATCTTTATGAAAGGAAGAAGGACCAGAACTCCCTCCCTATTGCCTTGAGAAGACACAACAGAAAATCAACCATGTACTGTATGCAAGCCAGGAGGGGAACTCTCACCAGAACGGACTCTGTCAGCACTCTGATATTAAGCTTCCAGTCTCTAGAATTGTGAGGAATAAACTTCTGATATGGCATGTAAGCCACCCAGCTATGGTACTTTTTCATGAAAGCCTAAGACAGGTGTGATAGTGATGGGGAAACCGTGGATGCTTGAGACACTGGGATGCAAGAACTAACTTTGCAGGAGGAGGAGGACACACAGTTGATTTGCTAGACTCCAAGTACATTGTAGTTCTGGAACATTGAGAAAAAGAGGAGGAGGGAGGAAGGTTTAGGCTGCATGGTCCATCACAGCCAGGGCATGAGATGCACTCAGATCCATGTTAGAAATGTTGGAGTCACTCTCTTAAGAGCAAAAGGGAATCATATGGTTAATTCAGATAATATATTAAAAACTTCACAATTTTATATGGCTGTTCAAGATCCCTGGGTAAGGATAACAAGTTTCTTTTGAATTGAACTGAAAAGTGTTTCAAACTAAACAAAATAAAATGCCAATGTCTTGACTCCAGAAGCGGTCTAAAGCACTCGAGGCAGAGTTACAATTCCTCTTTCAAAGCCGTGGTTTGCCTTAAAGCGCAACGTGCGAGGTCCACTGAGAGATATTATTCTCCCAGCTCTTGCTGGCTGCAAGGACCTGTGGAGGGTCTCTTGAAGTGAATGGGGTTGTTTCTCGAGAGGTGCATTGAGAAAGTACAATGGCCAAGGGGGCGGTAGAGGGGGGCACTGCTTTAGGCTTTCCCCAGTGGGTGCCTGATGAAATATATCTTGACGTGTCATTGAAGTGTAGAGCCGTGCAGCCCTATGAGGTCACCTGTCCCACCCCTGCCCAGGCAGATTATTCCTCACACTTTCTTTCCCAGCTCTTTGTCCAGTGGCTTTGTGCACCTCAAGCGATGGGGCTTCCACTGCCTCCCTTGGGAACCCATTCCGCACTCAAACAGAGCCTGCTCCTAAGACGGCAGCTCTGCCATTCGGCCCAAAGCTTTCCTTTCTGTAATTACATCCCGTTCCTCTCTGCTCTACCCCGGTGCATGACCTTGAGCAATTCTTTCCCTTCATCGGTGTGCCTACACCTTTGCTTGGGGAGAGTATTTGATCCTTGGTTCTTTTTGTCGTCCCCGAGCTTTGCTGATTCCTGGCTGGTGCTGCAGGATCCCTTATAAGTAGCTCCTGCTGCTGTTCCCTTTAATCCTTGTGGCTTCGTTGCTTTGATTTCTATCCAATTTGCCTATTTCTTTCAGGACTACTGAAGGGCCCAGAGTGAATTCTAGGCTTCCCCCCTATATTATTTATTAATCTTTTATATGGAAGACCTTCTCAATGATGCTAAACCAGGTTGGGTGGAAAATAAAAATCTCTTTGAAAGACAGAGCTGATGTGAACTCCCTATGGTAGGACTCCGGGTACTTCAGAGAAAAATGAGTTTGACTGTAAGGAAAAGTACTGCTACTCAGTTCTCTGATATTCAAGCACCTGTACTTTTTTGTACTATGGAGGACACAGAAAGCATAAATTCAAGGCACAGGTGAATCAGAATGACCCTCCCCAAACACTTGTCACTAAGCCCAGCCTGCTCCCCAAGGCCAAGTTTTTGGATCCCCCACCCTACTTTGATATAATCAGACGAAAATATTCTGTCCTTCCTCTGAACTACCCTCGGACTTTTGCAGCTTACTTTCATGGTACTTCCTGTTCTCTATTTTATTCATTCACCCCTTCAATAAATCTTTAGTTGGTACCCACTCTGCTTATGATATTGGGGGGAGTAGACGAGTAACACGATTAAACCACAACATGAAATATTTGCATTTGTGGAGTTTCCAACCTAGAGAAGAAAAGCAGAACATAGACATAGAAAGACGCTGAGGGGCTGAGGGTGTAACTCAGTGATTAGAGCGCTTGCCTAGCAAGCACAAGGCCCTGTGTTCAGCTGCATAGTAGCTGGGTATGGTGGCACATGTCTGTGACACCAGCACTTGGGAGGCTGAGGCAGGATGACTGTGAGTTCCAGGTCAGCCTGGACTACGTGGTAACTTCGGGACCAGCTGGGACTGCAAAGTGAGACCCTGACTCCTCAGTTCCTCCAAAAGGAGGTGCTGAGGGGAAGTATGCTTCGAAGGCTGGGGCTGTGCGGTAGGAAAGGCGTGGGAGTTTTGGTTAGTCCCATTCTAAATGTGACTGGAAAGAGGGTATCCCTCAAAAAGCCCAAAAAGCGTGTCTGTGTTCGTAGAGAGCACTTACATGTGTCAGAAGGTATGCTGAGCACTTGGTGTGTGTATCTCACTGAACAACAACTTTAGGAATGGTTATTACCTCCATTTACCAAGACGGAAACGGAGTCTCCTTCTAATCAAACATCTAACCCAAAGTCACATAGCAAGCAGGTGATGGAGCTGGGGCACCCCCTTTGGTGTGGATTCTGGATTCTTCTGTGCACAGTGAGATGTGTATAAATCATTTATTTAACTCTGAGATGGGAACCTGAGGCAGGAAGCATGGCTCACAAAGCTGTGAATCAAAAAGCATGTTCGTATCTCACCAGCTCACCTTCCCTCTGTGCGTATTGACAAAAAGCAAGAATGAGATTATCAAGGTTTTTGGACTCTCAGACACCCTGGGAATATGTACAGAGATTTGTTATTAAACTGGTGGCTGCAGAAAGAAGATGGAAAACCAAGATTCCCCTTTTTCCTAAAAAGAACTTTTTTGTTTGTTTGTTTTGCAATCCAGTAATACCATGTAATTTAACAAGTGTATCAACTGGGTAGAACTACCGGAGGGTAGAGAACTCTGGCAAACCTAGGAAGATGGCCATCCAGTGCAAAGATGACAGAATAAAATGAGAAACACTCACCGTCTGCACTTTGGGGAAACCTCCATGTATTTGGCAGCTTGTTGGTATCACATTGGTATTATCTTGTTGCAGTAGTATGCCCGGAATACAGTAGGTATTCATTATAATTGCTTAAATGAATATGGGGCCACCACTCTTGATGGATTTTTTACTTTTAGGGGGTGATTGTGTTGTACAAATGTGCTCCAACCAAGAAATGATTAATTATATAGTGGTGGGATGTATAATTATTTTTTAACAGAGTCACTGAAGGGTAGAAAATAGTTTGCCTTTCTGTATATGCCAGTTTCTTGTGAATGACTTTGAGAAAATGGTCTAGTTTTTTCTCTACTTACACTTTTGTATAACAACAGGCGTCTGTTGAGTGTATGTGCATGGGGGCATATATGCATGCACAAGAGCTTGGAGCAGCAAGTGTGGTGTGTTCTACCGCCTGGTCTGTTCGACATTCCCTTCCTATAATCTGTATGTGGCTAGTAGCTCCTGTCCCCCTGTCACCTGGGAGGCACGCTGGGCAAGTTGGGTAGCTGTGCTGCAGAAAAGCACATTTGTGTCACATCTCTGGAATGTATCCTCAGCTTGCTGGTGCCCACGGGCTGAATTCTTGGAAATCACCTTAACTGTGCCCTTGGAGCACAGCTGATGGCCAGCTGCTACTTACAGGCTTTCTTGTCTTGTCTTCTCTTACCAAGAGTACCGGATGAGGGCCAGGGAGGTGGATGAGGGGCTCATGCCTGTTTGAGCACTTTCACTGCAGCCAAGCCAAAAATCTGAGCTCATCCTTGCACGAAGGTAGAAATGAGTGCTAGTTTTTCTTTTTAATAGATTAGAAAGTATAGTGCAGCCAGTAATATCTTCGGTTTTGAAGTCATCTGTTTTGTTTGCATGCTGAGAGAATGACTTTTGGAGGAGTTAACCTTTACAAGTCTGTTTCCTCTTCTGTAAAATGGAGGTAATAGTATCTACCTTGTAGACTTATTATGAGTATAGTTACACATATATAAAATTACACACACACACACACACACACATATACATTCAGCATAAGGCCAAGTATACTTTTTTTTACGCTTCCTCTTGCAAAGACCTTCAGTGAGCACTGTGGTCCAGACACTGAATTAAGGACTCCATGCATCACCCCATCACCTCATTTATTTATGTTTGTTTGCTTATTTGCTTATTTTTCCAGTATCAGGGACTGAACCTGAGGCCTAATGAGCTACATCCCAAATCCTTTCTATTTAATTAATTAACTAATTAATTAATTAATTTTTGAGACAAAATCTTGCCAGATGGTTCAGGCTGAACTCAAATTTATAATCCACCTGTCCCAGCCTCTCACAGGATTACAAATGTGTCCCTCTGTGCCTGGCTTCATTTGATCCTCAGAGTAACCTACTAAGGAGACCACTGTTATTTGACTAGATAGCTTTCAGGGATGCTAGCTCAAGTTGAAGCCAGAGTCTGCACTCAAATATTTGTCATTGCCTATACAAGTCCTGTCTGAGAGTTGAAATTTGAATGGCTTATTTAAACCCTGTGTCCAGGTTGGGTATGGAATGTACCCAAAGAGCCTCATGTATCCTCATGTATTTGTGGTGGGATTGTGGGAGTTAATTGGAATGATTTAGTCTATCCATTTCACCTGCTGTGGGACCTAGTTAGAAGTAGTGGGTCACTGAGGTGTGACCTGGAGAGATATAGCCTTGTCCCCCCTGCTTCTTCCAGGTTGCTGTTTGCCTTCTTTCTGCCCTTCCATGATCTGATTTCTTCCGCTCCAAGCCTACAGGTTATAGGTTGACCTGAGTGGACTGAGATCTCTGAACTGTGAGCCAGATTCAATGTTTCCTTTCTTAAGTAATGGGCATCAAGTATATGTCCCAATGACAAGAAAGTGACTAAGATGCTATGGGAACCTTTGAACTTGAGAGTTGGGAAAAGAGATTAAAAAGGAGACTCCCAGGTTCTTTTAGAGGGGAAGCTTCTATTTCCTTTGTCGTCCAAATGGCTTCTCCTCATATCTCTATAGGGTAGCATGTTATATAATCTTCCAGGTAAGTTGGAGACAAGTCTGATGATGGTGGGGTTGCTATCACGTGTGTGTGTGTGTGTGTGTGTGTGTGTGTGTGTGTGAAGTGCTCTTCACTGACAATACAGAGGTTGAATGAAGACATGCATGAAGGAGCTGGTGTGCTCATCAGTGACACATGGCTCTGAAGTGTGAGTGAACTTTTATAAGCCACACAGGAGAGTCTATGTCACCATCATTATAGGTAATAATACCACATACACTTTTATACATTCACCACACATACGTGTTCTTATTGGAGCGCATCCAATTTATTCACTTTTGGATGTTTACTTTGAAATAAAACACTGTACTAAACATCTGTCATTTCTCTAGCTGTATGTTGAGTTCCTTAGCCTTTCCATGCCTTTTGAGAAATAAAATAAGTGCCCATTGGCTCAGAGAGTTTAAGTCACCTGCCTAAAGTGATAGAAGCCATCAGTGATAAGGGACAGAGCAATGTGCCCAGGTATCTTTGTTCTCAGCTCTCCTTCCGCTTCCTCCTCGCGGCTTTGAAGAGGTTAAGACAAAACAAATAAACAAACAATCTGTGAATCCTTTGATGGGTAGTTTAAGTTCATTTAATTTACTTTCCAGTAGGGAAAAATCTATATTATTTTTCTGAGCCTCCCCAAAGCCCACATAAATCCAGTTGTATTAAGAATGTGATTGGAAAATGTTAGGCAAACAATTTATTGATCTTCTCTATAGCTGACGAGGTAGCTTGTATTGTGCACCTCTTCCTGTGTCTTCATTTTAGTTGTAATTATGTTATCCTTCAGAAGGCTGATGCTTGCTGATTGGTGAAGTTTTCTACCAGCAGTGGGACCATCCCTTCCCTTATTTAGTAGGAATAAAGCATTTTCAAATATTATTTTAGAAAAAAGAAGCTCAAAGAAAAACATTTAATTAAACATGAAAGCATTTTTATTTTTCAAAATTTAGTAATATCCAATATGCTTAGGTTGACAGTTTTTCATTGATTAGAAAAATAGCAAACTAAGACTTGATACAAGGATTGACTACTGCCATGTAGAACCTCAGTCATTGCAAAGTCATTTAGCCTCATTGGACAGTGAAATGGCTTTTGCAGTTGTAAGGGATCAGATAACAGTGTCCATCACTCAGTAACATAAACCATAAACTTTTAAGGAAATATCCAACAATGGGGATCCTGGTCAGTGCTTGAAATACTTTTGCACTTAAAATGTTGCTCTCTTTCCTTGTATGCCTCTTCAGGAAATTTTATACAAACTGAGACTATTACTTTGATATGAAATATGAAGAGAGTAACTTTTATTTTTATTTATTTATTTACTTTTTATAATACTGGGGGTTGAATCTGGAGCCTGAGCAGCCTGTGTGAATACTCTATTGCTGATCTAGTGCTGAGCTGCATCTCCAGTCCTGATAAGGCTTTTTGTTGTTGTTGTTGTTCTTGGGTATCAAATCCAGGGCCTCCACACTGAGCTGTATTCCCTTTTTTTTTTTTTTTTTTTAATTTATTGGGCCTCACAAAATTGCTTAGTTGTCCCATCTGGGCTTTAACTTGTGGTCCTCCTGCCTCAGCCTCCCAGAATGCTGAGATTACAGGCCTGTACCACTGGGCCTGGCATGAAAAAGTATTTTAAAGGAGTGTTGTTGGGAGTGCTACCCTGAGATTCTCATAAGAGCAGATTTCAGCATTTTGTCATACTCTGGACTTCATATAGCTGAACAAGGATGAAATTAATAGAGGAAAAGAATGCATTGACTGATTTTGTTATAAATTATATAATGGTAAAATTATGAAACTTTAGTATCTAGTATGAATAATATCTGAGAATATTTTAAAACATATATTAAATTATTTGAAATTTTAACATCTAGAAATGAATAGTTTTATAATGTATAAACATTAATATTATCTTTCTATCTTTCTGGGATAACAACTGTTCATACTTGTTATTCACTGTGTATTCTTTTACTTTTAAAACTTACATAAATAGGTGCATTGAAATCTGAGAGTGCAAGAACATGCCACATGAATGTACGTACAGAATTTATGGAAATCCTGACTCCTCTTTTGCCTGCTCCTTTGTTATTTTCACTACTATATATTCCTCGAGTACATGTTTCACTATTACTGTAAAATATTCTATCATGTGGATATACCATCATTTGTTTCACCAATCTGTCAAGTAAGACATTTAGGTTTTAAATGTTTTATTACTCTAAATAATGCTTTGATGAGCATCTCTGATTTCCTTATGATAGATTCCTAGAAGTATGGTCATAGGATCAAAGGACAGATGTCTTTAAGCCCTGGTTGCTATTTCCTGTGCCAGCCTGAGGCCCCCCTCCCGCCTGCCTAACCTTGCTCCTTGGAATGGCTATTTCACCGCATGGTCCCTGACATGGACAACTTTCATTTATGGGCAGATTTGCCCTCATACTGACACTGTCTGAGTGGCTCCTGCAGTTAAGGTGAGAGAAGAAAAGTGTAGTAGAAAAGCAGTAGTTTAAATTCCAGGCAATAAACCAAAACTGGCAAAAGTATCTGCTTCTCCTAGAAACTTCCTTTCCTTAACTTGTAGATGGGATTTTTCCCAATTCCAGGAGGCTTGGCCTCAGCACCTCCCAGCCTCCTGGAGTACTAGCAGCCCCAGCCTGCCAGTTGTGTGCCCACGCTGCATTTGTGCACATGAGACAGGAATTGAGAGCTTTTGCCACCTTGTTAATACTTGTGAGTCACGCTCAAGTTTTTCCTATGCCTCATCCTCTGATACAAAGCAGGTGACTTCTCGCACTCCTATACAATACCAGAGCACTTTGGGCTTCTTCTGCAGCTAGCTAGTTGAAAAAATGGTATGTTGAGTCAATATTTGGTTTACTCCACAATACTGTTGTTTAAGTTTCCTGAGATGTATTAGAGAGTTGACTAATAATTTTGATAAACACAGTCTTTGAGAGTAATTTGAAAACCTTCAAGTTCATTTAATTTAGCCCCACCCCTATCCCGGGATCAAATCAGTCTAAACTGGGGAGTCAATGAGTAAAGGAAATATTTTCCTCCCAATCACAATAGTTAAACGAATATTTTGAAAAAGTTTTTGAAACACCTGTTTTTCCTGGTTTGGGCTAGTTGGTCAGTACAGGAGTGGGAGTATGTTTCCTTTGCTGTGAGTTAGTAGCATCTTTATTGGAAGCATGGTGGTGTTACTACTTTGACCTGTGAAACCTGGTGGGGTTTCCCTTCACTTTACAAACAAAACTAGTAATGGGCATCTTTTTAAAAGATAATTACTGTAGACTAAAGCCAGATAAAGATAAGACATGAGACCTGAACTGCTGCTTGCTTGGATGAAGGGTTAGTCGGACACAGCTTTGTCATTGGCATTAATTGTCTTTTTCAAAGGAATACAGTAAGTCATAGAAACATCGTAAAACTTTTGAATTTATGTGAAATACAAAAATAGACCAGCAGGTGGGTAACCTAGGAAGATAGTCTGTTTTGAACACAGAGGCTTATCCCTGCTCTGTCTCTGACCTGGATGAAATGATTTTGCTTGATTGACCTTATTGGTAAAATGGACTTACCTTCTTTTGACCTCTTAGAAATATGAAGAAGACATTTGCAATTCTTAGGAAGGTACTATAGAAATGTATTAAGTGATAATCAATTTTCTAAAGTGGGTCATACGGTAAGAATTGTATTTGGAAGGCCAGAACTATGCTGAAGGAGAAAAGTACCGGCCTACTCCGTTGCGGGTGAAGTTAAACACTGAATCACGCACTGGGACTTGGCCCAGCTGTTGAGGGGCTTGCAGAGGCTTGAGGCAGGGACAGCAGCAGCTCTCCCATGGTGGCAGAGCAGCACAACCCACCACGTCATGGCGGTGCTCTGAGGAGCACCTTTCTGCGCCCACCCCAGTGATTCCAGCTCTCCTTGATTAGTCATTTGCAGGCTCATTTTTGTTTTGTTCCTTCCTGGCAGGGTCTGTTAATTACTAAACATGGAAGATTAAAAAAACCACACACAGTCTGAGCCTCGTTTGCTAAAGTTTTGTTTTAGGTCCAGTAATTTGAATTGGCAGCTGAAAGGGGGAAAATGCAACAGATACACCTGACTAGCCTGCATGTTGTGTTTCTAACACTCCAAAGTACAATGCTTATGGTAATGAATTTTATCTATTACGAGGGAAAACAATCACCTTTGATGACATTATAGAATAAACACATTTAACAGCATGCTGAATTGCTGAAGTATCATTTTCAACGACCTCATTAGTGTCACTTAATTAAAACTTCCTGCTCTTGACTTTGATGCTGGTACAGACAAAAACACAGAGGGAATTGAGCAAACAACAGAAAGGGGGGTGCATTTGCTAGTGATAAATCACAGAGGTTGCTAACGAAACCAAATTATGTACCTTTTTCCTGCAACTCCGATAAAATAATACGAAACACACAGCAACTTTGCATCAAACAAATTAATCAGCCGTCAGCAGATTTGCCTTATAATAATCTTTTGCACTTATTGATCATTTAAAAGGGGGGTGCTTTTTTTTACCCTAGTACACAAGCATTAGGTTGGTGATAATTAAAGCCTCAGCTTCAGAAATGCCATAATAACCGTTAATTAGCAGGATGCTATTTTCAACGTAATTTGCTAATTAGGCAGTGAGCTGGTATAGTGTATATACCTAATTATGAAGGGTCTTGTGCTGTAACACATGTGACTGGAGTGTAAATGACACCATTAGAGAGGTCCTAGCAGAATTTTAAAAAATATAGTTTGTTCAGAAGTGCTTAGTTCTTTGGGGACTTCTTGGTATAGGGAATATTAGTCTTGGTTGTTTTGTGTGAGGCTAAGAAGGGGAATGATTATATAAAAAAACACATTATTTTATCTGGACTTGGGATAGACAGGGTTGCATATCCTAAAGAGCCTTTATCACCTGGTACCTGATACCAGGTACCTGATAATTTGACACTAAACTTCTGCATACTACACAGTAAAGAATTATTCCCCATTGGCCTGCCACACGTGTTTCTTAGGACCAGGGTGCTGGGCTATAAATCTTTTCCTGCAACACGTCTTCTCTATCTTGACTTTTTTCTGCCACACACTGATACTCTGCAACATGTATCTCCCCACCTCTCCACCCTGCCTTTCTTTCTAATCATAAGAAGATTCTACACTTTTTTAAAAATGAAGTTTGTTCCTACTTGTTTTTCTTCCCCAGCTCATTTTTTAAACTCCCTTGGTTAAAAAAAGAAAAAATATAGAAGAATGATAAAGTATGAAAAGTCAGGGTAAGCTCTATTGCAAAAGTCTCAAATTATACGCATATTAGCGATATTTATGAGTGCAAATTTGGCTTTTCAGCAGAGCCTAAGTAGAGTGAGATCATTTGCAGATATATAAACTGGCTTCCTGGATCATAATAGCTGATTTCTTTTAAATGTTTTACCTTGTTTCAAATAAAACTATATTTCTTTATTCCCTTTAAACGAAATGAAAACTTAATTCAATAATAAATGAGCTCCAGAGCAGCACAAGAGTCACTTAACTTAAATCTTTTTGTAGAGGTTCCCACTTAAGCAGCTTGAAAGACAGTAAATCACGCTGGAGAACGGACATCCCAATTTCATTGCTGTGCTGCAGAGGGCTGAATTAATGGCTTTCTCTTTAGAATGTATGGATGTGCTTTCCAGCTGCTGAGCCTGACAGTGTTATAGCTCAATTAATGTGATTTTGATGTAATTGCAGATAGGGAGCGTCATGTCGAAAAATTATTTTTTTACATAAGAATTACATTTTATCATCCAGATGTAGGTGGAGAAGTGCTTTTTGAGGCAAAATATGATAAAATAACAGGGCCTGTATTTTTATTTCTTAATTATGTTTCTCTAAAAGAGGGAGAGAATAATAAATGTACATATCTACCAAGCACGTACTATGTGCCATGCACTGTGTGGGGAGCACTCTGCTCCAACATGCCATTATCATCGCATGCCTGTGGAGCAGGCCCTATCGTCACTCCATGGTATAGACGAGAAAAGTGAGCACAAGAAAGACCAAGCCAAGGGGCTGAAGCCCTTGGGTGTTTAACATCTTTAGATCTAAACTGACCATGTTATGGGTTGTCTTTGGAAATCCTCATTAGAGGCCCCTGGTAGAAGACGATAGAATCCATAGATATGTAAATGTTTAGACAAATTTCCTGGAACATGATAGGACAGTGTTATAAGAAGTGGGTTTATCCAGAGTGCCTCGATGGGAAGTCTAGGTTTGTAACTTTCTAGCTATGTGTGACTTCATACAAGCTCGTTAACCTTCCAGCCTGAGTTTCCTCAGCTGCAGAGAAAGAATAATAATGATGGCTTCGTCGTGTAATTTGTTAAAAAGATTAAATAAGAGAATCTGGGTGAGGTATTCAGAACAGTGCCTGGAACTGAGTAAGTGATAGCCAAGCTCCTCTTAGCTAAATGCAAGCCAGCAGGGTCACTGGTCTCAACCAATGGGAGAATTTTCTTTGCCTTATTTTATCTGTTGGGTGCAGGCTGCCTCTGGGAACTTGACCATCAATGTTTTCTGGGAAATACACATAGGGGCATTTAGCATAATATGAGCTGTGCCTACTGGCATTGATATAAAGAAGCCTTCCTTTCTTTGGAGCCATTTTGCTGCATTATTAGAATGGATAATGATAATAGCTCAAAAATGATAAGCTGTGATATTGGTATGTGCATCCTTATTTGTCAACCCGAGTTCAGCCTATGTCATAAGAAAGCAATGACTTGAAGGCACTATCTGGGCATCAAGGAACAAGAGAAAAAGAACATGGTAGCTTAAGAACGGAAACAAAATTTGGTTGATCCTTCACATTCACTATAGAAAATCCAGTTAAGGAAAGAGTCCAGAGAAAACCAAAGATGACAGTAATTATGATTATGGCAGTAACAAGCATTTAGTGAGTGTCTATTATTTGCCAGACACACTGCAAAATTATCCCAATCAGTGCTCTTAGTATCTTTGTGGATAAGAATTAGTGTTACCTGTGCTTGCAGTGGAGGAAATGAGCATCACAAAGGTTAAGTAATTTGCTTAAGGTAATAGAGACTGTGAATCTTCTCTGCAATCTCATACCTCAGTCGTTAGCCAGCATTGCTCAAATGGGCTGAAGCCACCTCAGATTTGCCCAGTGCAGAGCTGGAGTTAGCTGGGGAAAGACATCTAGATTAAATTTACTTCTTGGAACTCCTGCACAACGAGGAAGCCTTGCTTTTCCACTGGAATATCGCTCTGTAAATAATAATGTCCTATGCTTGTGGTTGCGTTGATTGAGTTGCAATTAATAAATTACTAAAGTCTTTATGGACAATTTATTAAGCAATCTGTCATGCGCAAATACTATACCATATAAATCCCAGGCATTTTCCTTGCTGTGAGTCAATAATTTAAATATGATACTTATTTCTAATAATATACTGAATTGGAACATTTTAATATATAATAATCCTAATTTGTATGGTGATGCCATTGTTTCTATTGTTGCCTTCTGAATAAGTATCTAAAAATAATATAAAATTTCACCATTACCAGGATGCATCTATATAACGAAAACATCACCATTTGCTTATAGATAAATCTGAATTAAAAATGAGCTAGATGTTTGGTGTAATTATGGAAAAATACAGATAGAAGTGGACAAATACTTATGAAAAGAACTTACCTTAGAAATATGATCTGCATAGTAGAGGCACATTTGGATGATGGAAGTATAAATATGGTATGTCAAACTGATCTTACTTGCCTTTATGATTTTTGCCCTCTAGTAATCATGAGTTTGGATCTTATTGAAAGACATTTCTTCTGCACAATTTTCATCCCTTTTCTAATTTCTCTCCACCTCTATTCCAACAAACTTTGTTCTTGGACACAAGGGTACTGGGATACTGGTAGTTGCACCTTGAAGGATGTCTACTCTGATATGTTATCACATTACCTCCTTCCTGAGAGCTTGACATTGTCCTATTTTGTACAAAATGGGTATATTAATTAGGATTAAAGCAAATTGAAGTCAGTCCTTTCATCTGCATCCATCACAACCTGACCAGATAATAGAAGCTTACGTCAGCTTCAACACATATTGTATGTTTAGGAAGTTGGCGGTTTGTTCACTGGTTGGTGATGAGCCATGGTGTTGGGTCTCCAGCTTCTACTTTTTTGCTGTGCTATCCATGGCTCCAATTCTGCTGGAGTGTCACCTTGAACATCCACATCACAGAGGGTGCAAGAGGCAAAGGGAAGGTGACATTTAAGTTACATTTATCCTTTTTGTGCATATCCACTTGTCAGAAGCAGTGCCATTATCATAGGGGAGGTCAGGAAATGTGGGCGGCTCTATGATCAGCTTAATATCAGGAAGCCTATGACCAGTAGGCCCTCCACCGCCACCAGCCTATTTCACATCCTAAGAGTCACAGAATCTTTGATGTTCTGAGGGAAACTGTGTTATTTCTTATCTGAAAGACATACAGAGTTGAGATTTTACTTGTTGTTTGAGAGAGTTCAATTACTTTTTAAAGCCAGATATTTAAGAACTCTAAGAATCTTTCATTTTAAAAACTCAGTTTTTTTCTTTCATTTATTAAATTATCATGTACCCATTCAACAAATATTTATTTATTTCTTCTGTACTAGGGATTGAAGTAAGGGCCTTCACATTGAACTAAATCTCTAGTTTATGTTTTATTTTTATTTGAGACAGGGTCTCATTCAATTGCTAGGTTGTGCAGGCTGGACTTGAATTTGTAATCCTCCTGCCTCAGCTTACCAGAATACTGGTATCATAGGTTAGTGTCACCAAGGGAGGCAAATATTTATTGTTTATTTGCTATATGGTTGATTTATCCCTGAGAGTAGAGAAATGAATGAGACAAAGTTTCTGTTTTGCTAGCTCTTTCATTCCAGTGAAAGCTAGATTTTGTACAAGATCAAAGTGATACATGCTTTGGGGAAAAAAAGCAAATTGATGTAATAGCAAGTCAACTTATGGCCAAAGGTAGGATTCACTTTGGATTGGGCAGTCAGAGACACTCTTTCTCCAATGATGAATTTTTAGCCAATCCCTCAGTAGGGAGGAGTATTTCAGGTGACTGACATAGCCATTTACCGGTGCAGAGACCCTAAGATGGTCCTGAGTTTAGTGGACATGAAACGCAGAAAGAAAGCTGGGCAGCAGAGGTGGGAGATCGCCTTAGGGAAGCAGGTGGGAGCTGGGACACTGAAAGGGCTTGGGTTCCCTTCTAAGGGTGGTAGGAACCACGCAGGAGGAGGATAAATCCTGAGGAGGAGAGACAAGCACATGATTCGGCATACCATTCTAAAACGATGATTCTGGGTACCACAAGAAGAAAGGCAGATGAGATAGCACAGCACGACTGCTCGTTCCCCAATAGCTGACACAGGGAGAAGGGAGTCAGTCGCCTTTTACTTCTCCCACCTGTGCTAAACGATGGAGACCTTCTGCGCAGTGGAATCTAGACACTTGGGTTCTGCCAGGTACTCTACTGTGGAGTTAGCAGCACGCTGCAAGTCTTACGGGCTAAAGAGACATGCGGTAAAGTGTACCTAACACCTCCTTACCCTAGCAGCACCATTGCATCGGAAGGCAGTAATGGCAAACAGCAAAAAGGCAGGAAGCTACAGGTGAAAAGAGATGACAGCTGTCTAGTCATCTTCCTTCTTGGCAAAATGCTTATTCACCTACCAATGGAGCCCGCGAGTTAGCCCAGTGGGGGAAAGTTAGGGGATAAACAATTAGATCACTTGGAACACCTGATTTTGTCTCGTAATTCTCATAAGGTGCAGTGTTTTATAAATGACACATCTGGGCCTCAAGACGATCTCAAGGGCTTCAAAGAGCAAGTGATTAGGGGAGCACAACTCTGTGAACAGTTTTCAAGGATGATCATTAAAATGACGCTCCAGCCAAAGGGTGGCGAGAAAGAGCCAGGGTTGGTAAACAGTGTCCAGGTTGGCTTTTGAGCTCAGAGATGATCACATTTAAGTCTTCTTCTGATGTGTTCTGATGTACTTGGTGAAATATGTGGGTTTTTGATTCAGAACCATGGAGATTTGTTTACAAAAAGAACCTTAAAGAGTACCAGACCATCCCTGGTTGGATTCATGGAGTGAAGTGTGATTTATTTGCTACTTTTTGCATTTATGCTCTTCTCCAAAGCTGACTTAGTATACCCCTTTGGTGTAGTGTGCTAATTTTCACATCCTTCCCTACCCTGCAAAACACTTTCATTTCTTGCCCAGTATTGCTGAAGTTTAGTTGAGCTGAAATGGTGAAACAAAATTAAATTTTCTGTTTGAAATCAAATTGAGTGATCTGAGATCCACCCCCCCCCCCACAAAGTTAGAGAAATTTCCTTACGATATTTTGAAATGTTCATATTTTCTCTTAGAAATGAAAGATGGTTCATTTTTCAACATTAAGTATGGGGTGAGAACGTTAGAGGAGTTGTAATCAGTAATTCCATGAGAAAAGGGAGAGAAGAAGATGATTTTACAGAGAGGATAAGGTCGGGCATTTATTTTTAGTGTTAAGATTTGCAGGCATCTGTTAAAACCTTTAAAATTTCTTCTCTGTTGGGAGGAAAAAAATTTCCCTATTGGAAGGGTGGGGACCTAGAGAGTTGTAGAGTAATAACAATAAATTGACAAAAAGCAAAACAAAACAAATAAAAATCAAAAAGAATCCTCTGATTCCAAGCAGCCTACCTCTGGCTTGATGGAGAGGCTCCTGCTCTTCCTGGGGCTTCTGGAGCCCTCTAGAGAGGCCCCGCCCCAAGAGAAGCTTTCTGCATTCATGTAGCCCCTCCAGAGCAGGCAACCTAATTGGCTAATTGTAGGCTCAGCTTCACTTGGGCTGCAATTAACCACTTACTTCTTTGCCGATACAAGTGGCCACTCGAATCCTTAAAAAGTCCATTGTGAATTCAGCTATTTGTGTGTTCAATTTTACTTGGGCAGAGGGGAGTTTGAAAAAAATAAAATAAATGGTAGTTTTCAAAATAAAATCCCTTGGTAGTCTGGTTCTGGCATTTTCACTTCTGAAGCTACAATAAGGGGGGAAGATTGTTCACTCTCTTTTAAAAAAATGTATATTAAACGTAACATGCACAGATATCACATTAACAAGAGACTTTATTCATTCTGAGTGTCCTTAATGCAGAGCAAGATGTACCTGCATGTTGGTTTTCAGCTTCATAACAGTCTGTAAATCTACTTTTCCAAGCCTCTATATCATCTGTGTATAATTTAATTTGCTACTGTACCTTTCTGTAGAAAACAAATGTGCTAATTTCCAGAGTGATGCATTAATTTTCTTGTTATCGACAAAATTCTGGAGAACTGGGGGATTCACTTGATATGTCTGCCCTCCACTGCCTATCTTGGAGAGAAGTGCAAGCGCTATTGTTTTCACTGTTCCTTTTGATGTGGTTGGCTATTGTTCTGCTGGGTCAAAGGGACCTACCTGGGAGATGACAGATGTGGGCACGCAGCCACCAGTTTTCCTTAGAAGTGCACAACAGCAACCAAAGAAAGTCACCTAGTGGATACTGGCTCGAAAGTTGCTTTTGGGGGGAATTCCAGGAAAGAGACTATGACCTCTGTTACTGCACAGTGTCAAGGACAGATGGGAAGAAGGTATGAATCAATATATGTCAACTGCACAGATGGTATAGCCATACAGTGTCCACATCCTGGTTTTCTATCCTCTGAAACTGAAATTAATAATGTCCTCATTATAGGCAGTAGCTGCCAAGCAGCTGAGAGGGGCAAACACAACCCAGAGCACTGCTCTGAGCAAAGTCTTGGAAATAGAAGTCTCTCTCTCTCTCTCTCTCTCTCTCTCTCTCTCTCTCTCTCTCTCTCTCTCTCTCTTCTTTTTCTCTCTTTTTCAATTAAGAATGTTATGGATTAGATCAAAAGTGGAAAAGAAACCATCTTTTGATGTCAAACTTTACAGATTAAATAAGCTAAAGATATCAAGACTGTGGTTGCTTCTTGCTTTGCAATATTTTTATGCCAGCAACTTTCTCCAGGTTGTACCCATGCCATAGAGACAGGATTAATTCCACTATTCCAATTACTGGGCTCTGGGTGTTGAGGATCTCAGACCGGAGTTGGAAGTGGAGTGGAAAGTAAAAATAAGCAACCACAAGCCACCAAAACAAGTATTGGCACATCTCTACAAGCTCCAGCTAGTAATGATGAATTCAGTATTCAACACATGGACTAATTAATGCACGCTAACACATCCCAGTGCAATTTGCAAGTCACAGATTGCATTAGGTGATACAAATGACTCATTTGTGAACCTGAAGGATGACCTTTGGCAAGACTATCTGCTGACCTCAAAAATATTAAAGAAAGGTTATTTCACCTTGCCATTGTCTCCAAATGCCAAAATAGCCCAATTAAAAACCTTGACTTGGAACCATAGGAGCAGATGCGAGTCCTAAAGGGCATTAATTATTTTCAGTGTCAGCTGGTTGTATAACTGAGGCCAAATGAGAGTTTGGAAAGCTATTAAGGCACTGTATTACATGCACAAGGTCTAAGATTTGAATTCAGAATAGGACGTAGGTTTCATTTATTTAGGCGAGCTGTATAGAATGTGTACTGGCTGTCCCACGAAGGAGGAAGGGCTGATGTAGGTGAAATGAAACTTTTCCCTCTTAGCGGGGTATCTCCTCTGCAACTGTTCATGTATTTTCCCAAGTTGATTTGGAGAACCACCGTTACCTACTGTACTGTTAGGTCAAAAGCATACACACGTTTGATATTAGTTCACTTTTGAGTGGACTTTCCCCCTGTTCTACAAGTCTAAATACTACAGTGATCTGATAGTGTTTTTTAAAGATACATACCCAAGTTAGGTTCTCATGGCTTATTTCTACATTTGTGTTAACAACGCTCGGAGTTTTAGTTAAATTTATGCACAAATACCATGGCATTCTTGATACTTCTCCACATCTGTCCGTTCTTCCTTAGGGGAGTTTTAGTGAGGTAAACCAGTAGTGTGTCCTGTATTAAAAGAAAAGAGGCAAGGGCGATGTTAGTTGTAATTGGCCTGTAGTGGTCTTCGTGACTTTGGGAAAGGGCTTGCCTGCTGCTGGTGGTTTTCTATATACTAACTTTCACAGCGGACACTGGCTGTCCAGGCCAACTGTGCGTTCAGGTGGCACAAAACAGAAATACTGCAAGGCAAGGGAGTGTCACATTCATTTTAGCTTCTTTGTAGCTGAAGTATAAGATTCTGATTTACTCTCACCTACAGTTGCAAGAAATGGAAAAATAAAGTGTCATGACTAGGGAAAGACAGAACGGTACAGTAGAAAGCCCAGGGGGTAGAAGTCACAGAAAGCTGGGTTGGGTGCTAGTTTAGTTATGTAGTGATTGTGTGAATTTGATCATGTATGCTCACTCTTCACAGCTTCATTGTCCTGATGAAACCTGAGAGGTGCACTAAGATCACATGGAGTCACATCTATGTACGTGTACATGTCATGTGTATGTATATACAGCATGTGTCAGAAGAGGTGTGATAATATTGTGACTATTATTGTTTTTTTTTTTTTTATTTCAGAGAAACTAGAAAACACTTTCCAGGACTTTTGTTCCTCTAGAGTTCCCTTCTTGTATCTTTGTGGGACTCTGTAAAACTACATGATAGAAAACATGGTCTGGACATCAGAGTCCTGCTTTCAAATTGTTCTTCACTTGGAAAGTTACTTAATCTTGATAAACTTCACCTTCTTATCTGCAAATGGTAATAATAATAATACCTACTATAATATGTACTTATGGGGACTGAATGACATAACGACTGCACATGGTGTTTGGCACTTGTAGGAGTGTGATAAATGAAGCCTTCTTGTCCTTGATTCCAGAATGTTCTTATCCTTTGTCTCCACAGACATTTCTAAAGAGCATTGGTTTTCTAGGCTAGTTTACTGGTGTATTATTTTAAAAACTGTGCACGCTTGTTGGAATACATCTTCCCTAAACATTGACAACTTCAAAGTTGAAGAAAGACCAACTTTCCCGTTTGGGATCTTTATATTTCTCTTTTATTTCCCAGAATATTATTTGGTGATGTCCCAAGTTACAGATCAAAGTGTGGCAGACGTGAGATTCTGGTCATTGGCCTATCAGATAAGGTTGATTGCATCTTTGAGATAACTCACTCCAGTGTTTCCCGCTGTGGTTACTTAGACCACATGTTACCCAAGTAACATGAATACTGTTCCCTTCTACAAGGTTGTTATTATTCTAAAATGCCATTTAGTTTTTTTTTTCTAATTTCATTATAGCATTCTCATAAATGCCAGCAGCTAATGACAGCGGGTTTGTTTCTTGCTCTTTGGGAGGTGACCACCCGTGTCAGCATTGGAGGGTGTCTGCACATCCTTGCAGGCCCAACAAGTGGTAAACAGATGGAGTTTGAATACAGAGCTGAACTGCCAAGGAAAAAATTTCTGTTATTTCACAAATGAGATTTGTAGTAGCCATTTGTAAAGAACTGTAGGCTGTGGTATATTGGAGAGTTGGCTCCGTGGATAATGAACGTGTTAGCTAAAAAAACATACAGTATATATACGTAAGCAACTAATTTTTATATATGAGAACATCCTTAACTAAAATTTTAAGAAAGCAAGCATGCACTGAGGCCAAGGAACCTGGGTTTTAGCAGAGGTCCCTTCTTCCCACTGACCCCAGGGTATTCTAAGCATAAATAGTCTTTGAGCCGTACTTTGGGAGAAGCTGACCCAGTAAAGAGAGCCTAACTTGCCTCACTGTGAAAAAGGTCAAATGGCACAAGAAAACCAAAATAAACAGCCTATGGTAGCTTGAAGACTTTATTTTTGACAGTGCCATTGGAAACCTTAAAAAATTCTCTTTTCTCAGATGAAATCAGATGCAGAACTATAGAGAAAATCTAACCAAGGAGAACTGCTCTGACTGAAGAAGAGGGGGCCTAGGGCATGGCCACTTGCACTGCCCCCATCTTCAATCACTCCATTGTCTGCACAATGTTCTTGGGGTTTTCTTTCTCCTTTTTTTCTCAAAGTGGCCCATGTTGAGGGCCTTGATCCCTATGCAGAAGAACTGCTATCTCACCCAGAGATTGAAGGTCCTAGTCTGGCCTTGCCTCTACCTTTCTACATGGTCTTAGAAAATTTATTTGACTTCCCTGAGTTTTATCTCTTGAGGAAAAAGAGGGCATTGGGGCCACATCATTTTTTTTCTCTCAGCCTTCCTTTACTCATATTATCTTTGTGACTTTTGCAAGATGAGTAGCATTCCTTATTTATTATTTTCCTTTATAATAAATTTACTCAATATTTTTTTTACCTGAATAGTAGTAACTCAGGATTTGAGCTAAGCAATGTTGTCTGCGAAACAAAAAGTTTGATGCAGCACTTAGGCTTTTTTTCAAACTGGTACACAGAAAAATAAATATATAAACACTAAAATATGTAGTACTGAAAATGCTTGTGTGTACAGCTCTAGGAAAACTTTGAGCTGGACTATATTCTGAAGACTTCCTTGTTTCAGTATTCAGAGAGATTAGTATCCAGGTAGGTGTCTCTTGTTATCACCTTGGGAGTTTGCAGATTGGGTATGTTAGAGAGAAAAACAAAGGAATCCTCTGGGTATTGTAAACATCTGAAAGAAGTGGAGAGAAAAAAATTACTTGTGTTGCTGGGAAGACTGAAGAAGCTTGAGGCTTGGAGTGTATGTACAAAGGATCTAAATGGCTCAAAGACAGTTTTTAATATTAATTTTGTGGAGACATAGGGCCACCAGCTGCTTAATTTTATTTAGGTCTAATAGGGAGCTTAATAACCAAGAACATCATTGGTTTCTTGTTTGTTTCTTTTATTGAGTGTCAAACAGCTAACAGCTTTTATTACAGATCTCCCAGGGCTGAAGTTGGCTGGTTAGGATGGTGGTAGAGTCCAAGGAAAGAGCCTTACCCCATCCTTGTCATGTTTGAAAACTGAGCTCTGAAGAGATGGATTTCAAGAGTCACATTGTGGGGGGCAGAGGATGCTAAAGGATTGCTTGGGGCACACATTGCAGGATGAAAGACAATGTTTATGACCTGCTTGTTCCATGTGAGGGGGAAACAATGACTCAAAATGTGTATCTGCTGAGCTGGCTCGGAAAACGCACAGACGGCTTTAGCAGCCATGGTGGTCCGGAGCAAGGAAATAAAAATGTAATTGAAAAGTGAGAGAACCTATAGCATAATTAAATATGGCAGCTCTAAGCACAGACTTATAAAATGGAAATCAGCCCAGAATACATGTTAGGTTAAGAGCTTAGGATCCAGAAACAGACAGGCTCTGATTCTACCCTCAATTCTGACAGTTTCTGGTCATGATTCCTAATCTTTCTGAGTTTTGGTTTAGTCGCCTGTCAGGTGGGCATGATATATACTTCCAAGGTTAGTGTAAAAGTATTTAATGATTAAAATAACTTTGCACAGTGGCATGCAGAATTTTAAAAATAAATTATTTATTTATCACCATCATAATTATTGTGTACTGGCTCCATTTCATTTAATTCTATAAAATCGTTTGAGTTAGGAAATACAGCATAGAGCTGAACTGAGACTGATCAAGCTCTAGTGTTTTCCAGTAAGTGCCCCTTGTGTGCCTCCAGTGCTGCATTCGGAGGACGAGGATTATTCTGGTGAAAATGTTACCTGATGATTTCGAGATAACCTTGACAGGACCTTGTTTTGATACAGAATCCTAAGGTGTCAGGGACAAAAGACCTTGGATCGATTATTTCCCTATTTCCATCCTTGGTGTTGAGGTAATTTTCAGTGGTATAAGAGAAGGAAGAAGTAAAGGCCCCTGACTTGATTGTACTCTGAGAGATTAGGAGCCTCCTGGTCAACAAGGGAATCACCACACTTGCCAGGAGTTACAGGTGTTGAAGGCAGGAAAGGTCAGGTCTGCAAGGACATGATGAACTGGGAAAACCAGGCTGTTACTATCTATTCATGGAATTCTGGTATTGTTACTGTGAATTTTGTGATCAGTTTCTAGAAAGGATAAACTTAGTTTATAACTTCTTTTCTTGTTTCTACTTACTTTGTGTTCATCTAACAACAACCATAAAGAATGCCAGAATTCTCTTGTGATATTAACCCTTTCCCAGCTTTCTTGCCTTCCTCAGTGGTAATGCATGGGACATCTATTTTTTTTTAAAAGGCCACAAGGTATCCATACTGTTTGTGCCGTAACTCAGAGCCTTGTGAGCATCTCAGAGGACCCCTGCCTTCCCATTGCTTTGTATAAATGCCCAATTAATGTCATTTAAAGAGTTCTTGTTCCCGGACTATCGGAAGGCAGAAACAAAAGAGGGGATCAGGGATGGCCCACCGCCACTGCCATGTCCCACTTCTGTGATGCATTAACAGAAACTTTGTTCCACATGTCTTTTCATTGTCTCTTCTTACATTTATCCTCTGACTATTGTTTCCTTTTGTTCCAGCAACAGCTGGAAACGGTAAATTTGTGTTTTCAGCCAATGTTTTCCTTTGCCTTGGCATTTCTAAACATTTATTTTTCTATGAGCCAAAAATACTAGCAAAGACATTTTCCAAATGATCACCACCCCACTACTGCCCTTAGCCCTTGGAGGTTGTCCCTTTAAATGAGGCCCCTAGAGTTCACTTTCTGAAGTTCATTAGCTTGTGTTATCAATAATTTAGGGTAATACTCCGGTGGAGCTTGAGTGCCTGGCCCGCCCCGTTTTCACTGTCAGTTTTCTCATAGCCTGGCAGTCCAGTGAACTTGATAAGTGTCCCATCATCCTGTTAATCAAATTACTTATGAACTAAAATTGACAGTTTTCATTAATTATAAAGGATTATTCTAATTGCAATTCAAATTTATTCATTTAGAACAGACGGCATTCAGTAATATTTCAGGAAATTTGCATATTAAATGGAGAGGGTCGTCCATTAAGTATGGTAATGTATGCATATTTCCTTATTTTTAACTTCTAGGCCATATGCACTGCTGCTACTTCAGCAGGTGAAAAACCAGAACGTGCTTAATTTGTTCAACAAACACAGGGGCCAGAGCACATCTTTTGGCATGGGATACTGGCACCCTTCTCTCTTTCTTCCTTCTGCTTTTCCATTTCCACCTCCCACAGCCCCACACACAGCCAACACCCTGGTTGATCTTTCGAAGAAACTTTTTTGATAAACCTGGGCATTTCCTCACCTCCCCTCCTTTTCTTTTCTTAAATGTAGGCACAGCTGGTAAGGGTTGATTGAAATGTTTTGCCATAGAAGCTGTGTTCATTAATTTCTTCAAGATGCTGAAGTAGGCATTAAGGTTGCCGGCTGGAGTCCTTCCCTGTGACATGTGGAACAGCAAGGGGCCTAATAGTCAGCCTTGTAACATCAACTGGTTACCCCCCTCGTGCGGCATGAACCTTTCCCCTCCAGTGAAAAATGAACCTGTCTGAGACAAAAGCACAAACCACGCATGCAATGAGACAGTGCCATTATTCACACCCATATAGGCTGTTTTCAGAGATCATTAAAAATCATATCTCCATGATATTAATAAGCACCTTTCCCGATCCAGGTCCTGGGTCTTTAGAGCCACCCCCACCACCTACCTAATCTGAGATCATGAATCTAGGAGGAAAAAGTGCATGTGAAACGAAGGCTAACAAGCTGGTGTGGTGGGAGCCACCTGGATTTTCAAAGAGCTGGTGTGTCCCCACCTTTTCTGAACCTACACGAGTCCTAGTGGGGAAAGAAGGGGTGGGTGCTCCCAGCCACATCAAGGTGTGTCTGGTGAGCTGTGCTTCTTATCCTCAGAAAATATTGATATCTGGTCTTAATGATCTGAATAAAGCATCTGCCAACTCATTCATCTCCAAAAATCTCACATTGAGTAACTGGTTGCTCATTTAGCCTGGTTTCAAGTAGACTTGTTTTTCATTTTCTGCAGTTAAGCTAAAAGCTTTGTTGTTTTACATACAGATATTTTATTTGCAGAGCATATTTATTTCAGTCTGTTTGTATAACACTAGCGCTCTCACGGCCATATGTTATTGATTGAAAAGCCTCCACAAACTCAAATTCTGAATAGACGCTGTGTCCTTGGTGGGTGTCCGAGAGGCAGAGACGGAAGGCCCACCCGCTACCTTACCAAACCTGGGTGAAGGTCTCTTCCACTGCTCCCCAACGCCCCCAGCCACAGGCAAAGCAGAACTAGTATATAGCCTGGTTAGCACCATAGCTGTTTGCACAGCTTCTCCCCAAATCTCAATGGGAGCAGGCAGTGCCCGGCTTCCTATTTGCTGGGGTGCAGCCATTTCTGCTAGAATTACTAGGAAAGATGCCGCAAGAACAGACCACCAAAGGCTATTTTAGAAACACTGATGGAAAATTCTGAGAAATCATTCAAGCCCACTGGTGTGTGTTAAGTCAAGGGAAATTTCCCTCCTGTGTAACATCTTTTCCTTCACTTAGTTCAGCTTTAAAACCATGAAAGCCCTGGTCTTAATCCTATTTCTGATGAGAGTTAATTTTCAATGCAAGTTTTAAAAATTTTAATTGTCACTGATTACTCTGACATGAATTAGTAAAATAATATAAAAGAATGCTACAAATGATTAAAGTAAAACTTAACAACGTATGCCTTTTAAAAAAATCCCATAACTCTACTTTTGTTATGGGAAATATTAAGTCGCATAATGTGACCCAGTGGTATGGGATAATTGCTTAAGAAGCTGTATTATACAGATATTTTGTATATTACATCCTCATGTGAAGTATTTCTGGGGGTGAATTCCTCAGCAGAGGGAGGCTTTCTCAAATGGATGTTGATTATATCAGAATATGGACCGAACACGATGCTGCAGATAGAAAAGGGGCACAATACACCAGGTATCCTCTAGAAATATTGAGGAAGATGGCTTAGGAGTTGCTCTTGCTGTCAGCATCCATGCCACCTACAAGGATGTCTTATATCTACTACTAAATGCTACACACACACACGCACACACACACACACACAGAGAGCGAGCAAGAGAGAGAGAGAGGTGGATAGCTAGATGATACAGAGTGAATGAAGGGGATGAAACTTGGCAAAGGGAACTAGCCTCTCCAGGATCCATTTTATCACGTGTGAAATAAAGCTTGTCTTCTTCATGTAGCTGTTGTGCAAACTTCTTGAGACCTGTCTGTTACTTAAATCCTCCTGTGCATCAGAATCACCTGAGAGTCGTTACATCTGGGGTGGGACATTGGAATTTGTATATCTGAATATTCTCAGGTGATTTTTGTGATCCAACAAATGTGGAAGGCATTAGCGTACTGTGTGGTAAATGCTCTACAAAATACACTTTGTTGGGGGTGACAAGGCTTGTGTGGGAAGAAATTGGAAAGTAGTTCCATAGTGTACATACACTTACCACAAATTTTAAATTGGGTAATGCCCCAGAGTATAGTATTCTGAGATTTAACTGTTTCCTGGAATTTGAACTCTGGCCTGGTAATTTCCTAGGATCAGTTGATGAAACAACATCAACAGATGTTGTCTGAAACTGAAAGTGCTAATGCAGAAATGGAATCTGGCTATGTAAGAAAAAAGACTTGTCTACTGAGACCCACACAGTCAGGACTGGTTAGAAGAGCTCCAAGTCCACAGCTAGTGCTTTTCAACCAAGTAGCTAGGTGATTCTGTGAGTGTTCTTTATACTTAAATAGATGGTAGAAGTGAAGCTCATTCCTCACCCATTAAAGAAGGTAACTTGGAGAAATGGGAGAGAGGCCGATGTCCTGTCTTTGAAAGCACACAGAAATGACTGTATTTATCAACCATTATTGATGAAGAGCTACTTCATACCACGTTGGAGGAGGATAAACTGGATAACAATGGGATGACAACATCAGGTAATCTAGTATCAGTGTTGCTTAATAGTTTCACGCTAGCTGCCAAGTAGGGCTGAAGGAGTGGGTGCTGATATTTTCCACTCATAGGGGTTCCAGCCAAAGTGAATGCAGGAGTAGTAGGAGCACGGTACTTCCTCAGGATCCCCCAGGCCTATGTGAAGGGTAAATGGGGCTTTTAAGAGATGCTGATTAGTAGGATTTGCTTAGAGTATTTGCTGTCATAACAGCAGACACCCTGTTGTGTAGATTGTGGGGATTACGCAGTGTAGCTTGCTTTAGAAAAAAGAGACGAGTTTTCTTTCTTTACATCTCAACCCCAATGACCAAGAGCAATTAAAAATAAGAGCAAAACCCAACAAAACTCTGTCCCCATCACTTTTTGTTAATAATTTCGTTGTAACTGGTGGCCTGCTAGCCTGGTCAGAGACAAATTAAATGGTTACATCTCTGACCTCTGGGAGCTGACAGCTTTCGTTAATTATGAAATACACAAAGATAAATGAGCAAGCACTGAATGTTAGAAGAAGGCCCATATATTTTGAATAAAACACTTGTTAAATTTAGTTTTAGTATTCAGTGATTTTGTGAAAAAAAAAAAAAGATCTGTGGGGATTTTTTGCTCAGCTGGGTGACTTGCTGAGGACAATTTTCTGGGAATTGCTGCAGTTTCAGGATATGTCCCTTCCATGACTGACAAGAGAAGGGATCTTGTAGCATGCATTGGGAGGAAATTCTATCTTCTGGGCTGTTAGCTTCCATTCACCAAAGGAAACACACTTCGCTTTGTGATAGAGGGGGCGTATTTTCCTTTTGAATATTATACTCTGGAAAAGTAGATATGCATCGTAAATAGAGTTTTGTGGACTACTTGAGTGCATTTGTGCTTTATTTGGGGGGCACAAATTGAACTTTTCAATTTCCTGTTGAATTGCTGCAGCAGGCTTTGCTTTGGAGACATTCTTGAAGTTTGCAAGATCCTATCCCAGTTATGGTGGTGTGCATCTAAAGAAAACAAGGCTCGCAACCTTTCGGCCTTTCTCTGAACCATAAAAGTTGTTTGTTCTGAGAAATTCTTAAAGATTGAGACAATTGAAGATTAGTTGAGGACATGTACTAGGTAATTTTTTTATTGACTAAAGGGAGTCACACCTGAATAAAATATATGTTTTTTAAAAAATCATCTTTACAGATTAAACACAATGTATTTTAGTATAGGATCAAATTTCACCAGAATGATTGAAACTCACATCTCCTTGAAACATTTCTTGTTTTTTTTTTAAATAAAGCTTTCTTTACTTCTGCCCCTCCCATAATTATTATTTTTATCAGTCTATGTTTGCAGTACATAACGGTTAAATTCAATTTGGGGAATTGAAAACGTTTTCAAGGTGAGAGGTACGTTTAGCATTTAATGGTACCCCACCTTCCTGGACACAGCCTCTTGCTGGCTTGCTTCCATGCATTTCAAATACCATTAAGGAAAGTTAAATGCATCCTTTCTAAAAGAACTATTAACAGAAGGCTGAGTTTTTGTGGAAGGTAACCAACATGCAAAGGGCATTTATTACTACTTCCACTGGCACAGTCTTCCTCGTCTTTGGAAGGTCTGCCCTGTGTGGCTACCATGTTCCTGAATAGAATGGTGAGCATTTATGCCCATTTTACGCATTAGAATACTGAGGACAAGAGAGGGACAAATAGTTTCTGCTGGCTTCGGAGTCAGTAATAACATGTCAGGCTTATTTCCTAGCATACGTAGGATACCGCCTTTTTATTTCAAATGCCTGCAACTGAGAAAGCAGGATATACACATCTGTTTATATTAGGAATCCCAAAATTTATTCTGCTAGTTCTGGCTGTGGTCATTTTTCTGGGCATTATGTGATCTGTAACTGTAAAAACTCTTACTGTGTCCAATGACACTTGTCCTAAAGTCAGAAGAAGGATGAATTCCTCCTGACCCAATCAATGATCAGAATGTGCCCCGAAGCATGAGTTTTGATCACCCTTGATTTAGTATGTGTAACTTCAAATGGTCCTAATGGCCATACAATTATCCGGTCCACTTTAACATGCAACCAGGGTCGTCCGTGCTCTAGTTAAGATAGAGAATGCTTCACACCAGCCTTTGTTGTTAGGCCTTTGTTTCTATATTTTCTAAACTAAATGCAAACAAAACCCTACCAAAATTAGAAATACAAACACGGGCTGACCTGCGCGTGCACGTGCGTGCGTGCGTGCGTGCGTGTGTGTTCTGGAGGAGGACCTCATCCTCTGTGATGTCGGCAGCGCCTCTGCGTGTTTCACAGGTCACATTTCCAGCCGTTCTAACTGCTGCCGATGGGTTTCATTTTCCCATGTGCCATAATATTAATGCTTTTTCCTGCTGGCGTCCCAGCCCAGGGGGTCACAGATCGTGTTTCACAACACGAGACACCCAACCATAAATCTCCTTTAAATAATACAGACGGCGGAGGGGCTCTGTGGAGAGAGCCAGTCAGTCTGAACAAAGTGGCATTGACGCATGGCAAGCAGAACAGCTTGACCGGACGCCGGACAGGTAGAGAGTGGAGCGACCGTCGTTCACGGGAGGGAAGGCGCGCCCTCTGCCCGGCTCCCGGAGGCGACCGGCTCTGGTTCCCAGTGGGAGCTGGCTGCTGATCACCGAGAGTAATCACACCGCCTCTTCTCCAGCTCCTCCGTCTGGAACATCCGATTAACATAATTTGTGTTTGGAGGTGCGAACGCATCTCCTCAGTTATAAATCTGCGTTTCTTGAGGCCTCTCAGCCATATTTAAAATGAAGTGGGGAACTGCCAAAGTGGGAGAAGCAAGACACACCTGATCAGAATACACCATGTGCTTTTGACAGGTTGTTTCTTATCTTATTCCAGAACCCAGAGCAGTTAATTTAAGGAAACCAGGGAAAAATAATACTTGGCAAAACATGAAATCTTGGGTGGCGCTAAGTTAGCAAGTTGGCTTCACTGATAATGCAGACAAAATGTATAAAAATATTTAGTTGATACACAAAGATGTATAGTGCATGTGTGTGTGCACGTGCACACGTGCGTGCCCAGCCCTCCCCGAGAGTGGGGGGAATCATTGCCGAGAACCCACGGTAACACGTCTGATGAGCAGAACCGAAGCAGCGAGCGGGAGGAGCTACACTTCCCAGGGTGAGGTTCTTCAGGCTCTGTGCCTGGCTCATCAGGGGCCAACTTCGGGCTCAGTAAGATTTTCATCTGCCAACTGTGATGGTGGCCTGGGAGGATTGATATCTCGTTTTGTTAATTTGTTTCTACTCTTTTTTCCCCCCCTGCAACTATTAGTTACACTTTTGAAAAGTCAACTGGCTTCTAATTTCTTAGTTACTTAACATTGTAATGATATTAGGAGAGCTCTTTTATTAAAGTAATTTCCAGAATCTACCACATACCCAGTAAATTCATTGGGAACAAAACAGAAATAGCCAACTCATGCGATGATTATGCTGGCTTTGGTTGGTTACACCTTCGAACACTTACTTTCTATAATGTTGGCATTAATTCTTCTGTAATGTAATAATTATACAAAACATATATTTTTGGGTGGTGATGGTGGAAGAGAAGTGCCTGTTCCTATTTACTTAAAATAACAAATGACATCGATTATTCAAGAAGTCGCTTAATGGAGCTAGGAAATCCAGGAAATGAGAAAAGTCTTGGCGGCACAGTCACATCTAAAACTCTGGAGTATGTTCTGAAATTGCTGCTTTTCAATTTATACATCATTGTACAGGGCTTCTTGGAGACAAGTGTAACATTCACAGAATTACACTACATGCTATTTGAGCTTTTAATAGTGGTCTCAACTCCCTGCACCTCTTATAGTTGCAAGCTGTTTGGGTAATTTTGGCTTTATCCTTTTTCAAACCCCATTAATAAATGCATTAGTATGTTTTCAATTGTTGTAAGGACTGCTTTTTTTGCTTCTAATTTTATTTTGGTAACATTTTAGGTGTAAGTCACCAACTTAATAGCATCCTGTGATCCTGCGCTGTTACTGTGTGCTCATGCCTCCTTCCCTGTCACTTTCACCCTAAAGTTTGTCTGTCTGGTCCCCATTACACTGATGATGGACAAAAGAGAGGATGATGTCTGAACCCACTAGTGTCTAGGGACAGTTAATTTTGGAGTTGTTTAATGCCTTGGTTTGTCCAGAGTTTTCCAAGTTTTAGAATTTAGAGTTTTAGCCTCTGGAGGTCCCCTGTCCCCATGAATCTCAACACATAGTACCTGTCAGTATTTTCTGAAAAAATATTCTTTTAATGAGGCTGTAGATTTATGTGAGACCAAATTGTCTCAAATTGGCGTCCTGTGTCTATACCTTATTTCCCTGGTTCATAGCAGAGGATGTGAAAGTAAGGTCTATGCTATGTCTTCTGTGTTTTGAAATTTTCACAGTGCCTTAGAAAACTCTTAAAAATAGAGGTCAACCAAGTGCTAAACAAAACATAATCAAATAGCAGACTGTAGCATAAATTCAGACTCTCTTCTCTGCTGGCTCCATAATGTCAGGCAACTTCTTCTGTTCTTTATTGCCTTTATCCTTATTCATGAAACAGGGATAATAATAGTGTTTGCCCCCACAATTAATACCAGGACCAAGAAAGACAAAGTGCAGAGCTTGGAGTGTGCCTTATGGGTAAGGATGAGGTGTATGTGCTTGGTCTGTCCTCTTGCACGTGCCTTCTCCTTTAACCACATGTGATAGACACTGACCGCAGTTAGGTAGGTGACAGTGTTTTTTTGGTAGCATGTCTTCTTAGACTGAAGTTTGAGTTGTTTTTGTGTAGAATAGTTTGCCTGGAAAGAGGACACATTTTGTATGTATGATTGGTTTCTAAAATGTCACATCCATTTTACCCAGAGTCTCTTTTGCCTTTGCCTGAATTACTGGGGTAAGTGAGGCAGGCAGCCTGCTTCCAAGCAAGTGTTTGCTACAGGTAGGAGAGTGAAACTGTCACTTACAATGTCTGGTGCAGAAGAAACACAAGACAACAGCAGATTGGCAAAGAAGGAAACTTTGGGTGGAGACAGTTGATAGCCTGTTCTGCCATTAACACTGCATCCACACCACTTCCCCTTCCTCACAGTGGTGAAGCTGGATCCAGGCTGTGTGGTTGGCAAAGCTGCTGCACTGTTGACCTCAAAGAGACTGAAAATACACTTGAGTGAAATGACACATAAATCAGAAGCTGTTTATAAACAGTTCCGATTAATGAAGGCATATGTTTCATGAAAATAATCTCATAAAAATGACTGCCTTCATTTTGTTTCTTCTTCTGTACGTCTGTAGCCTTCCTGTCACCTACTAAATGGAAAAAGGGCATAGGCTTTTCTTACAGTATCTTGTTTTCTTAGTTTTTCTTGTGGTGAACAGCAAAATATAGCAGAGGGTCACTGGAATGCCTCCAGAACTTTTGTCACTTAGTTCCTTTTGCCCCAGCCCCAGTGATGCATATTTCAGTAAAGAGCCAGAAAATTGTTTTATGTAGTTTGATAAAAGCAGAAGACAAATGTTGCCCCTGTACAAAGGAACTGAATTACACACTTCATGAACCAAATTAGTACCACAACATTTGGCTTTGTTCAAAAGGTGATATGCATTTATGGGCCCATTTTTCAGCAAGATAAATATGACATGTGCCAAGATTTCCCTGAAGTAAATATTGTAAATAATAAAAGCCTCTGCCAAGGAAAGCTGAGAAATGACATAATCCTTGCCCAGTTAGACTGCAATGCCAAAATGACACTGTCAAAACTCTCTAACAAACTGCCCCTTTAATAAAGTCATCTCATGATTAAGAGAGTGCAAGGCCCTTTAACTTCCTAATAATAGTCAATATTCTTCAATTCTGGCTTTTTAAAAAAATATTCACATAGGAGCTGGGGCATTTTATGGCATGAGCAAATTTGATTACTGAGTAACAAAATATATTTTGAGGACAGTTGGGAGTCATGTGGCGGCAATGTTTATGTGAATAGGTGCAAATGGGGAAATTTGTACAGGAAATAATAGTTATCAGGCTAAGCCTGACTCTGTAATTCTCATTTTGTTTCTACTTATTCCAGTTTGATTTCAACTGAACTTTTCTGCTCGCAAAATAGGTTGCATGACTTCTTCCCTTGGTACAGATTTGTTTGTGAAAAGCTGGCATAATAAAGTGAATGCATTGAGAAACCATGGTGAATAATGAGAACTCACAGTGCCCACTAGTACTTTCTTGAATGTCATCCAGCTGCTACAGAAAATGTTAAAACACAGTCCCTGGAGCAGGGCACACTTCTGTCTTAGTCCAGGGGAATAGGCACATGGGAATGAATGCCAGGTGACCCAAGCAGTGGCAGGCATGAGTCGAGTAGGTGTGGTATGAGATGTGTTAGGAAATGGTGGGTACTAGGGTGAGCTGGAACCCAAAGGGGAAGTAATTGTAGAGTTCTCACTGAAAATTGTGAGACCTCATGTGACTAGATATTTCATTATCAAAAAATCAGAGAAATCTGTTTGTTTGTTTTTTTTTTCTGTGAGAGCATCTGAGTTTTAAATTTTGGCAATAAAAACAAAATATATTCTGTGTCCCATGAAAAACAAAGGACATAGATTCAGTTTGTGACTTGTTCTTTGAAGTTTCAGGCTTGAAGCAGGAGAAAAAAATCAATGTTCTTGTTATATGGCACTTAATTCTGTGTCAGATCTTGAGGTGGGACTGGGGGTCATGAGCAGTCTGTGGCTTTCCTCACTGGATCTTTCAGGCCCCTCTCAAGCACTGTTACTTCTCTTTTTGGGAAATGTAGAAACTGAGCCCCTACCCCCAGAAAGGCAAAGGTGGCTTGGAACTCTGGTCAGCTCTGTGAGCTCTTAAGCACACGCCACGGGTCCTTTCTCGTGATGTGGTGGTGTGGCACAAAAGGAAACAAAATGACACTGGTGTTATGCACTTGGGTTTTAGTTGCATATCTGCCTCTGTCCCGGTGTGACTGGCTTCTTTACTTGTCATCTTGAGCCTCTATTTGTCACCTTATCAAGTGGACAGTACCACTTACCCAATTTACCTCTCAGGGTACGAGGAAGGATTACCTCAGGAACACGTGCACATGAGTGTGGAAAGTTATGAAGTGCTCTGTCAACACAAGAGGAAAGAATATTACTCATAATTAATCAGAGGATACAGAGAGGTGAGATTGTGAAGCCACTGATTGTCTCCGGATCAAATACAATTAAGTAACAATCCCTTCTTGACTCTTCAACTCAATCAAGTGTCTATTTGTAGAAGTAGCTCGAAACTGAACTCACTTTGAAAATTAATCAGCCACCCCTAATGGCTAGAAAGTTAGCAGACTGCATTTATTTCAAGTAAAAAGCCAGCAAGAGAAAGAGATCCATCTCCTGAGCAGAAGAGCCCAAGCCCTGCCCATTGTCTGCCAAGCTTGTGACAGGAGGACAGAGTGTGAGAGCACCCTGCCGTCAGTGCCTCTACACCCCTTCATCAGGGGACTCCCATTAGGACAAGCCAGAGAGAAAGGCCATGGCTGGCCTGGCTGGGAACTGTTAATTGAAGACAGCAAGCAAGGGAAATATATCCTGACTCAGACACGGGTACCGTGGGCATTTGAAGAGGACAAGAGAATAGACGCATGCAGGAAGATTTAGGGGAAATACCCTGAGGACGGTGCAGAAAGCTGTTTATGCATGTGGGCAGTGAGTAATCTTATTTATAAATGAATGAGCTGACCTGGGAAAGGGGGGCTTTGTGGGTTGTAATCACAATCCAGTGTGACAGGCGTCCCCACAGAAGCACTGTCTCCTCAGTGGCAGCCAAAGCCTTCCAAAGTTTTTCCTCTTCCTACTGGAGGCTCAGCCTGATGGCAGTGCTGAGTTGTCCTTTGAGCTTCGTAAAGGTCTCTGTTATTTTAATTTACGAGGTGTACTTTGCTTTAGCACTATCTCCTCAATATATTCTAGCTGTCCTTTTTAACTTCCCCACTTCCCCTTCACCTCTTTTCTTAGCACTTTACTTTTATTCTTCAAAGCAAAATTCACTACAGTTCCTATAGAACCTTTCCTATATCTGGCTTTTGGATAAGACACCCTCATTTGGAACCCACCTTTCCTCTCTATGCACACTGTGTGTCTGTGGGCCAGCACTAAAATCTGTTCTTTCTACGAAAAGCCTTTGGCCTTCCTCTCCTGTGATGGCTCCGTTACTCAAGTCAGTGCAGGATTTAGGCATCGAGCGCCATCATTCTGTACTTGATATGTAATCATTTTAGGGGTGGCCTGTTAATTGCACTGTGTGGTTGTGTCTAATTTGCCAGAGGCCTTCTTGTTAACTTCCTAAGAATTTTCTCTTCCTTACCACAGCAAGAAAAAAATCACATAGGCAAGCATACTAGACGCTCAGTGAGTGGAAGACAATGTAAGATGGGCCAAACACACATACTCACTTGTTGGTCGTTGACTAACAACCGAAAGTGGCTGGGGCATATAGCTATGAACAAGACAACCAGTTTCCAGCTTTCATGGATTTTAGTACTCATGGAGGATCATAAGCAACTTAAAGAAGTAATCAAGGTCATTTTTCAGTTAGTGCTAATTTTTAGTGATGCTAGCTTAATATGAGTTGGTTAAAGACAATGAATTGAATTTGTTCTACAGTCAACCCAGTGGATACTGGAGAATGGATCCAAAAGTCCAGTGAGAAGCATGAGAGAAAAGGACTTGTTTTCTGGTACTCCAAAGAGCCAGAAGTAGATGCTTGTGGTGGAAGTTAACAAAGAAGCTGAATTCAGACCTGATTAATTGAGATACGTCTAGTCTAACAGTAACACCAACTATTTTGGAGATAAATAGAATCTGGAGTCCAACCACTAGCGCAGGCCTGTAATCTCAGCAGTCTGGGAGGCTGATGCTGGAGGATTACAATTTTAAGCCCAGACTGGGCAAGTTAGTGATTTTGCAAACAAGACCCTATCTCAATATCAAAATTAAAAATGAGCTGGTGATGTAGCTCAGCATGTAGGCCTTTGGCTCAATCCCCAGTAGTAGCAAAAATTCTGTAGCTAGAGTAGTATCATATGTAAAATTGCTTTTATTGATCTCAATGGTTATTCCAGGATAAAGATCCAAAGATTCTCTGTTACCTATTGACAGTTTAATGAAGGTATCTCTCAGGATTTGGAATTGAATGATTCTCATTCCAGCTCTACTAATTGCTATTTGTGGAACTTTACTTAACTTCTTTAAACTTTTCTTTCTTCTTGTACAGAATGAACAGACAGTTTAAGAATGGAGCAAAGACGACATCAACTAAGTTTATGAATTGCTTAGTATCGTACCTGGTGCCCATTAAGTGCAGTTACTGTTGCCCTTGACATTTTTATGGTTACTGCTGTTGCCACCAAAATCTGGAGACAGCTATCTTAGTTTTCTGTGCCAGGAGATTCTCCCTCTTGAGGCAGGGACAAGTGAGAGTAAGTCAGGGAAATAGTGGTGGTAAAGATAGCCGCTGCCCTGAGGATCATGCAAATATTGCCAATCATCAGGCTCCACAAATGTGTCACCTACAAATCAGAATCACCCCGATAGCTCTTCTCTATCTCATATGAAAATTGTTTCTCCATTCTCAGCTACATTTAATGCTAATTAAAATTTGTCTTCACAAGAAAAAAAAAGGTAGGAGTAGAAAGTGATGGAAGGGTAAAGGCACAGTGTGATTTGTTTTGCATGCCTCTACCCCCAGCCCAGCACCCTGGGACTTCAGGGAGATGGCTTTGATAATACATTCAGATATACCTTTTTTGATCCATACATCTTTGTATAAAATATAACTCCAGAGGGATAGGCATAGGATGCTTTTCTTAGATAAGGACCTGCCAATTCTTCTGGTCCAAAATGTCTTCGTGTGAAAAATTCCCTGCAGAGGTAGACGAAGCTCACAAACAGGAGAAACAGAGAAACATCTGGAGGGAGCCCAAGCTGGGATCCAGAGGGCCTGACCATCTGCCAGAGGGCCAGATGCTGCTGCTGGAAGCCTCTTGCCTCCCAGCTTGTCATCTGGGTCGGATGATGCCATCCAAAAGAGGGACCACAGAGTGGGAGGGCAATGAGCAATCCATCTCCTCCCACCCACAGTTTTTAATTGTTTGACACAAGGGGAAGGAGGGGAAACGGGGCATTATACAGTTTGCCCACAAAACCACACCTTCCTCTTGGAAAAGGCCATCCCAAAACATATGGCCATGACCACCCAGAACCTATAAAGCACTACTCCATTCGGTTTTCCTTCCTTTTCCTTTGGTCTCAATAGAATGAGTGAACAGGTTTAGCTGTGTAGCTGTTCATGAAAACCACCCTCTTCTGTCAACTTGGGAGTGTATTAAGAGTTTGTAACCAACTGCATTGATCATTACATTATAAGATTTCCCGTTTTGCAAGTGGTCTTCCTATTAACAGCTTTGGCATCTGACTTTGGCCAAAGCAGATCATTGGCATTCAGAGGGACATCCTCCTCTTTTGCACTGCAGAAGCAATCAAGAGTCTGTGCATACGGCACTCATAAAAGGAAAATGATCAAAACCACACACACCAAAAGGACTATTAAATTCCAGATGAGATTACTGCTTCGTGAGGTTCCCGCCATTCAGGAGTGTCTTCTGCCTCATAATTGCTCACTGACAGACCTACACAAGCAACGTGGTAAATATTGTAGCTGTCGTGTATGTTTTATGCTAAGCCCTCAGTTTAGACCATGGCCTATATTCAGTGTGCACAGTGCTGAGATATGTTTGGAACATGTTTTTGTTCTAGTGTACATACGTTAACTGACAATTGCAGCATTTTCTGAGTGTGTGCAACACAGAGACTGCTTTATTTTCAAATAGACCCATTTGAAATAGTTTGACATGTAATTTTTAACCTCACATAATTATCCCAATAATGTACTGTTATTATATAATCCATGAATTGGGAGGTTGTCTCTATTTAACAATATTGGGAAAATTATACTGCATACGTCTAAAATCTTGTACTGCTGATAGTTCTACATTTGTTGGAGACTGACTGGGACATCCTGTGCTGAAACTTCATTATCACTGCCCATTGTAAACAGGTTGTGGTGTCACTGTGGGACAGGGGATGTTTTAAGCTTCATTTCCAGTTCTCCTTTGCAGGACTGGCAAGACCACCACAGGCAGTCCCCCTGCTGCCCTGTGACAGGCGTGCTTCCCAAAGCTTCTGTGTTAGACTGTGTTGCAACTTCTTCCTGTTAAGAAGAGTTCCACTGCTGTAGAGACAGGAGGTGCCTGAGAGACAAAAAGAATAATCCCTTGTTTACTGTGGCGTGACAGCCACACTGAATGCAGCCCTACCAGTGCAAATTCTGAGGTTTTGAAAATAGCAGAAGTGGGGGAAATGGAAGTGGGATGCCAATTTATATACATAATTGTTTTCTCTGCTTTTAAGGCTAACAAATGGCTCCATTTTTAAAAGTCTGTTGCTGGATATTTTGGAAAAATTAAAATTCCTGTGTGCCAGTAGAAATGTTTTAAGGTAGGGGCAAATGTTTCAAGGCTCAGTGATATAAAAATCTTTTGATTCTGTTTGGTGCTTTATCACATATGCTTCAGGGACTTGGGGACTTTTGATGACAATGAGTAATTTCTGAGAAAGTATTGGGAGAGGACAGAACTCTTCTGCCAGCATTAGAAGTGTTTAAATCTGATGTCAAATGTTTAGTTATGATGTGGAATAATGACCACTACAAGTGTCAGTCACAGGAGAGCACCTAGAGACATTAGAAAGGACCGAGGACTATAAAGATACATGTCCCTTATACTCAGTAGCTAATTCTATATACTCTTTAACAGTGGCAGAGATTTTTATTTTTTCTTTGAGTTTCAAAAATCAAGGGTGAGCTTAAAAGTTACATTTCTTAAATCACAAGCGAATAGTCTTCAGCGGAACTGAGCTTTGGCAAAATACTCCCTTTTATATGATTTTGGCATCAGAAATGATCTTTCAATGCAAATAGCGACCGTCAGGTACTCAGGACATCTTGCCTCACCCCTTTAGTGTACCGTTTCACTTCCTCCTCACATCAGCCAGCACACATACTGCTACTATCGCCCATTTTCCACTGCCAAAGCTCACATCTCCCCGCAGCGCTGAAAGAAAGACATTATTCTCCTTTCCCAAACTGTCTTCTAAGAGGAAGGTAAAAGTTGCTCAGCAAAAACAGCTCGGTGGACAGAGCACACGTGAACTTAAAGCTAAGGGTTCTGACTCTCAGGCTCTTTGTATCTTTTGCTGGTAGCTTATTTGAAAGTTTTTTTTGCATATGTTTAGATTTGTCAACTTGAGCAGTCCATTTCTTAATTTCATATGTATGTAAATTTTCCCTTTCAACTTCAGAGCAAAAACAGTTTTAGTTTTTTCTCCCATAGTCTAGCAGTCATGTCTAATAGATCCTTAATAAATATGAACTAGATGCTTCAAAGGATGTATCTATCTTACTTTGGGATAGCGCATCACCTTGGACACAGACAAAAGAAGAAAATAACATAGGCTGTGAACCTTTCACAGAAGCAAGTTTCAAATCATGTTCAATCAAAATGAAATATTCTCTAGTCACAAAAAGATAAAGAGTTTTCTGGGACTATAGTAAAATCCAATGTGGCGAGTGTATCAGTCTCAAGTCAAAGGACCCAAATTAAATCCCAATCCTGCCGGTAGGCTGATGTCAGCACATCAACACAACTCAACTTGAGTCCCATGGATAGAATGGAGGGGTGGGAGTGTGGGGGAGGGGAGGTAACTGGGTTTCTCCTTATCCAAAGAAAGAAAGGAAATGTTGAAAGCTGAAAGTGTATGTGTGTAGGGAGGTTAATAGAAGGTTGAAAAGTGCTATTAGAGTCATTGGACTAGATATGTTTTGAGGGGTAATTGAAAGAAGGTGGCAAGCTCATGGAAAATAAAGCAACCAACCATGAGAATTTGCACTTGATGGGTGTAAACAAGCATAGAACATACATACAACATGAGAGAAACAGCAATTTTGAAACCATAGTTTGCTTCCTAACCTCTGCCAACTGAGCACATTACTTAAACTCCTAAATCTTTGATTTCATCATCAGGAAACTATGGGCAATACCACAATATCATCCCCCTAAAATATGATTTAATTGAAAAATTATGGAAAGCAACAAGCACATAGTATGAATCTTCTAAGAGTAGCTATTACTATGATTGGATGAACTATTGTTTAGCCTTTCATAAATGTGTACAAAGACTTAAGAGCTAGAAGAAAGAATGAGGCAGAGCTTCTACTTTCTGGAGATTATTTTCTAATATGTAACAGTTGAAGGAAAAAAATTCTAACTTTTCATCAATACAGCAAACAGTATTCAATAGTACATAATTCCATGAAAACTTTGTAATCAACCTCCACAGACTGTACTGTGGTCTTGGAAAGGTCTTTATCCTCAAGTGTTTAGGAAACATTTTGTTTTGATTGAAAGTGATTTGAAACTTAGCTTCTGGAAAAAGAACACAATCCGTAGTTTTCTTCTTTGTGTCTAACAGATCTTTTCTTGTTCAGTTTGCCTTTTCCTTTCATTCTTCTCTCACTTAATAGTTGAAATTTCTTTCTCTTTTTTCTAGATTTTTTTTTCAACTTTTTTCTCCTCTTTGCCTCGCACTTTACACTATATCCCGAATGCATTGCAGGATAAGATGTGCTTGCATGTATGAATGGTTTTCAAAGTGTAATTTGACTGATATTGGGAATTATTACTTTTAGAACTTAGTGGTATTTCAACAGCTGATTGGCCAGCTCAGGCTTCATGTGTGTTTACATCTGGGAGCAGTTTTCACCTCTGTCTCAAGAGATCATAGATGGGTGGCCAGGCCAGGAGAACTCAGACTCTTCTTTGACTAGCTAGAGCACTACCTCCATGTGAAATTCTTACCATTCGCTTTTCAGGAAACAGCTTGTTTGTTAATAGCTCCCCACTATGATGATAATCTTGTCTGAGTCCCTCACCTGAACAGGTGACTTTTCTTCTTAATCTCAGTCTTCACCTTTATAGATGGTGTGGGGTATGTAGTATTAAATTACAGTACTTAGGACACATAGTAAGTCATAGTAATAGTATTCAGCAAGTATTAATTGACACTTATTATTAATTTTCATTATCACCTTTATCTAACAACCAAACAAATATCATGTTTTTATACTCCTTCAAAGTGCTGTGCAGACTAATCTGCTCACAATGAACACTCAGTGAATGTTGTTATGACCAACATTTCTTCTCTAGCATCCCGCTTACTATTGACATTGTAGTCCTATAAGGGAAATGATAGTTTATTCTTGATTGGTAAGTGAAAGAATTTGGACAAAGTTCTTATAGATTTAAATGTATTTGCCACAGGTTGTAAACTGTCTCATTCAACATTTAGATTCATGTATTTCACATGTACCATATTACTTTCAGAGGATCTAAAGAATTCTGAATTCTGAATCATGTCTGGGTCTTTAAAAGGGTCCACTTAAAGTTCTGTGGACTTAGCCATGCAAAGAAATTTGTATTTTAGTATGTTTGTGCATGCACTCACCCTCCTGATTGTTGTAAAGTTCTGTTGAAATTGGGCTAGCAGGCTGATGACAGAATAAAAACTCAAGGAAGTCAGACAACCTGTCCATGCGATGGTATGAGGGACTGTGTTTCTGTATTCTTTCTATCACACTGCTTACTCTTTTCTCTGATGTGGAGAGAATAACTAATCCTGCTTATAAAGCCATGGAGCGGCTGGTACCTGTTCTTAGTTCTGAAGCATGAATCAGTGTATGGATGCCATAGGAATGATAGAAAAGGAGAAATGATTTGTCTTACTCTGAGATCTTTGTATCATAGAGATTAAACTGCCTCTTGACATAACCCAGGGAAATCTCCAGATAATGGGAAAAAAGAAGAGAAAACAAACATAAAAATGGTAAAGACATATTTAGGCACTGAGAGAATTCTTTTTCATTTCTCTGTCCTCTACCCTCTACTTTCTCATGTTTGTGAATGCAGAGGATTTTCAAGACCAGTGACAAAAATTAAATCCCTTTTCTCAAATTCAAAATTGAGAAAGTGGAAACAAGCAGAGTTAATCCAAGTCATACATGCTCTCTTAGCATTCTCTCTTCACTGGGACTTACGGACTGCTTTGGTGTGCACTGCACACTCTCGGGCTTTGCTACCTTTGCCCAGAACCTGACAGTGCTATTTAGATAGACAACATGTTAGTAATCTCATTCTTGTCACCTTTTTTCCTTCAGCCCTGTGTAGGGTGCATAGTGACATTTTGGCCCAAATTGCTTAAAATACACTTTAAAACTTCCTATATTCCTCTCCCTTTTTTGAAAGAAAAAAAAGACAAAAGGTTCCATCATTTTAAATGTTTTAACAGAGCTCTTTAAAGAACAACAAATTTCTATAACATTTCTCAGATAATATTGTCTCATACCTGGAACACAGACCCATTTGGAAACAGTAATTTGGTCCCTGAAGGGCCCTTCAGCCTCTGCCCTGCCCGTTCACCCTGCTGAACTGTCTAGAAATAAAGCCGAAGATACATGGGGCTGGATTTGTGTAGAGTAACTTAACGCTTCTGCCTCATCTCTTGTCCTTTGTCCTTTCTGCGGGTCTGTGGATAATGTCTTTGCAAATGCATTCTAAGTCTGTAGCATCTCTTGGACATCTGATTTTGTGATTTTTTTCCTTCTTTCCCTCTGTGGATCCTTTATTAGACCACTGATGAACCTTGGCCTCAGCAGAGGATTAAGTGAGCAGACTCTTCATGTAATAAATCTAAAGAGATATTAAAAGCAAGGAAAAGGGATTTCCCATGTGTTTTGGGGGATTTATAAGTGCCAAAGGCTAAACAACTTACAAGAGAAGTAAGATTGCCCCTTTCCCAACCTGGACATGTTCTAATATTGTGACATAGTACAGAATTAAGCTGGCTTACTAAGTAGAAACATGTAACATAATTGAAAATGCACAATACAGGGAGGAATTCTCAGCACAGCAATGTCCTGTTGTGAAGATTACGCTGATTTATAAAGAATGCCTTAACTCCTAATCCCAGCCATGCGAGACCACAGAGTCAGGTCTTTTATAACCAGAGAAAGAGAGAAAAGGCTTAATAATATATATTCCCCAAATTGAATATAAATTTGAAATTGGTAGTTGAGCAAGCCGTTCATTTCTCTTAAACAACAGCGTAACAATGAAAACATTTTTATTACATTTTGACATGTGGATTTTCAAAGACATTCAGGCATTCTCTATTTCAGAAATGACGGGTACAGCCAAATCATGACGGAGTAATGAAAATGAATGGTGTGTGGAGGAGAAGGATACACATTGTGGGATATAAACTATTTAGAAAGGACTGGCAAGGAAGAAAAGTGGCAGGCCGATGGAAATAAAGCCAAAGGAATAACCTTATGTATAAAGTAAGGGTGAGGGGGAAAGGAGGTAGAGGGGACCTTGGAATAAGTGCTGAGGATGTAAAATCATTATGGCTTGAAATTAATGGATAATCATGAAAAAGATACAAATGGAGTATACTGTCCCCTTCTTTCTCTTAACCTCCCTGCCTTCTTTCCTCTATCCCCCTGGCTTTATTTCTTTCTTTCGGAAAGGTTGTTATCAGGAAATACTGCATCATGAAAGTTGTATCAGGAGAGGGCATTTAGAAAGCTTGCTTATTCACACATGCACACAAGACCCTCCAGACTCCAACCCTGTCTGTGTTTCCAAGTGGTTTGTTGATTCCTCTATTTCCACTTTCCCTTTGTTACCTATGAAATGGGGAAAGAATACTTGTCAGTCCTACTTAATTCAATTATATATAGAGATAAGAATAAGACATGAGGAAGTGAGTTTTAAAATTATCAAGAAGTACTGTAACTGTATGTGCAAATGTACATGTGTGTACCTAAAGGAGTCACGTGGGGGAAAGATGTTGGAATGAGCTATCCCCAGCATGTCACACAACCATAGCAACTGCAGATGAAGCCAGTGGAGCTATACCGACTCTACATACACAGACTGTACGCATGCCTCGTGAATGACAAGTGTCCAGTTGAAAAACAAATAAATCAGTTAAAATAAGGTAAAAGTAAAGCCATTTTGCTCTTGCTCTCATGGTATCAGAAGAGTGAAAAATAAAATATCCCCCCTCCCAAATTGGAAAGCTATACAGTGAGAATTGAATATTGACAACATTGCCAAGGAGAATTTTACTGAGATAAGAGATGGCTGATTACTCTGTGTACAATGCACACATGCATACATGTACATGTCCACATGTCCACATATATAAATCATACTTTTGTTCAGCTGGCTCTAAGGAGGACAGATACCAGAGAAATAGAGACTAGCTCCATGTTGAAATCTGGGACAGTATGGCTCTGGAAATGGCAAGGTTTTAGCTCTGAATGTACTTCAATTCCAAAGGAAATAACGAGAGAGCTGCTCGGGTGATTTATTTCTGGCTTGTAGGGAAGTAAGATTTAGGGGAAAATACATGTACTCTCTGCCAATACAGAGGGAAGAGGCTCTGGCTACCATAGAGGAGGGATGCACTCCTTCCCACAGTTGCTGGGATGTAGTTTCTACTGAAGATAATTTTTCTTGCTCAGAAGCCACAGCACTTGGTTTTCTAACCTCAGAAAATGGCAAAATAAAGAAATGATATTTTTAAAAGCCAAAATAAAGAGCAGTAGCAACAGGGAGACTGGGTTTCAAATATGAAGTTCCAGCCACTTAAAACTGAAACTATTTTGTACTCAAACAAACCCAAACACACGTACCCACTGTGTGTAGTGTGAAATCAGAAGCTTTAGTGTCGCTTGACTTCAGCCTAGCTTGCAGTTCCTCCATAGTAATGGAGGAATGCATAAGTTTGGTTTGGAGACTGGCTTCCTCAATGAATAGAGAGACTTTCTTGTGTTCAAGAGTCATGTTTTGTCTTTCATGTTTCAGCCAGGAGTAAAAAAAAACTAAGAATGGCCCTTTGAGTGCTCACGATAAAATAGACACTAGCCAGGGATGTATGGCATAACACTGATACCAGGTGTCAGTAAATCATTTCATGAGGACTTTGCAAAAGGTGGGTAGATTAATGCCATCAAAGCTTATTAAGTTTTATTAAAAATGCTAAATAGAAAGCCTACACCTTCAAGAGTGATCTGTCTCAAACCAGAATGAAATGGTGTAATCTCAGCTGCAGTATATAAAACTCCTGTATATTTGATACCAGGCTTAGCAGCAGGGTGGCGAGGGTGGGCTAGGGACTGAAAACAAAGGCAGCAGACGAAAGGAAAAGTGTAAATAAAAGTACTGAATACACAGTAACCAGGAGGAAATTACTGTAATTCTCCTTTCAGCTCTTGTCTCCATTTGTAGCAATGAGAGATAAATGACTGAGGTACCGAATCCCAGGGTTTAGATGAAAAGAATCTGGGTCTTTTGGAAAAAAAAAAAAAAGACTTGTAAGGAACAGATGAAAACTCGCATGTCTCTGAAATGCATATAGAAGTCGTTGATGTCTTTTATTTTAATTAATTCATTACTTAATTTACTTACCTATATTTTAGTTCTGGGGAAGGAGCCCAAGGCCTTTGCCCTGAGCTCCAACCCCAGACCTGTCTTATTCAGTTGCCCAGATTGAATTTGACTTTCAATCTTTCTTCCTCAAACTTCCAGCGTGCTAGGATTGCAGGCCTGTGCCACGAGGTGAAATGAACAGAGACCATCTTTGGCTTTTCTTGCTGGAGAGTATAAGTATTGGCCAATATATCAGGAATTTAGCATTTCAAAAAATTAAGTGTCAACATTTAGGGGGAAATAAAAACCAATATTGCTTGATCCTTTGTATTGATATTATTTCTTGTGTGAAAGCAAAGTTCTTTCGAATCTGTTTCTGGTTTTTCATTTAATACACTTTCACAATAACATATAGTATTGAGAGGGAAGATACTATCATATCCTTTAAGAGGAATAAGAAGAGAAAGGTGAAGAAGAAGCCCTAGCGTCTTCGCCCCGACTCTGCTGGTAGCTCACCTTGTAGATTCTCACAATTTCCCGTAACTGCTTTGAAAAATGGGAGTATCTGAACAAGTAATTGATAAGGTATGTCTTCTCTGTTATTCTTTCTCACTATTAAACTTGGGTAAGTTCCCTTGGATGCCTTTATTCTCAAACTTTGCTGCCATTTCCTGGGTTTTACATTATTATTATTTTTGTCCTGTGTTTCAGGATGTGGTGGTATATGTCGGTAATCCCTGGTACTTAGGTAAGGCAGGGGAGCTGAAATTTAAGGAAAGGTTAAATAACTTAGTGAGACCCTCTGGCATCCATACTGGGAGAAAAAGCCTAATACACTTAGTGGGAATTTGATGACCAAAGATGTGGGTGAGAAGAGAGCAGGGAAGGAAGAGAGTTTTTCAATGCATTGGGAGAGAAAGAGAGGGAAGAAAATTCTACTTGTGATAATTGGGAGGACACATCTATTGTGGAGGAGTGCAGAAGAATGAAAATCTGGTGGGAAGTAGAGAGGAAGAAGGAAGAGGAGACGTCAGCCCACAGGTAGTGTGGCTGCGAATCTTCCTGGGGTGCTGGAAGCCTGGAAGAGATGAAGGGTGACTAGCAAAAATGCACAGAAGGAAATTTATAGGGAGACAAAGTGAGTGGATTTGGATATTTTCTTTCCAATTGCAGACTTTTTGATTCAAAATATATCAGCAGCAGATCTATAATCTTTAATATAAATTGTCAAGATATTGAAACTATTTTCTTCGCAACTCACTGAACAAATTTGGAACACTGAGTGTGAAAGCTTTGTGTGGCAATGTAGATTTCTTACTTTATGGCTATACACTGGGCTCATATTCTTACCTTAGGAATGTACATGACTTCTAAGAAGAGTACAGCCCAGCTACATTCATTAGCCACAATACGTACTGGCCATAGTCAATACTCTGATACTTCTATTTTACCTCAGACACCAATTCCATACTTTAAACAAACAACATACACACACATACACGGAGAAAAAAATGAATGAGGAGTGAATTTGAAGAGCCTCTTTTGTTTCTACAGTAACTGAAAAAAATGAAAAAAGAACTCAGTAATAGTAACAGTCAATATATGTTGCCTTTTGTGACTGTCTTTCTGACCAAATAAATAATTTGTAAGGTTTTCATGACAAAAGGATATGACTTCTGCTGAGCCCTCACCTGCCAGCCTACTCTATGTGGTCTGATTTAGAGATTTAAGCAGAGAAAACATCCTTTCTCTCGTTTCCCCTGGAAACAGAGAGCCCAGCAGTGAGGTTAATCATTTGAATTTTGCAATTCATATGGAGATAAAACAGAAATCATCCTTCTCCTTGGCCCCTGGAAATTTGTTGGCAAACTTTTTAGAGCTCAACGTTAGCCTTTCCTCCCGTTTGAATCATAAACATGGATGCTTTAAATATATAGTTTCATAACCTAGTCTCCCACTGAAGTGAGTCCTGCTAGGTGGTATAAAATGGAGTGGAAATCGCTTCTAGAATACTGGGTTATAGTGAAAATAAATAAAGGAGTGTAAAAGGAGCTTCCAACCACAGAAAAGTTCATTGGGGGCTAAAGGTAGAATCTGCTTGTGAAGGGGATCCCTCAAAATCATTACTCAACCTTAAGCTTTTCTTAATAATTATCTGGGAAAATGTTTAAGGACAAAGGTAGTGAATATGAAAATTAGGTTATAATCACTTCTGAGAACAAGGCATTTTGGGGATGAGCTTTTTCTGTCAAGCTCATAATTCTAGGCCCAGGGACTTTAGCACAAAGTTCACTAATTCCGCTGTGATAGTGCAGCAGCATTCAGGTCCCCTTCACTAGGTACAATGGCTGTTTCTAAGGAAATTGCATCTAATTTGAAACCTATTTTTAAAATCTAGGGTAGCTAAACCATGGTAAACTTTATGGTCTATTTTTATAGTCAGAGAATTTGCAAGTTATTGGTAAGGACTTCTCTGTACTGGTAGGTCCTGTTGAGTATATTTCTCAAATCAAAATGGGACCTAACGGTCTCATAAGTATAAAAAGTTGTGGGAAAAACAGAACTGAAGCCAGTCTTTTATTCAGTCATGAAAAAAAAGTTTATGCAGAACCAACTTTTCTTAACTCCCGAGTACCAGAAAGAGATTGAACATTTGAAATTGACACCTTTGAAAAAAATGTAGATTTCTATTTTCCTGGTGTTCTTTTTTCTAACATCATGTCTCCTTTTGTAAAGAGAATCATTGTTCTATGTTGGGCAGCTAAGATAAATACTCATTTTCTCAAGATGACTGTACCTGTTCCTAAGTATTCACTACATAGTTGTGAGCTAGCAGTCTTTTAGTCTTTTATGTAGGTGTTGGTCCAGGATAAAATCTCTATTTTGAGAAAGAAACACAAACATCTTTTATTTTAAATTGATTTTAGACAGACATAGGCTCTGGGATTGGAGTTGCCCAGGGTGAAAATCCTCCTTTGTTCCCAAGCCTGTACTGAAATACTTTAAACTAAGAAATGTATTTGTGATTTTTTTTTTTTGGACTCGAATGCACCAATGCAAAGCAAATGCCCATCCATCTATCTTGGAATGTTATACTTCAGAAATAGCATGGAATTTGTCAGTTATTGATGACTATTGCTGGAAGACACTGAGCACTTGGCTTCAGACCAGGACTTGATTGCCAATGCGGGGAGCGTCTGCTGGGTTTCTAAACATTGTGGTTTAGCCACTGGTCCACACTACATTTCCAGTGTGATGTGCTGATGACAGAAATACCTCAAGTTATGATTTTATTCTCAAAGACATAGATAACAACTATATCCTTGCAGATAATCTGGAGAGCAAGCTCTGTTGGGTCTCTTTGAAATATTAGAACAGGACTGTTGGGCAAAGGCAGCAGCAACCTCCATGTTCCCACCAAGTGCTGCCAGCAAGGACAGGCTCCCTTCCTCCTCCTGCCTTCAAACAGCCTCTCTCCAACTGTGCTTGGAGCAGCGTAGGAGTCCCGGAAAGGGCCCAGGTGGAGAAACAATCTCAATAGATACTTTGCATAGTAGGTTCACCCCACTCAATTGTATTTTTTCTAATACTTTACTACGTTAGGAAGAGAAAAATAGAGACGATACAGAGCACCACAGTGAAGCATAATGGTTAAGAATATGATCTTTAGGACATGTCAGATCTAGGCTTGAGTTTCAGTTCTCCCACTCAATAATGTGACATTCAAGTGGCTTGCTCAGACAACATGAGGCTTGATCTGAATGTATACAGGGCCAGAAGTATTGCCATATTAATATTAGTAACAAGAATTTTATGAACAAATGGGCAAGTGTGAGTTGAATGACTAGCCTGTAGCAGGTGCCCAATAACTTTTGAATAATGTGATTATTGTATTATCACTTCTGTTCCTCACAATGTCTCTGCATTTTGTGCATTAATCAGCTGATTTCAGTGTTACTGCCTGAGCTGTGCTTGATCCATCCAAAATTGGGGTTTCACCTCACTTAGTCTGTTATGTCTTATCTGTCTCACTGTCACAGCATCTTGATCCAGTTCTTTCTTTTAGGTCCTCTTTTCTGTCTCAATAAACATGACTCTCTTCTGACTGCTCCCCTTTTTATGTGGGTCTGCTATACTTCGACTTCACAGGCAGCCAGAGGACTACTTTAAAAAAAAAAAGTTGTCCTCTGACTTGAGACCTTCAGTGTCTCAAAGAAACTCGTTGCATAAGCAAGGTGATTTGGGTCTTCAGTGATCAACTCTTGCTCATCTCTCCTTCCTGTGCATACTTAATAAAGTCATAGATCTGGCCTCTAGCCAGCCAAAATTACCTGCTGTGACAGGAGTGGACCCTTTAACCTCAGGCTGACGCACCTCTATGCATCCGTCGAGCAGCCTTTTCTCCTGTGTCAGGTAGGGCAGCAGGTCTGAGTGGTTCTTGTACTCAATAACTGGGTGACTTTGGATAAACCAGTTCATTTCTATATGTCTCAGTTTCTCATCTTTATAGATAATAATACCAGCCACTTTTCTTTTCAGTTGGCACAAATGAGTTGCTATAATTATGAAAACGATTTCCAATCATATAGTAAGTAATTAATACTATTTTAATATTAGTACTATCGACCTAATAATTAGTGTTGCTTCTGCTAACGTTTCAGGATTCTGCTCTGGATCAGGTTCTGACGATGGTTTCTCTGACCTACCTTCCTCCAAGGCCGAGCCAGATGTTTCTCTTGCACGCTCTGGTCTTGTCCTGTGACCCGTGTGAGACAGCATGCCTGCAGCAGGCTAGCTGTTGGCTTGTCGGGTTTGCCCTCATCCCAGCGGCCGTCCTTGCTTCCTTTTTTCCTCCTATATTCAGCAGCAAGCATAGTGCTTGATAAGTCATCTTAATTAGATGTTTATTGAATGACTATGCTCATTTTACAGAAAAGTGAGATTGAGATAATTTGAGTTTTATTAAAGTCTTTCAAAAACTCACTGAACTCATATTTTTTATCTGTAAAAAATAGCGAATAACTGGATACCCAGTAGAGCTGGAAATAAACCGGGATCTCTCTGACCTCCAGTGCTTTGTATATTCCCCTCTCCCTTGCTCACTACATTTCCCTAATGTGGCTCCCAGCAAGTAGAAGTGGATGATACGTGACTTCCTATCTCTGTAGCTGTTCTCTTCCTTGAGCCAAAATAAGCCTCTGAAAATAACAGTGGCAGTGGATTTAGCTTTCAGAAGAGAAAATATTAACAAGTAACTGTATTGTGCTAAACACTTGAAGGGTTCAGGGTAGCTGTAGCAGGTTCATACCAGGAAAAGGATGGAGTGGGCATGGGTTGGAGTTAGTAGTTTCCATGAAAACATCTCAGTTTCCACGTCAGGGCAGAGCTCTTTGGGGATTCTCTCCATTCTTACTCAGGTAGGATAATGTTTGTTCATTTCTGCCTCTTCAGTTGTTCAGTGAGGCTTCTTCTAAGATGTGAGCTCGTCTAGGGCAGGGACCATGTCTTAATTGTTCCATGCCCTCTGGTGCCTTGCATGCCTAGGTGAGATGGTACAGAGCAGCACTGGAGCACAATAGGCTATGGAGTCAGAAAGATCCCAGGTTCCACAGCTCTTCAGCTCTGAGTCAAAAAAGCTGCAGTTACCTGTCAAAGCCTTGGCTTCCCCATTCATAAAATGGGACGAAGCACTCTATAGGACTGTAGTGGGAACTAGAGATAGTTATCTTTGTGATTCACTTGGCACATTCTGGATAGTGATTCAGGCTATTGTTTATGGAGCATTTTTTTCTCCAGGGAGGACAGTACCTTTTCTCCAGGGAGTGCTCAGTATGGCTTCTTTTTTTAAACTATAAGCATTGCCCTGAATATATATGTATATACACTAACCTGTATGTATATGAATATAAATATACATAAGTATACACAAAGGTGATCAGAAGCCTTCACAAGAGAAAAAGACATTCATTTTTGATATGTGTTATGTGTATGCATATTACAGAATGCATACATAGCACATCAAAATGAATGTTCCTCTTACAACATCTCTCATTCGATTCTTTCTTTCTTTCTTTCTTTCTTTCTTTCTTTCTTTCTTTTGGTATTGATGATTAAACCCATGGCCTTCGTATTGTGTTATATTCTCTGCTCATTTTTGTTTTTGATTTTAAGGTAGGGTCTCACTAAGCCACTAAGTTGCACAGTTTGAGTTCAAACTTGTGATCCTCCTGTTTCTGCCTTTCAGAATTCTTGAACTACAGGCCTGTGCAACCACACCTGGCTTCCCTTCTCTTATGTGTACACATATGCATATGTGCCATATGTACATGAGTACACTCACATACCACTCCCCCACATTTATATGCACATTTCAGAAAGAAATCTCTCCCCTATTTTCAACAGCTTTTTTTTTCTTTTTTCCACATTTCCTACATATTTTTGGGAGAAAAATACTGATAGGACTGGAAACTAGGACATTAGTAGTTACAGACATTTGATGCGTTTGAGGATTGTCACCTCTTCCAGAAAAGAAATAAAAAAAAAAAACAACAGAAAAAGGAGGAAACAAAAGACAGTCTGAAAAATAGGCCCTCCTTTGTTTTGTTAAAGGCCAGTGCCTTTACCCACAGATAAGTAAACTTTCTAGTACAGTAATGTAAATTTCTAAATGAGCAGCTGGGTTCTGTGACATCTCAGGGTGTGCACACAGGGCTAGGTACCTGATGGCGTGTACACAATGACATATATTGCTCCATGAATTTTCTCATGGTGTTTGGAGAGGATATGTTGAAAGATTACCATCTTTGTAGTCCAAAATCAATTGCGTCTCTATGAATTATTGAGTTGGTTGCCATTACTTTCCTGTTCCTCTCTTTTTGTTATAAGGTCTCAATGTTGCAATACGACTGGTAGAATTTTCTTTTCTTTAAGAAACTGTGTATTTTAATATTGTGATGTCACAAAATAATTAAAAGAGTCTCTTTCTTCTTCTCTTTCTGGCTTAGACCTTTTAATATCCAAGTTCTTGAATTTTGTCCTTTGGAGGTTAAGTCCTGAGCTTCCAGAACACTGCAACCCAGAATGTATGGTAGGCTCTGGGGATTCTAACTCATTTTAAGGAGAAAACATTCATTTTTTTCCTGTGACGATAAGCATGACATCCACATACCTGCATTCACTATTGTCTCACCGCTTTTAAACCAAACGAAGAGACATTACTAAATGAGCATTTCTTGCTTTTGTGTAAATAGATAGATTAATGGCATTAAGTGAAAGCCAAGCCTGCCTGAAATGTTAACTTCCTTATGGGGTTTTGAGTTTCCCTTATTTTTGATAAATGGACCAATCTGGCAATAAAATCCTTGCACAGTAGGTTAATAATGTCATAGCTGAACTGTGAAACAGTAATGTGTGTACCATCTCTCAGCAAACAATCATCCTTGAAGCCTGATAAATCTATTTCCAGCCCAATTGCTTGTTCATTGTTAACCAGGACTTCTTTGCAAATACAAAGCACTTTTGTCACGTGCATTTTTAAGCAGAAGCGACCAGGAAAGTCGCAGGCATACACGCCTGTGGAGATAGTGGGGTTTGGATTCATTTCTAGCTCTCCTGAGTCCCTGCTGCCCTCTGTGTCTGAGGACTGTCCCCTCCGCCCCCACGTTGCTGGAATAGTACAGCACCACCTTCTCATCCTTTCTGATCTCAAGTTGTTGATGTGCTGCCGGCGGCAGTGAGGGATCGGGTCCAAGGCAGCAAAATCCCCTCAGTCCCTTCAGTTTTCATTGATCATTTAATAGCAGGCTTGGTATTATTCACCCTAAATCCCTATGCCAGGAGAGCCGGGGAGACTTCTCTCCACTGACTTCCTGCAGAGCCGAGAATACAGAACCTGGCGAATGTCTGCAGGCTTCAGGCATCCTGCAGCACCGACCCGGCTTGTGTCCAGAGGACTTCAGCCCCGTGGATGGTAAACAAAAGACAGCCGAAATGCCCTCCTTGCGCTAACATGGAAAGAAAGCTAGCACCTCTTGCTCCCATTTGGGGCCAGTTGTAGGCAATTCCAGGCTCAAATTTACACTGCATTGAGAAAAAGAGACGGAATCCCAAATCGTGGCTGATTTTGAGGGGATTATTTCAGTGTCAGAATCTAAGTAGCTTGGGGCAGCGCCCATAAACTTGACAAACAGGGTACTTTAGTCCTGTCTGACTGTATCAGCATAATAGGGCAATGAAGCTTTTATTCATTCAAAGAAAGGTTCAGTTTGATTGGCAGGGCAGGCTGCCTGAACGCAAGTGGCTCTTTCCCCCAACACTCCACCGCTATCAATTACCGTTTTGAATACGAAGTGTTTCTAATGTAAAATAATGCCAACCTCTGCCTCTATCCTCAGGCCAGAAAGCTTCTTTGTGTTATTTATGCCTGGGCTGTGACTGTTCAGAACCTTTCTCTCTGCTGGGTTTTTCCCCCCTCTTCTTCTTTCCTTTCAGTATCTAAATGATGTAACGTTGCCAACAGAAGTAAGGTTCATACAGAAAACATTCCTGCTCTGTATTTTAATCAATAACCTCCTGGGTGAATGACATTTCCACCTTAGTGATTTAAAATCAGAAGACCTGGGGATGTCCATGCTCGTGAATCACCCCAGGTTCCGGGAACAAAGGAGGCATTTTTGTTTTTTTGTAATTTCCCCTTCATCCTACAAACAACTGGGCTCTGAAGTTGATTTCATTTCACAGTCAACTTCTGTCCAGAAAAATGTGCACAACTGAGCAAACGCTTTTCTTATTTAAATAGGCAAGTGATTTGCTTGAGCTGCCATCTGTTGGCCGGTTAGCTATTTTAATTTGTTGCCGGGGACATTACCTGACTTTGTATATTGCGTTTTGATCTGCATCATGTTGGAGAAATATTTGAAAATGACTCTAAGAGAGAGGACTTTGAAGGATTCTGCAGAACAAATATGTACATATGTTAATGCCATGCTAGGGAGGAGAAGACTGTAAGTATGTACAGTTGCACGTCTTACCCAATAATACCTGTGGCCAGGTTGGCAGGAAGTCCTCAAAGTTTTCTTTCCTCCACATTTCCAACAAACTCTCTTCATTTATGCTGAGCTTATTGGCATCTTTGTAATAGTTCTAAAGCAGTGGATTCTAGGTAACGATGTTTACAGCTGTTGTGAGCGAGGCGTGAATGGTGGCCAAGTATCTGCTGGGCCTTGGGATCTCAGTGTGGGTGACTAAGACCCTCTTCTTATCTGTCTCAGATTACCCTGACTTGACACATGTTGTGAGTACTTGTTAAGAGCCCCCGCTAAAAGGAATAGCAGGGCAGTTTGTGAATGGTTTCACTGTTCTCCATGTTGCTTCCCGCAATGTATTCTTTTTCGTATAACTTCTTCCTTGGAGTTTCTGTGATACTTACTTAGAAACTTTCTTGTTTCCCACTCATTAGCACTCAGGTAGAAAGGCTCCAGAATGTTTTCACCAGACTTTTCCATGGTCTGGGGAGGGATAACCTTCCAGAGCAGACTCACCTGAGGGTTCTCACTCTCCTCCTTAGCATGTGCGCTTACAAACACTGTGCACAACCCTGCAGATTTAGCCCCCTGGAGGCACAGAGGGCACCTCTAAGTTTTACGTTCCTCATTGTGGTTGCTGGTAGCATTTATGTACCTGGATGCAGACTGCATACAACCAACCATGCTACTTCAGACCTTTATGTACAAAACACTCAGACAACAGAAGGATCGATCTCTAATACTAATAAGGCTAGGTAGATGGTAATGACCAGGAAAGAGCAAAGTATGGTATGTAGACAGGACAGAAGACAATTGGAGCTGTATTTTGAAATTTGGAAGGTAGGGAAGATTTTCACCCCCTCCCATTTATTGGACTTTAGAAAGATTGAATGAAATTTAATCTGGCTACAAATAGAAATGTGTGGTCCTGGATGAGTTATTTATCTGAGCTGCAGATTCCTCCCTGAGAAAAAAGCCTGCATCATGGGGTTGTTGTGGGGATTAAATGAGATGAGACTGAGTGAGATGAAGCATTTGGCAGGGCACCAGGTTCACGATAAAGATTCAGTATTTTTTATTGTTGTTGTTGTTATATTGAAATTGCAACACCGACAATCAGTATCTTAGCTGGGCACAGTCTCTCAGCGATATGGGCACAGCTTTGACTTGGTGGCTGTGCACTCAGACTTTGCTTCAATTTAACTAATTAGTTTTTCTCTCTCTTCTTCTCCCTAGGCAATTTCTCTCTCTTTTTTAAAACACATCTATCCTTAACTCAAAGCAAGTCAATAATTTCCCCCAAATTTAAGATTATTTATTACTAGCAAAAATACTTCTTGGATTTTGGATTTGTGTACTTAGATTAATTTTTAAGTATTTTCGTGGTCATCTTCTTCTCACAAATTGATTTAAACTTATTCCAGGAGCAGTGGCAAGCTTCCCCTGGGTGGGAAAGACTTATTGACTGGTACTGAGTTTGAGCTCCATACAGCAGCGATGTGGGGTTGTATATTTTTTTCTCTCTGTGGCTTCAGAGTGGGCATTTACATTCTATTTCTGGTTTTATAGGCACTAGAAACCATTATTTCCATAGCAAGACATGGCAGATGGAAATGACTTTTTCCCTAATTATTCTAATGATGCTTCTTTAGCATTATTTGAAAAGGAAGCCATGAAAAGGTATGCATCATCACAAAATTAAGTGTTGCCAGTGTAGTCCTAGGCCTAAAAAGGTTTTGAAAATATAATATCAGTTAGAGAGAGAGAGAGAGAGCTCACTTTTGCTTATGCTTATAGTATTTGGTTATAAACTAATATCATAATTTAGGATTGCCAGAATTCTCTTTAAAGAGAGAAGAGTCTCACAGGAATGAAATAATTTAGTCTCTATTTTTATGAAGCAATAATATTTTTGAGCAGTCAGCTGAATGCCTCCTAAGTTGCCTGGGTGCCTAACAGGCCTAGAAAGTTCTTCCATGGAGATAAATAAGCTGTCAAATCATGATGAAGAAAATCAAACTCATGGTGTTGATCTTGGCTAGAATGCCTGTACAAGTATGAGCAAAATTTTTGCCGAGCTGTAGCACAGCCCATGTGTTAGCAGTTAGCACCCCAGCGCCACACTGCCTCTGCTAGCCCTTTTAGAAGATAAACATCGTTGTCAAAATACGGAAAAGAAAAGATTAACCCGTTCAGGTGCATGTAAATAATAAATGACACTCCAGCTCCCTGGAGTCTACACGAAGAAGAGGCCAGGGTCCAGAGAATGGTTCTTATCCACTTACGTGGGTCTCCTTTTCTCGACACTTCTTCAAGATTGAGTTTGGAACTATAGAGTGGAGACTGAAGTGAATCTGGGCACAGTAGGAGAAGGAGGTAGATGCCTAAAGGAAATGTATTCTGATCCACACAGTTTTGTAGCATAACAGGGCATTTCTCTGGCCTTGTGATCTAAGGCCATGCGTAGCATATTTTGGATGAAGCACCTAAAGAAAAATAACAAACGGGGCAATTCTGTGCACATTGTGCCAGTGCACCTGCACGTGTTGGCCTGTTGTTATGAAAATCCAGAGCACGGTGTGAGCAGAGAAAGGTGAAGTCATGGCATTTTTATATATTTAATATTAATAAATTCAAGAGAGGGCTACCAAAACATAATATCCCACACTTCTGCTGCTGTGGTTAATAAAGCATTTCATTTTGTTGCCTTGGAATTTACAGAATCTAAGAGTATACTCTGACACAAGGGTCATGGTGGTGGAGCTGTGGCTCAGGACTTCTAAATTGAATAGCAAGGCAGCACCAAGAATTTAAATAGAAAGACATTTTTTGTGATGTAGGTTGTAGGAGCTTTCTTTCTTCTTTTCTGTCTTTTTCTTTCTTTTTTCCTTCCTTCCTTTTTCTCTTTCCCTTTCTTTTCTTTTTCTGTCTCCCTCTCTTTCTCCTCTTTTCCCCTTCCTTCCTTCTTTCCTTCCTTCCTTCCCTTTCCCCCCTCTTTCTCTGTCTCTTTTACTTTCTGTTTCTCTCTCTCTCTCTCTTTCTTTCTTTCTTTCTTTCTTTCTTTCTTTCTTTCCTTTCTTTCTTTCCTTCCTCCTGCCATTAGGGATCCCATACAACATCAGCCACAGTAAGACAAAAAAAAAAAATTTGTCGTGTTTTGTGTGGCTCACATTTAGGAGAATCTCCTAAAATCAATGTTTCCTTGACATAAAATGTCTAACAGAGAGAATTCTGATGTCGCTTCCACAAAAATACAGGAGTTGGGAAGGGGCAAGGAACTGAGGTTAGGAGATTTGTTAATCTCTGTAAGCCTCTCTTTCCTCCTAGGTAAATAGGCAAAATGTCTACCTGTTACAGATATTGAGAGATTAAAAGATTAGGGCATATAGAAGTTCATCAAAAATATTTGGAATTATTACTGATTTTTATTCTCTCTATACTATTGTAATATATTTTATATTATTATTGGCCCTAGTACTTCGGCTAGTCAAATAATTCATTGCAACATTATTTTTTTAGCTTCAAAACTTTTCTAATCTGAAGAGCAAAGCAATTACATCTGATAATATCTAAGATTTCTTCCTGCCCTAAGATTCTAGAGTCCCTAAGTCCCATTCTTTTTGGTTGTAATCGAGTACACATATTCCTATGAAAAACAGCATAAATGTAGAGTTCTTGTATGAAGAAACTGGGAAAATCTTTAAAGTTTTAGACTGTAATTAACAAAGAAAATTATGCTAAAATTGACTCAAGGAAAGCAATGATGTGGGGTTTTTTTTCCCCTAAACACATGGATATTATCTGGTACATGTAAGACAAGTGAGAAAGATGAATACTAAGCTTTGTAATATTCAAATGAATATTAACTCTTATTCAAATACAAAGTACATTGCACAGAGAAATAAAGACATGAATTCATATGATTTCATTTTTTTCCAGCTGCCCATCTTCTTTGGTTATAGAGCAGCTCAGGATCCACTGTTCCTCATTTCCTAGCATACTGTGATGTCTGGTCTGCTCCTTTAAATCTGGTAGCTTGTTTGCTGAGGCTTACGGCTCAGAAATATTTGTTTTGTCTTATAAATGTAGTGAAAGCTAGGATTACAGGTATTCCTTAAGGAGTGATTAGAAATAAAAGCTTATTTATACCGAGGAAGTTTTCGACTAGGATGTGTTCTTGCCTGAGTCGTAAAGAAGTGACACTGGTTTCAGTTTCAATTTTGGTGCCTTGGAACTCTATACCTTTTTGTAGAATCCATTTAGAGAGGTTAAAAAAAGCATCTGGAATTTTTTGCATATGTTTGGGTTAAAAATGACCATCCTTTTTCCTGCCTCAAGCTTTTCTGTGCTATCCGTGGACGAATCCACTCCTTCACGCTACTGTGTTTGAATTTTAGGAAAAAATTCAGGAAAGGGAAAAATATATAATGCTCAACACCATATCTATTAAATAAAGGTGGTGGAGGGATCAAAGGGAAAAGCCTTGTTTTGGAATATAATTTGGCCAGAAGTGCCATGTGTGTGCATGTGTGCATGCGTGTGTGCATGTGTGTGTGTTCATCTCTCCATGATTCATTCTGAGGGCTGTTTTAGCCTTCATAAAATATTCATGCTAGTTGTGCATGGTTCTATAATTGCCATCTCAGGCCTTGAATTATTTATAGGTTGTGCTGTTCACATAGTCTCATTTACTGATAGAGAAGATAGCACTATCCAAGAGGACCCCAAACACTCCGAGGCCTGTTACTTTGCATTAAGTAGTGGAATTATATTACGGTAGGTGTAAAATGCTGGCCTTTTTTTCCTTTTCTCTCTTTAATATATCATTTTTGTATTTATAATATGCTAATTGTCAGAAGGCTGTTAAGCCTCATAATTCCTGCCGAGTTTTTGCAGAAATCAAGATGTAGCTGCGATGATCTAGTTTTTGATCTCAGAATGATTGTTCTTTTTTTAAAAAAGCCTGTCTTTACACACAGAATAATTTATTGAAATGATATATGACTTTACATGTGTACCTGAGCCCTTTTGTTTTGTACTATTGATCAGTTTGTATGTCTCAGTGTTACCAACACGTGGTTGGTTTCGGTAGACGTTTACTGAGAGCCTTGCAAGCTGGCTGTCCCTAATTAAATCCTGAGCCTCCATTCACTTGTGTGACAGTTTCTTTCACCTATTCATTTTGTCTTCCTAATCCTTCTGTCCATTTTCTGCCAACCTAATCTCTATTCCACATCCACCTTGCTCTTTTTAAATTTATCCTAGGGTGGGAATATATCATGTTTTCGTCTCCTCTCTCTTTTTTAATGTTACTTAGTCTCAAAAGTACATGTTAATGTTGATGAATATCAAAAGCCAGATTCAACATAGAGTGTACTTTTCTGATATTTCACTATCACTTTTCATGTTTAAGAGGAAAAATAGGAAAATTCATGGCAGCTCCTCTCATACTGCTGGTATGTTCTAGTTCTGTCTTCTACCAGTGGAAACTGATGAATTTTCTACAGGTCTGGGAACTTCCAACTCCTTCCAAATCATTTAACAAACTCTCTTCTGTCTCTCCTCCAAAGACTGATCAATAATTTCCCTCTGGCCTTCTTTCTGTACGCAGGCTGTCTTCCCTTCTGTGTGTGATGTGTACTTTCCTGCAACCTGGCATCACTAACTTATGCTTTCCGTACTACACCTGTTCACTGCTTGTGGTGGATGTTAAGTTGATGGCAAGGTGATTTTAAGTAGTATCCTTACGTGACTTTAAATGACATTGAATCAATGATGAGAAATAGTTCCATTTAAAATTATTTTAGTACTTCTGATTAAACCAAGTCCAAGTTTGTTGCTAATCCTTTCTCACATTTGATCATTTCCCCTTTCAGTGCCCGATGGCAGGCAGCTGTCTAAAATCTAATAGTTTTTCACTAACTTTTAATTGTATTTTTTCCCTGTATCTCAGGCACATGTTTTTATTCATAATAGTGTTTAAAAATAAATTTATTTTTGTTGTCATTTAAAAATAAATTTATGGGGGTTAAAATTATTCCTATACATAAAATATTAAGCAAGTAGTAGTACAACTGAACATAGAACATTTTTGAAGGCAATTTTATTCAAAATAGTGGAGAACTGTTCTGGGGACATGGAGATATTAAAGAGCCAAAGGGAGTGGTGGGTCTGCGTGCTGGCACAGGGAAGGTGTGGACTTTAACATGGAGAGAGTGAAGGTATTTACTTTTGGATGCTTGAGATACCTCTGTAGACAATAAAATCTTCACTAACCAGAAGGGGTTCTGTTCAGTTTGCTTTTCTGACTAACTGAAGGCTCATTGGTACTAATGAAGATTTTTTTTTTCCTTGAAAGCTCTAGAGCTTTCTTTCTACCACATTAGTAAGACTAGTAGAATTGACAATCATTAGTGAATGAGGATTTTTCAGGAATTAGGTAGATGACTGTAAAACATTATGGACCTTTAAAGACTAGTATTGATGGAAGTATAGGATATTAATTGAGTTTTCTACAGAAGAGCCCTTGAACAAAGCTACTTTTCTTCTTAATCCAAGATATTAGTGCATGTTATCCCAAAAGAATGTGCTCCAGGTATTGCTGGTGCCTTCCCTGGGTATCTTGTAAGGGCTTAACAGGTGCCCATTGCGTTGAGTTGAATCAATGCTAGGTAGCATGGCCCTAATTCATTAGCATATCCTCAAAAGTAGACACACAGAAAGTAAAATAAGGTTGAGGATGAAAGTATTCATTGTTTCAGCCACTCGATGTGTCCCAAAGAGAAAGGCAAATGTTTGTACACTGAGGAGTGGCCCAGGAATAAGTTGTATAATTCTTAGGAGCTAATGATAATTCATTAGACAAAAGTGAATTGTCTACTGGTCAGATTTCAAATTAAAATTCACATATGAGTGTCTTTACGTTTTTCCACCTTATCACCCAACTCATAAAAAAAGCCCGCTTCCTACAATAGATAGGTAGTCTTGTCTGGAGTTAGCGGGAAGCTTGGGGCCACACTGGGACTAGGCTGACTTCATCTTTCCTGGCTACTTGTTCGTGTCTGTTTTGGCAACAGAATTAAGTTGTGAAGCATTTTTAAAAATTCTCTCAGCCAGCACTCTGTCTTGGAAAAGCTACAACTGCAATTGCAGCAAGTACTCTGCACCTGCTCTGGTAACTGCCTTCCTTTAACCTCTCATCTTGTTGAATCTGACTGTTCCCAGCTGATGAAGCTCAATTTTAGAGGGTGAATTTGGTAGTCTGGTGTGTGTGTGGAGAGGCCCTGGATCCTAAAGCTAGAGCTGAGGAAGTTTCTGGCCTTAACTATACTACCAATGAACTCTGTGTCATTGAGAAAAACCATCAAACAATTGGAAGCTCTGTCTCCCTCCCTACAGAAAGACAGGAAAGAGTTAGAGATTCTCTGTTCTAATGTGTCACATTTCCATTCTCCCCTGTTGTTTATACCTGTGGCAATGAGTTTCATATCTCTGACCTGAGGGTCTGATAGTGTCAGAGCATTGTGTCACACTATCAATGACACTGCTTTTTAAGGACATTTTAGTTTTGCCTTTGTAAATATAGGAGCACCTGCAAGGGTGACTCATGAGCTGCTTTATCCCTGTTTTGATTGTTCTGCATTTTACTGTTATTTAACTATCCTAATATCAACAGTTGTGTCAATACAATTGTATGGCATTTTTCCAACGGAAAACAAGAATATCATTTAATAGCCAACATAGGGAGGTGGTCGCAAAGAACTGTTATCACACAGAACTTTTTTTCTCTAAGTACCTGGCAGTTGGTTTTGATATTTGAATTTGTTTTCTACAGCCATCCATATGCCAGAAGCTGAGCCTCCCTAAGCTTCTGCTCATTTAGACTTTGGAGACTTAGAGGAAAATGAGGGGCCAGCTAGCTAAGCGTCTCACTTCTCTAATATGTCTCCCAAATAGTATCTGGTCTTTTCCTGAACATGTGCTGTGAGGGGAAAGCCCTTGTGTCATGAGGCAGGCCATCTCTCTTTTCATCTTATGAAAAGTTCGCAGGATGTTCTAGTTCTGTCCCATACACTTTTAAGTCTTCTTCCACACAGCAAATAGTTACAGTTGGTGGAAGTCGCTATCTTGTCTCATTAATCTTCTCTCTTTCAGACTAAATGTTCCCCAGATATGGCACTGCAGTGATTTCTCTGTCTCCTCTATGTTAAATACACTCATATGTAAAGTGCAAGGGTATCAGCCTACCAAATGTTGGTTCAGACCCCAAATGTACTGGTTACCTTGCCATGGGACTATGGGCTACAGGGTAGGCCTCAGGTACTCATTCTTAAAATAGTGATGATATTTGAAAATACCTAACTTCACCTGGGAGATAAAGTAGATTCTAAGTGAAATTTTATTGATTCCCATTCCTAACTTTTCCCCACAACTCTGATGAAGTATGGCATCTGGAAATTTGGGGACTCAAGAAGTGCTCAGCCAGGCCACTGGGGGAGTGGAGCAGAATCTTTGTGTCCGAAGACTGTGTTTCTGGTAATATGGCCAAATGTTACTTTGCCTTTGGTTAGAGTACAGGGCATATGTAGATCTGTTTCAGGTTCTCTAAATCTAGCCCTTGCCAATGTGTTTGGCAAACTAAAAACAAAGCAAAAACCCATTGTGTTGGAATCAGGTGAACTGCTCATTGAAAAACAGCAGCAGTTTTGGAGCATGAAATACTGCTCTTTCTGCATATTTAACATATTATGGAATTAGCATTTTGTCTTTTTGGGGATTCATTAACTTTTTTTTCCCACAGCATCCTATAAAACACCAGGAATAAATATCATGCTCAGACATACTTCTTCCTAATCTAAAAGAAAGGCAAAAACAACAGGAGTTTCCTGGTGCCCACAGAATAGAATCTCCAGGCATCTTTATAAAAGAATAAAGACAATGTTTTGAGTTTCATGAGATCAAGAAGTGAATGTCACTGGCCTGTGTGAAAAATTAGTGGAGTAGAAAGATAATGAAGAAATTTTGGAGTAGGGTAGAGACCAAAAGATACAAACTACAAAACAACTATGTTTTTGATGTGTGTTATGTGTGTGCACTAGGACCTGAGTCACAGTTAGAAGGGGAAAAAACACAACTATTATAGCAAAACAAAATGCTTTGGAGAAAGAGAAATACGAGGGTCTCATTGATTTCATAGGGTAAAATAATACTAAAAGAAAGGACGTCCTCTCTCTGCCCCCACCACCTGTGATTCATTTCTCAACAATGGTCTCAGCTGAAAGTGTGGTGTTTTCTCTAAAGGTACCCAGCTCCTTAAGGTCTTTTGGGATAAGCAACAGCGTATTATTATGTAAATTTTTCCTATTCCCAGCAGGATTTCACTGAGCCTGGTGTAGCCCTCTCTGCTGGGAAAAGTGCTTTTCAGCTGTCTCCTCCTGGTTGATATCTTTATACAGTTACCAGAGCAGACAGGGCTCTGCATTTTGTTCACCATGGTGCCCATAGTTCTAGTGTTTTCCATTTCTGTCTCACTTTTACACAATACACTACCCAAACCCAGTGACTTCTCCTCAGACACCCTTCTAAAGACACCATCCCTGGAAAGAGAAGAAATTTCATGATTCAAAAGGAAAACTATATGTTATCCCTCTTTCTTTTATTGGTCCTTTGTCTAGGGAACACAACCTCCTTCAGTTGTTGTTAGTCAGTTCTATGAAGTCATTTTGAACCTTTCCAAGACTAGGTTACAAGCTAATACTTTTGGCATCAACCATGTTGAAGTCATCTCAGGTTGTGCTATGTCATTCCCACTCCTCTGCCCTCAGCAAGTGACTGTCACAGCTCTTGACCACTGTGCAGCATTCTCATCCTCTTTTTTTGCCTGGAAGTTGTGTAAATACCCAGAGCTGGAGGCACTCAGTCCTCACTTAGCCTATTAGAATGCTAGCCCTTCCAGTTGCACTATGCACATGGCTGGGTGTATGTCCAGCCTATACTTTAAAACTATTTTTGTGAGCATTAGTCATGGCTTCATTTCTATAACAAAAAGAGCAATATGTTTGTATCACCATACATTTTTCACTGATGTATTATGGGCATGAGATGTGTCAGTATTCAAACTATTGATAGATATTTTTAGATCCCCCTGATAAATTGGGCCATAGACTTCTCCACCAGAACAAGTGCAGTGTAAATACTTTGCTTCTAAACATGTGAGGACAGTATGTCTGTAACACTGTTGTCTTAGTCTTTAAATTTTTGAGTGATATAAAGAGGAAAAGAGCAATATATTTATCTTCCTAGTGTTTCTAATGTAAAGATCAGGAAAACTAAACTCTCAACTACACACACACCCACCTAATTAAGGTCTCTAATTTTGGGGTTTTGAAAACAAAAATTTGTATCTAGAGCCCTAAGTCTCAAGGATATTACTTATCAATATATTTAAAATAGTGGAATGAGGGGAATACTCAGAGATTTGTAGCCAGCTCACTGTTGTTTGTTTCTTGGGCAACTCCAACAGGAATCTGGCCATTTTATTTGTGTCAAATCCTGTTGACAAAACCACAGAAAGAATTTTCAGGTACAGATGTACAATCTTTGGGGGGGGGGATGCATAAGAAATTGTATACTCAAGTGGTAATGATATCTAATAAATTCAGTAGGCAGGAAATAAAAAGCAAACATGGGGTCTGAAGTTCTAAGATTTGAAGGACTGGCTAAGGGGAGGCGAAATAGGAACCTATAGAGTCCACTCTGAGGATTCCAAGTATGCAGTTTTTCAAGTTTTGCTAATTTTTATGGATCTTATAGTAATTAGTTCTGAATTTAAGAGTAGAGACAGAAAATAATAATGATAAAATATCTGACTATATAGAAGTCTCACGAAGCTCAAAAAAAAAAAAAAATGAGGAGCTATGTTTTTCTAAAGCCAAGGTAGCTGGAGAAAATGGTTTTCTATGGCAAGAACTCCACCACCAAACCTCTTGCCTTGCATGTAGATTGATCCCTGAGGAAATTGCTGGCCTTCTCTTGCCCCTAAAAATTTTGTGTATGGTGATCAGGCCAAAGTGTATGAGGATCCAGAGCTACTTCTGACGTGGGCAAAGAAATAAAAAAGAGACAATAGTTAAATGTCATATCTCTTCTTGAAGGTTGAATTTGAAAATATGGAGTTAAAGTCACAACCAAATCACACACATTAATGATTTTGTGAACTATGAAGTCATAGCTTAGAAGGAGATATAAATTATTCAGGTCTGCCTAGAGGCAACTAAGTATCTTCTTCCACCCCAACACCCAATGACCATAAATTTTGCCATAAAAATACGAGATTTTTTTTCTCTAATTGCTGATGTTTCAGATAGTCACAAGGGCGTTCCCATTTTCACTGATACTCCAGGTCTTCATCATTAGGTAGGACATCAAGCTATCCTGAATCCTGGCCAGAAATAGTGAAAAAAAAACTTAAAACAGATTTGAAATTGACATTGACCAAATTTATAGGACTATCATGGTTTCCAGTGGTGCATGTTTAATCTTTTGGAAGAAGGTAGAGGCATTATTACATTAGTATTTGTCATAAATTATATATTATATGTATTTCTCATTTATGCACATATATATATATATATATATATATATATATATATATATATATATATATGTTGACATGCCTTGGTTGTGTGTGTGTGTGTATGTGTGTGTATGTATGTATATATGTATGTATGTATTACTAGATTCCCCAGGGTATACTTTATAGTTCAGAAAGAAATCATCTTCCATCATTCGTCACTGCCTAGCTGTTGTACACTGGGCCAGAACATCATTTGTTAACAGCGACAAAGCCGCACTCATAAACGCCGACATGTTACATTAATTTATAGGCACTGAGTGACTTATTAAAAGTGACGTGTGAAATATAACAGGGCCCAGTATAGATGATTAGGTTTCGGGCTTTGAATTGTTGACAAGGCAGGGGTAATGAATTGTGGGACACCAGCTCCTGTGTTTCCCCCTCATTAGTCAGTATTAGCTGCATTAATAGTAATAATTGGATATATTCATCATTTAAAATGTTTTAATAAATGTTTGGACAGTACCCGATTGGAGCTGTCAAATATTAGGCTGGAAAGGTTGTGACAAGAGAAAAATGATGATACTCCTTAGTTGAGAGATTTATGCAGCCTTGGAGATACCAGCGTTGACTTTCTACTCCCTGAGGGGCCCTGAGTTCAGATGAGTTAGGGGTAGAAACCACGGAAGCGAGGAAAGCCCACTCCACTTTTCCTCACGGGCATTTCCACCAGGAGTCTTTGAAGAGTCAGAGGGCCAGGCCAGGGGGTTTCAGGTCTGTGACTGGTTCATTCAGAATGGTTCTTTGGGAAGAGATGCAGATTTGGTTCCAGTTAGGTTTGTGGTTTGGGGTAAGTGCCCTTATCCATCCCGAGCTTTTGTTTCTATGCCTATGATATTTTTCATTTGAGTGTCTTAATATCTAACAGTATGTGGAGCTAGTAATTAAATGTGATATTATAAGCCTAGGAAGACCTATAACTAGAGTCCCCAATCTTCAATAACTGCTGATAAGAATGAAAGAAGGGTGAATTTGTTTAGAATGCACCAAATAAAAAAATTTAGATTATATGACTGTATAGAGCTTGTATTCATTGCTACAGTTTATATTCCCCATTTTACAAAAAAAATTTTAAGATTATGGCCATGTGGGACAGAACTATGGGCATTTTTTGTTGGTACAGTTTGCAAATATTCCAACACATGGCTCTTTTCAATACAGCATGATGCCTTCCCTGTACACATGGCTGAGAGCTAGAGTGTCTTGGTTATTGGCGTTCTTGCAACTTTCTTTTGGATTCTCTATTGTGTCTCAATTATAAGTAGCATTTTATGAGTAGTTTTTTTGTTAGACTCAAGCTAGATATTTGTAGTTAAATTGTATTTCAGATTCTGAAACTACTGAGATGAAAAGACATGATTTTTATCTTCTAGGCCTTGCTCTCTAGTGGGGAATATCAGGGAGTTAAGTAGACTGTCCCAGAGTTGCAGGATTAATATAGTTCTACAGAAATGTACCAAAGAAACTCTGAGGTGGGATGGTCCAGATCTGGCTGCAGGAACATGAAAAAGCTCCTCAAAACAAGAGGTGCCAGTGGTAATTCTTGAAATATAGAGAATGCTTTTAGACCTTGGTTGGAAAGAATTGAGTGTCTACTTCAGGTGGAAGAAGCAGTTTTTAAGGATGCCTCAGAGAGCTAAGAAGATTTAGGAAGCAGTCCTACTAGAGGGTGCCATTTCAGGGGAAAATGTCATCAGGAATCAAGGTCAGGGTCTCTGGGATTCAATTTGCTTGAAAAAATCAGTCTAATGAGGGGGTACGCGCTCTGATAAGATGATCTTGTTGACCATTTTCCAGGAAGAGTTTTAAGGAGACGATAATTCTGTGTTTACAGTTGCATATTTTGAATTTTCCCTAAAGCATAAGCCCATAAGATGGGGTCTACTTTATAAAGGATGCAATTTCTCAGAGGGCATATGGGCCACCTGGACTTTGGCGAGACCTCTTATAAAACGAGCTTTCTTTCACCTTACTCATGGATATGATACCTTGCTGTTAGCACAGGCCTCACAGAAACCTTGGCCATGTCTAGTCTATAACTTGCTTCACTGTGGCTGAGTCATTTTGTCAGCTCTGAAACATGTCCAGTGAGGTGATCCCTGATGGCACCCAAGGGGCTTCTCTCAGGTGGACTCACCTTGTTTTTAATTATAATTCATGGTAAAGATTATACTGTCAGGGGTACGGACCTATTAAATGACTACAGGTGAAAATACCTTGGACCAGTGAACACACAATATGTACTGCTGTGGGTTGATTGGTTTGTACTTGTTTTGTCTTCTGTAAGTGTCAGTATCTCTGGATCCTAAGCACACCATGAGGCACAGCAAGACCCACCTTTCAGTTTTCTGAACTTAGTTTGGTTGAGTCTCAAATTTTCTTGACCTATGTCGGCATTTCAGGTGAAGCAATGTTACCCTCCCTCTCTAAGAGTGTGTTAACCTGACCCAGTAATTCTTGTGCTAGGTAACTACTTTAAGAAAATAATTAGATGTGCAGATACAATTTTATGTAGAAAATGTTCACCAGAATACTGTTTATAATAGCAAAAACTCGGAAGTAATCAACAATAGTACATTGGTTAAATATCTGTTATATATGACAGAATGTCATATAATAAAAGAAAAATCACAGTTTGAATATTACTTGATCACACAATAAAAGGATATAAATCTATAAATGGTTACAAAATTTTTCACATATAAAGGACTGGGAAAGAATGGGATACAATCTTTTGGATTTTAAATATTTTAAAAAATAATATTTCAACCTTTATAATTAAAAAAAAATCTAAGTGCTATTTAAAAGTCTACTGCCTGGGCCTGGAAATACAGCTCAGGTAGAGCTCTTATGCAGTGAGCACAATACCTTGGGTTCGATCCCTAGTAGTGAGGCACACATGCATTCTCTCTTCTCTCACCCATTCCCCACAAGAAACATGTGGAAGTATCTCTATTTAAGATGCTATATAACCGAAGAAAAAAATAATGCATTGTCTCATGGAAAAAAAGGTGAGAATTGCTAAAGTCAGACTGAACTGCCTTGGCAATTGGGTCTCATTAAGCACCAGAGGAGCATTTATTTAAGGCAGCATTTGACTAAGCTAATTCCGGACATTTCTCTCATCTCCTGTGCTGTTGGTTTTAAGTTGCAGGGAAGATTTCTGGCTTAGGCCAATTGAGGGAGTGTACATAAACATGGGATTTATTTTGTCAGGGATATCCTTGAGAGACTCCATTCTTTACTGATCTTTTTTGTTCTTTGTGGCCATTTATTTACTTTTGAAAATACCCCTGCAGATCCTCACTTGAGTCAAAAGGAGATACATTCTCATGGCAGGGCTCAGCTGCTGATCAGCAGGGCTCCGAGAATGAAGTATAAGTTCAGTTACTGTTGTTTTTAACATTACAGTAGGTTGGCTTCATTTGTATAAATGAATGATTTGGCTTCACATATTGGCAGAAGTTCCCATGCATGTTTTATATTTTGTGCCTCTCATGTGATATGTGATTGAAGACATTAATAATGTTTTTCATTTTCTCTCCCCCCTCCTTTTTTTTTTGCCTGCCTTTGAGTGAGGCTCATGATGACAAAAGTTCTTCCCCATCACCTTGAATTCTCCAGGGAATATAGAGCACAAGAGATAAGAAGAGGTTTGAATTGATTCTATTCATCCTTTTAGTGAGTGCCTGAGAAGAGAGGAGATTTACAGTTAAGGTCCTAAATCAGATCTGGCTGTTAAAGTTTTTGTTGAGGATTTAGGGAGACTAAAGTTAAAACTGAGTGTCAGCTTGGAGGTTAATCCAACCTGCTCTGGAATGCATGTCATGCTCTCCGTAATACTGACATGGTGGGACAGCTGGCGGTGAGAGGCTTCAAGTTCACCACTGTGCAGGTCATTGGAGGTAGATGCCAGGATTCTGAGGCAAAATGTATTTGTGCCCATGGAGACACAGGATGCACCATGGAATGAGGCTAAGTGGAAGAGCAAACACTCAGCAATGGCATTTGTTTAGCTTGCAGATCCTTAATCAACAATCCTTTCAAAGTTCAAGCTGATCACTCAGGCTGAGGAAAAGCAGGCGATGTGGAGTCAAAAGGCTGAGAAAGTTGTCTTGTCTTTCTCAGTGTGGGAGGGCTCAGTTGCACTGAACAGAGCTGTGCCAAGATGGCCACCAAGTCTATTGCCAAGGGTACTCATCGGAGGCGGTTCCTTTTCACCTCATGGCTGTCTGGCTCCAAACCCTTCGTGGGGTTATGTAGACACTCCAGGTTCTCCTTCCTGTGTGTGAGAGGAAGAGTGAATAGTTGTGCAGTGGGGAAGACATGCTCCACGAACACCCAGAAGACCCGCTGAGTCACAGCAAGCTGGATAAAAATAGTGTCACAAACTAGCGTTTGGATGTTGGCCTTCCCAGGCCTGAATTTGAATTCTATGGACTAGCTTTATGACTTCAAACAAATGAACTGGTAGTACCATATACCATAATAGTTGCTACTTTAAGGTTGCCGTGAGGATTAAATGAGATAATATTAGTAAAATGCCTAGCAAGCTAGCTGCTGATGCTAAACACTCAAATAATAGTAACTCTGATAATCAGAAAAACAGTAATAGTAGTCATGATCTCGCCACTAAGAGGAGCAGCAGGGGAAATGTACTGGCAATTCTGAGGGAATTTATCCATTAATATTTGCCTTATTTTTCTGGAGCGCTCATGATAAAATATTCAATCAGTGTCCACTCATTTTCCATATAACTTTGAAAAACACAAGATGCTACTAAGTGCCATGGAGGACAAGATATGTGAAATATGCTCCCCACACTTCGATGGTTACACTAGTTGGCCAGATATGAAATGTATTATAAATGTAGACATGTAATAATAGCAAAATGGAAAGATGCCAGTAAAGTGTAAACAAAGATGTGGGATGTCTGATAGTGTTGTTTTGGCCAATGTGATCAAGGTAGCTTTGGATTTGTTTTTGAAGAATGGACTTGATTTCCTTCTAATCAACTAATAACATTCCAGGAAGACGGAGCAGCGTGTGTGGTGTGCAGCGGTTTGGAGTTAGGAAGTATTCAACTTTTAGAGGCGTCTGGTCAAAGGTTAAATGAAGCATAGCTTTGGAAGAAAAAAGTGAACTCATGTTAGCCAGGAATGACCCCCAAGTGTTATCACTATGTTTAGGTAAAGCCTCATCTTCTATAATTCTTTCTTGGTGTTCATAGCCAGAGGAAGCTACAGGACTTGTGCATAGACTCCCTGAATATAAAACAACCTCAGAAGAACCATAGAAAGATGCTCACACATCTTGAACACCCTGAGAGTATTCTGTGGAAGAATGAGGCATTAACTACAAATGGGAAAATTTGGGAGACCTAAGCAAATTTTAACCAGACCCGGAAGGACACATAGACTCGGGAAAGGGGGAAAAAGGAAGTATACACAAATAGAACAATTGGGTTAAAAGTTGGATTTTGGAGGAGGCTTTATTTTCTAGTGAACGTAGCCTCCATAGTATACAAATGCTCACAAGGTTATACCAGTTGAAAACAAAGATAAATATAGTTTGCTATACTTTGGATAAAGTGGACATCTGCTCTTTTTTTGAGGAATAATGATTACGCAAACCTTTCTCAGATCACCTATGTGGCCAGGCGGGACAGGTCTGCCTGGGTCTTTTTCCTGAAATTCACTGTCTCAAGACAAAAGAGCAGCCCACTCTATTCATACCTCACTGCCACTAACTGCACCCTAAACTTGGCCTCAGAAGAGGTTCATTTCCAAATAAGTCCAAAATGTCTGTTCAAGCCAAAAATCCGGTACTTTCATCCTAGCCCCATTCTCCTGATCATGCTGTAGACTGCCTCAAAATGGAATATGGAGACACTTTTTTTCTGGTGCTGGATATTGAACACAGGGCCTTTGCACTGAGATGTTTCTTCAGTCCTTTTTACTTTTTATTTTGAGTCAGTTTGTTGCTAAGTCACTGAATTACCGAGTCTAGTTTTTTCCCACTATTTTTATTAATATACAAATGTAATACATAGTATTCACAATGAATTTGGGTGTTTCGTACATCTATGTATCACATCGACTTCACAATCCCTTCCCATCTTCTACCCTCCCACCCCCTCCCTGTCCCTTCCCCCGGCTCCGGCGATCACTTCATATGGTTCCACCGAGTCTAGGTTTGAACTTGCAGTCTCCTGCGTCAGCTTCCCATAGTTCTGGGATGACAGGTGTGTGTCACTGTGCCTGGCTAGAGGAACTTTTAAAGAATTCTGAGTTTTTTTAAAAAGCAGCAGACATTCAGTCCCTATTAAAATTTGTCATTTTAAAGTTTTGCTTTCTTTTTTTTTTGCCCTTTTTAATTTTTCTGCCTGAAAGAAAGAACCACAGTATTAAGAGAAGGGAAGCGCAAGCAGGATGCCTCCCTGATTCGTTGCCTATTGATGACTTCACTCAGTAACGGCACCTGTATTTTGTGTGTGCACATATATGTGTGCTACGCTGCTCTCATTCTTTGGAGCAAGCAGGCATGAACGAACCACCCCTGAAGATGGCCGTGTGGGCCAGGCACGTTGGGTCCTCTCTTTGAAGCACTGTGGTCTCTCAGCTTCTGAGTGTCTCGGGTACCTGGACCAATGCTAGTTTACCACTAGATACAGCTGGTGAAGTGCCAGTGTCATATTACAATTAACAGTAATTCTGGCGGCTGTCATCACCTGCTCTGAACAGAGGATCTCCAGCAAAAGCATGACACTGTCATGGCTGCTAATTCAAAGGCATCGTGTGAACTATGACAGACCCTGGTGTACCCTATATGCTCATTCTAGTGAGTAAAGTCTGGCAACTTGGATGGAGTGGTGGTGGGGTAGGGCTTCTAGCATATTTCTGTAGATGAGCCCATGAAGGGTCAACTTAGAAAAAAAGAAGTTGTGTTAAGGAAAGTAATTAAACAAGCAGAGAGATGGAATATTAGTGCTTTTACAGAGTAAATGAGGATAAATTCTGTTAATTATGTGACTTTCCCAGTACTAATGTGATAATAAAGTACTCTAATGCTGGAGAGTCTTGTCACAATCCCAGCTAAGGCAGCGACCCTTCTGCTAGGTGAGAGCAAGAAGCAGCTTATAAAGCCTTTTAGCAAAAAGCAAAGAAATCAGTGTTAAATGATTTCATGAGGGATTTTTTCCCCTCTCTTTGGGTATAGTGTAGAAAACTGCCACAAAAACCATCATGAGATTGTGGGTCTTATGTGTGGTACTAAAGCACTTCTTCTTGTTTTTCTGTTGAGTTTCTGAAGGAAGAAATGTAAGCAATATAAAGAGTATAAATAGCGCAGTGCAGATTTTAGTCCAACAATTAATTGCACTAGAAAAAATTATACTTGGAATGTTGGTGAATTGTTGCTCTTAAAGACTTTGATAAAAATTCAAGACAGTGAGTGAGTAGGAACTTTTTAAAGGGGGCATCAGAGATCACAAACGTTATTATAAACAACATTATAATTGTGGTGGACGCACAGTGGAGAGAGGACAAAGTATTGTCCAGGAGAGTCAGGGCAGTGCCCTTGACCATGTGATGATTTGTTGTTCAGGTAAAAAGAGATGGTAGAGGCCGAGAGAGAAGGCAGGAGAGAGAGACAGACACAGAGGCAGATGCAGAGACGTCCACCACCTGTGCCAGAATCGCCAAAGCACAGACAATGCTGAAGGAGAGGAGGCAGAGACCCGTGTGGCTGTAACACAATCTCTGAGGCAGTGTGAGAGCTGGGAGGTGGCAGTGTAGGTTTGATCCAGAAGATTGGGAAGGAAAAGGGTGATTGCTTCGGAGGCAGAAGATTATCTTTGTTTCATTTACATTTTTTAAATGCATAGGGATGTGTGCAGATTTTTACCATATAGTATCTTGGAACTGAGCAAAGTATGTTGTCTGTTCCTGTTGACTAATGTACCTTCAACTGGCAGAAAAAAGCATACTTTCTCAGAAAGCTCTGCTTCCCTTCTAACAACCACTGGCTGTCTAAGGAGACTGCATTCAAATTTTGCCTGTGCCTGGCATGCACAGTCTCTGCTTGAGTAGTAATCTTTCTGTGATTCTTACCTGGAGAACTGGGGAAGGAGTGAAAATGGGTGAATAGGGGGTGTGTTGGTTTGCTGGGAAGATGAAATACACTATGCACAGTATTTGGCACTTAATAACCACTCAATAAACATTAACTGTGATTTTACCCATTTTTTATTTTACTAAACCCTGACACTTTGATAAAGTATTCAGCTAGGCTACTTTGGAGCTATCTCTTTGAAAATATTTACCATTATCAGGAGGAAATTGGTATTTTGACTAAGAATAATCAGACCAGAGTGTACATGTATACTTGATCTCATAATTTAAGAAAAAAACACATGGAATCCCTTATTTTCCTGTGCTTCTTGCTTTGAGAATTATTTGTCAGCATCATTACCTTTGTAAGGGAGGCTTTATTAAAATAATATTCAGTATATGCTAATGTTACAGGAAGATGACTCTAAAAATAGACTGGTTGACTGGGAAGGGTACATATTGTAGGGTTCAAGCTGACACAATGTTTTCTGGACGTGCATCTTGGCTTAAATTGGGGTGGGGAGTTGGATCAAATTCTATCAGGGGCTTATTCCTCATCTGAAGGAATCCAGAGGAGGGGGAGAAAACTCAGAAAGAATCGAAAGGACCGTTGCGTGCTTCCAAACATACAGGCAGCTTCTTCTCTGCTTGACTTTGAAGACTAATTTGTTAAAAACGAACTATTCACTTGTAACCATCTTACTTCTCTATCCCATATTGTTTGGGGCTTCCTGTCATGCGTGTGAATTGAGCCTTGAGTCAACTGGAAAGACATTGAAAAGAGGTGTGTGTGTTTGGGGTATGGCAGGACAGTGTCTCACTGTGGTTTCATTTCAGAAGACTGGCCCTTAAGAGTCACTGGGGCATGATTTATTTTCATTGGTTACTCCATAAGATGATTGAGTAGAAGCACTTCACTATTAGAAGTTAGAAATTTTAGAAAGTTGGGAGTCCATGAGATTTCAATTTGCTGATTCATTCATTCACTGAGTAAGTGCATGCCAGGTGCGAAGCACTGTAATTTACTCTGGGTAAGCATGACAGTGACTGGAGAGCATAGGCCACAGAGGTAGGATGCAGGTGGGTGTCCACAGGGAGAAGTTATCTAAGGTAGATGGGAAGAGTGAGAAAGAGTCAGAGGCAGCAGCTCAGAGCCCAGAATGGGGAATGGAATGAATGGTTTGTAGGCATGAAGAGGAGTCTTCCCCTAAAACATCCTAGTGGAATTATTGAAATCAGAGGCTGCCACTAATCAGATGGGAGACCATGGACATGACATGTGACCTCACTGAGCCTTGCTGGAATCATCCATCAACTAGGGATGACTTTATCCAGCCCTTGCACAAGAGTTTTTGTGAAGACCAATTAAAAGAAATTTAGAAAAGCTGGAGGTCTTTTTTGTTTTCTAAATGAAGTGTAATTTGAAAAAACACATAGCCCTTTTAAAACTACTGTTGGCTTAGTAAATAATTAAGGCAAATAGAACTTAGCATAAGTTTGAACACCTACTTTATATACAGAAGATTTACCCCTGAAAACGCCTTTTCTTGTCACATAGTTTCCAAAGGCGGCAAGCAGCAAGTTCTCTATAGTAAGATTTTGCTCTGTGTTATGTACCGTGTCCTGGACTCAATTCCTGTCTTCCACTTTTGGAGTTCGCGGCCTTGGGCTCTTTTTCTAGTTTCTCCAGCCTTGCTATACTCATCTGTGAAAGAGGATTATTAATAGATCCTAGCTATGGGGTAGAGCTAAGAACCACTGGGGATGGTTCTTGGGAGTGCCCAGTGCCTGGCACAGCTGAGTGAAGCAGGGATCTCTATGTGGAAGTGGGACTGATTCCCAGGCCAGCAAAGCCAGACCTGATTCATATGTCTTCTTGCTCAGTGGAAAGAAGACACAGACTTGTCTGTGGTGTCTTTTTTCATGTAGAATGTTCCAAATTGTTGACTTTCGAGGCCACAGACTCCTCACGATCAAGGAGGAAGGCATCAGAGTCAGATGTTTTGTTTCCTGTATGGTTAATTGGCTGTAAAATGCTACTAAAACTTACAGCTTCTGATTGAATTAAGTGCCCTGAGAAATCCAGCTGTGAACAGGTGGGCATTGGAGATTTTCCCTGTGTCTCTGTTTCTATCTGTGGACGAACTCATGCTGTTAAATATGCACCACCTTCACTTTTGATTCTGGGACCAGATGCTTGCCCCAACTTTTCCCTTCACCTAGCATATCAGCTGCCAAAGGTTTGGAAGAAAAGCAACCTGGTATTCAAGCAACTGGATTCCTCACAAACCAAACAAAAAGGTATATTGTTGTAGAAGCAGGAACTACTTTAGTTTTTGAATTAGAAGAGTCCCACTTAATGGAACCACAAGGATCCATCTTATGATTACCAGTATTTTAGATTTAAATATAGGTACAGAGATGCCTTTTTCTAGCATCAAGCAAATGATTTGCTCTTACTTTGGTTATTATGTTTTAGGGTAGGAGATGCAAACTCAGACTCGTACCCCAATTTTTTTCTGGCCCTTAAATTATTAAAAAGTTTAGCAAATTTCGCACTTTCCAATATGTGTTCCCAGCTTCTCTTCAGATAGAGGGTCTGGCAGCACTGCTCATGCTGCTCTGTGGAGTCAGCTGGCTGGAGTAGCGTTGAGCCTCCTACTCTACTGCTACTCTTCAGCCCATATACTTCCCTTTCTGTCTGCATTCAGCTGAGCTTGCTCATTGATGCTACCTGCTTGGGTGCTGTAGGATCTGATTTCCAGACAACTAATTTAAAAGCTGTTATTATTTTTAAAGTATATCCTTTTTCTGTAATGACTAAAAAAGTACATATGTTTGTGCATGTATATATGTGAATGTGTACAGGTTGAACATCTCTAACCTGAAAATCTGAAATCCAAAATGCTCCAGAACCACCATGAATATATAAATGGTAAATTTCATACATGACCTCACATGATAGTTTGAAGTAAAAAATGCAGGTGTACTAGAAATATTGCTATAAGGTCTGCATGGAATGTAAATGAATTTCTTGCTTAGACTTGGATTCTATTTTTGACACATCTCATTATGTGTAAGTAAATATTCCAAAACTTTAAAAATGTCCACAACACTTCTTGTTCCAGGAGCTTTAGGTAAGCTTTCTCTCTTTTTCTCTCTTTCTCTGGTGTGTGCGTGTGTGTGTGTGTGTGTGTGTGTGTGTGTGTGTGTGTGTGTTCATGTTTGACTTGTGAGGGCTATAGACTGTTGCAGTTGTGGAGCCCAAAAGTTACCAGGGCTTGACAAGACAGTCTCTGTTCTTCACACATGTATGTTTTGAGAACTTCTCTTTTTCTGCAGCCTTCTTAGTAAAATTATTCTGTTGAATTCACATCTCTATCTCACCCTCACTTTCATAGGGGGACCTGGAGGGGTATACATTCTCCCTTGTACCCCTACTCCCCATTGCTCAGAGTTCACTTATCCTGTGATCTCCTTTAGGTGGAACACAAGTGGATTGTATTCTATTATTCCTCTCAAATGTGTTGCCTCTCCAGCAACCCAGCCTCGGGTCTTTTCCAGTTAGGATAATAGAGGGAATGAATGAATTAGAAGGAAACTAATTTCATCTTTGAGCAACTCAAACAAAGATCTTGCAACTGGTTCAGATTTGGCCTGATTGGCCTTGGATCACATGCCTGTTTCTCAAGCAGTCGTATATAGTTGGGGTATGTGATGCCCTGACCCAGTTACGTGCAACTCTTTGGTCCAAGTGTGGCATGAACCCGTGTCCCTGAAAGGACTCTTGAGTGAGGGTGAATTTCTCCAAAAGAAAGATGAGTGGCTTTTATAAAAATGAAAAAATAGGGATGCTATCAAGTGAACTCACAGACCTGTTAAAACTCTGGACCCATCTCACAGAAAGGGGTGCATGTGCAAATTTGCACACAATGATGGGTGGGTTAAAGATCCCACAGAGGCCACCCAGATGCTTTAGGTTAAGACTATTTGGACTAGATCACTTAAAGGCCTCTCTCCCATTCTAGCATTCTGTGTTTTAGTAAATGATTCACCAGTTTTATTGTGATAAAACAAACACTTTTCCAGAGTTCAGATTCCAATATTTCTGACGAAACTGGGGCTATTTAAAAGGCACATGTTGTGGGGAGGGCAAGTGAGTGACCTGTGGACTGCAAACTCCCCTAGGAAGTTTAAGTGGCGCCATTGTTTGACACGCATTGTTGCTTACTTTCATTTGCCATCCGCATCATTATGGTATCTTGAAAAATTGTGCTTAATAAAGTGCCAGGCTCCATTTTGCATGCTGATTTCAGAAAGATAAATTTCTCTTTATGCTTTTATGAACTAGGACATACAGACTTATTGGATCGTTCATATTATGAACTCGAATAATTGGAAGCTCATGGGATTATTGTCAATGCTTTGTGGCTGCGGTGCTTGCTGGTCATTTCTGTTTGGAGGCTGGTTCTGAGCTTTAAATATGAATTAAGGAATCACTTGCTTTTATCTGAATTCAGCTTCTGTGATGTGTTGTGATGCTGGGATTTATTTTTCCCAGTAGAAGACATTGCTAAATTAAATGAATTATCCCTTATGGTGTGTGAACCCTGGGGTTGGCAGAGAGCACATGGAAAGGATAAGGTTAGGACCAGAGACAGTGTGCCAGGGAAAGTGACAGGCACATACCATGGGAAATGTAAAGGGTGGTGACGATTTGAAGTAATTTCACAATAATTTTCATCCTTTGCTGTGTTGTTTTACTGATGAAGAGCTTTTCTAGCCAACTTCTCTCTATATCTCTGTTTTCTGTAGAAAAAAATGATCTTTTTTCATAAAGCAAAACTTTGCAAAATGTCAGCTTCATTGGCTAGCTGACTCTTTCTCTCTAGGTAGGAATAAGAGAGAATGGATGAGGACATCTCATTGTTCTGTTAGCTTGTACTGATTTGGTGTTAAGTTTTTGTGATTCACAATCTGATATCCATCCTTTTGCTGCAGTTCATGATTTCTGGTACATAACTCCATCAATTCACTTACCACATGTGACTGATATATATGTTGACTTTTTAAAACCAAGTAGCTACCAATTCCAAGGCCACAAATTCAGTGTGCCCCAGAATCAAAGAAATGCCTTCATTCCTGCTGTCTCCAACAGGCAAATTTTGGAGGTAGTTCTGATGAGATGACCTGAGAACTGTATTTCTGTGAGCTTCCAAAAGGGCAGGGATAGGTCATCTATATTTGCATTGCACTTGGGACATGTGCTTCATAAATGTCTATGAATGGAGAACCTGCTGAATGAATAAATGAGTGACCTGAAGAGGAAGACTGAATAAATAGCAAGCCATTAAGAAATTTAAGCACCAGGTTTTAACAAACCCCCCAGAATAGTTGTAGAATTTTAGAGAGAGAAGATAACACTTCAGTTTATTAATTACATGGCCTTTTATCCCTGTGGGTTATACTTAAGTGTTTTAAGAGCAATGCCAGGTTTTACTTGGAGATCATATGTTAAACTTCGATGCTGAGAAAGTTTTAAGCTGGCAATTAAGGACACCAATGATGTAAAATCTACTCTTTCATGAATTATGCCTATATGAATACAATAAGTGACCTAACTTTTATAGAATGTGATATGGATAGCTCTTAACGATTCTTGTTTGAATCAAGTGGCAAATCTTAAGAGAGATTGAGAAAAACCACTCATTTTTATGTCCTAATTTCCCTTTTGCAAAATGGGGGGTGGTGACATTCAATAGATTCTGTGCTGAGTATGTTTATTTTTATTATATATATATATATATATATATATATATATATATATGGAAAAGAAGAGAATATAGAATAAAATTGAAAGAAGAAATCATCTTTGTTTTATAATTCAAAGTTAACTACCATTAATACTTATGGTCAATTTACGTCATTTTCATTTTTGTATACTCTGTACTAGGTGCATAGAATAGAAGAGTTTTCTGAGGGGGTGCACTGCAGCATCTTGGAGAGAGCAGCAGGTCACACAGGGGCAGTAGCGCTCACACTGGACCTAAGTGTAGCAAGCACTGGAACAGAGTGGAGAGAAAATGGTTAATAGTAGCTGGGGTCTTTGGAAGAGTTTCATAGGTTCAATGCATTGATGCCATACTGGGGAAAACAAGTGGGATTATGGGAAGCTGAGTTGGTGTGGAAGAAGGCACTTCAGATGAGGGACAAAGCCTCAGGTAAAGGCAGGAAGGAAACTTCCTCCTCAGGACACAGGGGTAGCCAGGCTGGGAAGAATAGGGAAGCAGTGTACCCGGAAAAGGACATTGTTGACGTACCAGGCCCTTTGGAAAGTTCATTTATCTAACCCCTGCCAGAAAGCTCACAATTGATTATTATTTCAAAGCTACAAACTTCATTGGCAGTGGCTCAAAATACGGGATCATCCTAAAAGTCAAAAGTTTACTTCAACATTCAAATTTTTAAGTATTTTCTTTCTCTTCTACTTTTCTTTTGAAGAGAAACTTGAATTAAAGTGATTGTGATGCAATTATCTCATGAAACTTAATGTGGAAAATAATGTCCTTAAATTTTGCACATATACATATCAATAAAATGGGAAAAAAGGAAAATAATGGGACCTGGGGGGGGTATAGGGTGGGTAAGAGGAGGTTCAAAAGGAGATCAGGGAAGGCCTTGTAACCTTTGCCAAGATATGTATGTGCACAAAATGCTCAAGATCAATGTAAACTTTAAATTTTTTCACTTATACATATCAATAAAAATGGGGAAAAATAAAGTGATTGTGATGCAGTACAATTGGTGTTAAGAGAGACTCAACATATGTTGGGCTCTCTGAGAAGGTTTGTTGGTTATGGGTGAATGAATGTAAATGAATGTTTAGACTCTCAAAAAAAGGTAAATTGAGGGTTCAATTATGATCTTGAATTTCTTAATTTCTCTATGGCATCTGTCATCTCGATAGGGGAAATTAATTTTGAAACTCTTAGAAGGAAAAATGAAAATTTAACATTGGATTATAAATGAATCTGCTCTATAATTTTAAACATTTGTCTGTTGAACAAGAGGGTACCAAAAGCCTTTTGGTTTTTATCTGTGGCTTTCTGCCTGCATGCAACTGTGGATTCATAACTGCATGTGCTCAAACAAGTCCTCAAGATGATGTCCCCTCCTCCGCCATCAAGTGTCTCCCTCCAAGGGACCCAGGCTAGATGGGTTTTACTCTGACCATCATGCTCTGCATTTAGTTTGGTTATGTTACCAGGTTTACCTTTTAGTCTTTCCTGATGGTTAAAAATGTGAGCTGGGCACAGTGTGGCACCCTGTAATCCCAGCAATTTTGGAGGCTGAGGCAGGAGGAGTCTAAGTTTGAGTCTATCCCAGGTAACTTAGGAACATAGCCTTACCCTACCTCAAAATAAATAAAAAAGTCAGGGGTTATAGTTCAGTGAGACGGTCCTAGGTTCAAACACCAGTACAGAAAAAAACAGACAAACAAAATATTTTCAGGGTCACAGAGTGACGGTGGCCATAAGTAGAACTGAAGAAGCATATTGTACTTTTTATGGTAATTATTCTATTCAAAGGAACAAACATTTTTATGCTGGCATCAGCTCAAATTTTAACCAATGTAGCAATAATGAATATAGCCAGATTTGGTCAATAGCAGCTGCATTCTCATTCTATCATATAAATAACATACAAAGAAACATAGTGTAAAGGCAATAAGCTTTGGAGCCAAATTGCTTGTATCCAAATCCCAGCTCTTCCAGTTGTTAATGGGAAATCTTGAGCAAACTGTATCATTTTTCAGTAGCGGTATCTATAAAATAGGAATAAAATTACTATAGAACCTCACAGGACTGTTATGAGAGTAAAATGAATTAATGCATGCAAAGCACTTAGAGCCTTACACATGGTGCAGATCACATGTTTCTTATAAGAGCTACTAAGTTGAGGTGTAAAGACTCCTCCTCCGGCCCCACTCTTTGTGCTTGAGCTTGTAGAGTCAGCCACTTTCACTGAAGCAAAGTGATTCTGCATTTTTTTAAGCTCAGGGTAAGTTTGTACCAGTAACTCAGGAACCAAAAATTTGATAATTTGCTTAAAAATTATCCTTCGTTCTGCAAGGATCTTAGTGCCTTTTGATTCTCCACTGGATTGTGTTTCCTCTGAAAGGAAAAGTTTAGGGCAAATATGTCTCTAGTCTGTCCCTAACTTCAAAGACAAACACTAGGTTTTGTTATCTGCTTAATTCCTGTTGAGTATCAAGCCACTAAGATGATTTCAAATGTCTTCCCAAACATTTGGGCTTTGTGCAGGGTTTATTGAAGAGCTTCTAAAAGATGACTGGCTCTACCACATGGGTGCCTGTGGACCCTGTAGAGGTGTTCTCCCCTTTCATTTAGTGGCCATTCAAACCTTGCTAGGGGAATCAACTGGGAAGGTAAGAAGTTGAACCTGTGTTGAGCCATAGCACCCTCACTCTGATATCTTTTCTTTGTGTCGTATATAGTGAATTGTTATGAATTCTTTCACACTGGCCATTGGTCCTCCCCTCCACCTTGTTGTTCTGATTCTTTTCTCTAATTTCACATTTGACTTCTAACAGAAGGAGACCCGATTGCAGTAGGTCCTTTTTCTTAAAATTATTTTTATCTTCTTTAGTAGGCTGCTATGCTATTTCAACACCTTTTTTTTTTTTCTTTTTAAATCCTTGCCACTAATTATGTCCTCCTACGAAGGCCAACCAAGCTCTGAGGTAATGAATCCTTTTCAGTTGGTCATGTTTATATCTTTGGGCTGAGAACACTTTCCAGAAATGCCCAAGATCTGAGGAAACTTGGCCAGGAGAAAAGGTAACTTCTTGAAGTCAGGGGCCAATAATAGGGGCAGTTAAATGCTTGCCCCCTGGGATCCCCAAGATAGCACCACCACTTGGTACCTTTCCACCTCTGCTGCAGGGAGGAATGAGAGAATTTGCTTCATTTGTGAAGAAATCCCCCATGGAGAACTTCTGATTCATTCTTTTGATTTCTGCTTCCCCACCTCCCGAGAAAAGCCATGGGGGATGAAGGCAAGGGTGGGGCTCTGCCAGTTGTACATTTTGGTGTCAGAAGAGGAAAGATCAGCCCTTACACAAGGCCTCCCTCCTCAGCCTGCCCTTGTGTCATCCCTAGGCTGTTGGCACATTTCTGGGTGGGTATCATATTTTCACATGGATGAACTGTACTCTACAACTACTTTTGTGTTCTTGGAGCCAAAAAGTTTCTTTTGACATTAAAAATAGAGTTTTTTGTTTATAACTGGTCCAGCCTACCCTATTTTCAAGGGCTCTCTGTTGTCTGTGGTGGTGTCCATGGGGCTGTTGTTTACTTCTTTACCATGATCTGCATCCGTGAGGGTCACTATTCTGTTTGACTTGTGACATTTCTGAGACAGGTCCTTGCAGCTTAAATAGTCTAGGTAGGTATAGTAGTTTTTTGATTTAATATGTTCAATGTGGGGGTGCAGTCCTGGAAAAGCTAGCTTGGTTCTTTCTGGGCTATAGATTAAGCCACTAATGAGAGCAGTTCTGCACTTTGGCATAGCAAAGGTGAGGGTTCAGTCTGAGGAAATGATTCCTCCAAAGAGGGATACATTTCCTTCTGTACCCTCCAGTGTATATGTGGGAGGATCTTGAACTTCACGCAGAGAGGACCCCACTGTGGTTTCTACACAGCTGTCTCCTGTATCAGCCTAGAGTGCATCTTCGTGTCTGGACTATCTTTGCAAAAGATCGTCTGCCACGTAACCATCTGTGAGCATAAGTCAGGGAACTTCTGGGAAGTCTTAAGATTGCAAATGGGGGTTTTTATGTCTTGGTTGAGGTGTGCCTTGATGCTTTTCTTTTCCTGCCTGGACATTAAGAGAGCAGACGCAAATACGCAAACGTGATTTTTCAGAATTTGGGTTAGAGGAGGTAAAAACTCCACCTGCTAAGCGCAGATCCTTTGCGGTGCTCCGCATAATAATTAACGATGCACAAGCTGGTGTCTAATGCGCAGCTTTACTGTGTGTGCCCTTCCGTTCTGAGGAGCTCGAGTCCTCTGTCATTTAAGCTCCTACTTTTTCTTTAATGCATCTTAGTTTTTGCGTAAAGCTGTCAGAATCATTATTGTCTTTTCCTTGGTTGTCTCTTTTTGCTTTGCTGTTGTAGGTCAATGAGACCTGTTGAACTCATTGTTCTCATTAGATACCAAGAGCTTTGTTTCCTTTTTTTTTTTTTTACCATGACATCCACAGAGAGAGGACACCCACTACTTTTCATATCTGAAACTATTAACATCTTTTAGTGCTGCTAGTGTGCATGGCTAGTTTCCACAGACACTTCTCTGCTAAGCAACATTCTATACATGTTATCCCATTAAACTCTCATTAACTTACTAAAGTTGGTTCTTTTATTTATTCCATTTCTAAGATAAAAAAACTGAGGCACCAGGAGATGAAGTGACTTGCTTAAAGACACACAATTACTTAGGCAATAAAGGTGAAATTGTCACAAAAACTACCCAGCAATCCTAGGAGAGAGGTACTATTTTATTAAGGCCACTGAGGTTCAGGAAACTGTTAAAATTTATCACTCATTTTGTCTTCAGTTCAAGCTTCCTTGCCCAGGACACTTCTGTGCAGTGCTCCACTTTCTGTCCATTTAACGGCTCTGAGTTCCAGTTATCAAACCAGGATGTAGTGAAACCCACTAGTTCTAGTTTCCATGTCATCCTCTTTGTACAGAGATAATTTTTTGTTATTGTTACTTTAAGTCCTTGTGTAGACAAGTCTGACCCTGTTTTTCAATTGCTTTTCGTTTTGGAGGAGTCCAGAGTCATCTTTTGTCTTCTATACTATGTCTGTCACATTTAAGCTTACATACAGTAGTCAGGTGGGATATTGAGCAAAAATGGCTAGTACATGTAGGATACAAGTTCACTTTTAAATAAACAATTTTGTTCTACAGTGTGTATGTCTAATTCAATAAGTTCAATGATGGACTTTCGTCTTACAGCAGCTTGATTTATGAATCTAAATACAACTTCAACGGGATGTCGCTTTTGGCTTTATGGCTGTCACTTTCCTTAATTAAAGTGGTAGGATAAAAAGTTCAAGAGCTTAAGTGTTGAGTTGTTATTGGATTGGCTTTTGAGGAGCTAAGATCCCATTGAAGAAATCATAAAGCTAGCCATCAGGTAATGTGATTTATAATTTTAGCTCTCATAATCTTTATTAACTATGCAAAAATTTTCATATCTCCTGATCTCTCATTTTTCTCTTGCAAAATGAGGAGGCTAGACTAAGTGGTTAAGGTCACTTATAAAATCCTATAGTTCATGGAAAACTTATACCATGACTACTTCTATTGGTAACCTGGGGATTAGTGTTTGACTGTAGATAAATTTCTTAATTTTGTCCAACATTTGAGGTCTTGCCTTTCAAATGGTTTTGATAATTCATGGCATGCCTAATTTATAGGACTTCTATAAGGAATCCTTGGGGTACTGGGGTATTAAGTACTTGGAACAATAGCACATTGCATGAACACAAATATTACTCATTTTGAAAGAAAGAGTTGGGTTTCTCACTATCTACCTGACACCCCTAAAAATAGAGTTTAAAGGAAGTTTGATCCTAGTTGGGCTGTGTCCTAGAGGTTATAGAACTTCTTGGAACTCTTCAGGATCAACAGAGCTTTGTCCTGTTGTGGGTCAGTTTCCCACAGTTGGGGTAAGGCAGCCACACTCCCTTGGCTGACAGCAGTTTATCAAACACAACCACCACAAAAATGCAGCAAATCCTTAGACAAAAATGAAGTTTTGAGTCACAATCACCTCTACTTTGCTAAGAGCTCCTTCAGACTCTGAGGTCTTCCCTATGCCTGTGCAGGTACAAACAGCTTGCTTGAGTTTACAAATGCCTTATCCATTTAGCCTGACAATTCATCCCTCAAATTTGTGTGCCACATCTGACTCTGTCTCTCAGCGAGGATATTTTTAACTTCGAACTCCTCACAGTTACCTTAAGGTAGTATGATCTGAAAGGGTCAGACACTTGGCTTCTACTTAGGAGAATTCTAATTTGAGAGAATGCTACTTGAGAGAATTCCTGAGGTTCTCCCTTGGGTAGGACTGTCTTCCCCCAAAGAACCGGCCCTTCAGAGCATCTTTGCCACATAAGGGCTTGTGCAAGGCCCCAGGCACCAGTTGACGGCTGTGTTTTGCCCATGACAGATGGTCAAGACTTCAATTTCAGCAAGTGATCTGCTGCTGAGGGGGTGATCAGGGGATTCTGCCAGCAGGCCAAGTGGCAGGGCAGCTTAGGGTATTGGGGATCCGGTGTTTGCCTGGCATAGCTTTTGTGCTAACGATGAGCTGCTGACAGGAGCCTTGCCCCTGTTCATCTTTGAGGCAGAAGATCCCTGCTCTCTTGATTCTGTGTCTCTGTCAGAGCTAGTGTCCTGTTTGCCTGTCTTTCAAAATCCATTTTGGCAACAGATGGACTCTCTCATGGTGGTTAGCAGTTGTCTGACTTGAAGATGCCAGAGGGTGTGCTGACAGCTCCTTCTAATGCAGCCTGAATCTGCCTGTCAGGTCTGGGTTCAAATGGCTTAGACACACACAGGCGGCAAATATTATCAATCCTGGAGAAACCACAGGGGGGCCACTGGAGGCAGCGTGGCAGTGGTGTCCCTGCCATGTCCCCTGCCTTGATGTTCACATTGCCGTTATGGAAATACTTATACTAATCTTGTCTTCTGGTGGTATTGTTATTCTTATTGGCTCTTATTAGTACAACTGATATAATGGTACAGTTGATACCAGTGCTAAAATTAGGATTAATATTGTTACTGCACTGTTTCTATTATTGCCAGTACTGCTATAGCATGGTGGTTGAGAACACAACCTTTGGAGCCACACTGTCTGAGTTCCAGAGTCACATCAACTTGCTCAAAGGCAAACTATCTAACTTCGTCGACTCTCAGCTTTCTCATCTGTACGACAGGGCTGATAGCCATTAGGAGGACTGCACAGGAAATAGGCCTGATGTTCTTAGCACCACCCAGAGCACACATGAGCACCTAAAATGTGGAAGCCAGTATGACGGACACCTTCACTGTGCTTACCGTGTGCTAGGTGCTACATATTATCTCATTCACTTTTACCATTGCCTAGTAAGTTGGGGACTTTTACATACCCATTTTTCTTTTAAAGGAAAGTTCAAGTTTAGCTCCACATCCAAAGGCATTCAGTAGCACCTGTCAGTCAGGGTATGAAGTCCATTTTGGGTATTTTGGGCATTTCTACAGGCTGTGGCTTCTCACCCATGCCACTCTGGCTCTCAATGTCTATTTAGTGGTATTCAGCTTTCAGATATGCCATTATAATTAGCTACGCTTGAAAGAAGCAGTTAGTTTGCACATTTCAGGTGTCTTTGTATGTAGAATTGAGTCCCACAATGTGGGGGATTCATTACTACCTGCGCTGCCACCTCCAGTTCACACATGATAGCAGTCATGTGGGAACAGTGGGGTCACCTTCTGAGTACTCAGAGAAATGAGACAGTGTAAAGATGCTTAGGATTTGGGCTTCTCCTTCTATCTTTCCTCTCTCGAGGTTGCCCCACTGAATCATCTGAGCCAGTGACTGCCTACCGGTCTGTACAGTGGCACTGTGGCTCTTGGCCCTGGGAAGGGGGTCTTGGAGCTGGACTTCACTGTATACAGTTCGACCAGTTGGACTTCAGTAGCATCCTGTGACTTTTTTACCTTGGACAAAAATTTGATAAGCCTTGGGCTCTGTGGAAACATCCTGGAAGCAAGAGGGAATGATTAGAGATCTTCTTTCGTTGGTGGGCTGTTGAAAGTTGCTTAATGTTGAGAGAACCATTTTAGGAAGATGTTCACATTTAAAACCTTATTCTTTTGATTGCAAAATTTGTTTTTCTTTAAAAAGTGATTCCCAAACCATACTCCCATCTTGACAGATTCAAAGAAACCTCACAGGACAGAAGTTTCTCTGGGGCTTTTCTCAGCTTCTTATTCAGAAATTGGCTGACCATGGTGTAACGTTGTGTGATATTCTTATTATAGAGGATCCCACTATGATGTGGTAGACAGACGTTATACAAAGAACTGAATTCAGGTGAAGGCATTATGGAGCAATAGTTCTTTACAAATTGTTTGAATTGATTGGGGATTTTACTTCATTGTAGTCCTAAAATGTGTAAAGGTGAAGAAAAAATTCCTACAAGAATGTGACTGACTAGCATTTGAATCATTAGCCTTCTGATATATGGAAAGAGTTTGGATTGGACATCCGTAAGTACATCTGGGCTGAGATGTAAAAGAAATCATGGAATTTAGATGATTCAAAAATTATTATTTTTATTTTGCCGTGTAATGGAAAACAGATGAAAAGCTTTAACTGTAGCTATGCCCACATGACATTCCTTTCTTTTCTTCAGTAATGGAGATTGAACCCAGAATCATGACATTGAGCTATATCTCCAGATCCTCTTCCCTTTTTTGGAGGCAAGTTGCCGTGGGTGGGCTCAAGACTCTTGCACTAGCCTCCCAGAGTTCTGGGTTTACAGCTGTACATCACTACACTTGTCTAACATGATATCTTTAGTATCTGCCGTCTTCCAATGACAGAGTTTGAAAAGTGTGATAGTAGAAATGACTCAAAATGTCATAGGGTGACCAAATATCACCCACATCAGGACATTTTTGAGAGTTAAAATAGGTGCTAGTAATAGACTAGCTGGACTTTCGTTGTCATTGAAACATTTGGTCACCTGGCAAGCAAAACTCATGGGTCTTACTATAAAACCAATTTAGAAACTACAGTGGTAGTGAAGCAGTAAGATTTTTACATCAACACAAATAGCTTTTGTCTACAGGAAAAACCTAGAAAAACATTCCATGAGATATTTGAGGAGTCAAAGAAGTTTAGCTGATGTATGAATGCTACTTATTTCTCCTGGGTATGACTAATTAGAACATTTTATTTGGAGATGCTAAGATAAAAAGTTGTGCCGTATCCTTGTATTCATCTATCATGCACTTTACCATTCATCATCTGTGAATTTATAGTGCTTAGATTACACATTGTGTTTGGGGATCACGAGAATTCTCAGACAATTAGATTCAATTGGAACCTGTCTTAATTTATGGTGAAGATCTTTTTCTCTCCTTGGGGGTTCACTTTCTTTTTTGGTTTCTGTGGCAGTACCAAGAGGGTTCCTTTGAAAAAAAAAAAAAAAAGAAAAAGAAAAACAAAAAGCCCAGCTTGGATGCAAAATAAAAACTAAGGCCTCAAGCAAAATACTGGCAACACTGGCTCTGACATTATTCTGAACATTTCAGAAAATGTGTAAAGAGAATAGAACACACAACCCAGAAGCTTCGTGTGCTTCCTGAATCGGGACTGAAATGTTAACCATGAACATTTGCTTCTTCACAGGTTCTTCTTGAAGTTTTTCCTTAAATGCAACCAAAATTGCCTAAAGAATGCAGGAAACCCACGTGACATGCGGAGATTCCAGGTGGGTTGGTCTTGTGTTGTTTTAAATCTTAATAATGACATGATTATCAGGGAAAGGTGAAAACTTTTAGACGGAAGATGTAGAGTACAGTTATTTCCCCAGAGGTGGCACAGGTGAGTCCTTTGGTCCCCAAGGCATCTGCTATCCAGAGGTTGTTGTTTTGATTAATCAGGAGTTAGGGCTGCAGCATCTGTATTCTGTGGTGCAAGCAGTGATACCCTTGGAGTGTACCACTAAGTTCCTGAATGGACTCACATGCTGAAATGCCTAGAATCAGTAAACTACATAAAATGATGACTTCTGTCCTGAAAATTTTATATGCCAAAAAGTAAGAAATAAAATGGATAAAAAATGGTTTTAAAAATAATTATGACCTCTATCTTCTTTTTTTCTGCTTCCTTATTCAATCTGAGAAATTGGTAGTAATAATTGTCTGTGAAAAATGCACCTTCTAAGAAGCGCAGCCCATCTACAGGGACATGGATGACCCTCAGTTCTCTTTCAGAAATGTCCTTGTATAGCACATATAAATGTCCCCAAATAGCAGTCCAGTCTTTCACTATTTGGAGCATGAATGGTTTGTTAACCTCACAGAATTGTGCATTTACAAAAGGAGGAATACCCAAAAACAAATGTACTTGATTATCAGGAAAGGCTGCTGAATTCTAGACATGTGTTTCTCTAACTTAGAGTGCTGAGAGTCCCTGGGGATCTTGTTAAAGTGTTGATTGAGGTTTGGGGTGGGACTGAAATTTCTAACAAGCTCCCAAGTGATGCCATAGCCATGGACTGCACTTTGAGCAGCAAAGTTACAGACCCTTGTATTGCTCTTCGTCTACATTTATGGCAGACCTATTTGCATGGTCAGTGTTAGCCTCCCCATCAGAGTAATGACCCATAGATGTACGCTCGTACAGTCTATCAGAAAAATAGCACAGTGTCTGAAGAATGCTCTTAGATCTGGTTTCTCAGCTTTAGGTCTGGTTAGAACAAATGACATATGAACGACTCTTGAAACTTAGATATACATTCTCTGACAGGAAGAAGGGAAGTGATGATTTTGAACACTGAGTGTGGATGTCAATATCTCTTATTCTCCAAGAGGATTTTTTTAAAAGGGGCTAAACTCATTAGTCTTATTAATGAGCAAGTTCAATGGGAAGAAGAAATTCAGTTGTCTCCTGGGATTCTGAGGTATTTCTATAAAATCACATTGGCCTCCCCATCTTTTGTCTTGGACAAGATATATGAGGAGAACTCATAAATTCCTTGTTTTTTGAAAAATATTTCTCCTGGCAAGTCTCTAACCCAAACTTATATTCTTGCACAGAGCTTTTTGTGATGAGCTAGACTCAGCTTTGCAATTAAGCTGGTGAAACCAGACACACACACGTTAAATGTGTGTTGTTAAGTGTCGGCAACATGAAGTTAGGTTGTAGTATATATTGTTTGATATCTTGCTTTAGTCTTCTCCCTCCATAATCATTGTTTTTCTTAGTAAGAGTTTGTGATGCATAATAATTATATCTTATTTGGGAGTTGGTGAGTATTCTTGTTAAATCTAAATCATATCTACTTTTTTTCTCATCCTACCCTCTCTTGATCTTGAGATGAACCATATATCTTTTTTGGCCAACATTGGATTAGGAGGAAAGTATATCCAAGCATGAAACAATTTATTCCAAATAAACATGTCTAATCTCTTATAAATACCAGGATAAACTTTGTTGTGCCTCTGAGGAGGCAGAATTGGGATGGATTTTATGGTGACACTGCAAACCTAAAAGAGTATTTATATTTAAGAGACCTAGTCATGTGTCTGAAAGCCTTGAGTTAGAAGAGCATAGTTCTGATATAATATGGGAAGCCAATTTTAGAGAATATCTATAAAGTTTTATCTTTATGCAGAAAATAATTCTTTCTTTATTCATTGGATGAGCTACTGAAATAAGGAGGCACAAGTAGGTCTCCCAGAAAGTCTTGTAATCTTTTGAGGTCTCACATTATTGGATCAGATGAGGATATATCAACCTGAACACCGTTAACATATTAGATCATGTAATTCTTCTATGTTTGTTTTGTTTTGAAAGTGAAAGTTGCCCTGTGCATTGTGATATATTTAGCAGTGCCACTGCTTTATGTTTGCTAGATAGCAGTTAGAGAATAGCTACTTCTCCAGCTGTGACAACTCAGTATGTCTCCATACATTGCTAAATGTTCCCTGGCAGGGAAGAGGAGCAAAACTGCCTCTGACTGAGATCCATTGGCTCTGTCTTACATCTGAGGAGTTTTGACTAACTCCTTCAGGTGACAACATTAGGTTTCAAAGAGTGTACCCTTTGCTTGGTCATAAGACCTGCCTGACACAAGATTCATACTGACCATCAAACAAGTACCTGAACCTTGACTGCCTGGGATACCCAAACAGGTCCTAAAATAATTGACATTTCTTAATACAGATATTTACCTTGGCTACCATGGAGTCAGTTTTTGAGTTGGTGATAAATTGTGTCTATCAACCTTGATGAGTTCTTCATTGGATCGCAGGTCCAACCAGCCTTATTCCCATCACTCATTCACTGCCTCCGAGAGAAGACAGAGGAAATCTGTGGCAGGATAAACACTGGCTCATTGATAGTGTTTCCCTGCATATTTATCATTTTCTTTAATTTTTATGCAATTAACATTTGGACTTACGCATGTAGGATATGACTACTTATGTAGGCAGGGATAGATGAATTGACTCGAGGACTTCACATATCCCTAACCATGTCTAATTGCTCCGTTAGCCCTTTCCCCCTCATGATTATTTATTGATATAGTTCTGTGCATTGTCTCACACTGGTGGCCCTTTCTTCCCCCTCAAATCCATCTTTTCCTTTTGGACTTTAAGACACTAAACCAGGATGCTCTTCGTCTGGTTTCCTATAGTGTTGGCATTCCCCTGGTTTCCTTCTGAAATCAAACCTTTTCTCGCACTGTGGGCTTTCCTGAGTATCTTCTCTGTTCTCTATAGCAGGACCACTGTTTTTGCTCTGAGTACTCTGGAGGAAGTGTCTCTGAGACCTGGCACCCACGTTCAGATTTAGCTGTTTAGGTGCCTGCTGGAGATTTCCAGAAACTTTAGCCCATGAGCCCCAAACTGACCTCACAGTTATTCATTTACGTTTTATTCTCCGTTAAGTTGGCTTCTCCTCCTGCTTCTCCCTGGTTGCATAAAATGGAGAGCAGATGATTTTATACATGTTAATGCTCTCTGTGTTCTATATCATGTATTAATGCATACACATGCCATGCATCTACCTTTATGTAATGTACACCCATGGATATTGGTATGATGATAATGGTAAAGCTAACATATGTTGGGTATTTTGTGAGAGGTGTTACATGGAGCATTTACATGAATTATATTTATCTTCATAATATCCCACTTATGAGCATGTACATATAGATTATTCTCATTTTAGGAGTGAGGAAACAGGCTTAGCACCTTTAAGTCATTTGCTGAACGTTAAGTGCTAAGTGGCGCGACAAAGGTTTAACCCGAACAGTCAGACTTAGGTATTATTATCCAACACTGAAGAGCAGTATAGAAATTGTCCAGATCTGTAGGTAGATACTTAGGAGGTAGTAGAAAGATCTCTGAACACTAGAGGTAGAGAAGCCATACACAAAAAAGTTCTGGAACCCAAGAAAGCCTGAGAGGGGTTTTCCAAAGAGGTGGGAACCCCAAGAGAGCCTCAAGATGCCAACTGAAGACCACTGACGCCACCCGAGTTCACCAAGCAGGCGGGAGTGCCTGAGCGCTGCTCAACTGTCACTTGTGGAAACTTCAGAAAAAGCTTCCGTTCAGCAGGCAGCCTAAGTTCCGCCTCGTATATACGGAGATTTGGGCAGTTCTCCAGGGCAACAAAGCCCCTGTCTCTCCAGGGGCATCAGTGAAGCAGAGCTCAGATATCTTAGACAACCCTGGTTAGAAAACAGGATTGCAAGTTCAAGCCCAGCCTGAGCAACTTAGCGAGTTTTCTCGGCACTGACCCCTATAACTACCCCTCAAAAACCAAACAAGCAAAATGAAACACCTGAGTCTGGGAATGCGGCTCAGTGGGAAGGTCCTGAGTTCACGCCCAGTGCTGAAAAAAAAAAAAAAATCATACTGAGGTTCCTAGACCTGAGGATTGAACTAAGAGGAAAAGTAAATCTTCCTCAGGCTGTCCTGCCTAGCAGGTGTGGCACAGTGACAGGAATAAGGCATATAATTTCCATCATCTTCCTTAATAGCTCATACATTAGGAAGCCACTTCCAAATATTTTTGTGTCTCTGTTGCCTCTGAGGAAGAGTGAAAGGTTTCTTTTTAACTCTGAAAACCTCTGATCTACTTTTAACCTATTATTGTGGCTTTTACCAGTTGTATTGAGAGCTTGAGTACTGGAGACGTGACTGGAAACACCCTCCCTCGCCTATTAAGTAGCTCTCTCCAGCCGGCCCCACTGCTGCTCTGTCCCATTCTTGTGTACACTTCCTGGGCCAACTGATCTTCACACAGCCATGCCAGACTATGTCTTCTCTGAACAGCAGTCAGGGGCCTGTGTAGGTGATGGAGGCAGACATAAGAAAGAAAGGTTGTTGATCCCCTGACACGTAAAGACATTCTGTCAAGCAACCTCAGCCTCGCAGTGGCTGGGTTCCTGGTGTGTAAACAGAGACTACTTAATTACACAGGTCATGTCAATTAGTGTGACCTGAGTGTTTTCAATAAATTAATCACTTTCTGCAGAGCTCTGCAGTGTTCATATTTTAAGGCAGTATAGCATAAGCATTGGAGAAAATCTGGTACAATTTTTTAAAATTTTGTAATAGATGTTTTCTTTTGAAACCCCTGGGCTGAAATGCAGCAGTGGATACAGGCTCCCTTCGGTTCTGTTGGGCGTGGAGAAGGGTGGAGGAAAGTGGGGGGTTGGAGATGGAAGCACCCATGACACAGGGAGAAATTAAATGTGACTAAATGAGCCCATTTCTTCATCTTGACACTAAAAAGATGCTAATGTCAAAGGACTGTGTTAAAACCATGTCACGGTCTGGTTTTTAACTGACAGGAGCCAGACAATTCAAGGCTGAGATTTAAATCCTTATCCATATCTTTCCTTGTTGGGATGGGCAGAATAAGGTGGGGGGACAAGAATTGGGCTCGAGTTGTCATACTAGTACCATAATACTTGGAGACTGAAGTGCTGTTTAAATTTCCACATTAATCTTCCCCTTTCGACAAAGTTTTTCTATGGGCTATGAATCTGTGTTCACATATAAATACTGGATCTGTGGGAACAGTAATATGAATAGAGGTATAAGATTCTTTCATTCTCACCCACATGCATGTGCCTAGCAGTCATCACTGAAGTGCTGAGTGGCGAATCTATTGTGATGATCAAGAAAGAGGCTTTGTCTCAGTGAAGCTTAATGTATTAGTTGGTGTCTGTGTTTTAGTTTAACACTAGCAGCTGTAACAAATGAACCAGTGGTTCCTAAAACAAATGGATCAAAGAATATATACTGGCTCCCTTATAGCAGAAGGTTGTTTCTTGTTCACCTGGCAGATGCTCCTTTTTGATGAGCAGATCCTGTGCTTGAGATTTGGAGACCTGAGATCATTTTGTTTTATGTCTCCTCCATCTCTAGAATAGGAATGTCCAACCCGAGGGTTGTTTTTGCTCTTGTTTTTCTTTAATGTAATAAATTTTAAAATTTATTACTTATATACATTAACTATGTTATATATTTTATATGTGGCCCAAGACAATTCCTCTTTACTTACAAACAGCCCCCCCCCCCCCAAAAAAAAAGAAAAGAAACCCTCATAAACATAGGTGCCAAGGTCTCAACATGCCCTAGGCTAGAGCCTTACTGTCTTCATTGAGCTGGGTAAAGGGTGCACAAAGATTTCTTAAAAACCTTAGAAATAGCCTTTATCAAATCTACTTATATTTCATTGGCTAGAAATTAGCCAGATGGTCTAGTATCAGTATAGGTCTGCCAATCTCTAATTGTGCAGCCCGGGAAGATTAAATGGATGAAGAAAGAATAATTTTCACAAGCTACCACCATGAAGATGTATAAATAATTACAAATAACTAGAAATTTTAGTTAATACTATAAAGAATATTGAAAAAAATATTATGAAAGAAAAGCCTTTTAGAATGAGCCATGACAACCCAATTTAAAGTAGGTGATCAAAGGAAGTTATATTTAAATTCAGAGATAAAGTTCATGAGTCCAGTTGATCTTTAATATCCAAGATACAACATCCATGGATACACCAAATGCAGATGGAAGCCATTTGGGAAAAGTTGCACTAAAGTTGTACTAAACATGTAGAGACTTTTTCTTTCATTAGTCCCAAAATAATACACTTTAGCAAATAGTTATATATCATTAACATTGCATTAGTATTACAAGTAATCTAGAGTTTTTAAAAAGTATATAGGAAAATTGCATAAGTTATATGGAAATACAATGCCATTTTATGTGAGGGACTTGAACATCCATGTGGAATATGTTCTGGGACCAGACCCCAAAGATGTCTAGGGATGAGTAGAAGTCCTTCTGAAAAGAACTAGAGGAAAGTTCTGAGCAAAGGGAAGCGTAAACACAAACTCATCTTTGAGATGGTGAGCAGCCTTCTTCCACTTACTCATTTGGATAGGACATATGAGAAACCGTTAGGTTATTCATCCCAATTTCCATGAAAATATGTTTTTCTTTTTAAAACGGTAACATAGGCTGTAACCTGAAAAGTAAATTTTCTGTTTTCAAGTAGTTCTACATATGTTGGAGAATTTTTCTTATTGAAAAAAGCCATGATGTCCTTGCATCAGTCTCTTATAGGGTGTGATTGGAGACTTCTTAAGATATGTGCCCAACCTCTGCAGTTACACTCTCCTTTTAAAAGCACTTACACAGAGAAGGAAATATTTTCATCCTTCCATTCCTCCTGTACTCTCCCCCACCTTTGTCTTGGATGTACTTAGATTGTTTTGACAAACAGCAGATCTAGCAATTAAATGTCTTACCAACAGAATGCCAGGGCCTGCGCTGCTCTCACTCTCTCCATACAGAATAATTTCAAGATGTGCTGTGCTGATTAATTATACTGAAAGCAGCTCTAATGATAGTACTAAAATACAGGATTAATCCACGTAACACAGGAAATACAAATGGTGGATTTTCAAACTGATATATTAAACCATTATGGCTGATGGGCAAATATGTAATTTGGCGTGAGCCTTATGCTAAGCCTTGGCAGAAAGTATGCATTGTTGAGAAGGGATCCTTATGAATAGGATTCAATGAATGGTTGCTGTGCACTTTGAGGGAATGCATTTCTGCATTAAATATAGTTGCCTTTGAAGAAAATGTAAAATACATTAAGAGAAGTTTGGTTTAATCAGTGGTCCCCAATGTCTATGACTATTGATGTATTCCAACAGAGAATGTTTTTGCATTCTTCCATTTTTTAAGCTGTACCTTAAAGAGATCTTTTATGTGTCAGCACTGGGTTATGTCAGGAGCAAACAAATAGATGGATGGAGATTATCTATCTATCTATCTATCTATCTATCTATCTTTCTGTCCATCTATTGTTTGCTTCTATGTCTGTGTCTTTGTTTTTCTACCATTCTTGTCCACCAGGTTCCAGTCAAGAGTGTGGGCCTTCCCTCTTTCTTCATTTGTCTTCATGAAATACACCAAACACATCTGTGCCTCAGGATCTTGCTCTTGCCATCCATCTCTCTGAGAAAGGAGATGTCTGCCACATCATTTAATGGCTAGCTACTCTTACTTGGATTTCAGCCCAAATGTCACTTTCTATGAGATCTTTCTTAATCATTCAACAAAGAGACTCCTATCTAGGCATTGATCCCCTTCTAGTTTTTCTTAGAACTTATTACAAACCAAAATTGTATTTTATTAGTCATTTATTGGTTGTCTGATCTCCTCTCTGTCTTCAGTAGGAATATAACTCCTGGTACGTAAATGCCTTATCTCTCTTGTTTGTTGCTGTTTATCCTGTACACAGAATAGAACTTGGAATATAGTAAACTTACAACTCACTTCTGTGATTGGCCTAAGGTTACAAATTAGTTAGTTATGGAATTTGGGGATCAAAGTCAGGACAGTCTGTCATGAAATCTGAATCATCAGTCAGCATGCCACCTACTTGTTACTGACATTTACATCCATGTGCTGCTGACCCCTCAGTGGAGAGCACACATGAAACGCTGTATGTAGCTGATGTCTACTTGAAACAGCCATTGAGGACACCTGAGCATAGAGCAGCAGGTACACACCAGTGATACCATCAAAAGTCATCTGGCAGGTTCTGATGTCGCAGGAGGAAGGGTTAGGTCACTGATGAGCCCTTCAGGTTTAGCATGTGTCACCAAGTCTGTGTTCCAAAGGCCCAAATTTGTTAACTACCCTAAGTATCTCAAGAGTTTGTTCTTTGTCCCTGTTTAGAGACGATTTTTGCCAGGAGCCTTCAATGTGGATTTAATTCAGCCAACTGTCCCCTTCCTCCAGCAGTTCCACACTGTTACATCCTGTAGGTTCATGCGTCCTCCATAATTTTTAATGAGTTATTTGGGATCATTCAGCCAGAGAGAAGCTAGCAATCAGGCACATTTCTGAGAATATCTCATTCCACACCAGTCAAGGGTGCTTTAGAGGACAAAGTTAATGAAGACCTAACCGCTGCAGACCATTTTTATGTAAATAACACTTAAACTATAGTCAGCCACGTAGATCCTGTAGATTGGTACTGAAAGATACCAGCAGAATCCAGACGGCTGGTGTGCTGGGAGGCCCGAGACTGTCATGGGTGAGAACGGTACTGAGAGTGTGAAGATCTCCTTTCAGGCTTGCCTCTGCTCTTACTTTGTCTTAACACTCTGAGGATGTTTTAAAATACCTCAGGCCTTAGTTTTCTGAGCTGTAAAAGGAGGCGTTGCACAAATGTGCAGTATCATAACTACCAAGGGCTTGTTTTATAATTTTTTTCCTATGAACCTCTTGTGGTGACACATTTTTTCAATCTAATGGCATTTATGAAGCAAAACCTCACACTGTGCATTTTAAAATTGTTGAAAACTATGTAAATCTGCCCATTGAGAGCTGCTTATGAATGTGAGACAACCAGAGTTTCCATATGGAATTGATATGATCCCAGGCAAAGGAAAGTTTCTGAATATTTTAGTGTGTGGCCTTATTTTGGATGTGTTTTGGATTCCCTGACTGCAACATTGTCTCCCTTTGCTACGTTTGAAAACTTAGTTGGAAGTTACTAGATTAGATGATTTCCTGTATCTTTAAGACACTATCTTTTAACAAGCGTATAAGGAAGTGGTTCTACAGACAGGTAGAGGAAAGGGTGTAGGCTGTGTGGGACTTAGGGTAAAGTGTAATTAGTTCATAGATATGTACATAAATGTAAAAGAAGTGTTCGGTTGACAGAAAAAAAAAAGGATGGAAAGTACACAAGAGGTTTTGTATACCTCTGTAACATCTCCTTCCCCTCTCCTGTTATTACCACTTTGCATGAATGTGATATATCTGTTACAATGATATGACTGTATTAATATACTATTATTGACTACATGCCATAGTTCATATGAGGGTTCATTGTGTGTTGTGCATTCCATATGTCTGGAGACGTGTTTGGTGTTAGGTATTCATTGTTAGAGTATTGTACAGAATAGAGTCACTGCCCTAAACATCATCTGTTCCTTCTATTAATCCCTCCCACCTCTCAAACTCCTAGCAAGCACTGATCATTTTTACTGTCTCCACAGTTTTGTCTTTTGCAGAATGTCATTTATTTGGAACCATACACTGTGTAGTTTTTTTCAGATTGGCTTTTTTTCTATTTAGTAATGTGCATTTAAGATTCCTCCATGCTTTTTTGTGGCTTGACAGTTTGTTTCTTTTTATCACTAAATGATATTCCATTGTGTGGATTACCAATCTGTTTATCTGTTCACCTTTTGAAGGACATCTTGGCTGCTGATGCCCTATATTTAGCTGAAACTTTTATTGTTGCAGTTACAGATTCAAAGGCAGTTGTAAAAAGTAACACAGGCATCCACATAACCTTTAACCAGTCCCCCACAATAGTAATAGAATGCTAACAAAATTATAATATTAAAACTACGATATGGACACTGATGTAGCCCACCCATCTTATTAAAATTTTCTAATTATATGTGTACTCATTTGTGTGGGTGTATTTTTTAGTTCTATAAAATTATGTTGCAGGTATGAGTTTGTATATTCACCACCACTATCAGTCTACCAAACATTTCCACGGTGCCAGATTAGATTAAAGACTACACCAGTGGTTCTTTTTGATGTATTCCAAGCCCTCCCTCAAAGAGCGGTTGCATTCTGAGGTACTGCATATTTGAGATTCAGCATAGGCATTTTTGAGGAGGAAACACGATTCAGTCCATAACATAGCCTCTTGGAATTGACTTTCTCATGCTGCATAATTCTTTGAAGATTAAAATGACTTGTCAATAGTGTTTTTTCTTTTTATTGCTGAGTTATATTCTGTGGAAGGCTGTTCATTGCCTTACTAATTCATGTACTTCAAGCTACTGCTTTCAAAACTTTGTTATTAGGCTTCTGTATTAACCCAAAAACAGAGCTGAGGCTAAAATAGCAGACCAACAAGCCAACTTTACCTCTGACTTCCACTTACATACCATGTACAAGCATTTAAAGCCACGATTTATAATTCTTTTAAAAGAATTACACAAAATTAAATTGCTGCAGCCATTATTTTTGGAGGGAGAAACTTATTGACAAAACATAATTTAAAAATGAAAATATTTTAATGGCTTAATTTTTTTCCAGTCTGCCAGGGAAATGCACGAAGATACAAATTGGTTGCTTCTGTTATAACACCTTCTTCTGTATGAGTTGCTATTTTTGTTAATATGATCTTCCACTTATGCTAGAATGTAGCTGCATATATATATATATATATATATATATATATATATATATATATATATGCATTTTTTTTGGAAATTTGCTCTGGAGACAGAGGTTATACTTAATAAATCCTAGGCCATGCAATTGGGATATGTGAAGTCTCTGTGTAAAAGGAAGAGGAGACCTAAACTATAATGATGGAGAAAAACTATCGAATAACAACTCTCAGAAACTCTCACTGATGTGAGATATTGAAGAAACTAGACTAAACTGATGTCTCATTTAGAGACTATTTCAATGCAGTGAGGTTTCATTTGGTTTCAAGTCTAGAATATAACAGTCAAAGTTGGAGACATATTCTAGAAAGTAGATTACATAAATCAGTGAGAGCTGCAATTCACAGCAGGCCTAAGTTATATGATACTGGGTTGTGAGGACCAAGGTCTCTAAACTTGGGGATTTCATTGATTAGTGGGAATAGCAGAAATATTCTCTGTTCTTTCATTAAAAGTAACAGCTTATGTCAGGTCCTCTTTCCAACTATCCCAAGACAATGCCTCAGTTTATCAATCCAACATTTTCTTTTAAACCTTTTGGTCACAAGATGACAATTCTCCTACCATTGCTACTGATGTTTGTGTGTGTACGATATGAGCCAGGAATCACACAAGCCACCTGAGTTAATTCAGCCTCACCATCACCTTATGAGTTAGGTTCTACTGCTGTTTCCATTTGAGAGTCAGGGACACAAGGACTTAGACAGATTAAGTGTGCATGGCCAAAGGTATACTGACTAAGAAAGCTGGAGAGCCAAGCAGTATCAATTTTGTGTCTGATTCTTTCAAAATCTAAATAGAGGGGGTATATAATAAAAATAACCTGTAGGAATCAAAAAGCAAAGCTCTCTCCCACCACAGTAGAAATTTGATTGTAAAAAAAATACAATAACAAGAATATAGATGTGCACAACCCTAAACCTGTGTACTTGCATAATACTTATTTCACGAGCTATAACTTGAGATACAGTTTATCCTCATGAATAAATTGACACAAATTATTTCAAAATCATTCCAGAGCAGTGATGCTTAACAGAATGTTGTACAATGAAGGAAATGTTTCCTTTGCCTCGTCTGTTACAGCGGCCACTGGCTACCTATGGGTACTGGAGTACTTGAAATGTGGCTATTAAGACTCTGGGTGGAATTTTTAATTTTATTTAGTTTGAAATTAAATAGCTGCGTGTTGATGCTGGATTGCCTGGTGCAGTTCTGGGAAGGAAAGGTCTAGTTATGCCAGGCACTGCATAATTGTAAACATACCTGTTCTTTGTAGTCTCCTCATCTCTTTCTTTGGGCAGAAGAAAGGAGAGAGAAAGAGGAAAGTGGCCGTTGAATCCAAAGATAAAATCATTTTCCCTATGTTTATCTGCCCCAAATTCAAGCTGTGTTTTATTGACAAAATTTAGAAAAGTTACAGATTTGGCAGCCCTGCCTGTCTCCTTGACTACACGTGTGTGCCAACGTCTCTTTAATCCTCTGTTGAACTATGAAGGCTCCTTTCCCTCCACCACTGGCCTAAATTTAAAGTGATCTTCTGTATCTCTATTGCATTTCTTAGATTTTTTTATTTTAAATTTACAAGTTGCTTTGTGGATTAAGGTCAGCATGTTTTACTTAATCATTTCAAATTGGAATGGAAGAAATTATTCTGGGATAAGAAGTGGTGCCGTGAAGTGTTGAGTGACTGGTCAGCCATTTGTTTTCTAGAAGAAAATAGCATAGGATTCTCAGTATTGTCCTTTCTCCATTTTTGATTGACCTTTCCAAATAATTCTGTCATACATGTGGCTTTGGCGGTCCTCTCTTACAAAGAATAGAAAAATGTACATGGTATAGTGATTATTTTCTACCTCATTTTTTGATATGTTTATTTAAAGTTAGAAATTAGATAATGGTGTCTTTAAAAGATACTGAAAAAGATTAAGCCTTAAATTTGTAGTGCTTGTGTTGCACAGGTGCATGGCAGATCATCATTGCTTTGTTTTCCTCTGAAGACAGAACTCTAGAATAACCACTTTCTACTTCCTGACACTGGAAACAGATACCGTTTGGGATTCCTTTTATAGTATCTTCAGCTAACGACTCCAGTGACCACTCAATCATGGTCTTGCAGTAAATCAAAATTTCTTTGAAACATTTAGCTTTGTTATATAATTGTCACTGACCTAGAAAGTTATCACTTTACTAACAAGAGTAAAGTGAATTTCTGTTGCCCTAAATGATAGGCTTCGACCCTGCACTTAATGATTTTTTGAAAATAAAAGAATAAGCAATTTTTTGTGGTCTACCTCTTTCTCTTGCTCCTCCTTTTAAATTAAGCCACAATTTATGAGGACATACATCTGCTTCACATGGGCACACTTGTTCAGTCATCATGAATAAAGAGAAGAGCCCGCTTTGCAAACTGCTCCAGCCTTCCATGTCTTCCCATAGATGACTTGCTCTGGGTGGCGGTGGGGTTTTGCAATAATCGAGGAGAATGCCTTGGTTATTAGATGGACTCTCAATTGTTTACTGTGAATTTTAATAACATAGATTTAGAACAGAAAATGAGCCTCATGATACTGTTGTGAGCAATGTGGTCATGATCTCTAGTTCATTGCCAACTCCCAAGCTCTGGGAAAGAGACTTCATCTTGTGTCACCAGGATGCATTTAGGTGAATGAGACGGACAGTGGCATTTTTATGTATGGTAAAGTTGGGGGGGGATGAGAGTCAAAGGAAGAAAACACTTCTGTTTTTTAATTTACAGGTTGCTCTGTGTATTTATGTTAGCATATATTATTCAAATCTATTCTGATCATTGCAAATGTTAATGGGAGAAATTATTTTGGGGTAGTTAAGTTGTGTATAAAGTTTTGAAGGACGCATTAGCCACTTATTTTGTAGAGATGAGTGGCATAGGTTTCTCTACATTATCTTCTCTATAATTTTGAATACGTTTTCAATTAAATGATTGTGTCACACATGTGGTTCCAGTGACTGACAGCTTATATGTGTGGGCCAAAGCCCAGCATTGGCCTCTAGGCCCATTAGTTGATGAAACTACTCTGTGATACAAGCCTGTAGAAGGCAGTGCCCCCTTAGCCTACTGGGAAAAAAGGCTTCCTCAGAAACTGAGGCCTAGTGTGTGCCAACCCGTGGAAAGCAGTCCTCCTCTTCAGAGGCTAATGCCTCTCAAAACCAGGAACAATTAAAGTGAGAGTCTTTCCTAAGCAACTGGGGAATTGAGCAAAATAAATCAGAAATCCTCAGCCTCAGCGCTGGAAGCCCGCCTCATTATGAGAGCAGATCTATTAGCCCTCTTGCCATTGTCTTTCATTTCTCAAGTGAGGTGATTCTAATTAAATTAATCTGCATGTCAATCTATCGGTGATCAATCAAAGAGCCCGAGGTTTCCCCTATGCTGCGGGGTGCTTGCGGCTGACAGGGGCTGATAATGGAGGAAGAAATAAACTGTCGGGCAAAGTTAATTAGTCAACATAATAGGTGGATTAAACGGGAGCTGGCTGATGGCTGTTTCTCGTGTCAAAGCATGAGGTGGGAGCTGGGGCTGCAATTACAGACAATTATTATATTTGGTTGTAAGGGGTCACATGCATAAACATATCTCTGTGGGTTTCAGTGTTAATCTTCCCCATTTAATATAAGGAGAAGTGTAGGTCATCTCTGCTCGTTGTTTCAGTCAAAGTTCTCCGAGGTACACCTTTGCTTTGGTTCCTTTTGGCAGTGTGGACTCAGTCGGTTTATGGGGTGGCTTAGGTGTCTGACTTGGCCCTCAGGCCAGTCCCACAATTGCCTTTTTTTTGAGAAACAGATCTAAGACCTTAATTAGCAGGATTTTTTTTTTTTTTTTTGAGGGGAGATGATGGGGCTAGCTGTCAGGGGATTTGGGTGTGAGTAATAAAACTAACATGGGAAGAAAAAAGTACAAGAAACGTCAGTAAGATACCCAGGAGAGAAAAGGCACCCCAGCTCTCGCTGAACTCTCATTTCTCTATCCTCTTCACCCTGACGCGGTGGGGAGGAAACGTTTTAAAGATTCAAGACTTTTATTTGCATGATCAACTGTGATATCTACTTCAGTGTCTAAACTGAAGGGTAATTTAGGTGAAACACAACCACCCCTGTGTAAAAAAATATGCTAATAAAGATCCTCTTGTTAAAATTATGGTTAACAGTGTACCTTCTGCTGTATAACTATAAACTGTGCAATTTTACTTAAAACTGCATCAAAAGCGTTCCATGCCAAAGACCCACTCATCAATAGCTCCTCTTGTTAGACTTGTACAGCATAAGCACCAGTTATTATGGGAAATAGCTATGCAATTTTCTTCAGCTCCCAGCTGTTATTTATTTAACTTGAGTTTATTACCCACCATGCTTTTATATTAAAATGTTCATTCATTTTTCTCCCGTGTCTCCAGGTCGTGGTATCTACAACAGTCAACGTGGATGGCCATGTCCTGGCAGTCTCTGACAACATGTTTGTCCATAATAACTCCAAGCACGGGCGGAGGGCTCGGAGGCTTGACCCCTCGGAAGGTACGCCCTCTTATCTGGAACATGGTAGGCGAATCATTTTCATTGGTTGACATTGCTACTTTTAACTGTGAATTTATATGGTCTCTTTCTTTCCACTCCACCACATTTTCTGCTGTTTCAAATTTCAAATGCCCTCTTGAACTGTATTGGTCCTTTGGAGGTTTTACTCTTCAAAATTGGATGTTGAATATTTAAAGATGGGGAAATATTTTCAATGCTTGCCCTTCTTTTGTTGCACAATTTTGAAATGACTAGCATTTCTTTCCCACAGGTAGAGAGTGGTAGGAGACCTAGACAACTGTTTTATGAAGATCCCACTTGACTACAAAATAAAGGAGGGTCAATACATAAAGAAAATTCAAAAAGTCATGCAAACCTGCCAAAGCAGTACATCTCTGAGACTACCTGTTAAACTTCTTGTGTAAATCAGCTCCAAAGTCTACATGGGATACTCAAGACCAATGTCCTTCCTTTGCCCCATGTCTAGCTCTCCCTTCATTACCACATGGTAGAACCAGCTTTCTGTAGTTAGACTTTGGTAGTGAGAACCACATTGGCAATTGCAATAAGTGAGTGGTATCTTTGAGGAAACTGAAAGAAATCAGATAAAATTTTGTTTCTAGGAAAACGAATGCCACTCGGAAGAAATATGAGTTGGATTGGGTACAAGTCCAAATATTTCTCTGTTGCATATGTATGTAACAAATTAATCTTTTCATCCACATGTCCATCTACCCATCCAAGAATCAGTGACTTACTACTAGTTGTTGCCACATTATACTCTTTCTCATCTCCCAAATTAAGCTTTTAACCCATTTTCCTAACTTGGCTGTCTAGTGTGCTAGATCAGCAGGATTCTTTGAGAATGTTACCACACAAATTATTACCTGATCATCTGATTTTTCCATGTGCCACAAGCTGTCCCTGACATAATTCACAAGGTAGAAAATTCCCTTTCCTGCCAGCGTACCACTTTAATAAACATCCCACTGTCATCATTTTTGCCTGTTTTCAACCCCTGGCGCTTGAGGAATGCACAAACAGTACCTTTTATTAATTAGCCAGATGTAACACTCTTAGAAGGGATTCTTCACGTCCAGTTTTACAGTCTTTTAAAAGTAAACCATCATCTTTCAAAAGCTGCTTCTTTATGGTTTCATTAGTGCTAAGATGGATGGATATTATTTTTTGCAGGAGGCCATTTGAAACACCTGCTCATGATTACATTCCTAGTTCCATTTCTGTACTTAAAATTATTCTGATCCTCGGTTTACAGTAATGTTGCCTTTTTAATACCCTTGGAGTCACTTAACTCATTGTATGACTAAAGGTATTTTGGTAAAAGGAAGAAGAAAATCTAGATAAATATTCAGTGGATGCAATTTGGAGAGCACTGGATTGTAGAAACTAAAATTATGTTTGTGACTGTGAGTCACTTAATTGCAGTGGATACTGTCTGCCTGGTTCATAGTTTCAAAAGATCTTCCAAGTGTTGGCCACACCCAGCTTTTGTTTCTTCTCTAGGGAAGCCAGTAAGAGAGTTTATGACACCATGCCAATTATGTTCTCAAAAAAAAAAAAAAAAAACTCCAAGCAAAAAAATAGCCTATTAGAAAAATCGCCTCTAGGCATGTAGCTCATTTACACTATTGTGCAGTGTGATGTATGGGGCAGAGTCTTGATATGGGTACCAGGAAGCCCAGATTTAATTCTTCTTTTCAACTAGGCTCCTGTGTGACCTTGGGCAAAGCACCTTAGCTTTACAGAACCTTGACTTCCATTTTGGTAAAAGGAAGTCTGCACTTTGGGTGGGGGCAGGAGATGTCGATAAGGGAAGTGAGCTGGGTGGAGACTGTGAAGACAGGCGAGTGCATGCTCTGCTGCCCCAGCCTCAGCCAGTGTTGCTTAGGGGAGTGAGAGACCATTGGGGCCAGGTGGTCCGTTGGGGAAGAATTGAAACTATAGTGATTTTTAATTGTTGACAAATAATTGTAGTGTATATGTACTTGTAACACTGAATGAAGGTGAAGGGGGAAAGGGGCACTTAGAAAAAAAAAAGCAACACAGGCCCTGGTTGGAAACAGCTTTAAGCTTCCTCCCAACTCAATAATTCTCTTTCTAGGAGTAAATATAAATATTTTAGTTTGGATAACATATGATTCTAAATTTTTATGGCAACATTTTATTTCTTTGCTCTCGTTTACCAGTCTACCAATGACCATTCTTAAGCTTTTCCTCAAGAAAATAGTGACATTTCATGACATATCAGTAATTAGCCATCACTGGGGGCACAGATGTGTCTTGTGCCCTTCAGGTGTGAGCTTGATATTCACCAAAGCCTCACTTTATTTTTTCTCTGGCAAGAAAGTGTGAACACATTCAGATCCTAAATAATAAGACAGTGATAGTACAGTACCATAGAAATATGTTCCTCTGCTGTGAATCAACCACGCAACCACAGAGAACCACCCACTCGTTTAGACACTTCAAGCTGATACATAAATATCTGCTCAGCAGAGGGTGACTATTGAACTCTTACATTGGTAATGCGTGGGAGTGGACTTAGATGCTAATTCATGTTGCTTTGGGGGTAATATTGGATCTTCCCATTGAAAAATCCTATTTAAAAATGTCTTGCTTATGAACCATTCCCCCACCCCTCCGTCCCTGCACTCCCATCCCCCTCTCAAACAGCTACTGCAGGGAGTCTGGAAAGCATCTTCACCCCAAGACCTGTGGCAATCTTTATTTTCCCTCATTGTAGGCTTTTCAGTGCCTCATTTCCAGGTAGCCTGAATTATTTTCAGCAACTTTGCACATCTCTATTTATATCCTGACTATCAGACTGTTGGAGGGAAGTCCTCTGTAGGTTATCTTTCTCTCTATGTGTAAGTAGAGACAAGATCATGGATTGCAAGCGTGCGGCCTTCCCTGTATGACCCGTGGATTCAGAGCCCCTGTAATCAGATTAATGCCCCTGTATTTCACGTACAAGGCTAGAGAAAGACAAACCTATTTCATGGAGTTTTGCCTGGTACAACGAAGGCGAATCTTGGCACACAGTAGTAGCTCATAGTAATTGTCTCCTCAGTTTTTTTCTTCACTCATTCTGAGATTTTCTGTGGCTGGATATTTATGGGAGCATTCGCCGAGGTTTCTTTTTTAAGCAGTAGCTTCGTGGAAGATGCATAGATGTGGAGAGGCAGCCTCAAAATGCAGCTGCTCTCAGGATTTCAATTTTTGAGAAAGCATGGGCTTGGGACTAAAGGAACTGCACGGTGGCCTCCCACAGAGGTGGTTGGCACTGGCGTGTGTGCTTGACTCGTCCTCCAGTTACTAGGGCAGATTCGTGAGGACTGTTGCGTGCTTGGGAGCTTTGCTGTGGTTGGGGCGTATTGTGATTGTCATTGTTGTTCTTCCTGAGTTTCAGGTTGTGTTTACTTGAATATGAGGCCAATTGTGGCATCAATTTCTCTATTTCTTCCCCCAGTGGCAAAACGTGGTGCTCTCATCGTACTAGAGTGCAGAGACCCTGTCAGCTTGCATGAGCTAACACTTTATTATCTAATGATCTAATATGCAACAAGGCAAAGTGCTGGCGCTCATCACCCTGACATAGAATGCCGGGAGAAGTGACTAAATTACTTTATGTACCATTAGCGTAGCTGCTATGGTGAACTCACAGGCAGCATTTATGCAAATGCCTGTGAATACACTCTAGTGGCTTTGTCAGGAAACCATCAGACAAGCAATTTAAATGCTCATTTTTTAGGGGATATATATGTATTTTAAATTTTGATGGATATATGGTTTTCTCCCTTCTTTTCTCCCCTTTTCTCTTTTTGGGCTGCTAGAGGCCTTTGCTCCTCTGCAATAACTAGGGAAAGCTGAGGCATTCTGAGAACTCACCCACTGATAGGGTCCTCTCCAGGAGTGAGACTGAGGCCCCACTTTGATTTTTTTTTATGCGTAGAGCATTTTTTTCTTTTTTTCTTTTTTCTTTTTGGATTTGTGCAACTTTTTCGGGGGAACAAATCAATGCAACTGCCAGTTGAACAAGAACGTTTTGATGTTCATGAATTCTGAAGGCCTACTTAATTTTTTGGCTCCAATATAGATTTTTTTTTTTTAAAAAACCCACATTTTAAAAATGGATAATGACTGAAATTTAGCTTTTATGGGCATCAGATATGAGTGAATTAAGTTTCTCTTCAAAGTAATTACAACAATAGTGACGTGAAGTGTAAATGTGCCAGGATCCCAAAATAAAGCAAATCAAAACAAAAGTGGGCTTTTGTCAAGCTAAAAATATTCTGGAGAGTGAAGAGTGGTGGTAGGACTCTCCATGCCTACCCCTGGATGTAATTACTGCATGAGAGAAATAGAATCAGGGCTTTGCTGCCACCGGTTAGTTTTGACCTTTTAGTTCCAGCTGTTCCTGACAATATGGTGTCATTCTTGATCTCTGGTGTCTGACCTTCTTTAATCTTTTTGCTCCGGACAGAATCACTTTTTGCCTTTTGGTTGCCTCTGGGTGTCCAGACTCATTGACTACCCTCGGCCCAGCTGGACTGAAATGTGTTGCTTCATGGACACGTAGAGAAAGATGTTCAAACTTGGAGTGATTACTCCAAATTGAGAAATCGTAGGGAGCCTCCAATAGAAGAGAGACATTTTCCCTTCCCTTTCTTTGTAACAAGGCCCTTCGAATTGCCTAGGAAGAGGGGAAAAGAATGGTGCTGTCTGGCTGTAGAGCTGGTTTCTAGTCCTGACTGCCATTAATTTATGAGTGGCCCTACGTAGGTCACTTTGTCTGGGTTTTAGTTGTATATGGTATGATGAAATTGGAGTGGGGAGATATATATATATATATATATATATATATATATATATATATATAATTTTTTCAACACTGGGAATTGAACTTAATGTGTCCACAATGAGCTACGTTCCCAGTCCATTTTTTTTTTTTATTTTTACCTGAGACATTGTCACACTAAATAGCCAAGTTGCCCAGGATGGACAAGAATTTATGATCCTCCTACTTCAGACTTCCAGAATTTTGGGATTATAGGCCTGACTCCTAAAATTCTGTTTAGCATACACTATTGTATGGTGGTCTGAAATGCAGTCACCAACACATGTCTTTTTGTAATTGGGCATTTGGGAAAAAACAGGGCTTCAGGGGAACAGAAAAATTCCCTGGATTTTTGGGGGAAGGAAGTACTAGGAATTGAACCAGAGCCTTCATACATGGATATATCTGTAGAACTTTTTATTTTGAGACAGAGTCTTGCTAAGTTACAAAATTACCCAGGCTGGGCTCAAATTCATGATCTTCTTGCCTCAGCCTCCCATAATGCTGGGATTCTAGACATATACCAACACGTCTGGCTTCCTAGCTATTTCTTATATAATATTTTCTTTAAATCTATGGCCAAAGAATAAAGTCTCAACAAAATGAACTTCAAATCATTCATTCACTCTAAGCATATACTACCTGCCAGAAAGTGAGCTTGGTAAGCAGTGCTAAGGTAGACACAGTTCCTGTTTTCACAACATTTGTGATGTAAATGAAGAAGAAACATATTAAACAACATTTGCAGCTAAGTACATATAGTAATGTGTAATGACAGACCACAAAAGGGAAGAGGAATAGTGGGGTACTGGGGGAGACTTTAAGTAATTCTCATTTATACCAAAACCTAAGAGTTGAAGAGATTGTCATCAGGCAAAAGGAACAGAATGTACAAAGGCTGTTGCACCCACTTAGGTCAGTTCAAAGAACCAACAGTGACTAGAATGGGTCATGTGGCTCCCAGGCAGGGAAGAGTGGCAAGAAAATAGGCTGGTGTGGCTGTGAGGGCCGTATCACAGTACCATGTGGGCCCATCTGGCTGTGGCCTGAGTCGCAATTAGGAAATGGCCTGGAGGTGGCAATAGGGCTTTGATAAGCCCTGTTTCAATTACTTAGGCTCCTACCATCTCATGAAAGCCCAGGGCAAGATTGCATCAAGTTTCTTCTGACTTGCCTTTCCTTGCTGGACTTTGCAAGCTCATCAGGGATGGGCTGTGCCTTGGAGCCATTCCCCTGATGGCCCCTGGATCTATCAATAGTGCATATGTTCAATATCAAAAGTCTAGCATTTTGAGATTTCTGTTTCTGGATGATTTGGTATTATTGATTTACTTTTTCATAAGTCTCATATAAAGACTGTATATACTGAGTTGTGAACATGTGGAGATTGTTGCCTTCTGAAAGCCTTCAGGATGGAAGGCTGCTGTAATACTTGGCTTATAGCATGTTTATTACCCCCAGTTAAACTAAATCCATGAACGAATGAATGAAAATAAACTGAAACAACAGAGAAAAGTGTCCCCTTCCAGATTTATTGCTCCCCTCCAGCCCTGAGCAATGTCCACGCCATGGCTTATGCTAAGGGAGAGTCACCAACGTGTAGAAGACTATCTCCCTCACCTCCTTCAAGAACAGAAAGGAGGCAGAGACCTGGAAAGAGCATGCACCTGCTCACTCTAAGCCGACACAGTTGATTCCTATCAGAATCCATGTGGAGCCCTTTGCACTTGCCCATAGGATGCTGCTTAACAAATGTGGATTTATGTGTTGCACAGTTTGTTGTCTCTGTGTACCACAGTATTGGAGAAGGAGCAGGGTCCTAATGCCTTTCCAATTCAGGTTGGCACAGGATGCCAAAGGCTCTCTGGGATCCCAGCGGCCAGGAAAAGGATGCCTGCAATCTCTAACAGAAAAGCACATTTAGAACACAGTGGCAGAGGAAAAAGGACACCATATTCCCCACACAAATAATGGCCTTGACGTGATGGACTTTGATGCAGATCTCCGTCCAGACCCACTAAGGCAGGAACATCTTGATGTTCAGGTTAAATAGAAAAATATTAGTTTCATCTTTTGTGAACTGAAGGTAGCATATTACAACTTGCCAAATGATTTTCCCACTTGCAAAAGAAAGACAGATGTAAGAGCAGAAACCTGGGGTTAAGAAGATCCAGATGTGTCATAAAATCGAGCACCAGGACCGTAGATTTTCAAGCTTCAGATCGAATCTTTTTCTTTGAGCTCTTGGAAAGATTCTTTCTGTATTCCTTTAAACAGAAAGGACATAGCAACTAGTTTAGATAAGAACAGGGATACGAGTGAAGACTATTTTCAGTTTCTCCCCGGTGTAATTCGTAAAACAGATTACACCAGAAATCCAGCTGTGGGGATCTGGGAGCTAGCAAGATCTCAGCTTCCTGTAGATTAAAGAGTTCCTGAACAACATGTGACTGCTAACAAAGCAGCTGTATTTGTTCTTTTCATGTGAATATGGCACCACCAATGGCACTGGTCAGAGAAGGGAACTGGTGCTCAGACTCTGCTACCCGGCTTGCTGGTGATCAGGCCACATAGCAGTGTGCATTATTTTATTATTAATTTTACTCTTCCTCCTCCTCCTCTCATTGTTGTCTGTGTACCGTTGCCAGGTAACGGTTATGGTGCATTTGCTATAGGCTAGCACTGTGATCATCATTTAAACTATCTTACCATATCTTCCAGCAAATATGTTGAGATATAACAGTTAGCATTCCCTTTTTACAGATGAGAAAAATGAGGTTTAGAGAAAGTCGATAACTTCCCCAGTGCCAATAAAACTAATTGGAGTTGGACCTGGAAGTTGATTTTAGGTCTATTAACCACATAGCTTACAACAATTCAACTACTGACAATCATGTCATGAATATTCACCGAGCCCTTCCTTCTGTGTCCAGCGCATAGCGCCACAGGAATCCCATTGTGAAGATGAGAATGTGGTCAAGGAGAAGGAAAAAACACTTTCCTAGAGTCACCGAGAAATCAAGCACTAGCTCTAGGGCTCAGACCTAACTCTGGAGCCTGTACGCTCAGCTACTACTTGTGCACTTTGCTCTAACTTATTTCTGTCCTTTCCCTTGTTGTGATTATTTTTTTTTTCTTAATATAAGTGAGGCAGCAAGCATCTTCAATAGACATCTCAAGAGTTAGTCTAGGACACCTGTTTTTTTTTTTTTTTTAAATAAGGCTGTCCATGTGTGTTTCTCCTGTAGTTCATTGTTTTTTCAATCCTTTCTTTTTACCGTGGCTGAAACCCATCCTATTAGTAAAATAAAAAATGAAAAATGCTGGCTTGATTTGACGATTGATGTATTTTTCTATGGAACTGGCAAGATAATATGCAGACTGGTAATTTTTTATTCGCTTGGAAGGGTGTTCAAATTCATCTCCCTAAAAAGTCACTGTTTACCCTACGGGCTCTCTGGCACATCTGCAAGGTGGAGAGAAAGGAGACCCTGAGAAAAATCACTGTGGGATAAGCAAGTGTTAGAAGGTGAAGGGTTACATGCTAGAAATGCTGGGGAAACTGAAAGGAATACGAAGAGGCATTTTCTTGTCTGAATTTACTGACAAACCTGTAAACTGTGGAAATTTCTCATAGTTGGTGTTGTGTTTGATCTAACAAACGAATGCGCCACACTACACTACTTTTATAAGCACAGTGTAAAGTGTCAGGGGTGGTAGTTTATGTTTTGTCCGGAAATTTTTTTGAAGCCTATTTTTTGTCTTATATTTGATTACGCATGCATCATCATTGCAGTTGTGTTTATTTTCATTGTTGATTGTGCCAAACCAAATCCTTTTCTGTATTTACTTTTCACAGGAGCTTCCCTTACTTGGGAATTTCAGAGGGCTCCAGTGGTACTGATATGCAAATAAAGCTTCCCTGCACTGTTTCTAAACTTTCCTTACAATGAGCTATTTAGAAGCAGTGACCAAGAGCTGGTTTTCTGATGCATTTGTGTTTACAGAAATACATTACAACAAAGTTCTGCACTGCCCTGTAGCATGACTGCATATGAACTTTTTCTGGGCCTCAGTTTCCTCATCAGGCATGGTAGAGTTCTTCAGGCTCAAATTATTGTTGTTTGAATATAACTTATTCTGTGGGGAACTTTCTTTCTTGAGGAACTATGTGTGCATGTATAAACTTGGGGAACGGCTGCTGAAATGCCAAGGTGGTGATCATTTCACAGAAAAGATGGAAATCCACTTTCTTTCACCCTGGCCTCTCTGCAGGAGGTCAGCTGGCTGTAGGAGGCATGAAGAAGCTACCAGGTGTGGTGCACAGGGCCACTTTTGTCACAGGCAGCTCTCATACACAGGTGTTCTCTTTCCAAACCCTTTCAGCCGAGAGGGTGTAATGTTCAGTTCACCCGATGGTTAGCAGTGACTTTTAAACCAATGTTTCCCTTAGAGTTTGGGAGATAATTTTAGGAGATGACGGAAGACATTAAAATATTCTTAGCTATTTTATCTCAACACATAAACAAAAATATGTAACTGATAACTCCAAAATCCTGATCTCATAGCTATAATTGCTTGGGGCAAGACTAAATTTAAAGAAAAAGTTAGTTGAGCTACACAGGATCAGAACTAAACAAAAGTAAATAACAACCCAAGTATTACTGTGGTAGAGGAAAATCATGACTGAAGTTTGGCAAATGCTGTTAGAGAGGGCTTAAGGGCTGGGGGAAGTAATAATTCTTTAAAATCTCCAGGAAACAGTGTAGGGCCCTGGGAAATATATTTTTTAAAAGAGCCAAAACATGTTTTTCAGATGAAAGCATTTTAAGCTAAGTTTACTATTAGAATAAACTTAATATCCTAATTGGTCTTCAAAAATCAAAACCTCTCCCTAGATGTTAACTGTTTTATTTTTAATGTTTTAAATAAGTGTTATCTATGCGTGAGAGAGCAGAAATCAGCTTGGAAAGAGGGCTGGAGCCAAGAGAGAACATTCGCTAGGGTCCACCCAGGCAGCATATTATGATAATATATACGGAACCAGCTGGACACTGAGCAAAGCTGACATTGTGTTGTCAAGGGCAGGATCGCCCATCAATTTCTGAGATAGAATTTGAGTTCAAATGACAGAAAGAGCAGCAACTGTGTTGAAGCTGATGTGTGGGGGAGGGATGGGGCAGGCAGGAACCAGCAGGGCCTAAAGACAGGAAGTCCTCGTACCTCCGGATGCGGGTGGCTCTGTTTTCTCATCTGGCTGCTCCCTTCCTTCTAACCTTAACATCTGTCAGCAAGATCCACCTGGGTCCTTGCATAATTAGAGCCCATTTCAGGGAGCTTACTAATTTTAACCCCCAAGAGAATGGAGTGGCTGCTGCTGGAATGGGGTCCCAGTCGGCCCAGGAAAGGGGATTCTGGGTAGCTGCTGCTTATCCTCATTGGAAGCCCATTGAGGGTATAGTGGCAATTGTGAGTGCATGCTGAACGACTTCTCAACTTTTAAGCTTCTCAGTTTAATTACTTAATATTTCAATACTTCTGTTGGTTCTTCCATTCACTCACTTTTTCAATCATTCACCTATTTAACATATATTTATTGATCTCCTGACTCTTATGTCAGACAATAGGGGTATGAGGTGAACAAAGAGGGGCAGTTATTGACATCATAGGGTAGATAGTCACAGGCATATGTGTATTTAAACAGTCTAAATTGCAATGATCATAAGTGCCACAAAGGAGACATATACGCTGCTGAGAAAGCTTAATGTACGAAGACTCAGCCAGATCTGAAAAATCAAGAAAACACATTGTTTTAAACATATGAATTAGCAGCATTTAGTTAAAGCAGAGAGAGGAGAGCACTTAGGCAAAGGAGAAGTCATATTCAAATGCCATATGTGGAAAAAAAAAAGCAGAAGCTTGAGGTGAGGCTAGTAGGGAAGGGGGTTGAATCAAAAATACATTTATGAGAAAAAAAATCTGGAAATTGTCCATAGGTTGGCTTCTCTTGCACTTGGGCATATGAGTTCATTGTGTTTTACTAGTCACAGGCTTCATAAGACTCATAGTCAGTAAACATGTAGCTCAGTAATATTTTAGCTTTTAGACCAGTGTTTGCGGGGACCTGTTTTTGCCATTATGGAAGAAGCCTTCAGGCAGTTTCTCTGCATCAAGTTTAGTGCAAAGCACATTGCATAAACTTTTTTAATGCTCTTAACAGCCATAGAAGGGCACCGTTGCTATATCCATTTAATAAATAAGGGAAACTGAGGCCATCCTTTACGAATGTAGCTGTGACCAACCAAAAAAACCAATTCCAGTTTTGTTTTAGTAGTTTTTGGAGCAGGATCGTGGTCACTGTTCTTTCTCACTGTTTAGTCAATGCTACTTCCCACACTTTGCACTTCAGAGGTGGAGAGAAATTCTCTTGCTATTTGAGCATGTAACGTAAAACCTGCTTCAGTTGAAGCAAATTGACGACATTACTCAAAGGAAAACTGAAAAGCCAGATCTATGCTCAATCCCAAGGGTGAGCTAGTTGGCATGCGTGGTGATACACAGGAAGGTACTTTTCTGGGTTGAGATAAAAACTCCTGGTATCACATCTCATTATCGCATGCCCCATCTCAAACTCCTGTGCCAGCTCGGCAACCTGAAATACTCAGTGGACAGAAATGAAACTTTATAGAAATTGGGTGATCATCATCTTCATCAGATGAATATGATGCCATCAGCATGATTTTAGCATCCTTGAGAAAAAGAGATTTACCTGGAGAAGCACAAGAGGAAGTCTGAGCATTATAGTACTGTGGCTTTGCTGCAGCCCACCATGGGCAGTTCAGCTGGCAGGTGACCCGTCATTAAGATTCTGCTTAAACCTATGTGCTGCTCAGCCACAACAGAAGCACCACCTTGGAAACTAGACAGGGACAGAGAGGGAAAAGTGAAGCACAAAAGTAACACTCTTGAGCCCACAGGGCACAGAAATAGATCTGCATTGACTGAACATGGATCTGACCACCAAACCTGAAAGCAGAACCCAGGTATTAATAGATTTTTATCCCAATCTGTGCAATTAATCAATATTTTACATGCGAACAGGTGCTCTTGTATTGCTAACTTATTTAATAGATAATTGTAATCAGTAGGATACCAGTCGTTCAAACCCACATTCTTCATTTGTGTTTCTGAGCAGATCTGCAGTGGGGAATTAAAGGAACCGAATATGACCGGGTCAGTTCGGAGGCCTCTTTACCTCTCCTCAGCCTCTTCTATCAACCTTGGGGCAAATCAATAAAAGCATGAACATGTACATATGTAAAATATTAGCAGATAATAATATACCTTGGGTATTATTTTTAAAATGATTAACACAATTGACTGGGCTGCTGGCACAGGTCTGGTGTATGATCCCAGCACTCTGGGAGGCTGAGAAGTAGGAAGACTGCAAGTTCAAACCTAGCCTGGACAACTTAGTGTGACCCTATCTTACAACAGAACAAAAAACAAAATAAAACAAAACAAAAAAGACTGGGGGATGTAGCTCAATGGGAAAACTTTGGTTTCAATCTCCAGCAAAACACACACAGACACACATGCATATACAACATGCCGACACTGAGACTTTTTAATTCTTTGTCCTTTTATATCTCCTCTTTTGAGTGTAGTTGAAAGAGCCACTAGACACTCAATGCGTGAAGGCTCTGGGCCCACAGAATCTGCTTTTGGTCATATTATTCACAGGATGGTGGATGAAGGGGTTGTGTCTCAGCTGGGCCTTACTGTACTTTATTATTTATTGATAGAGGAGGGTGTATCTTTGGTCTGTCTTTGCCAACACTTTATGGCTGGATCATCAAACAAGCTGTGCCCTTCTAGTAACTATTATGTGCTACAAATCTATGAAGTCGAACATTATATTCAATCTATCTTTTAATTTTGGCAGAATTGAAGACACTCTTCTGTATTTGGTTAGCTAAAGGCCTATGGAATCCAATCCTTGTTGCTCAAGAGAAAAAAAGAAAACATTGGGAAAAATGACATTAAGGAATTGTTGCAGGATATTCTAATCAGTAAACTTTTCATGCTTTCTTTATAAGTGAAAACTTTTGTAATGAATGCTATTGAGATGAACAGTGCTCAGATTGATAATGAAAGTGAAGAGCCACGAATCTACACTTTAAAAACATGACTTCTCACACAGTTTCTTTCGTTTGTATTAGATGTTCAAATCTTGAGAGTGTTTTAGCAGCCCAACTTGTAACAATAGAAATACTAACCCTGGAAGATTGGCAGTATTTTCAATGTTCCTGTGTTTAAGTTGGCACCTATAATATTATTTTAGGATGCTATTACCTGAACTTGGAAATAGAAGAAAAGGAAGAGAGATTTTACTATAATTCATGTGTGTGTGTGTGTGTGTGTGTGTGTGTGTGTGTGTGTCTTAGCAGGGAAATAACTTTCCTTGGAAATAGAGTAGTAATATTGTGTAAAGTAAATAAATATCCACCCTCTGTCTTGGGGATAAGAAATTGCACAACTAGGATTTTATGGGGGTTTGGATATATTTTTATGATTGAAATAAATATTTTAGCCAAACTGAGCAAAAATTTCAGATAAACATCAAAATCAAAGGGAAGTTTGGGTATTATATGTATTTGGCTATGTGAGTCAGCCTGAATTTCAAGCGTAAGTAAGACTGGAAGACTCAATTTTTTTATTTGTAAAGTGTATTTAAGAATACCATCTACTTGTCTACCTCTCAAAGTTGATACTAAGAATAATTGAGATACTGTACAGAAAAATCTCCTGAAAATGTAACAATTCTAGTGGTCATCAGGTGCTAGTTAAACGTGGAGTACTAGCTATCCAACCTCTGGGTGAATCAGGTTTCTGCCTGCAGGAGATACATTGGCTGGTTGGGTTGGTTTGCACTTTTGGATGCATAACAAATTCTACTGCAAATACGCATGTCAAGATAAAAAGCTCAAAGGTGCTGGAAGTGGTAGTGAGTGAGAAGGGCAAGGAGACTTGACTAAAGGGTTGGCATTTTGTAGACCAGGATAGAAATAAATAGCTGCATCAGTGTGATAGGGCTTACAGCAAAGCTGATTTTGACAGAAGGGAATGGTATACACTCCAGAAAAAGAAATGGTGAGAACGTGCCAAGGATATTTGGAGATAGTGCATTTGGAAAACCTCCATTTTTTCTTCTTCATTATCTCTTCCCAAAACCAATCCTCTTTTCTTTCTCATCATCTCCAAATTATTCCCTCCTTACTGTGCTGAGCTCTTTACTTAGATTAGCTCGTTTCCGTCTTACATGACAACCTGATGAAATGAGTTCTTTTATAATCAGTCTTTCTTATTTAAGTGGTTCAAAATAGCCTCAAGAAAAGTTGTTTGCCCCGCTGATGAGTGGCAAAGCTGATGCCTGAGCTGAGGCCTCCTGAACCCAAAGCCAGTGCTCTTGACTGCCACCAAGTCCTGCCGTCAGTGTTGGGAGAGGCAGGAAATCAACTTGGAAAGTCAGCAGGCTCATGAGGGAGATGAACCTGTATCCTCAATTTTGAAAGCTGGCATCTGAGCAAGGTTCCTAGGTTTGGATAGGCAGACTGGACTTTGTATCTAATTAGTGATCCGTAGGAATGAATCACAAACAGACAGGTTCAAGTGTTTGCTTTTCACAGTCCAGACAGGACATGGCAGATCCTGAAGAGTCTTTTGTGAGGAAGTTGAGTTAGTATATCATGAAGTTTCAGCCGAAGTGAAGTTCCCACTCCTCTTTGCTCACCTTGTGTGGATACGTTTGATGATACACACATTCCTGTGTTTGTGACGTCACAGAGCATCACCACGGAAACATCTGGGCTATTACAAATGCAGGCTGCAGCATCACTGAGTGCGCTGGGGGGGGAGAGGAAACTGGCTCCCAGTGATAAGGCTCGCAGTCATGGAAGCTCGCTCACACACACTAGCAATGGCAGCTGTGGCTGTGGAGGGAAACATAAGCAGAACTATTTGGAGAAGCACAAAGCAGAGCTTGTGCATTATTAAAGGTTGGCAAGGTTGGTTTTGAAATGCTGCTCACATTCAAAACATGGTTTACTTAAAAAGTCACTATCTATGCTGTCTCGCCTGATGACAATAGAAATCCTTCAGGAACAGGGAGCTCTTCTCTCAAACTGCTTATAGGAAGTCTTAATGCATAGCAAAGGAAGCTTGGCTAGGAACATCCAAGTGTTTGAAAAGAGGCTTTAAATGGTCAGCAGCAGAGTTGGCCTCGTATTTAATTTTGTTGTTTGATGGGTCGGTGGCAGCATTAGCCATGCATCTGCGGGAATTAATAACATAAAGATGATTTTTAGCCTGCCAAGGATTATGAAAGTATTACTTTGGTGGATCACAGGGAAAATCCAGGTGTCAGCCACATACAGGGTTAATGTACATGGTAATTTATTTATTTATTTATTTATTTATTTTTGCTTTGCTTCGAGGCAGGGTCTCACTGTATGTGGTCTGTGTCGGTCTCAAGTTCCACCTAAAATATAGCCCAGACTTGCTGTGGACTTGGAATCATTCTGCCTCAGCTCCCTGAGTGCAGGGATTACAGACATGTGCCACCACTCTTTTTTTTTTTTTCATATTTAAGCAAATATACACTTCTTGCTGACAGTTGAAAATAACAATAATTTTCTATGAAAACCTGAGTTATCAAATTTCTTTTATAATCTAAAGAGCTGATAGTATTGAATTCCCATTCTCAGAAGCTACTCATTAGTTCAAACCCAGAAGTTTTGTCCTCTTTGGATGGGCACGCTCTCTGCACTTAGCCACCGTTCCCACCACTCCTACCGTGTTGCAGTTAGTCCATTCATTATGTCAGCTTCTGCCAGGTGCTGCTTTTCTGACCCTAGTTGGAGGGGTGAGAGTCATTATTATTTCTAGCACTTCGTGGCAATGTGGAGGGCACCCATGAATGGTAGCTCTGATCAGTCTTCAACAGTTCCAGCTTCGATTGCTTAAATGTGGTCCAGAGTTCAAAACTGTTCAATGAAATACCCTATGATGCTGGAAGACAAGCACATGCTAATTAGTGTCATTGCTACCAAATGCAGCTCTTGACTACTTGTAATATGGCTAGTATGACTGAGAAAGTAAGTTTTTTGATTAAAATTTAAATTGCATGTGGCTTGTGACTACTGAAGTGGGCAAAACAGATTAATCAATGAAATCGAACATCCAGTTAAATATCTTCATTTTGAATGAAATACAGAGGATACTAGGTGTGGGTGTATGTGAGCATTCTGTGTCCCAAGGGACGCTTATAGTGGGCTCGATTACATAGCCTCCTCTCGTTACAGAGGGGAGTCCATCTTATTACTTTCATAGAAGTCTTGTCAGTTGAAGGATTCAAAACATATTTATGAGAGGTTTGTATACACACTTTAAACATAGGTCATCTTAAGTTTGAATGGGAAGTTCACTGCTCTCTGGTCCCTGGCTGCCCTATGTCTGAAAACTTAAATTTCTAAAATTATTTGATGAGCTACTTGGCTTCACCATTTATGGTGGTATAGAGCCACAGGCCAGTGTGACTGACTATGAGAACTAGAGAAAGCTGATGTGCCCCTGTTAGAAGGACCTGTATTCTTAGGACAGAGGTCCCATAGATTGCCATCTTGTGATTTCTCTCAAAATACACTGAGCATATCTAATAATTATATTGCTGTAAGCTAGCCTCCAAATATGATTCTAAGGGATCCACCCCCCCCCCCCCCACACACACACACAACTTACTCATTCTCATGTCACTCGCTTGGAAATCTCACAGCCTTTTTCCACCATGTTCAGTGTTCCAAATCCTCCCCTCTGTCACCTAGTTGGAAACCCCAGAACCATCCATTAAACACTGGCTGCTGGGAAACTCACCAGGATCTGACCTGAACCCTGCCTTAAACCAATTTTTCCAGCTGATATGTAAGTTCACTATTTTGAGGGATATATGCAGCAGAGGACAAAACAAAGATTAACCTGCTTCATGCAAGAAGAAGCCTTGAATCATACCCTCCTCTAACTCCTGGACTTGAGGGAAAAAAGCATAGAATTCCAGAGGACTTAGTCAAAATGATGATCTTGAGGAGAATGGGTGAGGGGTTTCTTACAAACCTATGGTGACTCAAAAGGTAGTTGCATTACCAAAAAGCCCATCCCAGCATAGGTGATACCTTAGGAAACTGCATACTGCTTCCTGAGACTTGTCTCTCTGGTGAGCTACAGCTTTCCTCTCTTAGGGCTCACCTTTCTGGGAAGTATGGGCCCCTTTAGGTATGGAGTCCCTGTGTTTGTTGGGTGAAGAACTTGTCCTGGGAAGATATGAACATGAATGTCTGTTCACCTCAGATAGGGCACACAGATAAGCCAAAATAATGATTGCACAAAAGTCTAATTTGATGAGCCGATGAATTTATTGGGGTTACTTATAGGACCACGGTTGAGGGATTACCTACAGAAACATGCATCCCATAATGTCATGTAGCTGATTTGTCAAATGATGGCCATTGCCAAGCCTCTTGTGATGAATAAAAAATACATGAATATCATTTGTTGGGGTCAGTCATCAGTCAGTTCCCTAACATCAGTAGTTGGAATCAGATTCTGCTGTAAGGATGCCATGTCGTCTTTTCTCTGTGGGTAAACTGGACCCCCCTTTAATGACAGAAAATTTAGTGACTACTAGCGTACATTAGGAAAAGAAAGACAAAACCTACTGGCAAAAGAATGGACTCTGCATGCTTTTCAATTTCTTCCTAGCAAAATTATTCATAAAGATGTTTTTTAGGAAAAGGTTAAGATAATACCAGTGGAGACTAGCTAATTAAGTGTTAAATTATCTGCATGCATCTATGTTTTTAAATCTGTATTTATTTCTGCCTCTAGACACGAGGCTAAAAATTTATATTCAGATAAAGAAAGGTGAACAGATGGAGCAGAGTTCAGCATAAAGGTTTAATCCTATCAGCCCGATTCCTGTATGGCCATCTGGATAATCCAGCACACTCATTCGAGGCCTGTTGAAAATATGATTCCAGCCAAGATTAACATCACAGATTTTACGCTAGACTTGCTCTTATTTGACTTTATGATTCTGTAGGCCCTGGAAGATTGCATGCAAATGAACACTTGAATATTCCTTGAAGAAGAAGTTACATGATGTTTATTTTGTTTGTTTGCTTTTATCCTCTAAAAATTATCTCCCCTTTTCACAATGTTGGATATCCATCTGTGAAAAATTATTTCCGTTTTCTTTGCTTTTTTGGCTTTCATTTCTCAAACTTTGATTACAACAGAATGATAAGGAGAATTGGGCCAAAGATAATTTGTGCATAAAAGGTCTCCTTGTTGGGGAGAAAGTAATTATTTACTTATTGTATAATCAGAGGCAAGTGAGTTTACTAGTGCTGTAACAAATACCACAATTGAACCCATGAATAATTCATTTTGAGTGTTCTTTTACCCTCTATGACAGTTTTTCTTTATTGTTTTGAAATGGAGTAGACGATAATCATAGAATAAGGAAAAGAAGAAAGAAAGGAAAAAAAAACCGAGTGCAACAGTTGCCATGAGCTATTCTAAGATTAACATTTTATGTATTTTAATTTTGGATTTGGCAGATCAAATATGAGATAGAAAATAGTGTATTCACCTCTCCTAGAGCGATAAAGTTCTGAACGTCAGTATATTTAACAAACAATTTTTGCATATTATGAAACAATGCTATGTTGCGTGTCATTAAATCAAACAGCTTTCAACAAATCTTTCAAGTACAATCTAGAAGTTACAGACATTTCAAAATGTCAAGATTTTTATGACTACAAAATTGTTAAATAACCTTGTGTTCTGAACTTAAACATAGTTCTGATCTCAGGTAGACAAATTCAGAAATTTAAAAGCTATTGTCCTGGAGTGTTTCTCATTCCACTTATATCACAAGAGCATCTTTGGCCAGTCCTTGCTCAGGTGCTGTCTCCTGGTTGCTGAGGCAGTAGCAACTTCTAGAATAGGGTAAGTAAGCTGCAAAGTAAACAGCAACTCATTTTGAGGCATGGTCTGTATGTATCAAATAACATAGCTGAGAACTTAGACACTATTTCTGAGTGTAGGAATATCTGGATATTCACCACCAGGCTTACTTTGCCTCGATGCACATGGACATCAGGACAACATTTTCATCTAGTGATCATATTTTTTCCTTTCTTCCTTCTCTGTGAAAGTCATTAATGCTGCCAAAATAAAAGACTTTCTTGCCAAATGAAGTCACTTTGAAATAAAAGATGAAAAACACTTGAAATTCTCAAACTCCTTTTTAATATTTAATAGGTTTAATTGCATCTGATATCGAGAAATCTCTATGTCATGGATTACATTTCTCTTTAAAGTGACAAACACACCCCACATGCGCACGTGCGCACAGCCTTGCATATATAATACATGATCTTTGCAAAGTAATATCTAGATGCTTTAATGGACAAAGCAATAAATGCAGGCCAATACCAAAACTGAATTGAATAAAAGTCTAATAAACAATGAAATGCTTAACTACATAATGCAATCACTGGAGACAATAAAAGAAGGCAGAAACAAATCTGTAGTAACTCAAGTCAAAGCAGCATGTGTTACAGAGACAGCTATGTCTTGAGTAGAGGTCGACAAATTCGTTTGCTTATTACTAAGTTGATTTGTTTGTTAACAAATTGCCTGGAGCCTGTGGTAGTGATGGTGCTCTGAAAGTGAAATTGTCACATACTAGTACTGGAGTTCCCACTGGCATTATAGATGTCACTGATTTCTGGGGCATTCTGTACAGACCTGTGCAGAGTTGTCTCTTAAGTGGGGTGATAGTGTGGAGGGCCAGGGTCTCAGATGCTGGCAGGGTCTCTGTTCATGCTACTTCTTCCTTATAGTAGCTACCTTCCAGATAAAAGGAAGCAAATTTTAGTGTTACAGAGCTACAAACAGTTGAGTGAGATCATCCTTTCCCTAAAGAAAACCTAGTAGGAACAATTGTTCAGTAGGAACAATAGAAACATGTATTTGTGCCCTGAGTACAAGAAAGGTTACTTTGTATTCCCTCCCCGATCCTAAAACAGGCTTGCTCCCCAAAACCCAGAGGCTTGAAATTTTATGAGATTACAAATATCCCAGAGAAGTAAGCTAAGCTCATGGGCTTCACAGCAGTTCTGAAAAGTTTCCAAAGCTAGGGTGGTAATGGTAGTGTCAATTCCTGTGAGTGAAAAGCTTCTGAAAACCTTGCCATTCACGTCCATGGCAGGTGAGTGCAATCCACTTCGGAAGGACGGGGGCCAAATCCCCCTCTTCCATCCATTTAGCTGGATATGGTAGCACGTAGCTGGACTGAAAGTTCTTCAGAAAGATTATCAATCAATGATAAAATCTGAAGTGATAGTACAGGGTGTCCTCGTAAATAAGGAAATTCTGTTTGAAGAGAGACCAGACATAATGCTGATAATGATCATGGCAGCAAGTAGCATCCTGTGTGCCTGGCACGAAATAAAGCAAACCACAAGTCGACGCTTTTTGTGAATCTTGCTGGAAGCCCATGAGGTGTCACCCATGTGGAAACTAAGTCTTAGGCCAAGGATGCCATTACTATGTGGTGCATGTAGAATTTTAACAGCTGGAGCACATGTTCATTTTTAAATACTATAATACTCCAAATGTTAAAATCAAATCAACATGACATAATTTCATCTTTCTGTCTTTATTCAGATGCTACTAAGAAAGAAGGGCTGTTGCCAGCCTATCCACTTTCGTCGCAAGCCTCGGCTGTCTGCTTTGCATAATAAATGCTTATTCTTTTTCTTGTTGTTGTTGAGACGACAGGGTCTCACTTGATACTTCAGGCTGGTGGTGAACTCATGATGTAGCTCAGGCTTTGCTTGGACTCATGGCAATCCTTCTGCCTCAGCCTCCTGAGTGCTGCTGGGATTATATGTGTGCATCCCCGTGCCCAGTTTTATGTGGCGCCGAGGATTCAAACTCAAGGCTTTGGGCTTCCTGGGCCAAAGACTCGTTCTTAAAGAGTACCACCTAACAGGGCACTGGGAAGGAAAGCTGACCTGTTTTCATATATTGCATGCAATGGAAAGTGACCTTAGAGTCACTGCAAAGTATGTTTCACCTTGAAATTTAGAGAAGGATTAGAAATTTACTAAATTTGTATGTTTTAAAAATGAAAATAGACTGCAGTCTTCCAAAGGTATTTAAATACAGGAATGGGAAAAAAAAGTGCCAAACAACACAACTCAAATCAAAATTCTATAACAGGGCTTCCACTGTTGAGAACACCTCATTTTGGGGATGAAATACGGTAAACACTGAACTAGGGTCATCTGTACTGCTACCCCAAACAAGTAAGGTATTGATCACAACACAAAGAGACTTTAGAGGCTAACGTAAGAGCCGCCCAGGACCCTGCTGATAGCCATCCACGTCACTATTTCACCTCAATGGCAGGCACCTCTGAGCTCAATTAACCCTTATTCCCAAGGCCACCCATAAACTCTGAGGTAAACATGGCTCTCCTGGCCCTTGCTTTCTATCAATGAAATAGATCATTTCTATTGGAGGCTGAGCTTATAAATTCACCTTACTAATAAAGAGTCCGCTGCTTCCATATATGAGTGTGCAGGCTCACGAATCATGTACCACTGATTCTGTAAGACAGAAAATTTTTTAACTGCTGAGGGCATCTGTGATTCCTCTCGCTTTCTGAGGCTATCGGAAGGAAACATCCCCTGGTAAAATTGTCTGCACACAGAACGCTGGTTGTTAAATATGTACTGGAGGCTGAATGATTTCTTTCTTTTTTTAAAAATTTAATTCTTTTCTCTTCTTCCCTTCTCACCATGACCATTGTTCAGAAGCAAATTGGAAATCTGGTAATTAGGCCCTGACTCACGGTGTAGTATTAAAGTCCCAAGCCAAAGTTCAACACCCTGAAATGAAATTTAAACCAATTAATCTGTTAGATTTTTATCGCTTGTCCGTGTTTTCTCAGCAATTCCCCCAGCACGTGGCCTTTGATCAACTCTCATACAAACGCTAAAATGTGTGCCTGCTGCTAGCAAGATGGGAATGACATTAACATGGTACTCATAAAACAATCAGAGCAGAGAAGCCCTCAAACAGGCAGGGCATAGTAATATTTAATAAAAGCGCACACATAATCTTCAGAATTAGCATTTTGTGCCTTGCAGTACCTTTGGGAGAAGAGCTTTTATTTGTGGAGTGATCATTATTATAACAAAGAAGAGCTACCTAATAATTTCCACTTTAACTCTGCAATGTGCCAGGAGCATTTCAGAGCCATTATGCTAAACTGGTAGGGTAATCATGTTATTGTCATAGTTTGAAGGAGGGAAAGTCTCTACTTTGGTGGCTGGTAAGGAGTGGGGGAGGGATTAAAGAAAAGAGGCAAGAAAGCGATAAATCCAAACTTATTTTTAAAGAAATTTAGACCTAGAAATTATATTGTATTCCTTATGGACAGAATAAAAATTCCTTGGCAAAAAGAATCTTCTAGTGAGTAAATCAAGAATTTACCAGTAAAAGTGGTTTCATACTTGTATGCACCCCTTAGTTCTCATCCTATAATATTTCACTGGAGATTGAATTTTATTAATTATTACATTTCTGGGCCGAATTGTCTTTGGTAAATCTTTTCACTCTCAAATTCTGCTGCATCCATCACTGTGGCAGTGAAAAAATGGTTTTGGCCTTATTTTTCTCTGGGTACCCCTGCTGCTTCAAGTGTTCTTTGAGCATCCTCAGACAATACTTACAAGAAGTGGAAAGAAAAGGATGAGGGGCTGCTAGTAAGCACCACGGGTTTTAGGTGGTTTACTGTTTTATCAGTGTTGATTTGCTCTAAAAAGGACAACCATTATCAAGCATAATCACATGCTGTGATTCAATTTTTTATTATTATAACATTACCTTTAATATATGTTCACTGAAAAAAGTCAGACCATGTGAATATCAATAGAAAAAAACTTAATAGTCTCTCTCGTGTCCAACACACTCTTGTCACATTGCCTTTCCACAATGACCTATGGAGACAGTTAGTTCACATCCTTCTTTCCTGACCTTTGTCTAACACATTGGTTCTTGTGTAACCACACACATCCACACACATGCATGCATATGCACATACATGCCCATATGCGTGCACTGACAGGCTCATATATATATATATATATATATATATATATATATATATATATATATAATTTTAGAAGTGAGCAAGATCATGCTATTCACCTACAAATTAGTTTTTAACTTACTAACATATTTTGACATCTCCCCACGTCAGTTCACAGACATTTTTCAAATCTGTTGTGATAAAATTCTTCATATTCTACAATGTAGAGGTACTCTAAGGTATTTAACTACTTCTCTACTGTGGACACCAATCCTCTTGAATTTTTTAATGCAAATCCTGCAGTGAACAGTTAGGTACTGAGAGTTGTGGCCACAATTCAAGTGTTTTCTGGGTGCTTTAGTAATGCATGTTTGTTTGTGACCAAGTTAAAAGTGTAGAACCGTAGCCTATGATTTTAAGCTAGCTCAGGAACGTTGTGTTTATCTATACATTTAAAAATATTACATTACTCTAGCATTTAAAGAGGGCAAAAAATTAGTGTCAAAATTTAGATTCCTACCTTCTTTCAAAAGATCAGCAGCCTAGGGTGTACTGGGCCTACATCTACATGGGGCTCCCAACCTGGAGCTGAAATTTCCCAAGCCACTGTTAGATAGGTGTATGTCATGCACCGGCGTTCTCACCTCCTTCTGTCACCTCTGCAACAACTCCTAGTATCCGCAGCCCTTCCTCTGATGGTTGTTCTGACACTCTGAACTGCTGTATCCATTTGTGTTTCTGGTCTTTTCAATATGAATCTGAATTTTTAACAGCATCTCTTCAGCCAAATTCCCTTTAGCTAGTCATATCATTTCCTACTTTGCATTATAATCATGGTTGAGTTCTTCATTTTGGGGAACCATCCCATGCATGGCTAGATATTTGGCATCCTTGACTTCTAGTTAGTAAATCCCCTTGCCACAGTGCATCTCAGTGGGGAAGCCCATGAGGCCTTTACCTATTTTCCCAACTTCCCAGCGGGGAAGGAGCACTTAACTTCTTCTCAAGAGTAATGTGAGCTAACAGAAGTACAGGAAAATCCTGAGAACCCCTTGATGTCTAAATTTAGAAAGAACCACACCACTGATTGTGCTAAGAATGATGTGTAATCCACACAGGGGATGGAGGAGGTGCTGAGTATGGAGGTAGGGTAGATGGAAGAGTGGGCCACACTTCCTGGGATACTTCAAAACTTTTTCCTCCAAAAGTTTGAGGAGATTATTTCTTCTTATTATTATTATCATATTATTTCCTCACTACATGATGGCTCAGTGCTTGTTCTTTCCTGTGAATAGTTGACATATAGCTTAGCTTCTGAACAGATGATTACAGCACTGAAAACATTACCACTTGCCTTAAAAAGTATTTGAAAGTACACACAGACACACACACACACACACACACACACACACAACAGTCACACACTTTGTACCTTACAAATAACAAATCAAAAAAGAGAGAAGGGGCCAAGTGTAAACCCACCAAGCCTTAACCACACCACTGTAGGAGGGCTGCTCTCAGACACAAACATACTTCTACTTCCTCTTATGCAATGTGGAAAAGTCTAGAGGAGATCCTATATATCTGCATGACTGAGAAAAATAAAAATTTAATACAAAATCCAGTTGGAATAGGAAAAATAAATATGAAGATTGTTTTACTATCTGTGTGGGTCATCAGTGTCAGCATTTAATGACATCACTGGATTCAATACTTTGCCATTAGACTGAATTCTGATGACCAAAATCCAGTCAACTAGGTATTCAGGATTTTCTCGCAAGTGTCCAGAGAGACGCAAAATTGTTTGTATTCAACTCTGGAAACCCACATAGTAAGGGATAAATGAACAGATAGTGATTAGTGGAGATTAACAAAATGCCCCAAAGTACTCATATTTTAAGAATTTTACATAGTTGCTAACAGTAATTTATTTTATAAATTGCTTTGAATTGTACACCGTATTTTATCATTGGTTCAAGAGTACTTACCTATGTGTTGACATTTTTGCATTTTTAAAAAATTTTTTTTGTTTAAGATAAAGTCCTATGCCCATGGAACATGGATCATAATCTCTGGAAATATTGAAATTTGGGCAAGAATTTTCAGATAAAGTCGTGAATGTGCTACATTTTCTTGATTAGTTATTCTGTTTAAGGGATAAAGTGGAGGAGAGTGAAGTCAACCAAATTGCCTTCTTTTAGTTGCAGATGCATTGCTGTGAGGTTAGCCAACATGAAATATTTAGTTTGGATATTTCCAAAGTTCTCTGTGCAATTTTTAAAGATGAATTTGATTCAGGACCAAAGCCATTCTGCTTGTGTATGTGGTGGCATGTGAGCAAGGGTCTCATCGGGACGAGCTTAATGTTTTCTTTCCTTCTTGCAAAAGTTAGTGCATGACATTTTGCCAAATTTGACAAAGTCCAATAGGTTTCTTTTGCCAGTTTTCCCTCCATTAAAATTAACTAGTTCTCTCATTGGCTTCAATGCTTGGCAAGTCAGTCTCAAATACTTAATGAACTTTGTATTAAAGAGCAGAGTCTCATTCTTCTTATACAATATCTTCCTTGCTATAGACTTTTGCTTTGTTACTTTTCATAAAAGTAGTCATGAGACGGGAAGCATGATATCATGGAGTTAAAAGTCCTCAGTTGCACCAAGGTGCCCCAGAGAGATTTCAACAATAAACCAACAATGACATTTGTGCCTAGCGATTCTGTTGAAAGTATGCCAGGCTCATTAGGCAAACCACCTCTACTCCGTTTGGCATCACAGAATTTAAAAATTATTTCCCATCTCCAAGGGTCATTTACAATGGAAAGGAGAGAGATATGAAATTTTGAAAAAGTCCTTGAGTTTTATGCCTGGGAAGCACAACAAAGCAAAGGTCACGGGGGAACCTCTGTGTGGTTCAGCCCTGCCTCAGCTATTTCGTTGCGTAACTCATGCAGGGTGACCTTCATTCTTTGCACCTATAAAATGGGATCTATGACATTTATCTGAAAAAATTCCAGTGACTTTTAATGAGGAATGTTGCTATGTTAGTGTTACAGACAGAAGGCACAGAGCAAGCATCATTCCAGCTCCAGCGTTCTCTCTTAGTTTCCCATTGGAAGAAATGTTTTTCTAAAACTGTATAAGTTTTCTTTTAGGAGATGTATTTAATTATGAAATAGTTCTATAACGTTTCCAGTGAATTCTAAATAATCACCCATTTAAAAATCCTGGTACTTCATAAACTAAAAACAACTTCTGTATTTTTTTCTAAAATTTTAAGTTTGATAAAGATTTGGGTAAAATGTATGTGTCTTAGTAGAAACAATGAAAGTAATTATTTTAAGAACTGGAGTTGCACCCTTAGGTTTCAGGTTCTATTGTAACTAAGGAATGCTGAGATCTTGAAGGACTTTCTGTTGGCAAAAAGATAAAAGGTTTTTTTTTTCTTTTTCTCAAGTCTCCATCATTAGTTTGGTTCTAACAGAAGACTCTTTCTCTTTTTCATGTGTGTTGAAAAGCAGCTACTCCCTGTATCAAAGCCATCAGCCCGAGTGAAGGATGGACGACAGGAGGTGCGACTGTGATCATCATAGGGGACAATTTCTTTGATGGGTTGCAGGTCATATTCGGTACCATGCTGGTCTGGAGTGAGGTAGGTGTTGTCTGAGCATTAATATCTAATAGCTTGGTCTAGTTGAAGATACTGTCTATTCTTAAATTTCTAATAGAACGTGTAGAATTTAGTGCTGCCACACTGGAAGGGCTGGCTGTAGTCTATAGAACTTTGGGAAATGAGGAAAGATGAATTGAGTTTACCAACAGGCAACACTTTTTACCAGAATGACTTCCATCCTCTGGCCCATTCATACCAGGAGCTTCTGGTTTGTAAGTTGTCCTCTTGGGCTTGCCAGAGTATAGAGGTCCTCTTCTATACTAGAAATTGAACGAAGGGGCCAAGTCATTAAAGTTAAAAGAAAAGCCACACGAACTTCAGCAAAGTAACAATCTGTGGATGTTCTTTAGACATAGTCTAATACAACTCCTCTTCAATGAACACCACTGACGTGATCATAAGAATCCAGTTGCAGTGGTTCCTGATTTACATGGTGACTCTTCATCAGAGTAAAGGATTTACTTGGAGACCTCGAGGACCGCAGGGGCTTTTCCAGTCTAAGAATTTATAGCTTGCACTCTCCTAAGGTGCAACCACACACAACACAGTGATTGTTTTGTGATGTGTCTTTTCCAGCACTGTGATCATTACCGTTACCTGATTGTTGACTTCTCTGTCAACAATCAGCATTAGTTTAAGCTCAGAAAACATGAACATCACCATTGTATAGATGCCATTGTCTGTTTTCTAAATTCTGAGCCTAGATTTCTCAGCCAACATGCTCAGAGTTCTTTCTCTTTTACCTCACCAAATTATGAAATAGAAGCAGGTTTACATAGTGGTTTTGTCAGTAGTTCACATTACTTATTCTGTTTGCTAGACAGTAAGCTGAGTTCTCTCCACAAATCTTCTCACTCTTCTTTCTATACTACCAAATATTAATGGATACTCTTAGATATTTCTTTTTCTGATAAAGATACTGAGATGTAGCATTAAATAGTTACGTAATTGGAGCTGCCCAGGGCTCATGGAGCATGAGTGATTTACATGTGACCACGCAAGGAAGTCAGAACAGGAGCCAGATCCCAGATTTTCTATTTATATCTTCAGATGTCCTTCTATGATACCATTGACTATAGCCCAGCTGGACTTTTAAAGTACGTTTTCTCTTCAGAAGGGCCACAGAGCTGAGCAGTGTTTAAACTGTGCTAGTTGGGCATGTTTCTCCAACTAAGCAGCCACAGGAGAGACCATGCTTCTTTTTGAGCTATCCGCATGCGCTCCTCACTGCCGGTAACACGCTCCTTTGAGCCCTTGCCAGCTCGTGCCGCCACTGCCTTTGTATTTCCCACTCAGCCAACAAGAGGTACTCATTTGGCCGGAGAATCAAAGCTCTCATTGAACTGGATCAGAAATGGGCTTCTTCGTCCATTCAAGTAATGTTTTCCAAGACAGAACACTGCAGGACTGAAAGGTGGCCCAACTCCCTCTGCTGACTGCTGTCCATTGCTTGCTGGAACTGCTGGAGTGTAAGTGAGAAGTGGCACACATGTGGTCTGTTGTGATGCCAGCATGGCGACTTTGTCCTGCTTGGGCAGCAGTCCTCATGAGGACAGCCTCTCTCCTGAGCTATAGCTTCATCCCTTCCAACCTCTCTTTCTGTTGCTTGTCATTGAAGGTGGGAGGAGGGAAGGATAAACCTGATGTGTGCTCCTCTTTTTCGTCGTTGTGTCATGGTCAGGCTGCGGTTGGCATCAGAATTGGCCATGAGTCTTCTGACCTTCCTAGAAGAGAAGGGGCTCAGCTGAGCTTTCGGTGGAAGCTTGTGCTCCTCTTAGCCCAAGGAATCTTCACTAGATACGGAAAAGGAATATATCAGGGAATCAGTAACCTATTTCTCCTCCCTGTCCCTACTCTTGACAAGATTCCTCTGTTCCATATTTTTAATTTCCAAGCTTTCTCTTGAAAATAGCCAAGTCAGGTTAAAATCTAGATTTATCCAAACTGCTCTAAAGTTCCATTTTTATATAGCAAAACAAATGAAAATCATCAGAAGGAAAGTCCACAGCTGTTCTCCCCCCTGTTCTGTCTCCCTGACCACTGCCTGTGCCTATCCAGAGTCCCTCTTCAGCCATCCTCAGAAGTCATGGTGGCCAGGCCTCCAGAAGAGGAGTGTTCACATGTTTTTCCATCCTTCTCCGCCTCCCAAGCTACCCTCAGATCAATGATGACCCTGTCTCAGTGGAAACTTTCCATGTAGTTTCCCAAAATAATTGAGCAGCTGTTCTTTTGAAATAACAAAATCCTCCGTAGCATCAGCAATTGGATGTTATCTGGATGGAGGACTTTAAGGTGAACTGTTATCATTGCCATGGTCTTGATGCTCAGAATACTTACAGAAATAAACCGTTTTATAAAATAGTCTTACCTATTTCTATATGTACATTTTAACAGATAGAGATTTTAGCAGGTATAATTTTCTATTTTTGTGCAGATAAAGAATTTGGTATTGCCTAAAACCCATTGTATAATGGTGAGAACTGAATACCTGGCTACACATGGTTACTAAGGGTAATCATGTGTTGGTACTGTATAGGTGTGGGCACCATATACACATTACTTTTGAAATTCTATTAGCCCTGTTAATTAATCTTATTATACTAAGTTTATTTATGACTAAGTGAACCTCAGAAAGGTTATGAAACTTGCACAGACCATACAGCGAGGTATGGTAGTAGCAGTAGTAGTAATAGCGGCTGTTATTTTTAATCACATGAAACTAAACGAAATTCTTTTATTTTTATAGAAATAAAAAATAACCAAATTTGAGGCCATTTCTTAAGTGTTGGATAGAATGAGAACTTAAATCTGTGAATATTCGAGAGATGATGACTGTGAAAAGTTAAAGAAAAGATGCAGAATTTGACTACTATTTGCTAACTTTTATTGAGCTCATGGTTTCTACCAGGCAACATGTCAATAGATATTCTCATTTTGTCGATGAGGGACGTCAAACTTAGAGCAGTTAAAGAAGTTGTTCGGTGAAGAACTTGTCAAATGATAGAAATGGGATTTTCACCCAGGGCTTCAGGTCTCAACCTCTTCACCTTTCGTAACTTACGTTAATTTTTACTCTACCGTGTTATCTCATCAGACCAGGGTGTTATGCTGACTCTTGCCCATGATGTTTTGTGCTGGGGCTGACTGAAAAGTTTCTGTTTCCTTCTAAGATAAGGCGGAAGTGGCAGTACCTGACTGGAGAGGTGAGAGTGAGGTCCTTCATCTTCAAGTTTTGTATGGCTTTGGTTGGAATCCCTGGCCTCTGGGGAGAATTTATCTGGGTGAAGTAAAGGACATGTACTGTAGGCTAGTCAAGCCAGTTAACCTTTTAGGGGCCTTATCTTTAGAGTTGGACCTCTAACTATGACCTCAAGGTTCCTTCCATGTTTAATATCCAGGACATCTAATTTCATGTAAATTGGATCATTTCTCTGTTTCCTCACCAGAGCTCAAAGCACCCTGGAAGCAGGCTGTTTGGTTAGGACAAGCTGATAACATTTTAGATTAGCAGCTAATGCTATTATTTGGAGTCTTTATTTAGCTGATGAATTTTAAAGAGCCAGAGAAAATAAGGGTGGCTTAATTCACCCTCATCTGTGTTCTTCCTCTACCAACCTAATCTTTTGCAAATAAGTAGTTTAGTTTAGCTCCCTGATTGGCCCCGGAGGGATGGGGAAAAGAAAGGCGGCACCCATTGTTAGCCACTCAGGGCCACCGCCTGTGAGCTGGCTAGTTCACCGGGCTTGCTTGTGAATTTGGGCTGCCAACTTGGTTGGTTGAATTGTTTCTTGCCCTTCTCTTTTTTCCTCTTTTTAGAAAGTAAATTATTTTACGGATGTTCTTGGGCTTTTACCCTCTGCTTGCTCTCAAGTACTTGAAAGTGAAACCTGTGTGGTGTTTTATATACATATTTAAGAAAGCCAACAAAGTCGGAGTGTACTAATGTTTAATGTGGGTTGATTTTTTTCCTTAACCAGAAACTCACTTTGGTTGTTTTGCTTTTCTGCCCATGCGGGATTGAAGTAGGGAGGGGCTCTTGCTACTGTTGGGTAGACCTCATTGTTAATTTAATATCTGCTTCTGATTCCTTTAATTTGTAAACAATGAGTACTGGTTGGCTTGCTTGCTGTTTGGCTAGCACTGGGATAGGTAATGTGGGTCATGAAAGTTGGGCTTTGTAGGATCTGGTGGTTTTTTTTTTTTTTTTTTTTTTTGGAAAGACAACTTGCTCCCATGAAGCAAATTAGAGAGTTGCAAAATATATTTATATAATCTAGTATAAAATTTGTGGTTTAAAATTCAAGGCAAGGTTCTAGAAGACAGAGAGGATGGAGTAGTCAGAAAGGGATCGTTCAAAAAAAAAAAAAACAGTGAAATACTGTGTGGCTGCCTCACTGTGCTAGGTATTATAGGCGCTTACGATCCTTTTATTCGATCATAAGAATATCTGAGAGAAACAGTCTACTTATAAAAACATACAGCAGTGTGATTGAGGGAAGCAAGAGGAAATATCCTAAGCACGGGCTTCGATTGCACGGGGTAGCAGTGGCCCATGAAACACTAAAAAGACCTTTATTACTATTACAGTCCTGTTGCCCAGTGACTCTAAATTTGAGAGTGATCACTGGGTCTTAGTTTCACCACCTGAAGATGAAGAGTTCAGACTAAATTCTCTTTGAATTCAGTATTGTAGTTCCTTATGTTAAGGACGTATTCCTCTAATAATCTCCCCAAAGGAGGAAGGAGATGGTGATGTTGGGTGGGAGGCTGTTTCTTTTGTCAACCACTGTGCTTTTCTTTTAGAGTATACTTGCAGTACACAAGTATGTTTATTTGCAAAAGAATTCTCTAAACTTCATCAAAACAGCTTAATTAGCCACCAAATTGGATCTTCCTATGAAAACATCTTCAGCTAATATTTTACTCCAGATGCTTCAGATTCTACTATCTGATACAAATCTATGAGTTATACTCCAGTATTCCCTAATTCATCTTTCAATTGCTTTGTGGAATTCTCATTTTCAGGAATATTAATATTCCCGTGGGACATAAAGAAGGGAGATTATTCCCAGTTAATTTGGGAAATGTTGAGTCAAACAAATATGACTAGTTCTTGTTCTGGGACTTTGCAGAATCTTTGAGGTACTAACATGCCCAGTGAATGCCTCTGGGACGCATTCAGCATGTCCCAAACTTGTAACCACAGAATGCTTGTTTTCAGGGATCATTTTACATGAAGATATATTGGTGATGGCTGAAGAACACTTTGATTTTATGCTAATGAAGCCAAGTCATGAAATTCAATCATGAAGTAATTGGGCTGGGATAAATGTGAGAAACTCCCCAGAAATATTTGCAGAGCATTATTCAGATTAGACCAGGAATGTTTAGAGCCATTATTATTTAATGCTGCAAGGCTTTGAACAAAATTTCTCTCATATTTTGCATCTGGTTTTAGTCAGTGTGCACTTGGCATTAGATGCCATGTGATTTTGTAGGACAGCTATATTTAAAGATTGGAAGTACCACTCAGCTCAGATTGGAAAAGCCAAAGTTTCATTGCTGTATAAACCAGTTAGCCTCACACAGGGGCTGCATGTTGTCTCCCTCCTCCAGATGATTTCTTTTTCAACTACGTTCCCGGAGAGAGGGAACGAAGTCAAAAGAGACTGCTGGGAGACCTGGCGGGATGGATATGGTAGGGCAAATGGCAGCTTGAGGGGCTGAGAAGCAATTTTGCCACTTGAATCTCAAAACTGGAAGTCAAAGATTAACTATGAGCCTTCATTCTTTCTTTCTACCTTCACTTTCCATTCTTATTTATACTGGTCTCAGGGAACTTTGCCCTTCTATGGTGTTAAGGAATGAATGGCTAGAACACATGCACGCCTGTTCAACACAGTGAAGGTTCCCAGGCCTCTTCATCCTGCTTTGATTTTGATTGAACAATACGGAAAGTCAGGCATCTTTTAGGGTATGGAGGAATTTTCCCTAGTTACCAGATGCAGCTTTTTTATTTTGACAGGAAGGAAGAGCTCTGGAGTGGTACCTTTCATGACTTGCCCATGGAGCAAATGAGCTTCTTGGTGTTGGTGTCAGCACCCAGTATTCCGGATAGCCATTCTCACCCTCATTTCAGTTGTACTAGCTTTTCTCATGAAGCCTCTGTTGTCTTTTAACATTTATAAGTTGCACATACATTTATAACCTGTCCTAATTTTAAACATAATTGTACCAGCTCTCAGTGACTTGTCTAGGCCTCATTGTACATGAGAACAGTTCCACTAAAATCAAAAAGAAAATTAAAAAGGGGAAAGACTATGTCAAGTGTCACCGATTTCAAAATTTCATAATAAAATATGTTAAAATGTGAATAGTTATATTCATTTATTTTACATATATTGAAACTTACATATGCAAGTTGAATTCAATATTGATTGAATGCATTGAGTGAAAATAACTGATAGGTGTCTAATTTTTCTAAGTATTTACTTCAAAGTTTACAGTTATTTAACATAAACTTATTGGCCACCTATGATATGGAAGATACTAGCCTTAAAAATTATGAACTTTGTCAACTTTGTATTAGTTGAATTAAACTTTGAATATAACTTTGAGAAACAACTCTCAAGCCCAAGTGATTTTATGGGAAATTATTTCTGAATGAGCTACTATGTTAAAAAAAAAAAACACAGATAAAAATGGTCTAATGGCCATTTTAGTAGTTACATAATTATAGGTATGCTTGTTGTGTTCTTACAAATGCCTTAGTCTATATTTTTATTTTTAATAGCTAAGGCACTTGGAATCTATCCTCTATGTTAATAATTAGAGGATAGTAAAAAAGACTTTAAGATGACATTCCCAGTTAGTTGTTCACAAGACACTTGGAAGGGATACATATGTGCCTGTAACTTGAAAGTAGCAACCACAGAAGTGTGATTCATTTCAAATTTTAATAGGAATCAAAGACAGAGTTCACACCTGGCTGCAATCATGCAACTTTTATGAAGAAAATGGATATCTATATAATGTTATATTTCTTTCTTATGTGTGTTCAGTGCCGATTACTGAAAGAGCTTCCTGAGGCTCTCAACTAGACTTTCTCCCTCTATGACCATTGCTGTTTTCTAAATCCTCAGTTTAGGATTCAAGCACACTGCGTGACCGCCCTGACCTTCCTTTCCGGCAGCCTCACCTGCCACACACTTTCACCCATCATCTAATCAGCTGGAATAGTTAGGTGGTCCTCAGGTCTGCAGGATTCTTTGCTCCTGTGTTCTTGTCTGGATCATGCCCTTCCTCCCCCCCGAGTGCTTGTCCTTCCTTCCTCTGCCCTTGTTGATCTTTAGAATTTTATAAAACACCACTTTTTCTTCTAAGAGATTCTTTCACTGCTTCAGATGTAGTGTACGTTTGCTTGTGTCTAAATTCTTCCACTGCCTTACCTCTAGTTGTTCACATCACTGTATCTTTATTTATTGTGATGTGAGGACTTACCCTCTCCCTTGAAGGCAGGATCTCTGTTAAATGTAGCTTGATTTCTTCTGTGCTTAGCTTTATGTTTGTTGAGTGAGACTACCTCCCTTTTTATTTATTCATTCTCACAAACAAATACTTTTCAGTATCAGCTACACTCTTTAGCAATCCCTCACAGTGTCACTGCCAAATAGATGCAGCTTAGTTTCTGGTGGTGCATGTGTGTGTAGGTTAGCTTATTCTTAGATGTGTTTGTTAGCATGCTAAACATCAGCATCAATGTCTTAGCATAAACCTACTGGAAATGATAAGCATTAAGAAGTAGTGATAAAACTAGCATGTTCTGTGTGGTCAATGTAGATGAGACCTTTCTCTCTAAACTTATTATAGGTATTATGTCAATTAATCCTTGTAGTGACATGTAATATTAAGCATCTGGTTTCCCCATCCCTTTTTGTCAAAGAGGCTGAATGACTTTGCAGAAGTCCCACAGCTGGTTATATTTGAACCAACATCCGTCTGACTCTAGCGGTACATCTCCTACCGTCCGGCCCGAATGTAGTAAAACTCATTTATTCAGAGAAGATCTTGTAGTAACCTTAGCTCTGCAAAACTGAACATGAAACCAGACCAAGAAAAAAAAAATAGAAAGAATAAAAGACTTTCAGAAAACCAAATAGTAATTTTTAACAAATGATGATCCCTGAATTTCTGCTTATAGGAAATCAGAGGGGAGAAACCAGGGGCTGCTCACATGTGGAGGCAGCTTGTTAGAAACAAGCTCAGTGACAGCGACGTGACACTTAACGGCCTCATGTCTCAGGCGGAAATAGAAAACCCAAAGAGCAGACACGAACTGCATCACTGTGCCGCACGCCAGTGCCTATGCGTGGGGGTGCCTCCGAGCTGTCAGGAAAGAACTAGCAATTACAGTCAATAAATGCTTTTTTAAAACAACAAGATGTCTAGAACACATCTTTAAAAGACTCGAGCCAGTGCAGCTAGAGGACCTCAGTATTAAAACACTTTTGACTTCAGCTTTGTGTAGAGATTCCTTATTAGGGATGTGTTCAAGGAGAAACTAGTGAGGTCACCTTCCCTGGGAAATTATTCAGTACATGTGTGTGTATCAATGTACGTAGTATGCAAATATGGACTACACCACAGAAAGTTTTAGAACTCATCTCTGTGACTTACTTAGATATCATTTATTTTTCTTAGACCTTTGAAAAATCTAAAATTCTTTTAGTAGAATCAGTTCTCTACTTACCTTATCTACCAGTCTTTGACCTTTATAGTTTTCTTTCCTAATAACATTGGCAGAAATTCCCTGCAAATTTCTAACTTTGATAATAAATATTCTGTCCCTTCCATAAACTCATCTGGCTTTCCTTTTGCTTTTATGTGTAATTCTTCAACCAAACAGGCAGAAACACAGGCTTGAGTAGGAAACGATATTCCTTCTTGACTGACTATGGAAGGACAAACCTCAAGAAAGAGCTCATTGTGTAGCTTCAGACCACAGGAGATGGCATTTGTTGGTGTCTGACTTGCTCCTCGGGGGCTTTAGGGACTCACCGATGCTCCTCCCGCTCCCAGATGGCCAGGATGGGAGCCAGTCTTAGTGGGGCCCAATTGGCATAAGAATCTATATCCTGGGAAAAGAGGGGGAGACAGTTTATTTAAAAAACAGAGTATAAAATAAATGAATAAATCTACCAAACCAAAGATAGTTGAAGCATAATATATTTATTTTGCTCTTTTCCTCCCAAATCTGTTATTTTGAAAAACAATATTGTTGCTGTTTTGTACAATCAACTGCATTGCTTGAGGGTCTTTTTTAACTTCCTGGTCCAAAGACATGGGCACTATATTTTTGTAAATGTTTAAGAAAGATACCACAAAGTTTGTGGCAGCGAAGTAAAAAGTTTTTGTGTTTTAATTTTTTTCATAAAAAGAATTCTGAGTAGAATGGTGTTATTTCTCTTTGCATTGCTGAGGATCCAGTACAGAACTTTGAGCATGGAAGGAAAATGTCCTACCACTGAGCTATATCCCCAGCCCCAATTATTACTTGTTAAAGAATCATCAAATATTTATTAGTGACAGGTAATGGTATCTTGATATTTACTCATTCAATGTTCAACTGATGCTCTATGAAATACTGAAACCTCAGTGAAAGTGAGAAAGGCTAAAATATGTGTCCTTTTGGGACTTATAGCCTATTTGTAAGACACAGATAATAAATGAGAAATATGTTTACATGCCTCTACTATCTGTGTGCCTATCTATATTGAGAGAAATTTTAGACAGTGTTCAGAAACACTGCTGACTGTTCAAATACTAGACTTTAAATCTCCTATCTAACTTAATTCATGAAACTTTAGTTTCCAAAGTCTCCTCTTACATTTACACATAAAGTTTATCTTTGGAGATTCATGTGACCAAAAATATTTTGTTAAACATTGGTTTAAAGCTATTTTCTTGAAAGGACAAAAGGAAACCAGAATGTTTGTGCAACTGTAAATGCCTCTACTGGCTTTCTCTCACGTTCCCTGAGAAGTCATACACTGCCTTTGAGACAGGCAATTCCTGGGAATGAAAGAATCTGAGTTGCGAAACCCAGTGAACTGTGATCAGGGAGCAAACCAAAATACACTGAGGAACTCAGGAGGCATCTTCTGATTTATGTTGTATCCACTTCAGGGAAGAAGAGTACAGAGGTTTCGCCAGTATCATTTCCAGGAATACAAACTTGCTATATTTCAGCTTACTGTAGGAATGCCTGAAGATAATATTTTTAAAATGCCATGTCTGTCTGTGAAAAGATGACTGCTTTGGAGAGAAGGAGAAAAAAATATTTCTTGTCTCGTCGCTAACACTGTGGTATCTCTCTCAAATCTTTGTATTGATTTGGTTTCAAAACTTTAATTATGTTTTTATGTTACAGTTTCCTTATTTAAGTGTCTGCTTCATGTCCATCACTGAGAACCCCCTGCCTATCTCAAAAGAAATGGATATTATTATTCTAATTGAGGAAGAGGGAGAATGCTGTGAGAATTATTAATACATAAATTAAAAAATTAATCTAGAAGTGCTGTAGGGTCCCTAGAGAAGCACTACACAAACATAAAACATATTTAATGTTATTATCAGTTCCTCCACAGAAAAGATTAGGGCTGGTGTGGTCTCTGATTTAATCAGTAAACTGAGGCATGTAGGATGACCATAACCGAATGGACTAGTGCGCCTTAGACCTCATTCCCTGTAAGACATCATACATTTAATAATACCCAATGTGGACTTTTTTTTAAAGCCGTAAGTGTTTATGATTTTTCCAGAAAAAACAAAACAAAAACAAAACAAAGCCCTTTTCCTTCATTTCACTTCTACTTTTTGAATCTTTGCTTCTTTAGGAGGATTTTTCCCTTTTTCTTTCTTTTCTTAAAAACTTTTTAGTGTTGAAGGTAATTACGGTAAGATATTAAATCCTAAGACTAGTAATGAAAAATCACTGGTGTGTTTTCTACTAATCTCAGTTATTTTTTGGCTTTGTGGCTTGGAACGTCCACGTACATTTATTTCATATAGTCCCATTGGTTAGAAAACATGCATAAAATCTTTCCCCGGAATTGCTTTTTTGTTTGTTTGTTTGTTTGTTTTTCTGGGGAATCATTCTCAGCTTTGCTTACCTTTACCCATGTGAAAGTTTTTTCTGGGTCCTTTCATTGTTCCTAAGGACTTTCAGGGTACTGGAGATACTAAAGTTATAATTTGCACTCTCAAAGGTGAGGGAGAGGCACAAAGTCCACGATCCAAGAATTATGGGAAAACAATAAACCATGTAGGGAGAGAGAGTTGTAGAATAGTGGCCTCTGCTCAGGCCAATTTGCTGCTTCTAATTGATTCCTTGCTTATTTTTCCTAACTTTTCTGAAACTCATTTTTCTCTTCTATGAAAACCGGTAATAACCATACCTGCCGACTCATACAAAAGAATATAGGCCACTGATAGTTTAGCATAGTGCTTGGCACATGTTAAGAACATAGCAAAAGTCATTATTGTTCAAGTCACCAAGAAGATCATCCCCATTATCAGTTTAGTGAGATCTAAAGTGATACCAATAGGATAGAATTGCTTCTCAGAAAAGAAAGTGATTTTCAAGACTTTCCCTTTTCCCAAGAATTTTATAACATATTTCATTCATGATTTTAAACACTAGGCACTCCATTCTCATTCCCTACCAAAATGGGTCATATTGTCATGCTGTGAGAAATTTCATGAAGCCCATTTCAAAAATCATCCCACAACCCACCTCCTGCCTCTTCTCTGGGATTCCAGACTTTGTAGATAGCCTCTTTGGAGTTCTGCCCATTCATAGACAGCTGTACAATCTGTGAACATCTTCTTTCCTGACTGCAGCCATTCTGTCAAAAATGACCCATTTGATCACCTCTATATATCTAGGCTTAATCTTTCCCAAGTGTATGCAGGAAACTCTTTATGGCATAAAACAGAATAGGCTGCTGCTAAGAGTTAGAGCATAAGTGTCCAAACTGAGTGTGCTTCTACAACGACGTAGGCAATTATGACCTGTAGGTTCTAGTAAAATTTACAGGAATAGTGTGGTCAGGGATTTGAGGAGTGAATCTAGTGAGGAATGTTTAGGCAAAAATGGAATGAACAAAGTAAAGATATCAGACAAGTAGGTGGAGTGTTCATGCAACCGGATGTGCTAACATTCCAGACCATGAAAAGGCACAGGAAGGAGGACTTACTAAGGAGATCATTGTCAAGTCTTGGAACATCCTCAGTATCAGGCCAAGGAGTTTAGATTATACCTTGTAGGCAAAATGGGCAATGAAGGGTCTGATTCATGGCATAAGATAGTAAGAATATTTTTGAAGAGATAATGTATTGCAGAGGAAGTAGAAGTAGAGGTAACTTAGAAATCATTATAATATTGTGATAACTTAATAAAGGTTGGTGGCTTTTACAGGACAACATGGACAAGCAAAGAACAGCCAGGAAGTCGAGTGGGGAAATTGTCAATATGACCCAAGAATTAGAAATAGAGAAAAAATAACCCCAAGTTTTCTATTTTGAACATTTTTATTCTTTTATTAGTGTTTTGATACATAATAACAACATCAGCTTTATAAATTGGTGTATTTATATATTACATCTTTGAGTGTTTTGAAGAATAGAATTTGCTTAGTCGAAAGAGAGAACATAAGAGTAAGGATTATGTTTAGAAGCAGTAACAGGTTATATTTAGAGGCAGTCACAAGTAACAGCTCAAGTAGTGTTGAGATGGAAGTGACTGGAAGACACAACTGGGAAGATTTTGTGACTCTGTCAACAAAATGTGGGTGGACAAAGGGTTCATGTCAACAGGTGTAAATTTGGACGTCTGATCAGCTGAAGTGGTTGGGGCAATGTGTGAATTCAAGAAGTGTAAGACAAGTAAAAACATGGAAAAAAGATGTTAAAACTTCTGAAATTTCTATGATTAACAAGTTGACAGAAAAGTGAAGCAAGTGTGGAAAATCAAAGTAATCAGGAACAAATGAGTAAGAGAAGCTTTAGAAAATACCATTTACAGTTTCTCCCTTCTAAAAAGTGGCTTTCTCCAAGTGTCTCAAAAAGTATTAGTTAACTTGCTCTCCTTAGACTTGTAAATGATTGTACATGCGAAAGTGCCTTCGTAATTATTAGACATTTTTAAATTTTGTATCTTACAGTTGGCATCACACAAATAAAGTCTTCCAAGGAGGGAGAAAGTAATGTTGAATGCTGCACACATTCAGATTACTTATTTCTAGTTCCACTTGCTTGGTGACTTCTAATTTAAGAAAGTTAAATCAGCAGTGAGTCTGTCCTCTAATTGTTTGGAATGGTATTTCCCCCACATGGAGCCTACGCCCCTGTTAGTGTAGGAGACAGTTCGCATTTCCCACAGGCATAGGGTAGAGCTAATGCATATATTGAGAACATCACTCTCCCTTTCCCCCCTCTTTTAATCCTTCTAATTTATGTTAAGAAAGAAAGCCTCACTTATCGCGAGTAAGTCTGTAGTCCTGTCCCTTCTCAACAAACTCCTTCAGATATTGACGGTTTCTAACTAGAATGTGACACCTGAACTTTATTTTTATTTTTTTGTTTTTCCCTAATCACTTTACTTTTCCCTTTTTCTCTATTTTTATTAGTATGGACATGTGATATCCAATGGTTACACTGAACTTGAGAATGTTGTGTGCATACAGTCACGTCTACTTCACGTGTCCTTTCCCTCCCCATTTGTCACCCTCCCATCCCCTTCTTCATCCTCCCGGACTCCCGACATTTTTACTATTTGACTCTATTCATACTCTGGGATTCTCTTATTAGAGAAACCATGTGATACTTAACCTTGAGTCTGAGGCACTTCAGTGAGCATAACGGTCTCAAGTTGTATCTATTTACCTACAAATGATCCAATCTATGTGTATTTACGGCCGAGTAGTACTCCACTGTTTATATATATCAAAATTTTGTATCCATTGGTCTGTTGATAGATATTTTGGCATCTTCCACAATTTACCTATTATTAGTTGTGCTACTGTAAACACAGGCATTCGTGTACCTGTTGCATGGATGCTTTTAAGTCTCTTGGAAAGATACCCAGAAGAGGTAATGCTAGGCCAAATGGAATATCTATTTTCTGGTCCACACTGCTATTTTCAGGTCCAATCTCCATACTGCTTTCTGTAGTGGTTGGGAAATTCACAGTCTCACCAGCAGTGAAAAAGGGTTCCATTTCCCTGCGCCCTTACAAGCATCTATTGCTTTTTGAGTTTAGAAGCGATTGCCACTGAGGTAAATAGTGTCTCAGTATTGTTTTGGTATGTGTTTCTCTAATGCGAAAGGATGTTGAATATTTTATTATTAGAGAATACTAATTTTCTAATTAGAGTAGCGATACAAAGTTTCCTTATACAATAAAACCTTAAAATAAAATTTTATTCATTAATAAAAAAAGATTACGTATGTAGTCCTGGAAGACAGGCACAGCAAGGACTTTCTCAATAGAACACCTGTTGCACAAGAAATGACATCAAAAACCAAAAATTGTCATTATACTAAATTAAGAAAGCCCTGCACAGCAAAGGAAGACTAATGTCTAGAATATTCAAAGACTTGGAAAAAATAGTCTCCCAAAAATAAAGGATTCAATTAAAAACAGGCAGTTGAAATCAGTAATTCTCAGAGGAAGAAGTATGTTCAGCACCGTTAGCCGTTAAAGAAATGCAGATCAAACAACACTGAGATTCTGTCTTTCCTCAGTAGAGATGGCTACTGTCAAGAACTCAAAAAATAACAAATTCTAGCAAACTTATGAGGAAAAAGAAATCCTTCTACATTTTTGGTGGGACTGTATGCTGGTACAACTATTATGGAAATCACTATACAGATTCCCCCACACACAACCTGAAAACAGATGTGTTTGTAGCAACACAACTCATAATAGCTGAATTGTGGCTGCTGCCAATATGCTCATCAACAGATGGATGGGTGGATAAAGAAAACATGGCATATATACAGAATGGAGTACTCCTCTGCCACAAAGAAAGATAAATCTGAGCCATTTGTAGAAAAATCGGATGCACTTTGGGCCCATTATGCTTAGTGAAATGGATCAGACACTGACGCTGACATGTCATATGGTTTCTCTTATATGAAAAAAACCAAAGCAGGAATAAGTAAAACAGCCAAATAAGGGTTCTGGGAGGAAGCAAAGACATGGATTTGTGGAGACAGGCAGGGGATGTGGGAGGGGCTGAGAGAGTGAGAAAGGGGAAGGGAAGCGAAAGTGATGAAGCGTAATATGTATGTGTACCAATTCCTCAAACTGCATGTGACTATTGTGGATCACGAATACATACTAATGAAAAGAATTAATTGGAGGGAAAATTTTTTTAAAAGATTAAGTATACAGTTGCACGGATTGTGTATAGCTCCAACAACACTGAGAAAGTTGGAGTTCAACAAAAGGAGTCGGGGACAGTTAGGCTTAGCAGAGCCTGTCCTCGCCATGGTTGCTTACAACTGTGTTCCAACCATTCTGAGACAGCATGAGAAGTCGCTCCTGACTCTTGGGTTGTAGATCCTCAGACCTAAAACTCCTCCTCCTCCTCCTCCTCCTCAAATGCTGGGTCACTTTTGGAGTCCATGTACTTTTCTGGATCTTCATGTCCTTAGTTATTAAAATGAGAGGATTAGTTTTAAATTATTAGTTTTCATTGTTGCTAGAATGCTCCTCCTAGTAACAATTCTATGATTCTTTGAGTGATTAGTAAGTAAGCTTACACATTCAAATTGATAGAATTTAGTGGGAATATTTTTCCTCTGTAAGCCATCAATGTCATGTGTCGGTGATGGTAACTGTTCCCAGAATGACGTCCATCGTGAGGAAACTGTTAGCTAATTCATTCTCTAGAGATGACTCGGATCCTAACCGCATTTGTGAGTGGTAGTTGTTTTAAGAAGGAATCTCTGCATTAGTTGGGTCAATTGATTAAAATTGAAAATGAAATTGTAAATGAAAATTTGCATGTATTTCCTGAGCATGGTGCTTTATGCTAAAACTTTTCTCTCAGAAGTTTCATCATTATCTAACCAATTTATAAAGCTCAAAAATTTTGTTTTTCAGTGTAGCAACTCATAGGTAGTGAGTACTTGTACAAAAAATTTTGTTCATATCCTTATGAGTATCTTTCCATGTTTTGAATATTTTTTCTCCTGAGAAAAGAGAAATCAGAGAAAGTGTTTTCTGCCTGGCTAAATGATTTTCTGATTACTATAAGGAATAAATCGTACTTCACGTCCTAAGCAACTCTTTAAAATGGAGGGAAATAACTGATGTGGAATATAAAAACATGAGGACTTCCACTTTTAAAAACCACAGTGAAGGATCAAGCAATAAATAAAAAAATGAAGGTGATAATAGAGCTGGAAAAACCCCCAAAAGTTTTGAATCTGAAAAATTTGAGCTTATTATTGGTCTTTTCTCTTTTCTTTCTTTCTTTCTTTTTTCTTTTCTTTTCTTTTTTTTTTATTTTTTATTTTATGAGACAGGGTCTCACTCTGCAGCCCAGGAAGGTACTGAACTCACTGTGGAGCCCAGGCTGGGCTTGAACTCATATTGCTTTTTTCTATAACAAGAAAGAATATTTTTTCTATGTCTCTTCTCTTCTCTTTTATTCTCTCCTTCCTTTCTTTCTTTCTCTTTCTTTCTTTCTTTCTTTCTTTCACTCTTTTTTATTTCTTTTTTTACTGGCAAATGGAACCCAGGGCTTCCTGCATGCTCAGCATATATTTGACCACTGAGTTATATTCCCAGTTCCCTATATGTAACCAGTTTTACCATTTTAAAGTCGATTTGCACACATAAAAAACAAAAAGGAGCCAGGCATATGAAAGTGCACACCTGTGCTCCCAGCTGCTCTAAAGGCTGAAGCAGAAGGGATGCAAGTTTGAGGCTAATTTTGGCAACTTAGCAAGACCGTGTCTCAAAAAAAAAAAGCTAATAATAAAAAGGGCTAGAGGTTTAGCTCAGTGATGCAGTGCACTGGAGTGTGTGTGTGTGGAGAGGGGGAGAACAATACTATACTGATCAAATTAGTGTTTATACGTAAAAATGTAAAAATCACCCAACGTTGGGTAGATAGTGCACAAGTATTAGTCTTCAACAAGCATTAGTTCCCAATGTTGGGCTAACCACCATCTGAACAGTTGAGATTGCTTGCACTTAGTTTTGGGAAATCATTTTTCATTGCCCTTCAGAGACGCCTTCTTCTCCTATTTCCTGTATGATATTAAATGTGATTTCCTGGTTTCTATACTTCTTAATTGATTTTAAGAGCAGATTAGAGTATAAAGACACCAGAATATAAAAGACACAGTAACAAAATAAAATAGAAACCATTTCAAAGTCATAGCCACTTGGAGGCATTTAGAGCACAAAACAGCCCTTCACACCTGAATCATCACAGACAGCTTTTCGGTGTCACGGCAAAATGTAAATACAGGGTATTCCAAATGATGATCTCGATCTACTAAGGTTAAATGAAGTTGCATGTATTTTCCATATTTTATAAAGCATACAAAGTGTTTTTGAAGATTTTCAAAATGAAGAGAATAAAGTGTGAAGACAATATTTTTGTGCCTTTCGGAGTAAAGCTACAGCTATTCATATCACTACGCCCTGACAGCAGGCTCTGTCTCCAGCAGGGCCACACAAGCATGATCTTTCTGAAGCATCTTTCATACATCTTCAACAATAGACTCATTCTCAATGTATTGTGGAACAAAATAAGGTGTTTCTAGTTTCTAAGTTAAGATGATTTTTATCCTTACGCCTTTTCTTTGTTTCAAGTAGAAACATTTGACCAAAATCACGTGAGACTTTAATAACAGCCACCCTGTCACAGTCTTTTCCCCATGGTAGGGTGACTCAAGGGATGCCTTTGGCTTCCTGTGGTGTCACCTCTAATTCTCTGGGCAAAACACTCGAGCTGGGCCTGTTCTACTTGCTAAAATTAAAGCCCTTTTCTAGTTATCTCCAGACGAACAATACAAACATAAGTTAATGTAAATCCATTACAGACTATAAATAGTATCCACCGTACATGGACTTAGCACCACAAATGTTGAGCTAAGTACATTTGAAAGCACTCAAAAAGTGCGCAACTGCTGACCTCATAGAGAAGGAACATGTAGAATCCAGCATCATCAGAGGTCAACCAGTCCCATACCAGGGATAGATTTTTCAAAGAACCAGATAATGCCCATTTTATGGCCATTAATAACATTTTAGTTTTATAAACAAAGATAAAAGTAATAAAAGATAAATTCTGCTTCGCAGTGTAATCTGATTGCCAATAGAATTCAGAAATGAACTTTCTTGTTATACATGTGGCTTTGAGTAGTGGACCAGTAATCACTCTGCCTTCTAGCTCCCTTTTATGGAGAGGCCTTAGTTCTGCCAAATCCATAAGCTATTCCAGGGAGGCAGATTCTTGGGTTTCTGCTTTAAAGCTCTTTGATTGCCCCTGGTAGTTAATGCACCGCATGGTCTTCGGGGGCATTTCATACATATGCTTTGCAGCTAATCAGAATGCCAGGCCTACTGTTTTTCTACCTCTGTGTTTCCCACGTGTTTGAGGGCTAAAACACCAGGCCTGTCAGCTTCTGCGGAGGCACGGTGGAGCTCAGCTCTGATTTGGGTGTCTGCTTCAAACAGAGATTTTTTCCAAAGGATATCCTGTAGTAGATAAATCATTTCACTAAGCCAGGTTCCCTTTTCAAACCAGGAAGCAGAGTGCCTGTGGTGTAGGATAAGCGAGATAATGTTGTTATGGCTTTACTCAGAGCACTTGTAAATATTGTTGTCAGTGTCTTTATACAGGTTCTATTAAGATTGTGTTTAAACAGTGACAGGTTAATTATGTGTTTTAAAGTGTGGTTTATGGAGAGCTGATAGGAAAGCCATGGAGTGAGTTCTTTACATATTGCAATGACCATTTCCCCCCCAAATGTCTTCTCCAGTTGATTACTCCTCATGCCATTCGTGTGCAGACGCCTCCTCGTCACATCCCTGGTGTTGTGGAAGTCACATTGTCCTACAAATCCAAGCAGTTCTGCAAAGGAACTCCTGGTAGATTCATTTACACAGGTAAGAACCATTGCAGACTGTAAACACACAGCTGCCTGGGCCCTCTGGGAACCCTTACTTTATCTTGTAGACCTAAATATGTATTTTTTTTATCAATCTAGTGTCTGTTAAGTCCTAATTTCTTTTTCCATTTTATCAGATGTATGATGCAATGAGTTGTTGTGATTGTCATTACTGAGAATTTTTCTAGGTTTCCATGTTATGAGCCTGATCTATTGTCGTAACCAGTTAGATGCCCAAAGAAGCAGTGTGAGGGGAGACGGAGGTGCTACACAGATCTGTGGTTTCTGGACTTTAGGCTATCTGGAGGCATTTGCTTTCTTTATAGTATAGAGGTGTTCTTTAGTGAATAGTAGCCTTTGTACCACTGACTTCTAGTCTGCTCATAGTATTTGTACTAAATACAGTTGGTCTTTTCATATTTAATTTTGGGTTCTTGATTTCTTCTCCAGTTAGCTACATTTTGTCCTCTCAAATAGACTTGGCACATACACCAGCCTTGTGGTGCAAAGCTAGGGTTACAGGGTGACTATGAATTCTCTCCCATTGCATGGAGAAAAACCAGGCAAGATCTGGTAAAAAGCAGGATGTGGGACTATGCCCCCCTGCGTGGTCTGAATGCCCTCAGAGTGTAGCCTGCAGGCCAAATACCTAGGAGTCCTTTTACAACTCAGATCACAGGTCTGGGTAGAAGCATGAGTCTTCACTTCTCACACTCTCAGTGGCGTGGGTTATGCTGCTGGTCACAGAGCCACACATGGTGGTGAGGTCGGAGGGGCTCTGCTGAGCCTCTAGCTGTCTCTGTGAACTGACCCCAGATCTCTTTTTCTACCTAGAAAAGGATGATGAAGCCAGATAAGTGTAGAGGGGAAGCTGATTTCACACAAAGATATCCAGAGCAGTGAAGGGATAACTCTGTTAATACATTCTAATTATAACCATACAATTAAATGGACACTTTTTCTTTTGCTGTAACATTTCACTTCTTTCTTTTGTATTTTATTTATAAAACCAAACATGCTCCTTAGTCACTGTCTGTCTGTCTCTCTCTCAAAATTATAAAAACAATTAATGCATCCTGACCCTTGGAAATGCCTTCCAGCCCTTTAAACAAAATGCAGGTTTGGTGCCTGCCTGACGATTAGTTTTAGTTAATTGAAAATTATAGGATTGACCCAAGAGGAAAATTTTGTTTGCACTCCAATCACTTTTACAAATTAAGGAAAATTACCACAATTTTGTTTAGCTAAGGTTTCACACTGAGTTCAAGAAATTAGCTCAGCCATCCCAACAAAGTCAGCACTTTGTTAGTGAGCACTTGAAAAAATAATAGTCTATCTGGAGTTTTGTGGTGTATACAAACGAAGCATAGAGAAAGCTATGATGCTTTATAGAAGTAGGCCAAGTGTTTTTAATTAGGCTCATTGGTTCAGTGTAAGTTTTGAAGAACAATCAAACTAGCAGATTAGCTGTTTCTTTTAAAGCTAGGATTTCTTGCCATTCATTTTTCCCATGAGAACTTCTACATAGCACTATTTTTTTTTACAAGCCTCATTATGGGCCTGCAGGAAAAGGACCAATTGAAATTTCTGATACTGTAACATTCCCCACCATCATTCCAGTGGATGGGAGTTTTTCACAATGTTCCTCACTGAACTTGGTGTTCTGGAACATATTACAAAACCACAGAGGCCAAATGTTTTCTCTGAGGAGTTTGGACTCTGTTTTTGGCCGAAAACATCTAGGCCTTGCTGGCTGCTTGTTTACTCTGCTATTAAGAACAAGAAAAGGAGGAGAAAATGCTTGTGTGGTGGGAGGTACAAGAGGCAATCAGCCATGGTTTCCGCTTTGGTGACAATGTCCCTGCCCATTAATGGTTCCATTTTGTGGTCAGGTCTCATTTAGAAGAAATTATTTTTAATCAGTGTTCAACAAAATATCCCCTAGAGCCACCTGGCCATAAAAGTTAAAAAAAAAAAAAAAACCTCATCCCCATTAAATTACTTAAGTTCTCAAAGAAAATAGCTTGGGACCAATAATTATTTGCAGTTTTTTTTCTTAACCATTAAAACATTGTCATCAATTTAAGAAATCACATCTTGGAAAATCTGTATCATCCCAGAGTTGAGATCAAAGATAAAAGTGGTAGATTTGCAAGCCTAGGAGGGGAGCTTAGTTGCAGGACGGTAAACGGTGTGTATGTGCAAGTGTACACTGTGGGAAGCTGCTGGAGATGACAGACAAGAAGACTTCATTTTTAGACGTTTTCTGGGTGAGCACATAACATCTTGTACTGGAAAAATAAAAATTGGAAGACATTGTCATATGGACTTCCTGGCTGCTATAGTTAGCTGTTAACAGACCTTTTGATACCACACCATTTCTAACAAAAAGGGCATTTCCGTTAGTTGGTGAAGCCCCATAGGAACCTCACAGTCGTTAGCATTAACTGTCCTTGCTGATGGAGTCTTGTTCTTACTGTCCCTTGTGAGTTGCTCCGTTTATCTGTTTATCACCACTGACTTGTGAAATATGCAGAGGGGCCTGGAAACGTCTCTGGGTTTTATTTTTAATCTAAACGAGTACCAGGATCCTAGTAAACGTACAGCACCCCTGCTCTGCCCCCCATAGAAGTTCACACTTCATTTTCTAGAAACATCTACAATATTTCAAGATTTGGATCTTGGCTAACTGGATTGGGTGAGCAGGTTTCTTGTTTCTTAGTGAAATGTCACTTGAAATTTTTCTTCAAAAAATCATAAATCTGAAAAACAATAGCCCAAATTAAGGTATTATGGATATTTTCAGAGCATGAAGACAGCATATAAGTATATAAGTATGGAAACATCTAAAAATCTAATTTATAATTATTATACATACACACGTGCGCGCACACACAGACACACACACACACACACACACATATACAATGAGATGGAAGCAGCCTGCTTTCATTTATGCAGATACAAGCAGACTTTTTAACTTTGGGGGGAGGAGAGAATTTGGCTCAGCACAGACGCTGCACGTAGGCTCCACTCGTGATGACGGTAAGTGCTGCTCTCTATCACCGGTGCTTCGGACCAGACACAGAGGAATTCTTAGCCACCAGATGTGTAGTGCTTTTGTGTTTGTACAATCCAAATCACAGGAAAATGATTCCCAACTTAATTAGAACAAAAAAAAAATTTCAGTAGCACTTCCCAGATCTTACTTTATTATGTTCAACTATTTCTATGTAAATATAGTTCAAGGCTGACCTTAGATTTTAAGTTGTTTCTAAAAGAGGGAACTGAAAACCCTTTCTAATTGTAGGGCTATTTTCAAAGCCCTATGATCATATATCTGGTGACACGGTCCAGTAGGAGTATGCCCACCAGACTTCCACAGCCATATGGAGATCTCCCTCATGCCTTTATTATTCTCACAGCTGTTCCTTGCAGTCATTAAATCTTTAAGTGAATTGGATCTCTAGAATTGTGATCTCTCCTGCTAAGCCCGAGTATCCTGGGATGCTGATAAAGTATTCTTATTAGCTGCTTCTTCAGAGTCCTTGGTTTTTCTGAGAAGAAGTGGCCAAATCTGAATGCAGGTTTTACCTTCATTCCAGTGGCTTCTTCAAAAGAGAGGCCCCTCTGCTGGAGAGCAGTGTGAATGGAAAGGTAGGCTATAGGGTATCTGAGCAGCTCAGGTGTGCTGGACAGCCACATACTACCTGCTCTACCAAACAGTAGTAAGAGTTCTGATGAGTGATCATGTAACAAATGTTCTCTTAGGTGGTGTCTCATTTTATCCTGTATGCCTCATCTTAAACGTGTTTTATCCAACCCCCAGTCCCTGAGAAAGGACTGAAACAAATCCCTGTATTATCTTTGAAGTAATTTTTTTTCCTGGAAATAATTCCCATTTGGACCTTTTGCTCAGAATAACTTCACATCCCTTGGCAATGCATTACTCAATGCTTTGCATGTAGAATAGGCTCTTTTGACTAAATATCTCTGTGAGACTCGATGATTGTTATGAATTTCAAGTTTTTCTTTATTCTACCTGTTACTATTGTTGTTGCCTGCTGCCCAGGTTCAGGAACTCTAGATATGATTAAGAATAATCAGTTGGAGTTCACAGAAGATTCAAAGTGAGAAGAGGTTTCCTGAGGAGGTAAAGCTCTCTAGGAGAGGCTGAGGGGAGTCTCAAGTGAAGGTCCTATGTGTGTGAAGGACTAGAGCCCTTAGTAAAGCTTTTATCTGCTCAGTTACCTGCCTGGCAGTTTCTACTTCGGTAGTTTCAGGTGGTTTCCTGTGGTTGGGGTTGTAGAACCATATAAGCCTATTAATTACCTTAGGGCATCTATGGGAAATGGGGAGGGGAGAGAGTGAGTTTCCTGGCTTAGCTATATCTTATTATTCCCTGGAAAGCCTGAGAACTTGACTGTGATCTTGATTCCACTTCTGCTCCCATGGTCTCTGGAATGCACTGTCCTAGTCCTGCCTACCTATCCTAATCTATTCTTCTGTCTTTCATTTCCCTCCTCTGAGGAGACTACTCTGTTTCTATGGGGGGTGCTGATCTTTCTGGCTACTTCATGCTGGCAATGGGTGATGCTGGGGTCAGAGGGTCTCCTTAAGATGCTGTCTATCCAGCATCCCAGAAAGGTTGGTTCATATGAGGCTTCATGTGTAGAACATCTGTAGCTTGACAGCCTCAATTCTGTTAGAAATGAAGCAAGACAAAACATTAAGTATACGAAACTACCACCAGGATGATCATTAGCAGTGGCCCTACAAAAGAAAGCAGCAGGTGGAATGTGTGGGAAACCATTCTTCGATTTGTTAAAAAAAAAAACTTGGGCTGCCAGGCTCTGAGTATAGTTAGTTCATATAGACGTTTAGCCTTTTCTGAGTTTCTACCTGGTGGGAGATGCTAATATAAGTTCATCTCTCTGCCTTTCAAGCATCCAGTCAAGAATTTGGTGGTGTTTTAGGACTATTCCTGCTACTCAGTACAAAGATCATTGAATGTCTCTAAAGTTACTGCCTGCTGACAAAGCCACCTTGACTGCTACAATAGTGATGTATTTTTATTTATATTGAGTTTACTCTGACCCCATAGGTTAGGCCTTCAAGGTGAAACTGAGGTAGTGATGCCCAAAGCAATGAAGGTAATAGATTCTTGTTTCTTGTGGGCATAGGAGTGTTGGCTTTCTTCAGACATTGGGTAAGAACTTCCTCCACTAAAGATTAAGTGTTCTTGGTCCTCCTGTACTTAAGCCTAATTTAATCAAATGACAATTGCCTTGGTTAAGAATATGGATCTAAGCATTGTAGTCCCCAGGCCCTCTTTGTTCATCTTGTCCTTAAAAGCGATATCCTGTAGAAGCGCAGAGGAATTGGACTCAGTTGGTATGATTATTAAAATGAGGAGTTACTTGCCTTGCCTCCTCTTTAAGTCCACCTATGGCCTCAATTACCCCTTGTCTAGGCAAATTTTGGAACCAAACCACAAAGTAAGAATTAATTTTGCAATCACAAGATTTGGCCAACAGGGTGGCTGTGCACCTTAGAGTATTTGGCACTGACTGTGATTGAACATCACATTGGAGTGGAATGATTGTGCTATTAAAGAGAGTACAGTTTCCCTTTTGTGTTGGAAAGCAGGAGTAAGTGATAGTGTTCTGAGAGTCACTAATGTCTCAAGTCATCTTAGGATTGGGTGCAATTAGAATCTTTGAGTGCACGATTCCCGGGGACACACAAAAGTATTTTCCACAACAAAGTTTTCACAGCAGTACCTGTTAGGTTTTCCAAAGAACTTCCTGAAACTTCTGAAAGGTCTAGCAGGGGATTTGGAGATCTTAATGGTCTTCCTTCTAGGAAAACTTTCCCCAGTTCCTCTACAGGTAGTATTTGCATAACTGGAAGCTAAGAGGCAGTGCTGGGTCCCGGTGTATACAACCACAATCTGGATATTTCCCTGCCAGGACTACTACTAATCAATATGAGAGTTATTTTCCAACCCCATGCAGAGGAAAATATCTGATCTCCCCAATCTGGGTGAATATGAATGGAGAATTACCAAAACTCCCATTTTTACAGAGGATAAAATGGTTTTACCTTTCAGGAAATAGACAGGAATCTGAAAGGGGAACAAAAATGCATATGAATCCTCCTAGAAACAAACACAGCCAGAATAAGGGATGCCTGAGATCAAATTGGTTAATCATCTACTTATCTCTTTACATTTTCTTTTTCTTTTTCAAACAGGAGTTTAAATTCCTCCAGTGGCTCACAAGTATAGGAGGGCCCAGAGTTGGCAGGAGCCTGTGTTGTGCCATTGTTGTCTATAATTTGACACAGGAGTGATGAATCCAGGCATCTTCTCTGCCCACCCTGGCAGCTGTGGGAGTAGGCAGACTAACAGAGCAGGGGCCCTCCCAATTGGGTTTTGTCAAGTCCTTAGAATCTAGGGTTTTCCTGAATATTAGGACTCCAAGGCAAAAAAGAAGTTCCTCCTGTGGAGTGGGTCCATGTTTAGTACCTGTAGTGCAGTCAGCGGGTGTTAAAACTGAGCTCGGATTTGCACGTGTCTCAGAAATTTCACTGCTTCTTTATTAAGTGAAATATCTTGCTTCAAAAAGGGAATCCCATACAATAATTCAAGGGAGAAGAGGCTATGGAACCATGGGGTGGTTCTCATGAAAATAGAGCAATAGGTGAGAGTTATTTGCACAAAGCCTTACCTTCTTATGTCAGTTTTACTAGGTGTCTCTTGAGAAACCCATTAGCTTTTTTCGTGTTTCTGGAAACTGATGTTTCCAAGCACAATGAAGATGGTAATATATCCCCAGGGCCCTGGAGATTCTGGGTGTGATCTCCACACAGAAAGGTAGGCCATTATCTCTCAGGAGGCTTCTGAGAACCCCAAACCTTGGAATAATCTCATTTACTAAAAATTTAATAACCTCTTGTGCCTTTTCCATCTTAGTTGGAATGTCTTCTAACCCACCAGTGTGAGTATTTACTCGCACTAAGAGAAACTGGCTACCTTTCCCCTGTGGCATATGAGTAAAATCCTACTGCCAGTCTTTACCAGAGTAATTCCACTAGTACTGTTGTCCTGGGGTCTTAAGGCAAGAGTTTTTGGGATTAGTTCTGAGAGAAATCTCCTGTTTCCTTGACCACTTGTTCCAGAATCTGTGAGAGACATGTTTCCACAAATGCCTTGCTTACAAGGGCCAGAGTACTTTTATGTTCAAGGTGGCAAGAATTGTGAACTACCTTTACTGTTTTCCTTTGAGAGGCCTTGGGTAGAAGGAGAATCTGTCAAGTGTCTCCCACCAAACCAGTGAGTTTAAGGTGTAATTTTCCTTGGCTCCTTGCCGATCTCTTCCTCTGAGTAGGTAGGTTTAAAGTGAGGGTGAAGAGAGTGGGCCCACAGAAGGGAGCGGGTTACCTTCTGGAGGGCCACCTTCTTTACTTCCTTATCTGCTATTTGATTTCCTTGGGTTATGGGGCTCTGGTCCCTTTGGTGTCTTGGGAAATGGATAGTAGACATTTTCTGAAGGAGGAAAACTTCCTCAGTGAGTCTGAGGGTTTCAGCCTTGGGTTGAATAGGTGCCACTGTGGAGGCAAGAAATCCTCTCTCCTTCCATATAGCAGCATGGGTATGAACTACATGGAAAGCATATTTGGAGTCATTATAGATGTTAATCTTGAGACTCCTGAATATGTCTGGTGTTCTTGTAAGAGCTATGAATTCCACATTTTGTGGACTAATGTTGGTTGCCCAGGGGCTTGATTCTATGAATTAGTTTAGAGAGACCACAACCTATCCTGCCCTTTAAGTTCGTTCTCTGATACAGAAACCTCCATTCGTAAATAGTTCCTACTCAGGGTCAGACAGAGGACTATCCTTGAGGTCTCTAAAAAGGACCTGCATCTACACTAAGACCTTCAAGCAGTTATTTATACTTTTCTGTGAGTCTTGCGTGTCATGGGTAAAAGCAGAACGATTAAGCCCTGGGCATGTCTCTACCACAATTTAGGTCCTTCCAGTAGGAAGGCCTGATATTTAAGAACCTTGGCCACCAAAATTTATTGATGGACCTGAAAACTGAGGATTTTTCTCAGATTGTGAGGAGCTTAGACAGCAAGTGGTCTTCCTACAGTAATTGTGTAGGCTTCTGGAACCAGGAACCCTGTAGCTGTCAGAGCCCTCAAGCATCTTGACCATCCTTTGGAGACCTGATTCAATTTTTTAATAAGATATACTTATTGGTTTGGGGTTAGATCCCATTGCCTGTGTCAGGATTTCCAAAGCAATCCCTCTTTTCTCTGCGACATAGAGATGTTACTGAGTTTGAATGGGCAAGTCCAAATTGTGAGACTGCAGGACAGCCTGTTTTAGTTGATCAAAGGCTCTCTGTTGCTCAGATTCCCGAGAGAGGATGAGGCTCCCCTTTGACTGCATGTGTTTTAAAAGTTGATAGGTCTTTTCAGTTCAATAAGTCCTGAAATCCAGATTCCGCAAAAGTCAGCAGTTCCAAAAATGTTCTAAGTGTTTTCACAGTATCTGAGAGAGGGAATTAGCTTAAGCTATAGTCTCAATTATCTCCAGAGACAGTGCCCTATTTCCCTCTGAGATTATTAGACCCAAGTAACTCACTTGGGGTTCACATATTTAGGCCTTTTCCTTAAGACTTAATAACCTCAGGATCCCAAAAAGTTGATGAAAGAAGTAGTCCTCTGGGTTAACTGTTGCTTTCTGACCCTACAAATCATCAAGCCCTCTATATATTGTACCATAACACATCCTTCTGACTGCCAATCCAAAAGATCTTGGGTCAAACAATATTAGGCTAAACAATAGTGACTGCCCTGAATCCCTGAGGAAGGACTTTCCAAGTGAGTTGTCCCTCCCTAATTAACAAGCTTTCAAAGACAGAAAGAAGTTGACTTCTTGGGTCAAGAAGAACACAAAAGAAAGCATTCTTAAGGTCCAGAATGAAAAAGAATGAAGCTTCTAGGGCAATCTGAGCCAGGAGCTTACAGGGGTTTGGGACAAATGGATGCAAAGGGATCACTAACTCATTGATTAACCCTATCTCTGGACTAGCCTCCACTCGGTTGGTTCCTTTTTGAATTCGTAATAGGAGTATTATCAGAACTTTATAGGAGTGGAGGAGTTCTTGTGCCAGTAAGGAACCAATGATGCTTTTTAATCTTTCATTAACCTCTGTCGGTAAAGGATACTGTTTATGATGAGGAAAAGAGGATTAATCTTTAAGATTTTTGGAAACAAAAGTTACCCGTATCTCCCTGACAAGCTGTGATCCATTTATCCATACCTTGGGGCCAACATTCTGCAAGATTTCTTTCAGAGGACAACAAAGAATGGTGCCCTGTGTCAAGAGAGGCTTTTATTGGGTCAAACTAAGCAGGACCTGCCCAAGAATTAACAAAAATGAATGCGACAGATGAGCCCCCGCACAAAAGTTGGGCTCTGGGTGGAAAAAAAAAATATTTTTCGAGGGCCTGGCCAGACACATCTTGAACAGTTACTTTGCTTTTAGAACAGAGACCAGTGAGAACAGAAGAATCTTATATCTGGTTCCAGAGTCAATGAAAAAAGAGAAGGTATGACCCCTTATGGTAATGGATGCCTGGGGCTTAGCTGGATGGGGGCCAGTGATGCCAGCAGAGTAGGTCCTGGGGACCCTCATGGGTGTTGAGGTGACCCCACGGCCCTTTAACCTTGTGTTCACTCTTGATTCCAATGATTCCCCTGACAGGGTCAGGCTCATGTGGGGACATTTTCCTTTAGGGCATTTACACCTGAAGTGCTCTGGTTGCTTACACAAGAATTGGGCTGACTTGTTTGATTATCCTTCATCCTTCTCCTCCTGAGGGGATACCCCATGTAAGGCTGCCACTATTCCCCAAGGTCTATGGTCCTCCCTTTGTTCTGCTATTGGCTCCTAGTTGTAAAAGACTTTTTTTTTTTTGACTCCCTCAGAAGTTTACCCAATTCAGGAGAGGGTGATTCTCTCGGGAGGGTTTTTTTCCCCCCTGAATGTTTGGCACCGATTGGGAGATGAACTTGTCTCTTAGGAGGACCTGTCCAGCAATTGAGGTGGGTTCTATAGTCGTATGTCAAGGAAGGGTCTGTGTTAATCACTAGAGGGAAATGAGTAAAAACTTATAATCCTCCTGAACTACAAAAGTAATCATCCCATAGTTGAGGGGTTTAAACCTTGGACTGTTTTAGCCCTTCCTTTGTGGAATAAACGTAATGATTTCTCATCCATTCCCCGGGGAGTGTTGGGGTCTGAGTGGGGTCTGGAGTGGGACAGGCAGCTGGGCCCTGAGGCACATGCTTGTTTTCTCCATGTTTAACATTGCAATGGGCTGGAAAATAAGCATTTCCCACTTTGACTCCTGGACTCTGTTTTTCATGGAACTTCAGAGTCTCAGAGAGAATAAGGAATATCTTCCTCCATAAGGTTGTACTAACAGTGTATATGTTCAGAAGCTTTAAGGCACTTATCAGGGCCCTCAGTAAAATCACCCAGTTCATGTTTAACTTCTTCCAATTTCTTTAGCGTGAAGGGGCTATCTACCTTTCCCTTACCCAGAAGTGTAGGATGGAATAACAAGACGGAGGCCAAGAGTCAAGCCAGTTTACAGAGGGTGCAAGGTCGCAGTAACTTTCAGGGGAACCTGAGATGGTTGGGGGAAGTGTGGGATAAATTGAAGAAACTAGCGGAGTTTGGGGGGGGTGCTGAAGACTCCTTAACATCTTTTTCTTACCCTGGTGGCTGTTCTTTCCACAGGGCACTAGGAAAGGGGCATTTCATAGCATAGATGTGGAGGGAGGGTCAAGCTGATACTCTAACCCAGTCCTTGCAGTCTTAGAGTTCAAAACACAATTGCACATATGGCACATGAGTATTTTTTTTTTATCTCTTTTACAAAGTAGACCAAAGTATGATATGGTGTTAAAGTTGAGGGATCCCCCTAGAGGTCAAGTCTCCTGATTTCCCAGAGGGTAGTCAGGCAAGTGTAGGTACTGAAAGCTTCCTTCTTGTTAGGGGGGGAGCCAGTTTTTTTCAGTGCCTTAACAGGTAGGCCAAAGGTGGATGGGGTGGAATCTGGTTTTGGGATCTACCCATCTCCAAGAGAAACAAGAATCCTCTAGAGAGTGTCTCGAGCTAGACATCCTCTCTTCTATGAGGGCATCCTCTGATCATGGAGTCTTAGCATCTCGGGAAGGTTGAGAGTCCAGATGTTAGCGGCCCTTCGCATTCCTGTCATCAGGAATTGCATTTCCTTACCCATGAAGGGGGCTGACAGGGAGCCACCACTAGTCCCTGTACTCAGGCCTTGATAGTTTTTTCCTTTAGCCCTTGAATCTTTTATTAGTCCAGTTGTTAAAGGCTTTTATCTGTCAGTGCAACTCACAAAAGAAAGAATCCACCACCCTTCTTAGTGCTTCTGCTTGCAAGGAGAGAACATGGGGAAGAGGGCTCCCTGTTGGCCTGAGGGTTGATGAGGAAAGCAGAGAAGGTGTTCCAGTACAAGTGGCTGGGTGAGTCTCTGACCCTCTACCAGTCATAAAGTAAAAGATGAAATGCCCAAGAGAAAAGATACTCCTTCTTTTGATTCCCCTGGATTAAAGGACCAAGCCACCAGGTCTACCTGGTGGGAAACTAAGTGTAGAAAAAAAATCTTGCCAATTAGTCCATCATTCCTCTGGTGGGTGAAGGTGAAAGAAAGGATCCCAATAATGCCATCAGTAGAGGCAGGATTGGGTTGAAGGGGTCAGATGTTTTAGGAACGGGATAGTTTCAGGGTCCAAAGTGTCCTTCAGTAGCATTGAAAAGAAGTCTCTCTACTGTGCCTGCTTATACTGGGTTCTCTGGCCATCTCTTGGCAATAGGCAGACCACTATAAACCTCTGACCAGGAGTTTGGAGGGAGGGAATTACCGACTTCTTCTGTAAAAGCTACATGAAGAGCTGATACCCAGATATTATTGGCCAAATGGGGGTGCCTAACCCAGGAGGTTCAACCATAGCTAAGTCATGGCTAGGGGTGCTCCCAGATGATAGGGTTACAGAGGGTGGATCTGGTGGTCACATCTCTGGCCACTGCTACCTGTTTACTCTAGGTATACACACTTATCTGCAGTCTTCCATATCCCAATCAACCATCCCCCAAAATGTTACTGCTGGTGTTGCCTGATATCCAGGTTCAGGAACTCTTGATATGATTAAAAAATAATCAGTAGGCATTCATGGAAAATTCAAAGCCAGAAGTTTATTGAGAAAGTAAAGCTCTCAAGAAGAGGTTGGGAGGAGGTCTTGAGTGAGGATCCCATGAGGATGAAGGACTGGAGCCCTTTACATAGCTTTTCTCTGCTCAGCTACCTGCAGGGCAGTTTGCTGGGGCAGTTTCAGGCAGTTTGCTGTGGTGGGGGTTGTGAAGCTGATGCAAAGTTTGTTTAGCACACACTTCTGGAGGCTGAAAGTCCAAGATCAAATGGTCTAATTTGTTGGGTTCCCGATTGGGGTCCCATGGACTGCATCACGCCACAGGGGACTGCACAGCAGCAGGGATGTATAAGAGGGTGTATGAGAGAGTGATTGTCATGTGGCAAGGCTGTGGACCAGAGGTCAGGAGTTATGCTTATTCTTTTTATAATACCCCACCCTCATAGTAACTAACCAGGGTCCCACAGGGACTACAGTAATTCCAACGTCAGTACCCTCAGTGATCCAATTACCTTCCATTTGTCCCCATCTCTTAAGACTACTGCAGTGAACACCAAACCTACAGTACTTGAAACTTGGGAAAAAAGCTACGTCCAAACCATAACAAGTTATAAGAAATATTTGCTCAGGAATGGCCTTGAGCAATGCATATTCTGATAAGGCACCCTTGGTTTATAAAGTTTCTCGTGTTGACTGTTTATAAGAAGAACACATAGACCCTCTCTTCTTCCCATCTCAAATTCCCACATTTCTTCTACAGGCCATGGTACCATAAGTTCAGCCCAACATCAACCCCCTTTAGGTGTTCAGGTTATAATTAGTTTCAAGTCCAGGTTCAAGGTATTACAGCCAAAAAAAAAAAAAAAAAGTCCCTATGTTTTAAATTTTCAGTTTTTGGAAACCTCCTGCCCAAAATGAGAGCTACTATCTGGGGATGAATAGTCATCAGTTTTAAAGAATCTTTTGATTTTTAAAAACATTTTATTATATCAATTTATTGCCACACTAAGCTGCTGAAAATCCACTTTCTCATCATTACCATGTAGAGAAAACTTTCCTGTTTGCTGCTGCATGTAAAATGTAGTTGAAACCCTCTGCTTGACATTCACTGCACATTTTGCACCAAATATGATATTTTACCAACTCCATTCAAACTAGTCTCCTCAATGTACCTCAAACTCACTTCCTATTTAGTTACTCTGAACATAGTAATTCCTTTTATTTTTAAAGACTTAGATTCAGCTTAAATCCTTTTGTTTCAAGTTGCAAAGTGGATAGTTTTATTTTGAAAACAAGGGCAGAAGGATAAATCTTTCCCCAGCTAGAAGGGGTTCCAAAGAGGATTGCCCCTTTCATATTCTGCTTTCTGTGTTCTCTAGCTGCTAGTCCAGTGAACAGAGCACTGGCTTGAGAGCAAAGGGGTCTGTGTTCTATCTCTCCTCCTCCTCCTCCCCCTCCTCCTCCTCCTCCTTCTCTTCCTCCTCTTTCTTCTTTCTTCCTTCTTCTTCTTCTTTTTGGAGACAGGGTCTTGCTCTGTCTAGATCTGTTTGTAACTGGCCATGAAACCTAGGACAAGTTGCTGTGGATTCTGGTCTCCAGTTTCCGCATCATAAAATAAACCAAGTGGACTAGCTGAGTTTGAAATTTCCTTTGGCTTTTCTTAATTAACTGGAAGAGTCTCTGTCCTTGGATCTTGTTTTTGGTCCTTGTGCTTACATCACTCATGCATCTTTTACTTAAATCCATAACTTTCCTGCTGTGTTCCTAGATAGACAAATCACAAGAAGTCCACTGACTTCATCAAGAAAGAAATGCCTGCTGGTCTTACACTATTTTGTACACTGTGTTGAAGCATCTTGACCCAGCATCTTACTTACAGTGTGCATCCTCTAATAACAGAATGACATATTGGCCGAGATCAATGAGTTTTCATTGATTTTTGTGCGCTGGATGACACAGAATGTAAATAAGAGATGTTAATTAAGAATCAATTCATTTTCACTTTAAGTTTTCATACCTAGAACACAGTAGTTGGGTTTTCTGTTTAAAAACTAGGTTAGGTCTACCCCATTTTTAAGTGAAGAATAAGTATTCATTTTCTCATATGTAAAATGAAGGTATTTTAAAAATAGTTTTATTTAAAAAGTAATTAAGTTGTATAGGTAATTCCATCCCGACTGCGCCTCATCTTTCATGAGTGCTTGCTAAAAATAACCTCAACACAAGAAAATCAGGCAGCAGACTGTGTTGCTCTTGCAAATCCAAAGAACTAGCCACTGAGCACATTTTTACTCCCATTATGTATGTGCTCGAGTCTTAGTTACTTTCTTCTTGCTAGGATAAAATACCAACATCTGCAACTTCGGGGAGGGAAGATTTATTTTAGTCACAAGTTCAGAAGGTCTCAGTCCATTCATGGATGTCCGGCAATGGTAGAAGCAAATGGCAGAGGCATAGCTAGGGGAAAGCTCTTCTTAGCATGGCAGACAGAAAACCAAATAAGGGAAGACTGGCGAAGTTAGCATCTACTCTTGCAGATTAGGTCCCAGTGATCTGTCCCTTCTGGGTCAAGTGCCATTGATCAGCCCCTCCTGACCAGGTCCCACCTCTTAATAGCACATGGTTCCATTGGCATTCCACAACATCCAAATACATGCGGCTTTGGGGGGACATTCCAGATCCAAGCCATAACCGTCAATAGAAGTAATGCAGTCCTGACCGTGCCTTATCCAGCCAGTGTGAGGGCTTGCTAGACATAAGCCCAAAGCAGCAATGCAGTGTTTTTTCTCTTGTAAATCCCAAGAACTGAATGTTCGAGCACATTATGGTGGTTATAATGTGTGTGCCAGTCTCACTAGAATGAAAGACATTGTTTCTTTGCAGGCATTAGAGTAGAATCAGGAGCTTTGGATCTTTGCTCTGGTATTTCACCTCTTTTGTTGCATAATTCACTTATCTCAGGAATGTTTGCCTGTTCCATTGTAGGCAGTGTTCTAAGCCAGCTATAGCAATGTCCTAAAACAGCATTGAGCAAAAGCATTGTTTTTATTGACCTTATAGTCTAAGGGAAATATAGATATTCATGAGTTTATAATATCAACTATGGTAACCTAGGCTTCAGATTAGCATATAAATAAGAAACTCTAAAGAGTCAGTTGGAGATACTTCTCCCGAGCAAAAGTTGCATAAGCTGAGGTTTGACACATGACCATTGCTGTAGCCACTCGTGAAGGTAGGGCAGCAGAGGCAAGTGTTCCAGCAGATTGAGCTTGTAAGAAGCCACCAGGTGAAAGGAAATATGACATCTTGAAGGGTGACAGTAATTTCATTGAGATGGAAAAATCATGAGTGAGAAGAAAAACAATAAAGGGGAAGCCTGGAGAAGTGAGCAGGGATATGTCTGTTGATGCATTGCAAGCCACAGGCAGAAGCTTGGTGAACCTCTCCTGAGCAATGGGAGGTTCTTCCTGTGTCTTAAATGACAGGTTGACATGAACAGATGAACATTTGAAAGAAAAATAACTCCTGTTGGATGGGGCATAGGAGGTCATTATAGATGTCAGGAAACTTCTTAGGAGGTCTTTACAGCAGTCAGAAAATGAGGTTTGGTGAATTCAACTTAGGTGGTAATGAATGAAGATGGAACAAAGTGAGAGGATCCAGGGAGTATTTTAGGGTAAGAATGGAAAGGACTTGGATGCGGGCTGAATGTGGGGATATAAGAGACCAGAGGGCTGAGGCTACCAAATTTTTGTCTTCTTCTTCAGCTCGACAATGATGCAGTCTTCACTTTTCTATGCTTCCCAAGGGTTTTGCAATTACGGTGTCAGAATGAGCATGAAAGAAGTTTTGCAAAGAGCAATATTCTACACATATGTTAACTGTTACCAACAGAGGCCTAACTCACAAAGAATGAGGGAAAGGAAAGCAAGAATGTGTTTTCTTTTTTTATCAGATTGTTTTCACTTAGGATTCAGGGGAAAGAAGGCTGTGTAATGAACACTTGACTAGTAGTTCTGCCTTAGCAGTGTCCTAATTGGAAAGGACCCAATAAGAAAGAAAAATTCACAGGCTGTTCCTGCCCACATGTCTTAAAATGACTAAATGAGCCATTTGCACTCAAAGAATTCAAGGCAGAGGGAATATTTATTCTTTCTGCTTATGTGATAAGGACAGTAGGTCCCCATTCTCTTTTCTACCGGAGAAATCCGCCCCCACCCCCATGGAATTTTTTTCTGATCTGATGTATGTTGATGAGATCAGTGATTCGAAATCTGCTGGCAGTTGCTACAGTTAAACCCAGTTGGTACCACAATGAACACAACCGCAGCAGCAGCAACAACAATCACTAAAAGTCGCCATTGTACTTTTGTGACATGTACTAAAGGAAAGCCATTTCTGCAAACAATAAAGCCAGTCTGAAGAAAGCATATTATTTTGCATATTTTATGTGTATGCGTTCTAAGAAATATGACCTTTATTTCCTAGTTGGAGTGAAGTGTAATCAGGGCTTGAGTAGCTAGTATAACAGGATCATTAAAAGGGATATTTTCGCTGACATTAGAGGTCTAAATGGCTACGAGGGCTTATATACAACCTTGGCTTTTTCCTGTCTACCCAGAGTTAATAAGTGATAAGGCTGGAAAAGAGATAAATCACAGAAATCCCTGTCCAAAGAAAACATATTGACTATAGCCAAGCAAATAACAGACCATAACCAACGATCTCATTCATCATTCATGTAATAGGGATATAAAGTATTTCCTACCAATGAAACCGTATAGAAGGAAAAGGGAGATAAGCTTGCTCAACCTAAGGCATGTGATTTGGTTATTAAGGGACATGAACTATTTGTCACATGGCTTTAATCTTTAAGATGTGTTGCCATTTCGAAACTATAAATTTGTGGTAAGGGATTAGGAAGCTATTAACAATAAAGGTAGGAACTGGGCTTTCTATGTATTCCTGCCAATGTAATGCAATACGATAAAGGCCCTAATCTCTAATTTTTTTAGTGGGATACAACATGATTTGGTCTTCAAAGCAATCATTTATTTGGAAGATTTCAAGTATTCTTTTTCTTTTAGGTTATAGTTGCTTTCTTTCCTTTTACGTCTGGCACCATGACAAATAAACTCTTTAGCTTTTTAACTACGTATCTTGAATTTACTATCTTGGGGTCTGAAGAAAACAGAAACTAAATTTATTTTTCTTGCACTTCTGTTTTCGTAATTATCCCTAATGTTTCATCGAGTATTATTTTTCCATCCTGCTTACTCACACTTTCAGTGGCATGGAACGCTGCTCCTCCTATTCATTCTTGAAGTTAACTAAGAGTTGTGGCACCTACCAGATAACAAAACTTGCTTTTCTTAATTGTAAACTATTACACACTGATTTCAGATTATTTAGCAGGCACCAATAAAAATTTGATATATTAAATTTTTTCATATTCCTTCTACTTTTTTGAACATAAACAGTAAGTTTGAGCTGCTGCTGCTGTTTGTTATTGTTGTTCTTGTTGCTGATTCTAGGGACTGAACCCAAGGGTTTGAATGCCCTACACAAATGTTCCACCACTGAGATACTTTTCCAGTACTTATTTTTTATTTTACTTAATTTTTTAACTTAGAGGGAAGATCTCACTAAGTTCCTAAATTTGGCCTCAAATTTGCCACTTTCCTGCCTCAGCCTCCCAAGTAGCTGACATTATAGTCATGTACTGTCATGCCTACCCACTAATATTATTGTTAATGGTCTATCAATCTTGCATTCTTTTATAATGTGTACATGTGACTCATTACTGAAATAGTGATTCTTACATAATAGTATATAATGTTTTTTTTTCATTTAACAATGTCCCATAAGTACCAGAGCGTTACAAATATAAAACATTTTCTAGTCTTTGTTGATTATTAAAACCTCAGCCAAATCGTTAATGGTATATGGTCCTATCATGTTACTTCTCTTCTTTAAGACTAATGGAATTGGGCGCTTGACACATTTTCACACAGACATTTTGTCCCAGTACTCATTGGTACTCAATGTGAAAGCTAGAATTTATTGGTGTCAACTACCTCATGACTGCTACCCTTTCTAGCCAAAACAATTTTCGTGGTACTTACTTTTGGTACTTGATGTGCCTCCTGGAACCAATTGACATACTGAGGTACTACTGTATATCTTTATTTTTATGTTAAAGCACAGGCATCTTGAATTTGAGTTCTCCTTTTGAAAAGCCTATACCACAGAGTACCTGGCTTCTGGCTTCTATGGGGTTGGAATGCTCAGGAAGCCATACTGTCTGGGATTCATCAGGAATTTCTAAATGAGAGTGTGTTGCTCCATGGACCCACTGTCCTTAGGGGTTGGGACCAGTTCCTAAGAGCACTGTAAGCAGTAGCCAGGAGCAGTTTCTATTTCTCTCCTTGAGATCTCTGGGGTCAATGAATTCCAGATATTTTACCCTGATTCATAAAGCAGTACTGTACCTTCAATTAATAAAAATGAAGCTTCTCTATATAAAATCCTTGCCATATCTGAAACTTAAATCCAGAATTAGTGACAGTCAGTAACTGAGGTCCTTCCCTGTGCCCTCCTCAGAAAAGCAGTGTTTCTCCCTCATTTTGAATCTGTATTTTTCTCTTTCATTACAGTTTCTCATTTAATGGTGATTCTGACATCTTTTGCTCACTTTTAGTATGTTTTTTACATACTTTACGCCCATTATACATTTTCTTATTACCTTATCTTTACTCTTAGTCTTCCTTATGTCTACATTACTGAATTGTACAGATCCCCACCCTTAACCTCTAATCTGCAGAAGGCAGACCCCCACTTATAATGTGGGAAAACTTGTAGAGGTGAAATGACTTATCAGGGCTTCCCAGGGGCCAGAATTCTGACCCTGGCTGAGAACTGCATGGAGTCAACCTCTTGGGGCCTCTTTACCTTGCTGACTTGTACAATTATCGGTTTCCCCCAAATTAGGGTGCTGATGATGAGAAAATGTAGGCATTCCTAGAACATGGGAAGTCTGACAGTCACTAGAGCATTAAATACTTTGACCAAATCAGGTCATTGTGAACAGACTGCATGCTCATACAGAGATTTGAAAAACACAAAAAGCATGAAAAAGTTATTCCATCCATCAGAGATAATCTTTGTTAATATTTTTGATTACTAATATTTTCCTTCTTGTAATCATCTATTTTTGTCAGAGTGACTCACAATGTTTATGTAAGTTTGCATCCTGTTTTGTAACTTAAGTTATAAAATAAGTATTTCTTTTGCCCCAATTTTCCTGAGTATATTTTAGTGCAATAATCCATTTTATGACTGCACCATAACTTCCTTAATTATTCTCTGTTTGTTAAAAAACACATATTTTCCTTGATAGAGTTTTTACTCTAACATATGCTAGATACAGAACTGTACTAAATATAAAAGTGCTTCCAATATTTCTCATGCAAATTTAAAGTTTAGGACCAAGTTAACTATATATTTATAGAAGCCAAAGAAATATCAAATGTCTATATATTTAAAATCAAATATATAATTTACAAATATAACTTTTTCTGCCTTTAAGATTTTCACTTTTACTCATACTATTTATAACTAATAATAATTTTTCTCATCAAGTCCAGAGCCATTGTTAATTTCATTATATTCTCTTTCATCAAAGTTGTTCAAGATAGGGTTATTTTTTGACTCAGGGCCTGATATTTTCAGTAGAAATCTTATCCTATGACATATACAACCATTTGCAATACTTAAATGTCCAACATAATCCCTTTCAGCAATTTTTTAAAATTGACTTTCAACAGGCTTGTTTTTTTTTTTTTTTTTTTTTGAACATTCCTGATAATGGATGGGAGGCCAGTTCCCTAGGAAAAATTCTTTAATTTCCTAAGACTTTTTTTTTTTTTTTTGGTTTTGCAACGTCTATAAGCATCCTTAAACCATCATTGATCATGGTTGTTACTTAGTTTAGAAGAACATAACCAAAAAAGCACTTTTTCATTGGACTTCAAAATGTTTCAAATATATAATAGACATTTTTGTGGTGGGAAAAGCTCTCAAATTTAGCACATTGGTATTTATTTTTTGCTGCTAAATTATCTGCCACATGCAAACCCTGGAACACATTGGCATGGGTAATGTGTAGTATTTTCAGGTTGAATAAGGTATACTTGCTGTGTTCGGTGGGTCTTGTGTTACTCATGGTACTGAAGGTACAGGTCGCTGGCTAACCACCTCTGCCCCTTCAATAACGGCTTGAGACTTTCTGTAATCTCTGATGTTAGTGAAATGTAGACAGAAACTGGGACTCCCTAAATCATGGGCAGAAACAAAAACAGAAGAGCAGACTTCCGCTTGCACCCGCTGCTCCTCAACCTCACACGTGTAATTGTTGATCTTTTTCCTGTTAACATCAACTGTGGTTAACTTCTTTACCTCATGGTTGGGAGAAGTGACCTGCTGGGCAGAGCCACCTGGGACTGGCCTCAGTGGTTAGGGTCAGGAAGTACCAACTCCCAGTCAATATGGAGTTAATTTAGAACTTTTTTAATGCCAAAAATAAAATCGCATTTAAATATCTGCGCAGAGTATGACCTTCTCTGACATCTATACATTTGTAATTATTTCCTTTCAGTTTTAACTGATTTTTAAGAAGTTTGAAGGCCAAGATATATATTCGAGAGTGTGGGAGGTTTGGGAAGGGGACAATTTAGAGAATCTGTCTTGATCTTGTGTTTCTCCAATTTCTTCAAGACTAGAAAGGTGAAACATTTGCCTTGGCTATTTCAGAAGACATGAGAATCATCTAAGGGCTTAGAAATTTTAATAAAATTAAATTAGCATCAAAACAAGAAAATTATTGTGATTATTCAAAAATTTGTAAGTCAGGAATCAAAGTACAAACCTGGCTGTTGAGCTTTGTACTTCGTATGTGACTAAATGAATATGTAAATTTATTTAAATAGAGTTTTATGCTTAACCAAGCCTTTCCCACTCACCAGTTCTTTCTGTTCCTTGTAAAGTAAGAGGAGTAAGTACTTGAAGCTTCATTTGCAAGTGTGAAAAGACAGTTTAGAAGGAAGCAAATTAATTCATTTAGATCACCTAGTGTTAGGTTTGATTTTAGATTGATAGTCCTCCAAATAATTGATTCTATCTGTCAATATCCAGATTTTTACATCTGCAAAATGGACTTACACTAGTTTTGCCCAACTTTTAGATTTCTATGGACATAATTCACTGATTAGAAAGAGGCTGCTGGAGCCTCAAGCTGTCTTTCTAGTACACGCACTTTGCTTACATGCAGCACCTACCACCAGCCAGTTTCCTTTCAGTTTCTTTATGTGTGCTTAGTCTGTGTCTCTTTGAATACAAGCTTCTTGGAGGCAGCTCTTCATCTGTCTTGTTTCCTTCTGCTCTCTCAACGCCTACTCAGAGTGGGACGTAATAAGTATTCGTCAAATCAATGGACATGGGAATATATGAAAAAATAATCGTGAATGTGAACTTTAGCTCATCGATTATCACCTCTGAAGATCAAACAGTTAGCTAAGAGTTACCTTCCTTACAGATGATGGAAAATAGAGTTTTAAAGGCTGGGCTAAAGTCCCTTAGTACACTAAAGCACCCAAACTAGTGACAGATCTTTATATTAATATATTTTCTTTGACTTGTCAGGTGAGCTTGTAACTTTATAACTTATTCATTTATAAAGAGACTGCATGGCTATGGATCTCTGAAATGAAGACATATCCCAATCTGAATCCTGTTCCAATCAATTTTTTGGTGGTTTCCTAACCAATTCAAGACTTTATTTCCTTATTTGTAAGATGAGGCTGATAATGTCTCATAGGTTACTGTGAGGATTCAATAAGATAACGCATATGAAAAGTTTAGCATCATGCAGGCATATAGTAAGTGCTAAGTTAATGATGGGTCCTCCAAAAAAAAGAATCCAGCAGATCTGAGTTATAGGATGGAAAAGTCCTCAGAGATAGGTTAAACTAATTCTGACATGTTGTAGAGAAAGCAATGAAGGCTTAGGTAAAAAAAATAAATAAAAAAGGACTGATTTGCATACTGAACCAGAGAAAATCATGTATAAATGGGTTTACTAATTTTATGAATGGATCACTAACTATCAGATATGTGAAGATATTGAATTTTTGAAGATATATAAAAGACATTCAACCAACATCACTGTGTTCATTGGCTAGCTCCTCTTTCATGTTTTTAAGGTCATCAGAATTTGAGTAAACTCTCAAAGATGGATTGAAGGGATGTGGATGCCTGATCCTCTGGACCTTTCAAGTGTGGGTGTTGTCATTGTTCACATCTGTTTACATCCTTGCTTTCTATGACAAAAGAAAAATGAGCAACATCCTTGCTTTCTATGACAAAAGAAAAATGAGCATTTCTTCACCTCTGAGTAAATCAAAGTCACACAGAAAACCCAAACACCATTCTCACCCTCCATGAAATATAGTCATGCATTTCAAGGGCATTTCAAAGGACAGCCAGGACAGGAACAGGGTGTCTGTCAGACACCACCACACTTTCAGGAGACCTCTTGGGGATGGAGGGTAATTTTCCCGAAACTCAGTCAGGTAGAGACTTGGTAAGGTCCACTTGAGTGCACTTTCCCCTGCTATATTCATAATCTATGGCCTGTGCAGGTTTCTGGTGATGGCCCCACTTTGCAAAGGGCATCTTCATACTCCATTCTTCTTTAAAATCTCAGTCTCCTGGTGATCCTTGAGGAGACACTAAGCAGTAACCTTTGATGCCTTTTAGTGAGCACTGTGGATATGGAAACAAAATCATTGGGGATGATATGAGAGAAATACTTATAAGACGATGGCAATTAGGCCCCAAATTAAAACCTGCTTGGGACAAGATTTCTGCTCTGTGAGCTATTGTGGTTACTGCTTGATGCCCACCAGGTAGGCTGACAGGCTGATGGTGAAATGTGTGAACTGCTAGCAGGCCCACACTGCAGGTAGAGGTGAGAAGGGTATCATTGTATTATTGTCATATCCAAATTCACTAAAAATATCCAGATTGGTTAAGGGATTTCTGCTCTAAATTGCATTTAAGGCTTGCATTTGCATTTGAATAGAAATTTCTTTGTCAGACCTCCCTAAAAAAAAATCCTCAAGTATTAGTGAAATATCAGAAAGGGTCGATTGTCCCTAGATTCTAAATGTAATGAGTCGAGAGTCGAGTAAAAAGTAAAATATATTCATTCCAACAACAGCTCATTAAGGGTAGCTCATTTAAAAACAGACAATTTAATTCACTAATATAAGTATTCAATTAAAGTTTGCCCATTGCTTTCTTCTTCTGAGAATACTTTACATATTCACGTGTGATGCATTCATGGTGTGAGTCCTTCTCAGAGTTCAGGTGGTAATGGAAAAGTGCTTTCAGGACTTCATAATTGCCCAAATTAAATCTTATGTATATAAATGGAGGGTTCGGTGAAAATTGCACACTGCAGTGTTATAAGGAATTGAGCCCTTACATCCTGATATCTTTCAGCCAATCAGATTAAAGTGCTTCCCATTTAATTCTATACTACTTAGAGTAGTTTATTGCATTATTAAATACATGTTACAAGAAGCACATTGTTGTTTAAGACTCATTGATTTAAGTGAACTATTCTTATAAAGTTCCATAGGCTCTTACATAAAAAGAGAAGCGCCCATATAAAATTATAAAACCTTAATGTAATATAACGGCCTATAATATAATATTCTCCCATTTTCTAAGAAACTACCCCAAATTTTAATGAGTTATTAGAACTACTGTTTGCAAATTCTAGGATGTCATGTTTAATTAGACTTAATAGATTTAAATAGTTCTTTAATATAATCTGTAGCTTAACTCACTGGGATTATATTCCTTATCTTTCTGTCCTTAAAATTTTACTTTATTTTTATTTTGGGTGGCATTAAAAAGAAATGAAAGGCTATGATTCTGCTTCATTCTCGGATGGATATAGTGAAAAATAAAGTGCTTATTATGAAGTTAATGTGAATTACCATGTAATTACCACTGGCTGCACTATAATGGTTATTTAGTTACCACTGAGCATTCTCCGCCAAATAACACACATTATTTCATAGGCAGCACAGAATTAACTCAAGTCGTCTCGGAACGGAGGGGAGGATATTCCAGATTTCTTTTGCTAAGTGTAGGCGCTGCTGATGTTAACATCTAAATAATCAGGCTTGGAGCAGTCTGACCGCAGAACTGGATAGGAGTTTACATGATTTGATTTGCGGATGTTTTAAACACTTAGCAGGAGACAGCTATAGAAGCCAGTTAAATCTCTCCAAGGTGCATAGAGTTATCTCCTTTGTGAGAAACAATTTAAGGGGATCGCATTGGCCCTTTGACTGGAGGGAAGATAAAGCATTAGGAATCACATTTCAGATGCAAAGTGCCGATCAATCGCGCCTTCTTTTGTGTTTCTCAGCTCTGTGCTGCTTTGGGCTGCTGCTATTTTAAAGAATGCGCACTTTTATTTTGCCAGCCCAGGGTGATGCTAAACTTCACTCCACAAAAATTTTTCTTTGGCTATTGATTATCATGTGCCTTTAAACAAGGTATTGCGTCTAAAAGAGTAAAACAAAAACAAAAACGCGTCAGGACATTCTGTCCCTTTCAGATACTGCATCTTATTTAGTGTACCGGAATTCCCAGTTTAAAGTAATCACAAAATTTATGGAGAAACGGATAAAAAAGGTTGTAAAATATCGATTTGGGGAAAATAATAACACAACTCATCTATAATAAGAAGAAAAATGAAGCAATAATTCAGGGGGTATCGAGCGGCTTGCTGCTGGGAGTATTGATCCAGTCCTTTACGGTGTAAGATCGCACCTGAGATTGCTCTGAAAGAAAGCGCAGCATTCCTTCGCTCATTATTCCTCAGATACCATCGCCTTGTTACACGGGCCCTGCAGAGCTGGAATCAAGCTGGAATCGTTGCAGCTAGGAGAGTGGGGCCCGCAGTAATAATAATAAATAAATAAATCGCTCAGAAATCTATATCGCCTTAAGGCCACCATGCCTAGTCTTAGTAACACACATTCGCCCTGGTTTTATAAGTTCATTGCCTTACAGTAGCTAATGACAGTTCCTAGGCTGTGTGGTTCATTTGAGGCCCAAACAGAACTTCATCTTGTATTTGGAAGGAATTCCTGTGTTGGCTGAAGAAACAGTGTAATGTATCTCTTCTATTTTTTGTTAAGTCGCTAAATTGAAAACAATGTATTTGTTCTACTTTGGGCTGTGGGTAATGGTTGTCAATAGGGTGCTTTTTATATTTTTAGGTAATTTGTGGGATGAGGCAGGGATGTTATTATCTCTAGGTAAAATCTTTGTTTAATAAATATGGCCTGAAACCTTGAAAGACTGATCATAAGTCATGAATTTCTGATTTGTGATAATCATGAACTTGTAAAATCGTGTGTGATTTCTAAGATCATAAATGACAAATTAACAATATTTTGTCCTCATAGTACCTGCTTCAAATGGAGACAAGATTTCGTGGCTAAAGAATTCTAGGTGCTTTCCAGACATTAGGATGATACTATGAGTAGTGTTAAGGAAATATGAATATTTTGCTTTCCTTCAGTATTTTATTTTTTTTTGAGGAGGGGTGTGCAGAAATATTTAAATTCCCATTGAATAATGATAATATATAATAGAACAACTTTTGCATATCTTTTCATGTTGCATTCATCTTCTAGGCCCTATGAAAGGCAAGATCCTTGTCCTCAAGCATCTGTATTCTGGTGAAGGACAGAAGGTAACACACAGGTTAAGAGGCAGATAAAATAATTGTCCGATTGACATCAATATTAAAAAAAGAAATGGAAGGGTAGCCTGGTAGTGAAATGAGAGTGGGAGAGCATCTTTAAACAGCCACCAATATTTTAGAATTAGTGCAATACGCAAATAAATAGCATTTAGAGAGCACCAGCATCACCCAAGTAAGCATTTGTTTTTTTTTCTCCAAGCATCCGTGGACTGTCCCAATGCTGAAGCCATGCTGTCATTACCCAGAAGCTTCATTCTTTCTGCCCCATCCCCCAGCCACTCGGATCATTATCTAGAAATATGAGCCGTATCAGCTGACTATGTTCTCAGCAGATCAAGCTTCCTGAAATTTCAATAAGCATTGATCCATGTCATTGCATCAGATCCTTGAAATTGTTTCTGTAATATTTGTTTCTCCATTTCTGACTCTAAAAGGAAGAAAGAAGTTGTGCAGAACAAGAAGCCTAGATGCCGGGTGTCAATAAAGGTGGAGCGAGGGAATGATGGAGAAGGAGAAAGAACAAGACATCTAAACATCAAGACTAACTCCCCAAATAGCTTTCAATAAACTGCAATGCACACCCCTCCTTCTTTATCCATGTAGGAAGATTGAGAGTCATCACTGCATCTTAAAGTGTGAATATTGAAATTGCGAGATGTATGATACATTTAGTGGAGACGTTGGTGAAGTGCAGAAGTCATTTTAACTTTGTCTTTTAATTTTAAAGATTTATTGGCTGCAAGGAAAGGGAATATTTATAAGTGTTCTTAGGTATTCACAAAACATGTAGTTGCCAAACAGTGCAGAGAATGGAAAGAAATCATCATTACGAAGCTGGATGATTCAGGAAATGTGGTGATAAATATGGGAGTGACAACATATTATCTCAGTCGCTTCTAGCTCCACATTTTTGAGTCATGATCAGCCAGTGCAGCACTGCTGGGAGGGTGCTAAGTCAGCCTGGAGATCGAGGAGTTTGAGTTTTAAAAGAACAACCAGGGAGTGCGCAGGAAGCACACATACAATGAATGACATCAAATCATTTCAGCTTGAATAAATATATGGAGTACGATCTGCTTCTATCCCTTAATTTCTTGTAATGAAAGGAAAGAAGCGATCAACAAGGAAGTAATTCATTGCGATAATGGCTACTTAGCTTCTCTAGTGCCTGAATTAAAAAAGAATATTAAGATTACTTTTCTAATAGGTATTTTTTTTTTAAAAATGGTGTTTTATAAATGCCACATGCATTTGGACTGTCTTAAAATACTGATTTTTCTCCCTTGCTGGCAAACAGATTGACAAGGAGAATTTGGCCAGTATGCTGGTTGTTTTATCTTGTTGTCCCAAATTCATGAAGATAGATATCATATTAATCTTTTATAAGCCTTTCTGTCATGTGATTCTTTTCATTTCACAAGTTTGATTATTAGAAAATAAGCCAGTCAGTGGCCATCGCTCTACGCTAGACCCTTGTGTATAGACGTTCTCGGCCCACAGCCATCTTTTTCCCAATTCCCAGTAAATGCTGAATGAGTAAGCGGGTGATGAGTCAAGACCTTGCTCTCTCGCCATAGACAGGTTACTCAGCCACTTAAACCTCTACTTTCTTGCCTGAATAATAGAGGAAATATGCATAGCTTCTTCATGAATTTTATGTGATTACTGAAGGGATATTATGAGCAAAGTAGCTAGCAAATTATAAATCGTGCATATTAAAGTACTCCAAAAGTGGTAATCCTCTCTGTAGCACTGAAAGCCATCAGTCCGTCCCCCCCCCCCATCCCAAAAGTCACCACATGTGCTCTACCACATCACTGACATCTATCTGGTTCCAGACTAAGCCAAGCATTTCTTTAGCCTAGCCATATGGAGACAAACTTTTGGCTCAGTACATGACAAGAGTATTTGGAAAGAGCTCTCTTTATCATTTTTCTAATCTTCTGGACCAGAAGTCAGGTGCTTAATAGAAAAGTCCCAACAACTCCGTCTTTTATGCCTAGTACTCAATCTCGAGTCCCTGGGAATTAGTGCTAAAAAGTGCCCACATTTTAATTCTATGGCAGAATTTCCTAAATTAACATGGTTTTGGTAACCAAATATTTATGTAAATTTTACACCACTCTGCTGATTTATGCTGTGTGGACTTATTCTCTTTATGGTTTAGTTAATTCATTTGGTCACTCATTCATTCATTTCCTTGTTTACCAACAATTCAGGAATGAGAAAACGGGGAAGGCTAGGGTTGCATGTTTGACACAGTGTCAGGCAAAAAGTGAAAAGTCCAGTAATGGCTTTTGATGGGACAGATTGATAGATGTCTGGGCAAACCAAACATTAGGAAATCCTTGTGTTTATACTTCAAGATTCTTGTTAATTAAAACTGAGTTTAGCTAAAATATTCTAATTCTTAAAGAATGAATACACCACTCAGTAAAAAAAGGTGAAAAAAAGAGAGAAAAACCAAAACAAATCTGTCCCAACAGGATTCAGTAGTTTTTAAAAAAATAATCCATTAATCTAGAATCTCCCAGTTCTGTCTGTCTCTGCCTGGGGTCACCAGTCAAGATGACTGATTATCCTGGGAAAAGCTCTGTAGTCTATCTCAGAAACAGAAAAAACTCACACTTGGTCAGAAGCAGCCCAAACATTTCATCTTCAGGGGCTGGGAAAGTTTAGCTATGGGTGAGATATAGCTGAAGGGAAAGAGGCTGCCAAAATTTTAGCCTGAATCTAAGAAGTTTAAGCATGGCTGGGTGGTGTGAACCCGCCTCACGGGCCTACAACTCTCAGTAAGTCAGAACGCTGAGCCAACTCCAGAACTTACCAAAGTTTGCTACTGAGCTCTGTAGGCTGTTATTATGCTTCAGACATTTGGCCAGGTTAGAATTTTTAGGAAAAGAATCTTTTAAAAAAATCTGATTTTGTACTTTGCCTTTTTCAACAGGAAAACCACCAGATATCTTTACATTCTTTCATCTAGATCTTCTGTGATTACTGAGTCATCTTTCACCAAACTGTAGTTTGTGTATGTGGGTTCTAGTGTTGGCCTGTGCTGACAGACCTTGTTCCAAATCCATCATCAGCCTTCTCAGAGGTTCTCCTAACATCCCCCTAACCCCACCATTTCCCACAAAGCCCCTTCTTCTTACCAGCACCCATCTGGCAACCTGCACCTGTTTTGTGTCAGGCATTGCAGTAGGTACCTTATGGAACTCAATCATTTAAAAAAAAAAATCTTGTGAGAATTCCAAATTCAACTATCTCAATTTGTCCTCCCAACCGACCCCTGTTCTTAGTGCTTTTAGGGCTTAAGTTAACTAAATCTAATAATGGTTACAAGTATTTTGTAACAAGTATGTTGTAATCTCGTACATTCATTCTCTGTCTTATACTGAATGTCAACTATGCATAAAATATGGCACTAGGGATAAAAATATGAATCAGGTACGCAGAAAATATGAGCCCAAGATAGACTGTGCTGGCTTCCAATGCGAATCAGAGTGACACTGTGCTCTGCAGAAAACCTGATAGGAGGATGGGAGTACGCAAGCCCAGCTGGGAGTCCAGAGCCCTAGAAAAGTGGGAAAGGGAAGGTAATGGTCTAAGGGTGGAGGGTAGGAAGGCTCACTTTGAATTCCATTTCTCACCATTTCCCTAATTTTGAGCTCGGTCCTCTTAGATGTGTGCAGTGAACAGTCTTTATGTCTAAAGAAATGAACTAAAACATCAATTTGTGGAAAAGCTACTTATTTCAAGAAATTATAAAAATTATTCTGCCCACTCACCTATCTCCCTTAATTTTTCTTTCTCAGTAAGAATATTTCCAAACCTAAGCCCAAGTTATTTCCGTAGCTCACTGTCTGCTTTTCCCCTTCTGCCCTCTTTTCTTCTCTCTTCCAACCTCTGTGAGAGATTCGAGGACATCTAGGTTACATTTATTTTATTTTTCTTACTATTGAAAAACCTAAACATTGACTCAAATTAGATTTCAAGTAAGAAAAACTACTTGCAATTTGAATTACTTGCACCAAAGAGAGTAATATTTCTATATTCTGCTAAGGTCATCTAGACACATTTTCTTAAAGAGAATTAAGTTGCTTATGGCAGCAAGTTAGGTATTTAGGAGTTCTTATCAGGCAGGTGTGGCGCTTTTTTATCTGATGTCACAAATTTGGAAAGAAGTTTAGTGGAAATGGGCAGGCCTAAGTTGAGGGAGGGGTTATGGGCAAATTATTGAAAGAATAAATCAATGAGTGAAGAATGCTCAGCCTCCTCGTTTGCTATTTTCTCAAGCTATCTACTGTAGATTGGTAGATTAAGGAAGTAGGGAAGCATTTTGCCCTGAAATCCCCTCATTCCACTGCACCATTGTTGCTATTAGGCCCTTTGAGCCTGAGGCACAAGAACACTGTGGTCAGCCCTGTCTGAGCTCAGTGCAGTCAGGGCCTGGGGGCTTCATAACTTCGTTGTTTCAGGTAAAGAATTTCAGCAGCACCAAAGATTTATTGACTTTTAAGCAGAAAGAGTCAAGTTTTATATTTCAAGAAAGTAATTCAGCTCTTGTTAATTGTGATGCCTTCAAAGAACATTTGGGATGGAGAACTTCTGCTAGACTTACATGCAGTAATATGTAAAATATGTCGCTAAGCAAAAGTTTGCAGTTTTGACTAATGGGATTATTAGTCAGTGAGTAATACTTCACGTTTGCCAAGTCTCAGTTTATAGCTGGACCTTCATAAGCCAGAACTTAGTGTTCTAACAGGCAGAGAGGCCAGCTACACTTGTAACTTTAACCCTAGTTAGAAAAAGTAAAAACAAAATATTATGTTTTGGCCAGAAAAATAAAACTCAGGGCTGTGATATTTCACCAAGTACTCATGCTAACATTTATGTTTGGTGGACAAGACACTTAATACAGGTAATCTTTGTTGTTTTTTAAATGTAAACATTTCTAGGGGTAGAGAACTTAAAAAGCCATGGTGGTGCTATTAAGTAATACAGAGAATTTGAGCAAGAGCAAGAGTGAATGAGAGAGAGAGAGAGAGAGAGAGAGAGAGAGAGAGAGAGAGAGAGAGAGAATTTTGATGCGAGAGTTTATTTCCCAAATAATTTATTTTGTTCAACGCATAGACTTAGTGCATGTTGTTAACACAGCAGGAACAGAGGTCAGCTGAAGAAAGAAAATAATCCATCCAACTCAAAATTTGGCACAACAGAGAAAAACAGCTGGGTGACTGATTTCATTGTTTGCTTTCCAGCTGGTGGAGCTGGTGTAGTAGAGACACTGCATGGGTTTCCTATCTTTAACATGCTAGTTGTTGCAGACTACACCTTGAAGAGAAAAAGCATGTGCTAACATTAAAATAGGCAGGATCCAACAGGGGCGGTGATTTCTTTCCAATAAAAATTTCATGAACAATCTTGTCTTCGGTTTTGTTTCTAGGTGTGTGTTCACATGATTTCCATCCTAATTGTTTTTAATAGTTCTTCTATTAGTGGTAGCATGTTTGGAAAGAGCAAGATGGGGGTGTGCACAGCCTTTTCTTGGAGATCTGCTGCTATTCGGGCATTGAGGCACTGAGTTTGTCTGCTTCGTCTTCTGTTTTCACTCATTCTGCCTTTCCTTTCCTTTTAACATTCACTTGTTTCACGGGGTGGGGGGGGGCAGCTCAGTTGTATTACCCTGTTAGATTGCTTAAACCATGTTTAGATAAAAAATTACTTTATGCTTTTCTGACTACAGTTCATGATTTCTATTTTGTAAAGCATCTTTTAAAATTTTGTGCTTTATTATTCTTGCGGTGTTGAGAGAGCGAAAACAAACTCTAGTTCATAATTCACTTTAAAGAACATACTCTTTCTTTCTATTTTCCTGTTAAAACCAAATTGTGTGCAATTTGTAGGAAATTGAAACCACATTTTTCACTTAACTTTCCAAAATTAAAATTTATGGGGAAAAGAAGCAATAAAAACAGTTACAATCTGGTCATCTACAATTATCTGTATAGTTTGAGCAGTTCCACATTTGAAGAAAGTGACACGGAGAACTTATCAAGATTTTACAACTACAGGACATTTCACTTCTGTTTTGCTGCTTTAGAGCCAAGACCTCCACAAAATGCTAAGTTACACTATAAATTTAAAAATTAAAATGTGCAAAGGGAAACTCTGAAAGCATACAAAACAATGGATAGTATCTAATTGCTGTTTTTCTCTTTCATTCAGTGATAACATTTATTACAGTAAATTTTGCTATTTTAGATTGTTCTCATTTCAAGTATTGTCCTTGAGTTTGGTTTCTTTGATATTCTCTCATCATGCTCTAGCTGGTAGGAGAATGCCACGGAGCCATGGAAGTGAGCTCTTTCCTCTTCATTATTGCTACCATTGCTCTGTTGTTATCTTTACTTCCGATGCTGTCTTCATCCCTGTGTATTCTCCAAGGAAAGATTCCTAAGAGACATTCAATAGTTGAGCTATAATTTGTTTTTCTTGAATAATTAGTCATTTCCCAGTCTTTGGATGCTGCTGTCTTATTGTTTCTGTAATATGGCAGGAAAAAAGTTTTGGATCCTAAGAACTGATATTTCAAGTGGAATTCTTAGAGTGAAAATTCATTTAACCATGGATCTTTTGTGGAAATAGACCCACAATTAGACTACTTGACCTAGTAATGGTGAAGTCACTCATCTGGGTTTTTTTTGTTGTTGAATAAATATCAATTATTCTTTTTATTTTAAGTCTTGAAGACTAAATATAGAGCAGTGAGCACAGAACTATACTAGCACATAGCAACTGTTCCGTTGTGTGTTTGCATCATCAGTATCATTCTAGGTAGAAGTGTATGAATGGGGCTGGAGGAATGATGCAGCAGTTAAAGTGCTTGCCTTGCAAGCACAAGGCCCTGAGTTTGATTCCTCAGAGTCACATAAATCTGGGCATGGTGGCATACACCTGTAATCCCAGCACTTGGGATGCGGAGGCAGGCAAATGGTCCTCAGTACAAGGCCAGCTTGGGCTACACCAGTGAGTTCAGGATTCAGGACCAGGCTATCAGGCTGGGCTACAGAGTAAGACCTTGTCTCAACAACAACAAAAACAAGGAAGGAAGGAACAAAGGAAGGAAGGAAGGAAGGAAAAAAGGAAGAAAGAAAGAAACAGGAAGAAAGGAAAAGAAAAGAAAAGAAAAAAAACAAAGTGTGTGGGAGTGCAGATTATAAAACCAGTTCAATCCCAAGTATTGATTTAAATTCAATGAAACATTATGCCCCCTTTCCTGATGAGCATTTCAAAAAATTTTAAAGTTCAGATGTTTTGCGATTATGTTGACTATGACCATTTCTTCATATATAAATTTTGAAATAGTTATTATGCATCATATTGTTCTAAATGTTTTACAAACATTAGCATGCTGAAACCCCTAACACTTCTCTGAAGTTCTTCATTGTTCTGATTCCACACAGAGACTGAGACGGAGAGAGATTAGCCAGAGTTACTCAAGTAGCTCCCAGGGGAGTCCAAAATTCATCTTCTGCTTGTGCCGCTGATCTGACTTTTCATAGCACCTTAATATCTGTAACACTGTCTGCCTTTGTAAAAAGTGCAGTGATTTGAGGCAACCGGTTAGGACCTCCTCTCAGTGGGAGTTTTTACTCCTCTATCCTTTGTTTCTTAAAGAGAGAACTGTTGTTCTATACCTTGCCTCCTTCATCTGTGATTCCATTCTTTGACATTATGGGACAATGAATAAATAAATAAATAAATCAAGCAAAGAACCCAGTGATCTCCACTTATCATTGTATCACACTTGGCCATATCTGGTAGGACTATAGGAAGCTCATCCTGCTAATGGGCAAGTTTACAAAGAAGAGCCAGTACAGGAACGTGAATCTCTCAGATCATTGTCAGCCTAGGGTAAGCAAAACAGGAGCCAAGATTTCTGTCCCATCTGAGGGGTCTTACTATCCACTTCTCTATAATTTCTTAAGAAAGTAATTTAAATATAATTCATATTCGTTTCGTATTTTAAAATAATTGTCTATGAAATAGTGTGTGCTAATTATAGAGAATGCAGAGAAAAAAATTGAAAGTTAAAATTATCTGAAACCCATCACCTAGAGATAATTACTGATGATATCCTCCTATATTTTTCCCATTTTTCTATTTGTACCAACTATATGTAATTTTTGATATCTGTGGTCATACTACATAGATGCTACGCATACAGTTTTGTGTCCTTTTGGTTTGTTAACATAGCCTAACATTTTCTCCATTCATTCAAACTTGATAAATGTAATGTAAACGTCCGTATAACCTCCCACCAAGTGCATTTATAACGTTCATTACCCATTTACTATCCTTAGGTATTTAAGTTGTTTTCGTATATATGTTTATGAGGAATTCTTTGCTATCTTTTCTGATTTTGATGCCTTGAGAAACTGAGAAACTATTGTAATATCTCACAACTAAGTGTTCTAAAATATTTGAGCATTTAAAAATATTTTATCTTTTCTCATGGATGTAAATATTTAAAGTGATTTTGTTTCTACTGTTTTAGTGTTTACATTATGAAATAATGCTATAAAATACAGAGCAGTGGAAATAAAATATGCCCAAACATGCAAACAAACTCACAGTTAGCTTAAGAAATTATATTTAGCCATCAAGTAAGAATATTAAAGCTCTTAACTATATATATATATACACATACATATACACATATGTGTATATATATGTATATGTGTGTGTATGAATATATATGTATATATGCAATCGACCACAATTTTTAATGTGTAAGCATTTAATCTGTTAGTGTCCTCTCTCTTTTTTATCATCCAATTGCAAACTGGATTCATTTTGGATAATTATCTCTGGTACTAAATGTATATTATCTGCCCAGTTAGGAAATAGATTGGAGGGATTCAGAAATCAATAGTAATAAAGTAAACAGAGGATGGAATCTATTTCCTCTCTTACCATTTATTTGAACCCATTCTGCTAAAGACAGGGACCCTGTGTAATGGATTTTGGACGGGGAGCCACAAATAAACTCCACTGGGAGCAGCTCTCCTTTAAGCATTGATCTGATAGTTCAGTAAATATCCTATTGTTTGAATATTAAAACAGTAGGTGCTTGATGATGCCAACAATGTTCTGGCTTCTGATGCTTGCAAAATTGATTTTAGTTTCTCTTTTAATGTTGACATATCTACAACTGGATGTGCCTCTCATCAGCCCAACCTTCCTTTCATAAAATGAGTTTTGACAGAGTTAAATTCACTGCTGCCATGTGAACCTCTATCTCATTGTCCAACAGGAAATAAAATCCACTGTCCCACATTGCTGACTACAAAAGAAGCTCCTTATAAAGTTCCAATGTTGGTATCATCATGAAGAAAGATAATATAATACTCAAATTGGACACATTTATGGCAACTCTACCACAAACATGGGGGAGTTAGTTTACCTTGCTCAGACCTCTAAATATTCTGGCAGCCTAATGAAACTGAGAGAATTGGCATTCACAGACTCCCTGGTTGGCACGCTTAATCATATAGCCAAGAAGATATTCCTGCCACATAAAGGAAGCTCATAACTTCTCTTATTCAGTGTGCGTTCATCTTTATTGTGTAACAGTATCATTTGTTGTCCCCATTGCGGCCTCTCCTAGAACTTGGTGGCTTATGTCACAACTAATGGCATTGCTAGCAGGTGCACTGGAATATCACTTCTATACTGTTTCCTACCATGTGTGGCTGGTCTGGGATTCAGATAACCGGATTTGGGGCCTTCAATACTAGCATCCCAAGGTCAGGGCTCCAATGAGTCAGAAATATTTTCTGTGTTTATAGAATTATAGCCATTGTTGGTTTTAGAATCTTGGCCAAGGGGAACATTGTCAGATTCTGAGTTTATCTCCAAAGCAAAAGCAGGATGTCTAAAGTGATGGCATTGCTTATTTTGGGAAGTGGATTTTCCTGATGTTTTCCAGTATCTTTAAGACCACTTTTTAGACATTTCAGTAGGATCCTTGTAGTTCCACATGTGCTAAAAACTTCATGCTTATGTCTTCTATTCTACAGGTTCTAATTATGCGTGATGTCTTTATCATCAGAGACACCTGATCTCGTGCCCTTTTGACTCTAAGAGGCCACACAATATGGGAACTGAATAGACAAGATTCTTTTGGTCATGTGCCTCAACTCCCTGTTCAGCTCTCTGCTCTGGAGAAAGAAAAGTGAAACTTCGGAATGGGCCTAATATTTCAGGAGAGAAATCTGCAATTAGTTTTCTTCCTCCCTTCCTTTTACCATTCTCGCTCCTTTTGTGTCCATAAAGCTCTATTTGCAAACCTTGTCTTCCTCAGTAGGCACATTTGAAGCCTGCCTAACTGGTATTCAGAGGGCAGTGTGGCCTTATTTGTGGTTCCCTTGCAGTTGACTTGCAGCAGTGATGGGAGGATGTCAAATCTGCAAGGGCAGCATTATCCGCTGCTGCTCAGCCCCCAAACACCCATTTGGTTATGAAGACGAGGGCTTAATATGCTCACATCTTCTCTCTCCTGTCCGCTCTGTGTTCCTGCTGAATTTCACATCCCTCTAAGCACAGTCCTGAGAATGCCCCCTTTCCACAAGCCAGGAAGGAGAGCAGGCACTCCGTGCAGACGGAGCATTAACGGCTGGCGAATTTGAAGATAGCTAACTGATGTGTGTGTTCAATTAAGATGAGTTTTTCATTTAAAAGACTCCCCAGGAAGAGCAGTTTTATTCCCATTTCTGGGCCATGAGCAGTTAATGAACAAAGCATATCAGAATTCTGCCTGTGTTCCCCTGAGCTTCTTCAAGATCCCACACAGTTTTCAAGTTACTTGATGAAGGAAAACGTACCAGGTGAAAATACAACAGGCTGGAAGGTGATGGTGGTGATGTGCGTATCATTTCTCATCTTTCATAGAAATGACATCACCACCCTGCACCTCACAGAAAATGGTTTTGTGTCTAAGTCTGATACACATTACTTGAGTTCTATCTGTATTTAGCGTAAGTAGATATACGTTTTGTTTTTCATATTGAAGACAGATATTTGTGCTCGAGGCATCTCTTATGTTTTCTTTCTTTTGTTGTTGTTCTATAGGGAGTGATAACACCATCCTTCCTAAATTACTCGTTAAGTGCTCCCACCGGGACCATCTAGGAGGGAGGGTGGGTGAGAGGGTGGCTGCAGAGACAGACAGCTGGCATTTGAATCCTAGTTCAGCTCTTACTGTGGCAAAAGTTAAGCACACTCTGCCATTCTCTGTTACCTTGGGGTAAAGTTGTTGGTGGTAACAGTAGAGACTTGGTATAGACAAAGAGTTAATGACTTATATGATAGTACTTGTTACAGTTGCTTGTACCTGATAACCAGGCATTGGTTATGGGGGCTGTTTCTTCTTATCCCATTTTCATTACAAGCAGATAGGTAATGGTAGGATGTGTTTTGCCTCACGTCTTTACCAAACTTTTTGAGACAGTCTTTTTCATGAGTAAGAACATCTTGGACTTCCTAGACATACTCTACCTTACTGTTAGCATCCTTGATTGGACCTGATCTTGTGGCTTCAAAATCCTGAAAGTTTTGCTGCCTTGGTTGATCTTCCTTGGACGTTGGGTTTCTTTTATAAAATGGTAGGGCCATTTGGTTTTGAAATGGACTGAAGCTATAGATCTCAGATTCATTTTTAAAATTAAAACAGTGTCTTAGGGGAGGCTTGACTTTTTTTTTTGTAGGTACAATTTAATCACATTTCTGTTCACTGTCTCCCAATCCTTGACCTGCAGACTAACAGCTTCAGGTATTTCTTTTTCTGTGAAACAGGAATACGTATCTCTTAGGATAATGAACAAAACAAAACAAAATAACAAAACTAAATTAACAAAAAATAATATGCTCACCACCACTTATCAATAATGGCCATTTCTATTTTAAATCAAGCTTTCCTGGAGAAATGATGGAGAGGGTACACCGGGGTCCAACATCAGAGGTTAGCTGTGGTTGAACCATTTACTAGTTGTTTGATCTTTCCCTGGTCACGTAACTCTCCAAGCTTGGCTGTGTTTGCTGTGAAAGGTAAGATTTTGTAGCAATAAACTCTTGCAGTTGATTGAATGGATGTGCTTTTATACCTCTAGTGACTGTATCAAGATCACATTGCTAATTCCAGAGTTAGAAGAGAGACTTAGAAGAGTGTATTTGTTTGTACCTAAAAGTTGTTTTGGTAGCTTTTGAAAAGTGCAATCCACTACGTTTGATTTTGTCCTTAAAGGGTCACAGTATCTATTATCTCAATATAATCATAAAAAATTTTCCATTTGGGAATAGGTCAGCAGTTTATCAAGTCGATCTCTGCCCCCGCAGATATGTCCCAGCCCTCTGAATAAGCCAGTAACAATATCTGACACGGTGGCCTCAGGCAAAGCAAATTCCACAGATGGAGTTAAATATGTATTCTTATTTCCTCTACATTCACCAGCCTTCAACAGGAGCAGGCAGATTGTAAAGAGAATGTGGAAGGAAGGTCCTTTCTCTATCCTCGTTCCCATTTATTATTCAGTTTAAGCATGTCCGTTGTACCCATCAATAGCAAGAGAAATAGAAGATTTTCTTCCAGGAACTTTGGTCTCTCATGCCAGTGAGAAGGCTGAGGTTCTGAAGAGACTTAAGAAGGAGAGCATCTTCTTGCAACCTCAGATGACATTTCTGAACACAGTGGTGTGACTGGTGTGGGCTTTTGCCCTCTTAGGGAGATAGAAGAAGTAGATATGGTTGTGTAGCCACTGGGCCTCCCTCTGAGGATGACCTCTGGCCTTAGAGTGGTCAGTCTTTAAACCGAGTCTTTTTATGCTCTCCACCCCTAGTTTGGCTTCCAGAAAGCTCAGACCCAATGCTAACTACACGCCAGTGTGCATAAGTTCTTATACCTCCATTCAAGTTGCTGTCAGTGAGAATTTAACCTCTGTAAATCACATATATTAATAAAAGTTAGGCATCTGTTACTCTACCTTGAGCTTTGCCCAGAGCTGTACTAGAAGAACATTTTGTCATAATGTCCCTTCGTGATACACGTACCTTATACATTCTTCAATGGGCTAACAAAAATATTTACTATAAGTCTCCTCAAAAGCTGGAAATAGCTCAAAACAGCATTAAAAAAAACCCAGTTAACCATGTTATCCTTAAATATGTACTCTAACAAGCCATCCTTAAAAGTTCCTGGCAAAAACTTTGGCAAAGCCTCTCTCCCGCTTTCCACACCCCACGCATTCACCCAAAATATTTCATATGGATCAAGGAAACAGCTTTAGAACTTGGGGTGACAAGTGAAAGAATGCCTGCCTAGGTGTGGTGGCTGGATTATTTCTTCTGTTTATGTTCATGGATCACCACGGTATTTACTCTCTGGTCATCAGCAGTAGTCGACCTTTTCTTTACGTCCTCTGGACAGTGTAGTTTATGTTCCAAGAAGATTCCCTACTGACTCCTTTCCCACTACATTTAGATAACAAATTATATCAACATATTCATTTCCTTCTTATGCAGTCTCTAGACTCTCTTTGAGGCCTTAATTCAAACGAGAATCCAAAGCCTTCAGGTCAGTAATTTGGTGACTAGTGTAGTGCCTCTACCTATGGAGAGGTGACCTAAATATAAATAAAATAAATTCAGTAACTTGTTTTAAATAGAGACTTGGGAAAGACACATGATATAAATGGCCTCTTGTATACCTGGTCTAGGTTGGAGAGTTCAAACATTTTTTTCTAGCTATTGAAAGCTGACATAGGCATAAATGGGATAAATTCATTAACTTGTGTTAAATAGAGACTTGGTAAAGACAGATGACATAAATGGTCTCCTGTATGCCTGGTCTAAGTAGGAAGGTTCAAACTTTTTTTTTTCCCTGAAGGTCAGGACCAGTGTCAAAGTTACAGCAAATCCATTTATGAGGTTTGGTATTCCCTTTGGTTTTTATCATCACAGTAAGCTAAACCTGACTGAGAATTAATTACACCATTATTTTTATGTGGTGCTTTATTACTTGCTTTTCAAAATTGGTTTCCAGCATCTCATGAACCGTTAGCAACAAATGTGTGATTTTAATAATGTTCAATCAGGAGACATGGGGTGATGGAGGAAGTGATCACATACCCATTGACCATACAACCACTGTTACTCCTAAACAAGTCAATTGCTTAACTAAACACCTACTGATTAAAAGACATAAGGGACCAATTATAAAGACCACCAGTATCCAAAGGGAAAGATATATACACTGTATTTTGTCAGTATTGCACCATGGAGATTACAAGTCCAAAGTTAAGGTGGGCAAAAGAACTAAAACTTTACTAGAGTGCATCAAGTGGCCATGTTGATTCCATCACTTCTTAAAAGATAGGAATCCCGAGGCTGAGGGCATAGTTCAGTCGTTATAGCACTTGCCTAGTAAGTGCAAGGCCCTGGGTTCAGTTCCTCAGAATTACATGAAAGTTAGCGAGATGTGTTGGCACGTACCTACAATCTCACTTGAGAGGCCAAGACAGGAAGATTGCCATGAGTTTGAAGGCAGCCTGGTCTACATGTAAGTTCGAGACTGGCCTAAACTACAGAGCAAGACCTTGTCTAAAACAAAATGAAACAAAAACATGATAGGCACTAAGGCATCATGAACGGGAGCAGAAAAAATCAGAAGCTATGGGCTCCCCTATATCCTCGCACTGCCAACTATACTATCAGACATTACCAAATCTAATGGTGAATTTCTCACTACTCATCTTGGCTGTTTAAATTGAACATCAGAGCTTTTGTCTAGTAGCACCTGGAGTTTCACACATTTCTTTGGGACTGGGATGAGTCTGATCCAGGCCTGAGTATCCTTGGTCTTCCCTTATGCCTCTTGTGATGCATGCTAAGCTATATTTGGGCTAAGAAACCTGGTAAATACACTTACTTCTGTTCAGACCTCTATATTGGAAGTTATTAAGACACGAGAAATCCAGAGCCATAGGACTGAAGCATTTGTGAGTTGCCTTAAAGGGTGTTGCTATGCAGGCTAATGATCCTAGAGTGACCTATTTTATAGCTTCTCTTTGGTCCTCTCCTGGTTGGTTATCCAGCTATGTGGGGTTTTGTTGTTGACTCCTTACTTTTAAGCTCACCGGATTTCAGTGACTTCTCTCTGTGGTGTTCTTGTGGTTCTTGGTCCTCTCTGTGTCCACCTCTGGATGTTTCTCTGCCTAGTCTTTGCCTGTTGGTGTTCTCCACAGTGCTGTTGAGCCTTGGTTCTCTTCTCATAGGTATGGTTTCACTATTATCTGTATCCTGGTGTTTCCCACACCAGGTGCTTCCATCCTTCATTTTTCGCTGAGTTTATGTGTTTTATTTTCAACTGTCTACCAGATATTTTTATCTGGATGTCCTTCTGGCATCTGCATTTGTACATATGACACTAAAGTTATGGTTTATTTTTCTTTCATAATTTCCTTCCAGTATTATTTTTTTATCTTGGTAAAAGACCACTTTATATACCCATCCACATACACTGGAAATAGCAGATTCATCCCCCATGTCTTCTGTTCTCATATTTTATATGTTCCTAAGGCCATGTCTATTCTATTCTAAACTGTCATTGAACTTAGTCTATCACTTCCTCTATGACTTCTCCATCATTCGTTAGTCTTTGTTTTCCATTCAGACTATTTCAATAGTCCTGACTTTAAAATCCACCCTTGATTGACTCTCATGGTTATCTTGTTGACATATGGCTCAGATTGTATTATTCTAACAATATGGAAATTTTAGTTTGCTCCTTGTCACCTGCCAAAGTACTTAGTGAGGCACTCATAGCTTATTTTCAACACTCCACACCTAACACATAAGGTGTGCTCTACCCAGACTCTAGTGTCCAACCTTATCTGGATATACCTCTTTTCTTTCTTCCTTTTTCGACTCATGAAGTTTCTTTTGCCCAGAATGCCTTTCCCACACCTTTTTATAGAAAACTTCATTTATCTTTTCACAACTAACTCAAAGAGGACCTCGTCAGTAAATGTTGCCTGCAAAGAATCATTGCTGGTCCTCCGTGCAGTGACAATGAATACATCGGGAATGCTGTGGCTTTGTATCTTTCTGAGCAGCTGATCACAGCCCTGTCTCCTCACTGGACTGTGTATCCCTCAAGGGTACAGCACAGTGTCTCTAAGAGTTTTTTCAAGCTGAATCAGCAGCAGCACGATGTATAGGACACTGGATCCATGCTACATCTTTCTTTTTCTTCTATCTTCTTAAGCACAGTCCTTGTAGAAGGTATAATTTTATTCAATTAAGGAATATACAATCTGGAAGAGAATCCCTTCCAAATTTGGTTTCTCCTATCTATTTTTATTCCAATTTGTTTATAGAACTTTTGTTATAAAATTGTTGTGTCCTAGTCTAGATAAGCCATTTTTCAGGGTGATATATGAGAATCAGAAGTGGTAGAATGCTTTAAGCTCTAATTTCAAGCTAGTATAAATGAAGAAAGAAAGCTGACGCCCAGGGACAAGTGACTCAGGGTTCTAGAATTCTGCATGTTATAGTTACCATGTTGTTTTAGATACTATTTGTGTCTTTTTTCCCCCCTTAGACTGGAGAAAGAACCCTAAGATGGAGAAATACATAAATAGGTCTAATTAATCCTGTATTCTTCCATTTCTTTTCCTATTTCTAGCCCATTGTATGTATTCTATTCATAGGAATAAGAACTACCATTGAGTATTTATGTGCTAAACACTATATACAAATAGGACCCCTTCAAATCTGCATATTACAGATAAGAAAGACTCAAAGAATGTGAGTATCTTTTCCACAAGGCACACAGCTGACCAGTGATGTAGCTTGGATGCAGATGTATCTGTATTGCTCTAAAAACACTGGGACAAAGGGAAGGCGCATGTGTTGTTAGACATGTGGAAGTCAAAGTCTAGGAATAGATGATACGAGGTTTCTGTGGAACCTAAATTGAGGCCTAGTGAAAAACTAAAACCGATTGTACATGGAAAGGTATGTGGAGACAAGAAAAATATTAGGAAAGTCCTAGAGGCCAAAATTATTTGACACCTCTTTTGAGGCCCTTTGATTGACCTGACATGGTTATTTTAGCAAAGACATTAAAAGATCAGGCCTCTAAAAGTGACTGCCTGGATTTGAATACCTACTCTTTCATCATTAGTTCCATGGACTGAAGCAGGTTGCTTACCTCAAGCCTCAGTTTCCTTCTCTGTATAATGGGGCTAGTAGTGGCACCTCTTTATAGTATTGTGAGGATTATACAGATTGACTCACATAAAATGAATCTTACTTATTAAACGCTAAGGAAGTGTTAGCTGCTGGGACCACTTCTGGGATAACAATGATTATTACTAGGAGATGCACAAATAAATGCAATACATCTGTAATACTACATTAGTGTTTACTTAATTGTGTGCTTCTGTGCACTTTTATATTTCCTGGTGTTCTGCACCACAGGGTTGCTGCAAGCTCAGAGATGCTGAAGAATATTTTAAAACCAAAGAAAACAGTGATATTTTAAATCTGTTATACAGCACACAAGCTACGAGTTCACGTTAGCTCAGCACTACATTGTGCTAATTCCTTTGGATGGTGTCGTACCTCTGCAAAGCAGGGCAGTTTTTATGGTCGAAGTGAAGCACCACATACTAAACAAGGGTGGCAACGTGCGGTCCGATTCCCAGGTTTGCAAAGTCCCGTGGTACTTGACGGGAACACACAGCCAGTTAGGAGGTGATGGTGAAGCAGATATCATACCACTTTCCTCTCTATGTCTTCACGTTTACCCCACAGGCCCACCAAGTTGCTTACAACATTAACAAATTACTTGAAATTAAGTAGCTAATAGAAGGATTGGGCCTCTCTTCTGGCTCAGGGGTGCTGGGAAGGATTGCTGAGTGCCGGAGGTGCTGTAAACGAAGTCTTGGAAAGGCTCTGGAGTGTAGCACTGAGTAGGGATAGAAGAGGACATCACAGCCAGAGGGAAGCGCTGCGCGACCTTAAGACTGACGCGGTGCTGGGAGAGCGGTGCCCAGCGACAGTCGTCCGTCATCTGAGTCGAGAGGCAAGACGACTGGCTTCTTCTGTTTGCTTTCTAGATGCTGTTTAAGTCCCAGTGTAGGCCGATACAAGCCTCTAGGCGGCCGCAAGGCCGGGTGGGCCTCTCCTCGGAACAGCGTGCTGTGTTCTCTGGCTCCATTGAAGTGTTGCCGAAGAACGGCTTACTCCGCTAGCGTCGCCCCGTCGCGTCTCCTTCCCCATCTTACTTGTGAGATTAAAGGGTTATTTGGAGTCGCCTTTACTTCGCCTCCTTTTGAGAGACTTTGCTCTCACACCTGAGTCTGCAGAGCTCAGCTGTCACTTCATTATCCAATCCCGAAACCTGCCCACCGCTTTAGAGAAAATGACTGCGGGAACGGTGGGAGTAGTTTCTGAGTTGTCTCATAAAACCGTGATATTAACAATCACCAGTCGGACCTCAGCCCGAGTCTCTGCGCTTGGTTAGCGCCGGGCTCAGAGCAGAGTTTCCCAGGTTCGGCGCCCCCAACTCGATGCTCTTCCCCGCTGAGAGCCTTGAGGGGCTGGTCGGCTTGTTCTAGGAGAGTAATAAGTATTGTTGTTTAGCAATTGTGTTGTTGAAATTCAGCTCCACTGTGTCTGACAGTATTTATCTAAAATACTTTCCCTGGTGCGTGTTCAAGTTCCAGTAAACCGTGTCTTATTGTGCGACCTTTTCATTTTCCAGTGAAAAGGGATCAGCTCGTCAGATAAAAGCTACAAGCCGGAGTACAGGAAAAATGCGTGCTCAGAAAATCCGAGCATGATTGAAAACAAGATGTGTTAAATCAATGCGGTTTATCGCCTGCCTATTCTCGGCAATTGCTGTTCTAAGCTCATTCTGAACACACTGGATGATAAAAGTACGGTGTCACAGCACTTGCTGGGGTGGGAGTGTAAGAAAACATGTTTATCAGACAGGCTGGGCAATTCCACCCCCTTGATAACGGTTATTGTCAAAACTCTTTGGGAAGAAATCTGCAGAACAATTATTGCAGTAATAGTACTCCTGTTATATCAGATGATATGTCAGAGGGGAAGTGAATTATGGATTTATCCTTAAATGTTAAGAAAGAAAGACAGAGTGTGTTAACCTTAAATACTTAAGCACCGTCATTTATTACAAAGGGAAAATCATCCTTCTCCCCTAAAGGAGCAAACCTGGCTTTAAATCCTAATCACAGACGGTCCAGTTATAAAAGATCAAAAGGCAAAAGAAAGCCCTCATGAAGATAAAGTGATCTGTTTGAGAGATTTAATTTTAGAGTTTGGATCAAATTTGGAAATCTGAATTCAGGCTACCGGAAGGCAGGTGATTAGAGTACAGCATGCACAATAGCAGGGCACCTTCTCTCATCAACTGTATCACAATTAGAGGGCAGCACAGTTTCTCCTAATTATTGTCAGTTCACCTACTTCCCATTTTAGATAGAATGTGTAAGCCTCCAGGGCAAGAAGGGGTCTGTTCATGAAGAGGTGCTCCACTTCTGCCAGGAACTTCTCACCAAGAATATTCTAAAAAATTCCAAGTAGTTACGGTATGAAATAAGTTTAATGTATTGCAATAGCAGTGTATGTCTCTTCTTCCCAAAAGACAGGCCAGTCTTTCAGATGTCCCTGAAAACTCAGAGCTGTGAGAACAGACAGAAAACAAAGTCTCTTGATGATTCTTCGGGTGAGTTTAAGACCCTAGGCCAGCCTCTTCCAATTGTGTTTGTTGAAATGGTAAGCTCTAAGTATAGATATCAGGCCACTGAGCTATTGTTCTTCTGTATGAAGTTGGGATTTGGAGCATAAAGATTCCTGGGAATGTTAGAATTTGTTTCATACATATTTAGTGAAAGAGTAGTATTTTAATTGATTTGGTAGCAGGACTTGGTCATATGCTGCAAACTGAGATTCATCAATGTCAAACTAAAACAGTCATCTTGGAACAGTTGCCCTGTGTCCCCCATTTATGTCAAGGACATATTGTAGGAATCCATGGGATAATATCTATAAAGCACTTTAGTATTACTGGGAAAAGGGTCTTCTGTGACCTCAGGGTATGTTTGAAATGACAGTTCTATACGGAATCACTGTGATCATTAACATCCACTGAAGATCTTTGGAGGTCCTTGTAACTTACAAAATAATTGAGTTCAGATGTGAAATCTTTAAAAATTAGGCTTCTTTTGCACATGCCTTTCTTTAAAAGTCACCCAAATGAAATGTAAATAGGTGTACATTCTATGAAGGATACTTAGAAACTCTATTTATGGAAAGACTTGGCATTCTTTCATGAGGAATTTATCCTGAGACTTTCTTCATTATTGTACTTCTTAAGTTTGTGGACATTAGAGGGGGGGACACTATCTTCCTGTTAATTGGAGGGTTTACTACATGAATTGTAACTATTTATATAATACAACAGCTCAAAAGATTGAGGTGGGTATAAATATGCATATAAGCTCTGTCTATACAACACACTATTGTGACCATGTCTGAAGGAATACATACATACTGAGACATAAAGGTTGCCTATGTAAAAGACATTACCCATATTTTCCCCATATTTTGTGTTTTAAAACTTTTATGTAAGAATGTGCTGCTTAGAAACAGGAAAGCAGTTAAGCTCCTTCATTTTGCAAAACAAAAACAAATTCTCTCCTCCTCCTCCTCTTCCATGATTGTTTTGGCTCCTGAGTTACTACTTTGCAAATGCACCTAAGCTTCTGGATTCCGGTACAGTCTGCGGGGCCTTTCTCTGAGAGCCCTTACGTTTCCTTAACCCTGGGCTCTTCACTTCCCAGCTGATGGGGCATCCTGGGCCTTGGCTTTGTATGTCCCCTTGGCTCCTCTCTTTGTAAAGAAGACTTAACTACACGATCCACCCAATACCTCTGATCTTGCCTTTTGCAGAAACAGGTAACCTTCCTTTGCTTCATTTTTGAATTTCAAAAATATTTTTACATGTCCAGAGGTTTCAAGACTACAAATAAGAAGTCAGAGCATTTCCAAAAGGAGTTTAAAATATTTCCACTGGCCATCTATAGGTTACATCTGCCCACGCTGGTGGCTTCATGTTGCTGCCCTTCTCCTTAAGTCCCAGCTTCCACAGTTTAGGGAGCCAGCTCCAGAAGCTCTCCTGAGCTCCCTGGCTCCTGAGGCCTGCCAGGTCACCAGGTGATAACATCATCCCACAGCAAAAGTAGGGGTGCTTTGGCAAGGGACGTGGTTTTAGGTGTATTTCTTCCACTGACAAGATGACCAGGCATAACAATTGGGCACCCAACATCAGGCAGGTAATGAAATACTCGAATGGCTGCGAATGCAACAAAATTCTTTATTAGCCATATTTCTGGCTCTTGTTTAGTTTTCTGGTTGAATTTTCCATTTATATATTTTAAAGTCAGTCTTAAAGATAGGTTTGTGAAGATAACTTGCTGTTTTATTGTTTACCTCTGGTTGTTAATTTAGTGACTGAGGGAAAAATGGGGCCATTATGGAACAAAAAGGCTCTGCCTAACACATATGTAATAACTCTCAAGCCCAGAATGGATCTGCCTTGAAGGGAAATGCTCGGCTGTTACTCCTTTAGTTCAAATATAGAATAGTCACCAGGGAAGCTTGGAGACCCAGGTGCTAGTTTTATCATTGCCTCTGCTATGAGGTTTTATTTATTACTTGGCATAGAGTCTACATATTTGTTTGGACATTAAATGGCAATAGAATATAAATATTACCTTTCTAATATCTGCATTTCTTTTATTTCTTGTGAAAATGACATCATGTCACACAACCATTAAAAAAAGGAAATTAAAATCCCAGAAATACGTTAAAGCATTGCAGTGAGGGGCTGAGCTATAAAGGCAGGAGCTCTGTGAACTCGCGGGAGAAAGGCACCCTGCCCTGGGATTTGGGTACGCCACTCTCTAGATTCTCGTGCTCGCTGTTTCCGGGAATATATTCAAGAAGTTAAGGAGGACAGATAGTGGTCCCTTAAAAAGAAAAGAAAAAAGAGCAATTTTCATAACTGAGAATGCATCTGTCTTGACTGTAGGACTTAATTTGCAAATACATCTCCTGAATGCTTTTTTTAGTTTAACGCATTGTGGAATGGATTTCCTTTAACAAAAAGCCACATATAGAATTGGTCAGAATTTACTCATTACTGGATAATCTTGTGATTGGTATTATTGCATAAAATCTAGCCAGTTATCTAAATTTCCTTTGCGTGTAGCATTTCATGCTGCATGAGCATTTGGACATGGTACAAATCACTTTGTACAGGCAGAGCTTTTCTGTTCCGTTCCGTTGGGGCTGAAGCCCCTGGGGAGAAAGCTTAACAGAGACTGGCTCAGAGTGGAAAGTTACTGGTCTCCTTTCCCTTCGAGGATTCTGAGAGGGTGAGGTTGGGAAGGAACCTAGAGCTGTTTGCACGCGGTTCCAACACCCTCAGGTGAAGAGGCTTTTCTTTTTTTAAACAGCAAACTTTTATTTGTACAAAAGAAAAAAAAAGCTTTGGTGCAGCTGAAATGCCAATTTCAGGCACATAGTGCGTTCTTCGAGCACCCACTCCTCGTGTTGCCTCACAGCCGTGAACAGGAGGGCTCTTCTGATACCCACTCCAAGGGGTCTGACCTATAAACTCCTGTTGGATCTCAGATCATGCTTTTTATGAGTATGCAGAAAGTTTCAGATTTTTTCTAGTATGTTGCATAGAACTCTATGAGGTTCTATTAAGCTAATTCAGTAAAAGAGTAAATACAAGCCATCTTGAATTCAGCTTTACCCATCTCTGTTCAAGTTCCAGTCCCCTTTAAATATAATGTGACCATAGTGAAGGCTCTGTCAGAGCAGGGGCAGAAGTGGGGACATCAGGGAGACAGGGCAGTGAACTTGTGAGCAGGAGCCAGGCTGACAGTGAGCCTGAGCAGGATTCCCTCCTTGCAGTGGTAGTGCATCATTCACCTGTCTGGGTTGGATTGTATGTACCTTGCAGAAAGTTTATCTGTAAGGGTTTATGATGTTGCAATCTAAAACATCTATTTCTTACAAATGTGCCTAGTAGGAGCTACAAGTGATTACTAATAGAATAATCCCATTTCTTTGGGGATTTAAAAAAGTACAGACCCTGGTCCCATTTTATCCTGAGGATTTTAATATGAGACCTTGAAGTGTCACGACTTTTCTGAGGATTTTCTCGGTCTTTGAGCCCTCCTCCTCCACGCAGGGCACCGCGCTCTCCCATCCGTCCCGAGGGTGGGCCAGCTGCTCTCACCATCTCGTCTCCCGTGTGTTTATAGCTGCATCCATGTTTCTTTTTCAACCTAAATCGCTCATGCCTCTTTATTCGTGGTTAACTATGTTCGACTAAGATGATTTTTCTTTCTATACCAGATTCTCGGAATTGTCCCAAGTTTGAGAGGGGAAAATTGATTAGTCCCATTTTCACTGGTGCCCCCTGAGTCCTGTGCCTGAGTACAATGAGGTCACTTTGCTGAAGAATTAACTTTATATTACATTCTTGCAAAGTAGCTGTGTGTCCCTAAGGTACGACTACCCCCACTGATGAAATAAATATACCATTCTTTATGATTCCTCCCCATTACCCTCTCTGTTGATTCTCAGAGTTTATGAATAGTCACATATTTATACAACTGGCCAAACGTATACTAGGTATTTTTCTTATGGTCTGTAATAACGTATGCAAGGTTATTAAAGGGTACACAGACCCCTTTTAAGGCATAGTTTCTTATGTCATTACTTTATACAAGCAGGTCAGATTCCATTTCAGCAGCAATCTCTTGCTCTCAACGTTTTCTCTGATTATGAAAGTAACATATGTTCTTTGTGGAAAACATAGAAAATGCACAGCACAAAGAGGGAGAAGTAACATACTTTAAGACCTGCCACTGAGAAGCAGCTAATGTTCAACAGTTTGAACACAGACTTTTAAAAAAATATGCTCATTTTAAAAGTCAACTGTAGTATGTCTATTCCCCTCATAATTTGCTTTTTAATATAGCAGTATACATTATGTCAGCAGTTAGTTTTCCTTTGGCGTTGCTTCTGAGAGCTGCATCGTGTTCTAGTCCTATCCCACTTTGTTGCATCATATTTGGTCCTGTCCCTTGTCTTCCAAGATTGTTAGTCCTTTTGCAGAAGGAAGATTGTGGGGGTTTAGGGTACTGATTATTATAAAATGGCCCCTTCTACTTGGTGATTGACTTGATTTGTATTCTAGTCAGTACAATCAGAGAACTCTTCAGGTCCCTTTCGACTTAGGCCAGAGTGCTTTGTCTTAAATACCTTCAGAGCTAGCATGGTCCATAGCACTGAACAAATCTATTGTAATATTCCATACCTAAGCTGAATGCAGGTCAATATGTTTAAAACTATAAGCAGAGAGCAAATCATAAAGGCATGGGAAATAAATTGGAAGTCTTTGCCTCAGTATTTAAAATATGTCCTTTCTCATGCTATATTTCCTCAGAATATATGCTTATTTTTCTTTGAATAATGACCTTAATGTGTCTAATTCAGTTACTCTTTGTGGCAGCAGAGTGACATCTTCTCATCTCTCCAGCTATTAGGTCTATATGATATTTTAATTCATTGTTTTAATTGCTGATATGAAGTGTTGGCCATTCTGTTGTGAGTTGGTCGTATAGCCAGGAAGTCATGTCCCTCCCCCACATATTGGTCTTTTCAATTAACAGCCTTGAGTTTTTCGATACAATAGGATTTTATTGTGCAAATGATTAGAGGAGTGAGTCAGCAGTTTAAATTTTATTGGAGGCTTAGAATAAAAAAATACGAGAATTTTTAGGATGCTATGTTTTCATAATCTAAAATTATAAGCTTAATTCTCTCAAGCTACCATTGATATTTAAATATTTTTGTTGGCTATTACCATTATAGGTATGGGTGTATTTGATAAATACGTTAAACTAGTTCTCATTCCAGACTCTCATGCACTTTTTGATTGAATAGTGTAGACTTTACGAGTAACAGCTTCCCTGTATAAAGAGTTCTGCAGTTTACTCATGTCTAATTTGAAAAAAAATTTTTTCTCAAGGGTTTAGAAACTAATTCATAAAATAGAAGGTATAATAAATATTGTACCTTAACTCATACACTGGTATAGAGAGATTGGGCACACTTGGGTATAATTTTAGTTAATTTCCACAAAAGACAGGTTGAAAGTTTACTATTTAGAAGGGGGAAAGAAGCTGGCTAAATCTCATCTTTGCAAAAATGATTACATTATCTGAAATGAAAATACAACTCTATTAACAACTTCACTAAGCTTTGCATTTGGGGAAAAAATCTTTTTAAAAAAAAGTTAAAGTTCACTCCAACTTAAAATATACAAGTGTGGAAAAAGTACTTATTCTGATTTATGTGTCTTTTGGAGGTGTAATTATTGGCTTTTTACTCACCTATGTAAAACAATGTACTTTTGTAAATGGATTTCTGGCCACTTTATGCAGTCTTTTTTTTTCCTTCTTTTTTTTCTAACATAAAAAGTAAGCACTGTCAATCAAGGAATTTTAAGGTTTATTTCCTCTTTAGAAATGATTGATAGCCTTTTAGATTTACAAGTTGACAAGTTAAAGGGTTCTATTGGTATAATTATGTACTAAATTCACAGTCTTTCAATTTAAATGTCCTTTTAAAACCACAAGATTATCATACCTGTATTTTGAAAAGTGGGCCAGTCAGTTTGGGCTGGTATACAAATTGCTTCCATTAGCCTTGGGACCTATTTGAATTTAATACAGTTTTTTAAAGTTAGTGGTAGTAGGAATCTTACTTTTCAAATTTAGGTTAATGGAAATGCATTTTACGTAAAGCAGGCGGCAACTTGTTTTCTAATGTATAGCTGAATGTCAAAACTACAAAGACTGCCTTTTTATTGAGCAAGGGGGGAAATGTGTGATTGAATACTTTGGTTTAACTAAAGAAAAAAAGAAAAAAAAAAAAACCCTACCCACCTACTACCTATTACTTAGAGGATACTGGGATGAAAAATAGAGACTGGAACTGCCATCTTTTCATCTACTCGGATGAGATAGGATAAGAACTCTGAAAATGACATGCCAGACTCTACATTGTGTTCACGAGTATCTCATCAGTATCCACACACAAAGGCCCGTTGTTTACACCTGCTCTTCCTTTAAACAATTATTCTTGGAAACTCAGAGCTACTCTAAGTCAGTACTCCACAGATGTTGATCTTTTTCTTAAAATGATACCAATGTTGGTGAAAGGAAGGTCATTTTAGGAGGTCTTTTTCGATGTGAAAATTTTGAATTAGGGCATTCCCTTTGCCAACTCTATCAAAGATCTTAGAAGACCCGTTGCTAAATCTTCCTTTCTGCCCCCAGCATTTCTCTTGCAGATGTCAGTACTTAGAAGGCACTGAGTCATGCCATGACCTGTGGGCCACTAGAGATTTTTTTTGCAATTAAGCGGATAATTTTAATTCTCTTGCTGTTTCTGTTTTTATTAATACTGTATATGCAATACACAATTATTACATTGAACCTGAGAATTTTGTGCACATATATATTGCAACAACTTCACATTCCTGTCCCTTCCCCCTTTTCTGGTCTCCCATCCCTCCCTTTTTCATTCCCCTGACCCCTAATGTCTTGCACATTTGACTCATTTATTTATATACAGACACAAACATGCACACTCACACAAGCCCTTTGTGCTTTGGTGTGAGCTTCTAAACTAAAAACTGAGTTCTGAAACCTTACATCCAATATCATTTTACTTTCTACTCCTGATGAGGGAAAGAATATAGAACTTGGACAGTGGAGAATTTCTCATCGTGTCCTTTTTCCCCCATTTTGTTAACATGTATATATGAGATGCATCGTGTTTGCACAGAATATTTTGTATACATAGATAAAGTGGCAAAATTACAAATCCTTCCCCTCTCCCTTTGTGACCCTCCCCCTCTCCACTAGTCCCCATTACTCCCCCCAACCCATTTAGTTCTATACAATGATTGTGACCTGAGGTTTTCATATTAGAGAAACCATTCAATATTTAACCTTCTGCATCTGACTCACTTCTCTGAGCATGATGTCATGGTGTTCTTTTGAGCAAGTCACTCCCGTGGTCGTAAGTAACAGAAATAGATAGTGGGAATGCTCAGCATGGAGATTACTTGTTTATTTTATGACCTATTTCAAGTTAATCAATTAAATAACTTTCCAGTTATTTCCACACATCCATGTCATACAGAATGTTCAATTTTGTTTTTGGAAAATGCCCTAATGGTGTGGCTTCTTTGTTGCAGCACTCAACGAACCCACCATCGATTATGGTTTCCAAAGGCTACAGAAGGTCATCCCTCGACATCCTGGTGACCCTGAGCGTTTGCCAAAGGTCAGGTTACCTCCTTTTGGGGTCATGGTTTCTGGAAAGTTGTGCTTACGTGAATGGTTAAACAATTAGCTCATAGATAACCAGCTCATATTTTTGTGCTTTATGCGTTTGGGCAATAGTAATAAGAGAAGTGGGCACTTAGGTGCCAGGCATTGCTGTGCTTATTTTAACATATGTAATTTCAATAACCCTCTGAGGTTGGCCCTTTTGCTGTACCTATTTTTTTTTGGGGGGGGGGGACGGAAATAATGAAATCAGTAGAGGTTAAATAGTTTGCCAAAGATTACATAGCACGTAAAGTGCTAAACCCATATAGCCTAACTGGAACACAAATTTTTCCCTACAAAAAGATTTGTTCTTACTCCTGGTGAGAATAGAATGAGCTGAAAAGAAGACATATTAGGAAATCTGAGACTTGGCAGATAAGAGAACCTTTTACCCCTAAGGCGTATTGCCTATTGGGTAACATAGTGAAAAGATAATGAGAAATGAAGCAAAACTTCAAGTCAGAGTAATATATGTCATGTAGCAATATGCTGCTAATTATTATCAATGAAGAAAAAAATAACCTGACCTTTATTGACTATTGGAACCTGTTGTGAAAGTTGGGGATAATTCCTGTCTCCATACTGAGGATGGGCACAGGATGGAGAGATTGCCGAACACACTGATCATAACTAAAAATATGTACATTTACAAGAAAGTAAAGATCCTGTGAAAACTCAGAGGCATCATGAAATGCTAAAGAAGTTCAACATATGGAATCAGCTAAGCTGTTATTCAATGTTTACTGGTAGTAAAATGAAATATCACATCATTTATGAAACAGATGCAAACCTTTGAATGTAGTGAGTAGCTGAGAGGTTTTTTTTCTCTTGTCAGCTAAAAGTATGTCATTTCTAGGTCTGTGTCCTTGTAAAACACAGAAATGAAGCTGGTATCCTTTCTAGCCTAGCAAACGTTGTAGGAAGGTTGGGTCAGGCCACCACCAGGGCTCTCCTGACTGCACGTGGAGACACAGCTACCTGTCAGATCAGGTCCTATCTCCAGAGTGCAGCTGCTGCTCAGATGGTGAACACGTGTGAGGAAGGGACAGAAACAGGGGTGATATCTACCCGAGAGAGCACCCACTGGGACAAGCTGAGAAGTCTGTTGGCTACCTTGACTTTGAGGGATGAATTACCTGGCTTTCAGGCAAAGCCTTCAGATTCCCAGAACAATTGTAGTTGGACAAATCGCTATTCACCTTGACAAAATCTTCTTAGAAGTACCTCACCTGAGGAAGAAACCAGATGATATTGGCAGGGTGTTCACATATTTGTCTTTGAAGAAGGCCTCCCCTTTCTCCTTCCATTCTGAGTTTTGGTGAGCAAAATAAAGAGCATATTCTACTACTGATACTGCTACTACTAAACAGCAGTACAGATGGTCCACGAAGAGATTTACCTTTAGTTTCCTGTTTGACAAGAACATAGCTCCCAAGGACTCCCTGTGGTGCTCATTGGGAATTTTATAGGCCAGTGATATAAAAGAAGAGTGGACCTAATGGTCAGTGCCTTAGCTATCCTGGTAAGTTAAAGAAATGAGTCCAATCCTTGTTCTTTCCCATTGTTTTCATTCAGAGAGCATTCTTCCATTATATTTAGCATTTGACCTTTAGAGCCCGTGGAAGCGTTGAGAGGACAGACTGGAGAGTCAGATTGGACAAGCTAGAACTCAGAGCTCAGCCACTGGCTAGCAATGCAACCTGAGTAAAAAATGCTTACCTTTTTGGGGCCTCAATTTTATTATCTGTCAAATGGGGTGGCAATCTTTCCTACTTGGAAAGGGTATTTAAGTTGCTTACTTAGCACTCAAAAGAAAGTATTGATGAAATAATAGAACCCTTGCTTCTGAGAGCTCTTCTGTCTAATCTCTGAAGAGCAGGAAACCCTAGTCCCATGAACAGATCAGCGTCTTTTTTGTCTTAGTTTCACCACCTATAAAATGGGGATAATAATCATTCTGACTTCATAGGATCATGTAATCCTGTATGTCCCCTCTAAAAAGCAGTTGTGTAAAAAGTAAAAGACAAATCTAGTTTAATGACTGATCTCTAAAAAAGCCAAGCAATATTTTGTAAGGAAAGAACAGAAATAGGAATATAAGGTTGAGTTTTATGTACTTATGAAATTATTTTTATGGTTGTACACTATGTTCAGAAATGTTGGGCAAATAGCACAGGCACGTGTCACTTTGTCCCTGGTGGCCTGATGGTGAAACGCTCAGCCCTTTTTTTCCTGAATTTAGAAAGCGTAATCAAGGACACAATGGCTCTGTGTGTTAAGGAAACACTCCACAGCTTGCATGTAGCCACTCGGTCGAGCAAGGGTTGCAGCAGGAGCCCACCCCAGGAAGCTTCAGTGTGACCCAGAGCACAGGGTCTGTCCTCTTGGCTCCAAATGTGAAGGTGGAGCAAGAGTTCAAGGGCAGGGTCAGGAAGTGGCGGATGGAGCTAGCACAAGGGATTCCTGTGGACCTGTGAGATTTATATTCCTACTGTCCATTGTTAAGGGGGATGAAAATGGGCTCCGCCTTTCTCTAAATCGTGGTCAGTGTTTGTCAAACAGGAGTGTTTCAGTGATCTGTGGACCACACACCTTAAAAAACAAACTCAACTTTATTAAACCCATGTGTTTGTGAATAGACAAAGCTAAATTCATACAGCCACCCACATGTCCTGTCAAATGAAACTGCTCCAAAGACCAAGCAGAAAGCTTTCCATAATAATTTGCCTTTGTATACAGGCTTGTGCTTTTACAGAGAACTTGGACAAGCTTTGTTTTGGGAGCCTCTCTTTTGAGAGATGCTGGAAAAGCGGAGATCTTTCCCACTTCCCAATGGGGAAATGGGAGCAGACATAATTGTTTTATGTAAATCATTTTATCTCTGAAAGTCGCTATCGGTGATAGTTGTTGCAGACACATACTTTAAAATACTTACAATTGTGCTAACACTGGACTTATTTCTTCATATGCACATGAAGAACCAGCAGGCTGAGGTTTTCAAACCATAGCATTCTGTTCTGTTTCACCCAGACTTACTTTCTCCGGATCCGGATGGGAAGGGGAGGGACATGTGACTTGGGGGTCACGGTTAACTTTTCTTATAATGTAGAGGTGAAGGGGGCAGGGAATGTGGTCAGTGAGAAGCGTTGAAATGCTGCTGGCTCACTCATACAATCCAGAAGCATTGTGCAATGTGCTCTCTGGGTTCTGAAGGCCAGAGGCGTCTCCATTCCTTTCCATCTCTCTAGCTATCTTCATGAGTGGTCCGTCAGCTTCAGCTCGCAAGCACTGAGAGCAGACCTTGAGCTTAGCCAGCGTGCCTTGTGGGAGCTGTGAATCCTGGGAAACAAGGATATGTTTATTTCATGTCTGTTGTAAGCCTGGTATTGCTTTTCAAGGCCTTTGTAGAGCGCAGAGGCCAAGAGAGTACAGTGTGAAGCCGGACAGATGTGGACGGTGGAAACCACATCTACCACTTGGAGCAGGCACGTCCTGAACCTCGGGTTTATCCTCTGCAAAGCAGCCGCCCTACAGCGTTGTTGGAGTTAAGGAGACAGTGCATGCAAAGAAATATTCCTGGCATCCAGGGAGAGGACTACTAGTAAGCGGGCTGCAAATTTCTGCTCAGTGTGTATCCCTTATTCCCCAGATGAGGGGTCAGAGTTCCGTAGGTCCAGGGCCTTGACGTGATGGAACAGCCAGTGAGCAAAAGATTGGAGCTGAAGCCTGGGCGCAGAAACCTCACTGTCAAATACATTGTGTTCTTGCTCTTCCTTCAGACCCAATAACCCAAATAATTCCACCTGGAGGCAATTTGCTATTCTACCCTCTTCCTTCCTAGCACCTAGCTCTCATCTGTTTAGATTCTCCGTAGCTTTTTCTCATTTCTCCTTGGAGAAGGGCTGGCATGAGAACCTCCACAGGGCAAAGATGTTTTTCTCTAAGAATCAGTCCCTCTTTTAGAGAAAATGAAGCGGTTTGAGAAAAGTAACAAAGGCTGCATTTGTGTATTTTGCTTTATGGAGCTGAAAATATCTAGTAAATTGATCCAGTGGGAGTAATAAATACACATTACTTTATCTTGTTCTTCATGTCCTATACCCCTGAGCCTTGATAGAACAACACCACTTAATAGACTTAAAAAAGAGTAATTACACTCATTGGTTGTGTGATTTTTCAGCCCTCCAAGCCCTGCTTGACCTTCTAATTTAGCTCACCGTGTCTAACTAATGCATTTATATTCATCTTTTATGAAGCATGTATAGTACAGACTTGAGTGCTGAGTCTCTTTCAAGCTGTCTTCCCCAGTTTCCAAGCTGGTTAGTAGGAAGGAGAATAGGCACCATCCATCTCCATACATTCACACGTGGAGATACCATGTATATGTGGCTGGAAGCATTTTTATCCTTTATGAAACATAATAAAAAGTATTTATTACATTTTTACTTTAAAGCTTTTATACATTCCACCATTATTTACAGCTAAACATGCAGGCAAAAGATGCGAGTGTTTTAAAAATGATTACTGTTAATGTTGCTGCTTGTCAGAAGTGCTTAAATTTTCCTGCACTTTGTCTAAAAACTTAGTACTGTTGCCTTTTAAGAACAGCACATTCAAGAGATCTTGCAAGTCAGATTTGCAAACACTGCTGACAGTTTGTGATGAATGATATTGCAAAATTTGCAAGATGTTTGTCATTTCACACAGCCGACATATTAAGGAATGGGATTAGGAAACTTCAAACCCCTATGGAAAACAACCATCCCAAACAAACCTCAGCCAAACCTTGAACCCAGAGAGCACACCGAATCTCTCGCCCGGGATGTCTCTCCCAGCTTCCCACTCAGCCAGTGTAACCCGATTGTTCTCAGTGCATTTTCCCTCACCATATGGTCTCCTCATTACCATACACTACGAGTCCATATGGGAAACTTGTGAAATGAACTGTATTCATTTTAACTGCCAGATGAGCAGCCTTTTGCTTTGCAAGCCTAGCTTAAGTCATCTGCTGTCTTCATGTCGTTATGGCAACACGGCACCAATAAAAAATTCTAATCTACTGTAAGGGATCACAGTATTTTAACTGCTTGCCTATAACTGCCCTCAAAGGGGAAGAGACAGGAGGGCTTCTATTCATCCAAGGAGCCAAGGGTTGCTGTTCATTCCAGCAGGTGTCAGTAAAGAGGCTGGTGCGGGGTGGGGACCAGTGAGGCCAGAGACTGGAGAGGGGAGGGATTCGCCCTTGTGACTGGGGAAGAGATGTGCATTGTCAGGTCAGGGAGGTGGATTGCAGGGGAGGGACTGTAGGAGGGTGAACAGTAGACCCTGTGGGTGTGTCTGAAAGACCCCTGAATGTCAAACACCATAGGCCTTGGCAGACCTGCTAATCTGCATTTACTGCGGAGCCCACCGTGAATAAAGCTCCAGGTCTGGAACTACTGAAGCAGCGATTCCGCGTGCTATCTTCCCTTCATTGGCATTCACAAGTCTCAGTCTCTATGAAGAGGTTCTTCCTGTACACGGGAATTAGTCATTTCAAACACCAGGCTAATTAAGAGTACCTAAAAGTAATGGAAGTAGGCAGCAACATTCTTAAATATAAATCATTTCACCTCCATGGGCCATATGATATGTTGCCTCTCTGCTGCTCGATCTGTATTGAAAGTGAATGTTTATAGTCTCAGTTCATCAGTTCACATTAGCCTCATGCTGAATATTTAAACACAGAACAATTTGAACACACCATGGAAGAAGACAGTGACTGCACTTTCATTTGGAACAGCAAGGGCTCATCTAATAATAATTTAGTAAATCAGCCATTTAGTGGCTCAGTTGTGCACTGCATTGTGCCAAATATTATTCAGTTCAACTGTACACTTGCAAAATTGAAATTCAGACTCCAGTCACAGGCACTGTTTTTGCTCAGTGGAGAGACCAGACCCAAAATCACCCTCTCTAAAGAGCATTCATGTTTAGCGATTTATCATAAATACAGAGCTGGGGCAAAATAAAACTGGAATCGGCTGTATACAATGTATTCTAATTATGCTTTTATTGTTCTAGTCTTTATGCAAAGACTATCAGTAATTCAAAACCTGCAGTTGCATCAGTGAAAATACAAATAAGAAATCTTGCATAACCACATTGCCTCCTAGCAGAAAAGGGGATGACTAAGAGTTTTAGTAAAGGACAAAGAAAAATCTTGCATTTTTCTCTCATCTGTTTCTTCTATACTGTTATGCTGATCTCTCTCTCTCCCTCCCTCTGTATTTATTTATTTACTTTTCCAGTAGTGAGGATAGAATCAAGGACCCATGCACTAAGCACTAAGCTATATCTCCAGTCTTTCATATATTTTTTAACAAAGTCTTGCTCTCTGTAGTCCAGGCTGGTCCTGAACTTACTGGCCTCAAACTCATAGCGATTCTTGAACTCACAGCAATGCTCCTGCCTCAGCCTCCCGAGTACTGGGGTTACAGGCATTCACGACTCTGTCCAGTTTATATGGTGCTAGAAAATAGATCCCAAGACCTTGTGCTTGCTAGGCAAATGCTTTAACTGCTGTGCTGTTCCCTTAACCACTCCTCCACTTTTTTTTTTTTTTTTTGAGATGAACTCTCACTAAGCTGCCCAGGCTGGGTTCAAACTTGTAATCTCCATTCCTCTACTTCCCAGGGTGCTTGAGTTACAGATGTGTGCCACCATGCCTAGATTATTTGTTTACTTTTTAAGGAAACTATTAATATTATATTCATAAACATAAGTGATCCTACTCAAACCAAAACACCACACCAAATGCAATCTTACGGTATATTCAGCTCTAAGAAAAATGCTCTTGGGTTCAATTCCAGGAAATATTTTTCTTTGCATTCTCTTGTCAGAAACACAAACTATGGAATGTAATTTATCTTCCCCTTCCTCCTCTCTATCTGCCAGAAAACTTCCAAGCAAATTCTGTTCCTCAGTTTGGTAACATGCTCAGTGTAGATCGTAGTTTGGAGCTACTACTACTTACACAGCATTCACCAGGGCATTTAGCCCTCATCCGTGTAACCCTCAAGTTGCATACAGCATCCTCTGTATTGGTGTTACCAGTAAATACATGCACAAGCCTGCACAGTTAATTTTTCTGGGGAGGGATTTTTGTATTTTCATTAAAATGCCCATGACTCACACAGAATAATAATTCTCACTTCTTTAGATTATTTTATGTGTAACAATACGCATCGCCTTGCTGTGTAGTCAATGACTCTGTCTCCTGTTGCGATCTCGCGCCCCTTTTGGACATGAGCAAAATGAAGCTCTGAGAGGACGAGCAACTGGCTAAGCTGTGCAGCCACTCCATGGAGCTCTCTACTGCTCTGTACTTGCTCACTGTTACTGCATTTGGAACCTGTAGTGGTTTGCCTACATCCCAACACTACTCCAGGTGTGCCATCCACAGTGGTTTCAAGGATGCTGATAGTTTGCCGAAGTTATGCAGAAAACAAGTGGGATTATCAGTACTAACGTTAGTTATCACTTACTAAGCATAACTGCATATAACCTACTAAACCAGGTGTTAGTATTAACACTGTTCTATGGATGAGAAAACAAAGGTTCACATTTGGGCAGAGGGCAGGGCAGGAATTTCAGCCAAGTCCACTGGACTCCAGAACCAGAGCCAAGACAGTACACATTGCCTTCCAGAATAAAGAAAGGGAATCTCAAGAAGAGGCAGTTTTGCAAACTAATCTCAAAATCCCTCCAGCTTAGTAGGGAGTAAGAGGGAAGTGGCGGCATCAGTTGAGGTTAGCTCACAATTGGCTGAGCTAGGTGACAGTGGCAGCAAGAATTAAAAACACACACAGGCGAACATTGGAGATGATTCTCTTTAGCTGCAGAATCACTGTGGTGGGGACCTAAGGATAAACTTCCCAATGCTTGAGTTACAGACTTCTTTCACCTTCATTTTTAGTGCTGAGCTCCTGATGAGCAGGGTTTGGTATAGCATACTTCATATCATACCCTACATGCAGGGGGACTGAGGATAATTACTCATGAGTCTTTGAAGTACCGAGAGAAACAAGGGGCAAAATCAAACTCGTTTCTACTGCCAGCCACCAGCACTGTCCTCTGAAAGCTGGAATCATTTAGGAGCAGGCATGCTACAAGGTCTGAAGCCTTGCTCACTGTTTTCAGCCCTGAGTAACACTTTAAGTAGAGGCTGGAGCAATACGCACCAATGGCCAGCAGTTTTGAGACCATGAGTTTAAAAGCATTCCACTCCAGACCATTTATAAAGCCTGGGAACCATCATTTACTCATGCCACTCATCTATAGGTATACAGTAACTGACAGTACTCAACAGCATAAGGAGCAAAAAGAAATTGTATATGTCCCCTTGGGGATGTTTAAAGTATAGTTCTAGCAAGACTCATGCTACGTACTCAAGTTTAGCTATGCTATATGTCCAAATATATAAATACACGTACACACATACAAACACACATACACATGTAAGACAAACATATCTCCTTGTTTACACAGTGGTCCTTCTACGTTCAAGCTAGATATTTATTCTATCTTGCTTTAGAGAAAGAGAAACCACAGTCGAAACACAAAGAGAAACAGAAATAGTTAATTTTGGGCTTTTTGTGTTTCTGAAAGGCGAGGCCTTGGTGACTTAAAGGTGACTTAAAAGATTTTCAAGGGTAATTCTGACTCTAGGCAGTTTTTGTTTCATGTGCTGACTTTACAACCTGCCCCTGAAAAAGGCATCTCTGTCCAGCGCTTTCTCTTTCAGCAGTGACTTTTATCCTGATCAGAAAGTCGATTTCCAAGGCCACTCGGCAGGACCTAACCCAGAGCGCTGGTCTTAAACCGGTACAATGAATCGGAATAAGAAGAGCCAGCTGGAGGTTCCCAGGTTCACCTCTGTTCTTCCGAGCAGGTCGGATCCACAAGGGTACAGACACCATTCCTCACTGTATTTGTGGTGGGAAGCACCCCAGGCTCCCATTCACCAATTACCATGACACCATTTAGAAGGGAAGGCCAGGAGACCAGAGAAAGGGGAGGGGGAGCCATTGTCCTAACTCTTCGAAGAAATACCTGGCTTCATAATTTACACTTAAGTGCCGATGCCTGAAAAGCTGAAAATTTTGGTAAAATGAATCATGTTGTAATGTTTCTTTTATGAGATCCCCTTGCAGGAAAGGGAAGCGTGGCACCTCATGGTGACCAAGCTTAGTTATCCATCATAGTGAAGTCAGCTGTCCTAGCTGGCTTCGCAGAGGTCACACGATCGAACTAGCAGCTCTTACAACTATATTATTGCTTACGGAACAGTAATTGAGACACCAGCTAAAAATTACCTGGTCTAATAGGCAGCGAACAATTTTCACTCAATAAAATTATAAGCCAAATCATTCATTTCATAACACTCTGGCTAATTTATTTGTTGACCTTTTAATATCCATAGCTCTTCAGTGGTATTAACTGCAACTGAGACAAAATCTCTTGTTCATTTCACTTTCATTGATTTTTTTTCTATTGAGGCAATAACAGCTGCTTGAAAACAGCCTTTTTCTTTGCACAATAAAAGTCAATCATGTAAGTGAGTATATCTTACGTGGATATAGCTGTGTTAGCTTACAACCTACTTTAATGTTAGATGATTCGGAAGTCTCCTAGAGCACAGTCTTAACAAAGGCAGAGGTTTCCCGTGTACCTCCAGCCACGATGATACATAATAATATGTTTGGGAAGTAAGAGGGCGATCATCTAATCTGAATATAAAATCAACTTTCAAATTAGAGGATGTTCAACAATCCCTCATGCATTTTTCTCTATCCCAGAATGCTTTTGATGCCGTGACCCTTTGTAATAACAGACAACTCTTTCAGAATATTTACTTCATTCATTCTGGATTTTGCTGCAGAGTTTGATTGTGGTCTGAATTTTACTGTTCTTTAAGGATAGTGGGCAACACATATGCAGTAGACTATTAAGCAGGGCAAGCCAAGGTTCAGCTCTATCTTTTTTATATAAAAAATACTATGGAGTCTTTAGAATGCAGAGTTATAAAATATAATTGTTACACATTTGGCATTTTATGTTTCCCTAGAAGTAACCACTTGCTACCTACAACTCAGGTATGCGCCTCCTTTTTATTTCAGTTTACCCTGAAGTGGTCCTTAGCCATAACGAGAAGGCCCCTTTCAACAGAAACATGCTTAATTATATCCATGCTAAATGTAAGTGGCTCTTCTCAGGCACAGGGCTTTGGGTAGAGTGTTTAAAGTGTGACACTAAAGGCTTCTAATGATCTGCAGTAAGCTCTATTTTGAGAAGTTCATATTACCAGGAGCATAAAAAAAATTTGAGGAATGTCTTAGAGGATCGGAAGCTAAACGGTGCCCAAGTGTTATTTTGGTTTGTTTCACTTTTTCCCTCACTGCCCTCGTTATACTGATTTTTTAGAATGCAAAGTCTACCATTGTGGAATTTTCCATTTGGCTGAATAAACACAAAGGAAGTCAGGCTAGGAAACTACACTGTAAAGAAATATGTCTCGATTCAACCAATATTTACTGCATTGTGTACATCCAGCTCTGTGGGAAATCAGCTGCAAGAAACCTGCAATCAATTTTTCAATATTTTGGCTTTCCAATCAGTACAGTCATCCAGACTTTCAGAAGTAAGCAGGGAAAGAGTGAAGACTTTAAAGTCCAGGGAGCTTTGCAAAATCTGAACTCTGGAGTGAGGAAGCCAAGTAAAATCCATGCAGATGTCATCGTTCGGTACCTATCCTCTCCCCACCAAGAGGAACTGTGCCCACCAGCTTCATTTTCTTTGGCTGCTGTTTAGCCTGCTGCATTTTGAAACCCCCGATAAAGCAAAGTAAATCGTTCTTAAATAGGTATCAGAGAAATATAGTGATGGGAAAGAATTGTACTTTATCCACAGGAATCACCCAACTTAACTTGACCCTTTTAGTTGATGGTTATAATTTACCTTCTGCTTTTCCTACATTCCTCAAAATATTACCTCCCCTTTGGGTGAACATAAGGTCAACCTGTGACTGTACTCTCTGGTTACTAAAGCATCCCTGAACCTTAATCTTAGAGTCTCAAAATCCAACTCTGAAACTGGAAAATTAATGCTGTGTTAGTCAAGGGTTCCCTTAGACTGAGTTGGCCTACATGCGAATGAACGTGAATGCCACATTCTCTGTTAATTTGGGTATGAGTTACCTGAAACATTGAAAATTGTTTAAAAATGTTTAAAAATGGGTTCAATATTGGTCATTTAGACTGTTTTACTTTCAATATGAAAAGTTAGATATAGCCAGTGACTGCAAGCCTATTAGCTACATATTTGAGGTCAAATGCTAAAGAGAAAATCCTCGTGGATGGTAAATAATTTTGAGGTTGTTTTCTAAAAAATAGGAGAGATGACTTTGCTATGTGTATCAAAATGATATGTCTGATTCCCACAATGGATTTTTGTGAATGTGGAAAGGTCTAAGTATATCTAAGGACTGGAGTATAAACTTAATAAAAGTTTGATGTACATCAAGACAAATCTCATATTGCTTGCAGACTACAACTTGAGATAATGTCTGTACTACGCATGATTCATTACATTAATCACAAAATTAAACTGTAAGCACAAGCTAGCAGGAGTGAAAGAGCAAATTCATAAAAAGGTGACATAAAAAACTCACAGTGATTAAAACTTGACCTTTGGGAGTTTATATATTGGATTAAAAAGTCTAGTGCCAAATGGAATGCCAAATTTAAGTCTGCTTTTATAGACCACACAAAATACAAGACTGTCATTTTTATCGTATAAATTATCCATTTTTTTAAAAAAATGAACTATGGCATCTTAGAATAAACTCTTCAGCAAGAATTTCTCAAGGCCAGTGTTTTGCTGAGCATTGTTCTGGTGTTATTTGCTTGGACAATGTACCCATCAGCTTCAAGAGAGTCTACACTCTGGGTGTTGCAAGGAAAGACTTTGATGTTCCAGATCAAAGCAGAAAAATCTCATAGCATGTACTTTGTGTCTTGCTTGGTGGAGAGTTGGTCAATACTATTTTTTTAAGGACTGAGAGGGATTAGAATCTGGGTTTCCTGCAAAGGTAGAATATTTCCGATAGAACAGCATACTTATTAAGAGCTCAGACTTTTATATCTAACATGCTTAGGGTTGAACTCTTTCTTAACCAGTTGTGCACACTCAGGGAAAGTTACCTAACTCTGACTCTCAGTTTTTTCCTTTGCCAAATATTTATATTAAGAATAGCATAAGATGTTCTCTGCAGAAGCTGGATTCACGCTCCATTTTTAACAAATGATATTTGTCTCTTTCGTTACTCTGCCACCACCACTACGTTGGTTTTGAGGAGGTGGGCAGCATTGCAGACGGGCACTCCAGAGAAGGAAGCCAGTGTTCTAAAGAAGGAACGTCAAAAAGACCAAGGGTATGGAGAAAGAAAGAGCCAGACATTTTGTTTTGTAGTTGGGAGGAGTGGCTGGGCCAGAATAGAGATCACATCTTCAGATGTACACAAAAAGAAAACTAGAGGAAGAGAATATAACCAGAGGATAAGGGCAGCATTGTGTAAGCCTGAAAGCACCTCGTAACTGCATTCTAGAGAATTAACATGCTTTGAAAGTTACTGGAGAATAATATCCCCATGTGACGACTAGGGCAACAAGAAGCTCAAGAATTTTTCATGCACTGGATTGCAACATAGAAAGTAAGTCGGAATCATCTTCTTGTAGTTGTAGCTTATTCATTCGGCAGTTTTATTAAGAAGGTCTCAAATCATAAGTGAAGTCCACAGTAAGTACATTTGAACTGCTTCCTGGAGCCCTACTCCCCTAACATCCCCAGTATTTCTGTAGGCTCTGAATAGATTCAGTATAACATACTCACATTTTCTCTACAGATCTCCACTCACATGAATCATTAAATGGTAGTCACTGCAAGATAGCTAAAGCCAAGCTTTAATTGTGAAGGGAAACAAATTGGCAAAAAGTTATGTTTAAGGAGCAAATATTTCTGTTTCTTTCAAAGACAAGATCCAAGGTTATGAGAAAAAAGAGTCGGACACAGATATAAGTCAGAGCAAGCATTACCTCTTTAAGAGGCTCTGTGCAATGTGGTTTTTCAATATTTAAGATATTAGTCTGTGTCTTTTTAATTCCCAAATGGGATTTCTAAAAAAAAATAAATATAGGAATAATTATCCTGAAAAAGTCTAATCTCTACCCTTATGTTTGAAACTGCAAAAAGGGAGATATTTTTAAAATTATGAAGAGAAAATCTCTCCTGACAAATAAATGCCCTGAAAAATTAGATATTAATATTAGCCAAGTGCTCTTTCTTTTCAGAAATATGGAAATTGAAAATTAGAGTCAAAGGATCTTTATGCTATGTTCTCTCCTAATGCCACAAAAAATTGGACTTTAGAAAGTATTTTAGAGAAAAAGGAGTATGTGAAATATCTAGACTTTCCCCTTATAAGAGCTTTCTTATTTTAACATCACGGGTTCAATCATTTCCTAATGTGAAATTACAGATTTTTTAAATTACTATATAAAACTGCAAAAAATTACACTTGTGACCACAGAAGAGATAGCATGTACTATCAATTTAATTTTAAAAGGCATACATCTTTTATACTACCTGTCATTTTTATAATGCCTTTTACAAATTTAATCAATACATTTTAACATTCTATATACTTTAAGTGCAATATACAATAAATATTCAAGTTTCATCTTAAACATGCTTTAGCCTCTAAATTGTTAAAACTGCAGTGCCCTTTCAATCTACTTACATAATGTCATAAAATATACATTTCAAGGTAAATGAAGTCAGCTACTTCAATTTAGTCTCTCAAACTGGTAGTAAATGAGAGGTTAACACTATGGTGCCAAACCCATTATTGAGTAAATTTAGCACCTTGGACAGCTCTGTAAAATCTTTATTGCTTTCCTGACCTGCTCGTCATGTTCTGTCTGTGTGTTCAGTGGCTCTCAGCTCTGATTGAAAGGCAATATATTAGATCCCCAACACAAACACGCTTGGGGGCTAGTGCACTGGGAGCATAATGACATGGAGGTGAGAGCAATTTTCTGGTCACCGAAATCCAAGCACCTTGCAGGTCTGCTGCACTAACTCACGGAGGACCCAGAAATGTCCCTTCCCCTCAGTTGCAGAAATAGCTAACAGAAGCTGAATCACATTGGCAGCACTGAACCCAATGTGGATCTTCCTCAACTCCAAAAGTTGACAATGCAGTGAAGGGTATTTTAAAGTGGGAGAGGTATCATTGAAGAGCGTCGCTTCCTGGACAAGAAATCCAGTTTCACTCTCCTCAGATTCAAGATCACCTGCCTAAAGTGCTGCTGCGCTGTCAACACGCCTAAGGGCGCTGTGCTGAGTAGAAAACGTGACCTGCTCTCATGGATCAAAGGCGGCAGCTTTGGGGGTCAGGACAAATGCAACTTGAGGTGACAAGATTCATGGATGTTGCTTTCAAAGGATTAAGTGGCGACAAGCATCTGCCGTCAAGATATCCAATGAATTATAGCACTGAAAACTTCATCTCCAAAAGCATATACGATTGACATATACAATAGATACGAAAAAATGGATTTTTCAGCTTTACCAGAACTTCAAAGATCGTGGAGTTAATTTTGAATTTTCCTTTTCCTTAGTTCTGTGAAGATAATTAAACCAAGGAGGATTCTAAGTCCCCTGCTCGAGTGCTGCAGGAGAGAAGTTCTCAAGTGCAGTGTCTCACTAAACCTCATCCTGCTTTTGACAAACAGACTTGTAATCTTTTTTTCCTAAAATAGAAGGAAAGAAAAATACCCTCTCTGCCAAGCCCAAACATTGGCATGGATATTTATTTGAAGAAATGAACACAGACTCAGAGAAGTCAAGTCTTAGTAAATAAACTAACTTGATCCTGTTGTGTTTAATCTTTCTTACGAGCCAGATAATGCCATGAGGTTTTAGTGAAAGTGACCCAAGCTGAATTTGATCTGAGGATAGGGTTTACCATGCCCACACTGGAGTAAATTATTAACTGCTGTGGTCAGACAATACTGCAAGCAAAAAGGGGTAAATCGTCTTGTAGTTTGCATTAAAAAGCAAAGAAGTGATTTCAGATACACTGGTTCAAACCCCACTGATGATATAATACCTTTCACTCCCTACCTGAAAAATAATGAATTGTTTTGTAAGGGAAGGGGGGGGTGGCAGCTTAAGGGAAGCAAAAGTGTTTATTGAGAACTGAAAATCCCTCTATCTCATTTTTGAATTTAGGACATTATGTATGTCATCAGTAGTTACTGCAGTATGACAACTGTTTTATCTTATATTATAGAGAATTTAAAATTGAAAATGCTAATATGTATCTAAAAGCTTGTCATTTCAAGAGTTGTTCAAGGATTTTTGAAGAGGCTATGCTGACAGCAAAATGAATGCAATTATATCCCTATTTTCTGATCAGTGTCTGCAGTATATGAAAATTGAACAGCATTGCTTCTCCATGAAGAACTCTATTATAAAAATGTATAAAGTTAAACTTCTATTTGAAACTTTCTCAACCACAAGGAAGAGTAAACAAATCTTTCTGCAAACCACCTCTGATAATCATACCATGCTCTTAGGTGTGATTCTCTGCTAGGCTCCCATTTGTGCATGTGTTAAGCTTAATTTTGCTTTCCTTTCTACATTCCAGCATAAATGGCACTGCAGATAATTAGGGCAAAATGAAGGGAGAATGATTTTTGTTAGAATAAAAGACTATTTACCAGCTCTTGCACTTCAGTAGAGCATCGTAAGATGTTAGTACTGGGCAAGCCAACTGTGGAAGCCCACCTGAACGAACAGGGGTAGTGAGTCTTCCTTCGACCACAATGAGCAGCAGAGCATGCATCTGGGATGAGCTGAATGAGCAAGCGGGAAAAACAATACTGAAAGAGCAAGGAATTGGGGCAAAAGAAACAGGGGCTGCCATCACGGACATCGGTGCTGAGGGAACTTCTGGGGACAGGCGAGGACCGTGGCGGTGCGCCGCCTCAGTGCGTGAGTTCACCCCTTTATTTCATGGCTCTGCCACACAAGAGGAGAAACAAAAGAAGTTTAACGCTACATGCTTCTAGTGGCTGAAGATTGATTGGAAATCCCTCGAAAATGACCTGTCTGATAAGGTCGTAGTTCCTGGAATAAGCAATTAAGTGTAGAATAAACACATCTTACAGATTCATAACATGCACGGAATGACATCGATTGTAGTAATCTAGTAAATGACCTCAGAATTGTGTTCAGCAATAAGTATACGAGTGCTTTGTCGCGCGCACTGCAGACTACTGAGTGATGTATTTTATCTCATAGTATGGATGATGCTCACCTTTTGACTCGATTAAGTGTGTATGTGAACAAGGACAAATTGGGGGTTTAACTCCATTGTGGGGATCCCCAAGCCATCGTTTTTATAACCGTGCCTCGGCAGGCATCCTATGGCCAGAAGGACTGGAATGTGATCATGTGACCAGGTAATGACAGCCTGCCTTCACTCAGAGGACTGAATCTCTTTTTCTCTTGACAGGAAGTAATACTGAAAAGGGCCGCAGACCTGGTGGAAGCCCTATATGGGATGCCACACAACAACCAGGTGAGCATCCTGGGTCTCCATGCTGTGTGGACTTCCTCAGTGCAAGAGCTCAGGCTCCTTATTGTGTAGAAACATAAAAACAACCAGAAATGGCTTATATATGCGTTAAGAGCATAAGTAATTCAGATATGACATGTGGTAGAACTACTCAATCCTTCCCTCTTTTGTAAATCTTTGATTGCCTTTTCTATTGAATCATTTTCCTTTACCAGAAAAAGTCCTCCATTTAAAACTAATCTCTACTGGGAATGTGCTTCATAATTGAAGAAGAGTCACTGGTGCTTTATTTTACTTCTCTCAAGCAAACTTAGGAGAACAGGTTTAATTTCTTCTCTTAAGAAAGTATAATGAGGTCTGAATGGTACTGTCTGCTTCTGTTTCATAGAGCAACTCTATGTATAGAAATCACATTGTTCAGAAAACTATGAGCCTGACAAATCCTTCACTCTTTGTTCATGTCTCCTGAGTCATCATTCAGGGGACACGTGGTCCTACTAATACTCAGTCTCCCGGGCTGTTAACTCAGCCTGTGGAGGGACAAGAATTGCTCATCTGGGCCTTCTCACTTGCCACATCCTGCCCCCCCCACACACACACACGTGTGTGTGTGTGTGTGTGTGTGTGTGTGTTATTGGTGGAGAAGGGAAACTCCATGGTGCTGTCATACGAAAAGGACTTCTCTTTTCTTTTCTTCTCTTTCCTTTCCTTTTCTTTTCTTGTGATACTGTGGATGGAACCCAGTGCCTTTGCACCGAGCTGCACTCTGAGCCCATCTTTTGATTTTGAGACATGGTCTTGCCAACTCACTAAGTTGCTAAGGCTGGGTTCAACCTTACAATCCTCTTCTTAAAGCTTCCAGAGTGCTGAGATTATCAGCCTACACCATGAGGCCTGGAAAAAATGTACTTTCCAAATCAGACAAATGGCTTTGTGAATCTCAGGTCTATCCTATCCTTAAATAAATGAGTATCCATTAAGTGAGTTCTTTGCCTTTCTGAACCTCAGTTTCCCTATATGTAATATGGTCTGATGATAATTTCATAGGCTTGTCAGCAGGGATACAGTCATTAATATAATGACCACTGAAGGCCCTGAGCATAACAGCTGGCATATAATAAGCACTCAAAAACGGTATTATTACCTGAACGTAACATCTGGTATTAGTGGGAGTGTGCCTGAGGATATCTAATGGAGATACTTTTTTGACTTTTTAGGAAATTATTCTGAAGAGAGCAGCCGACATTGCTGAGGCCCTCTACAGTGTCCCTCGCAACCACAATCAGCTCCCGGCCCTTGCCAACACTTCGGTCCATGCAGGGATGATGGGCGTGAATTCTTTCAGTGGACAACTGGCCGTGAATGTCTCGGAAGCGTCACAGGCCACCAATCAGGGTCAGAAGCCTATTTTTTTCCTCTCTCCCATTTTTCACTTATCTTTCCCAACTACAAGATCTCTCTTGACATCAATTTGGCTTTCAAAAATTATTTTCCTCCCAAAGAGGAGGTTTCTAGTTCGTGTGTATCAAGTATCATTGTAGAAATTTGTTTCTAGCTCTCATGTTTGGCGTGAGGGCCAGAAACGGTGCATGCATTTAGAAATTTCTGCATTTGACTTCTCACCATAAACCATGAATGACAGATTGCAAAGAGAGTTGGAATTAAAGTTCTGAGGGGCAAAGCACATCATTCTTGGCCAAGGAATAGAAACCTAACCTAACTCCAGGGTACCTCTCTTACATTAGGATTTATTTCTGCTCCAAAATGATAATTTATAGGTCCTGCATTGCCACTTCTCACAGCCCTGCTAAGTATTTATGATCTTCTAAGAAAAGTGTCTTTTGCTTGCTTCCCATTTTAATCACAGAGCTAGCACCACCAACCTGTGCACATGAATCACCTGATCTCTCCTATCTGGGTTGTGATGAGGGGCAAAAAAGACAGACCTTCCATTCCCCAAGTCTTCCAGGATTGCCACCCTCACCTTTGGTGTTGCCCATCCCTCAGGTTTTACCCGCAACTCAAGCAGCGTGTCACCACATGGGTATGTGCCGAGTACCACGCCCCAGCAGACCAACTATAACTCTGTTACCACAAGCATGAACGGATACGGCTCTGCTGCCATGTCCAACTTGGGCGGCTCGCCAACCTTCCTCAACGGCTCAGCTGCCAACTCACCCTATGCCAGTAAGTAGATGGGTGTTGTCTCCTGCGTGGTTTCCCTAGGAGAGCTCCGCACTAAGCTATAGGGTGCAGTGGGCAGGGCTTATCAGGGTGGAGGCCCTCCACCTACAAGGCATCCAGTCACCAACGTGCTGAAGCACCGTCCACTACACCTCCGGGCTTCGCCGCTCCTGCCAGAACCCACAGTATATTCCCAACAGTCAGAACTTGACTATATCAAAAACAACCCAGAATGCCTTTCTAAGAACCCAAGCTTGGAGGGCATATGGCGATGGTGTTGATGCCAGCTTTTACTGTTTACTATCTGGAGGCCTTTGGCAGCTTTTCCTTCCTGCCAAGCCTCAGTTTTCTCAACTATACAATGAGGGAGATACTGGCACACATACATCACCCCCGACACACGCATATTCAGCTTTGTGAGACATGGGTGTGATACTTTTCACCAGGAGTTTGTTCTGAGGTAGGAAACTTAAGAAGCAAGTGCAGAAATCTAAGTACTAATCACACCAAAGGGTAGATAATAAGTTGTGCTGCTTCACTCTAGGAAAGGCAGTGTAGAATTTACTTTCTATTAAAGAACATTATTTTTTCCCAAAATCCTGGCAAGATAAAACACATTACTCCCTGCCCGTCCCCCTGCCACACACGCACCAATATTCTTTGGTGCTTTGTTCCTGTTTGAAAGAAGTTCAGCTGAAAAGACTTGTATGGTTACAACATTTAGATTATATCTAAAAAACCTCAGCAAAATTAGTGACTTTGATATAAATTACAGCTTAGGAGACTTAACAAACTAGCACCTCTCTCTATAAAATGCCATAAACTGTGACTCTACAATCTCTTAATCTCTCCCTGAGAATTTTTACATAGATAACAAATTTCGTCTTGGATATCAAGACGAACTCTTCTGATATTATAAAATGTGGCCAAATGTATGAACATTTGTAGAAAGTCAGAAGATGTATTGGTTGAGTTTTAAAAATTAGTCTTAGCTAAGATACTTAAAAAATGTCTCCCATTGTGAAAGTGTTAAGTGTGCTAATCTTTTGAAAGAGGAAATATCATCCTTGTGGTTCCTTGAAGAGAGTTATTTCTGAAAGTAATACATACAGCCTTTTACTTTTGGAGTGAATTGTTCACTCAGTGTGTACCAAATTTTATTTTTCTACTGTAATTTGTTTGGAATCAGCAGTTCACTGAACATTTAAAATTCTCAAAATATTCTGTACATACTAAGTCTTTATGCTCCAGATTCGAAGTCTGGGTCACTTTCACATTAGATTTTGATGTATAGAAAGATTGTTTCTCATAGATCTATCATTTCAGTGTTCTCCCACCTATTCAATCAGAAAATGTTTCAATCGTGACCTGAAAATTAAAAGGGCATTTCTAATTAAATCAATAAACTAATTGCTATATGGTAGCAATTCAATTTAGGGGCTTGGACTGCTCTCTTCTCAAGCCTATGCAGACACCCAGTGACTCCAGCTCGAGATCGCATCTGCCAGACTGTGAAACTTCGAACATTTAATTTTCATTAATTGATTTCCTCAGCGCTCACAAATATAGTATTAAAATCTCAAATAGGCTCTCAGATAGGATGGTTTTATCTGCATAAATGCAAACAAAACAATAAACATAAAGCCCAAATGATTTGAATTTTTGCCTCTGTAATATTTAATTATTCATAAACCACTCATGTTGAAAAATTCCAACAGAATGAAAACTAAAATAAGGCACTCTGCTGGTGATCAAACTTTCTGGTGTAGTGGCTGATAACTAATAATATCATAACAAATGGAGCTGCTTGACTGTACTTCACCCCTTTCTCTCTTAACCACCCCTCCCAAGCTCCCCACACCTCTAAATACACATAATGATCGCATTTGCCAATGAGATTAATTGCCTTCTTCAGTGAACCAGCAGGATTTCAAGTCTAGGAATATTTAAAAATCAAACCTCCAGTGCAGGAGTTTTGCAATTTAAATGGATGTTATTATTGACCATATTTTCACATTTATAAATCCTAAGAGATGTATAAAAATGCTGGCCTCATTAAGAGAAAAAGTACAGTTTAGAAAATGTTTGTGAAAACTCTGAGACGCCAGCTCTATGTTCTGCTCCATAAAGCATTCAGTCCACTTGGAATGGGTAACCCTTGGGCTGAGTACTAGGGGTCATTTCCCTGGTGGCATCTGCTCCTGTGACCGATTTGATTTCCACTTCCCTAACTTCCAAGGCCAGTAGGACAAGAATGAGATTGCTTAAATAGCTCTTTGAAGCCTGGTGGGCTCACAGGAAGGGGTCTTTTTCCTCTGGAGATCTGTTTCCTTTGCAGACTAAGTGAAAAGGGCACTGAATTTGGGTCTGACTCTGGGCTTCCACACATTGTGGCAATGGCCCTTGGGCATTTGCTAAGCTATTCTGTGGGTTTCAGTTTACTCAGGCGTAAGAAATACCTGATAGGCCTCTCACTTAAGGTTACTTTGCCAATGACAAGGTCCTTGTGTATGACAAAGCTATATATGATATTTATTAAATAATATGGATATAATAAAGTCAGAGGAAATATTTAGGATTTGAATTAAGTGCTTGGAAATCATTGGACAGGATTCACAATGTTCTGCAGGAAATGGAGGAAGTAGAAAGTGAATGTATGAAAACATTAGCCTTGGCATAGTGCGTGCAAAATCTCTGTCTCTTGAAGTGACTGAGAGATTAATAACCACAGCTAAAAACAAAAGGCCGGTCAAGGGAGACCATGATTAATAGAAAATGTACATATCCTAAATGTTTTCATGCCCCAAGCAGCTGGGTTTTCTCTCTGAATTTCCAAAGTTCCCTCATTATTGCTTGTCCGCAGCCCCACTACCAGGTCCTATTTATAGGAAGCTGCTGACCTGTTGCTTGATTCACAAACAATTATAGAAAGCTCCATGGAATTTGGAACTTGGACTTACAGATCTGAATCCTCAGTAGACTGTTCATCCACTCAGTAGACTGTTCATCCACCTGGCTTAAAATCTATGTTGTGGGTCACTGATGTACTATCATAGCCTTAAAAACGTACAGCTTCTTGGAGAGAAATGGGCCACACCAATACCAGCATCTTCTAATGCCTTCCATTGATACCTTGGCCTTGATTTTAATTCACCCTTCTTGTTCCCACCCCCCATTCCATCATTGGTGGCCTCACTTTCTCAGTCTGGCCCCCTTGTATCACTCCTTCCATCTCTAGCCCCACTGCCATAACCTTAATTTAGGCCCCATGATGCTTCCCCGACACCTCTTCTGTGAAGGACTGCCTTGTTTCCCTCTACAGAGTTGACTACACCCACTTAGTTGCTGGTTCATTCTGTTCTATTCCCATAAAGAGGGCATCACACATTCACATCCTGGCCTAGAAAGCTCTGAGGATGGTGCCTCTATATTCTTCTCCATAATGGACTTACTAGGCACGTTTAAACTGTGTACTGCCTTGGGCCAGTTAGTAGGGACCATTTCCCCTGATAGAAATTGTTCCGTCTAGGGCCTAACACACTACGAGGCACTTAGCAAGCCCATCATAAACACACCAAAGAGCAGCCACAATGTAATAGAGCTTGTGTCAATACTGAATGATGAGTGTAGACAGGGTCCTGAGGGGCGGGGTGGTTCATGTCCGAGTGTGGCCAAAGCAGGGTGGCTGGGTGAAAGTGGGATCTGAACCTCTTTGTCTTAGGACGCTGCAAGGGACACTGATTTTCCTTTCTCTTGGCCTCTTAGTTGTGCCATCCAGTCCCACTATGGCCTCCTCCACGAGTCTCCCCTCCAACTGCAGCAGCTCCTCCGGTATCTTCTCCTTCTCACCAGCCAACATGGTCTCAGCCGTGAAACAGAAGAGTGCTTTTGCACCTGTCGTCAGACCCCAGACTTCCCCACCTCCCACTTGCACCAGCACCAATGGGAACAGCCTTCAAGGTAAGCTCCAGGCCCGTACGATTACCTCCTAGGGCCTGAAGCAAGTGCATCACCGCAGCTGAGGTGGTCAGCCCTGGGTCTGCTTGCTTCTCTTTGCTCTCTTCTCTGTCCCTATGTGCTCATGGTCCTTGCCTCTGGCCAGTGGCCCTACACGTGCCCCTTGTGCTGCAGTTGCCTGAGAAATCCTCTTTCCAAATCCAGCAACTCTGCTCAGGCCCAGGATTTAGTTGGTAATATTGTTTTTGCTTACAAATGCCATCGTTTCTCTTTTCTCCTCTCTCATTTCCTGTCATTGCCATTATTTGACCAGTATTTGTGGACCATTGCAAGTTCCGCACTGCAGGGGCTCCCCAGGGACTGGCCTGAAGTAGGTCACTCAGCCTTGCCTTCCTACTTCCATGTCAGAATGAACGTGTGCGGGGCTGATAATAGTCAGGAGGTGGCAGCACCCTAGGCAGAGCACCGAGGTTCAGGCACCATACACTAAGGCCAAAGATCTACTTCCCAGATCAGAAAACCTAAAACACTACCATATTATTCTGGTTTATATTAAAATTGTTTCCTTTCCATCATGAAATATTAAAAGTAACAGATTCACCAAGTCTTGAGATGACCTTTTTATTCTTTGAAAAAATTTACATTTTAAAAATGGGTTCATTATTTCTCACGTTTTTCTTCTGTGCTTTGCACAAGGTGTGGTGTTGGCCGCATGACCTCTTCCATCCCCTCACAGCAGGACTATGTGGAAGGTGCTTAGAACTTCTGCCTTACAGACGAGAAAACTAAAAATTGGAGAGGATGTTTGGCTCCCAACTGTGGGTGTGTGGCAGCAGCTATTTCAAAACCAAGCTCAAAAAGTTCTCTCTTTTTTTCCCTTCTCCCTAGCATTTTATAAATGAAATCAATGAGACAACAGCCACCAGTTTTTGGGTACTGGGCAGTGTCAGGTGCTGTGTTAGGTGTGGGGTAGGCGTTACCTGATTTAATGCTTCACGACTGCCTGATAAAATTTGAGGGCTTTTAGGACACCATCCTACAAGTGAAGAGTGGAAGCTCAGGGAGAGCCAGCGAATGGTGGAGAGCAATGAGAGCCCCAAGGGGCCTGTGCCCTTGTGCCCTGCCCTGCCCAAGTCGCAGTGGTGCTTTGCATTAGTGGCTAGCATGCCACTCATAGAGGTCAGTCATGAAGCCTGGGAGGGTTGAGGAAGATAGCAACATGTCTGAAGTTTGCCAGCCCTGCTTCTTACACGTAAGCTTGTGCATACTTATAGTTATTTGCGCATACTCTGTGCCTTATACTGATATAAGTACACATTGAGTCTACTAACAACCCTGTGAGGTCCATATCTCCATTGTATAGGAAGGAAAACTAAGGCCAGATCTGCTCGAGGTCTCACTGTAAAGGGTGAAGCCAAAGTTGAACCTAAATTATGGGATTCCAAAGCTTGAGCACTTTATCACCATTCCTCTCTGCCTCCTGCAGCACTTTTCAAAACATTCCTGAGAAGGCTGCTAGCTCATTTGCCCAGTGCAGCAGCGTCAGTACCCAGCATGGCATGGCTGTACCCTTGCGGTAACATACGCTGGCCTATCCTTCTTCTTAGATGAAAGGAAAATAATCTGTCTGTAGACTATATCTCAGGTTATGTTATTCATGCTAGGAAATGCCCACCCCCACAAAGGGGAGCCTCTCATTCATGCCAGCATGATTCTTTTTCAGCTAAAAATAATGCTTTGTCACCCTCTCTACACCTCCCTCTGGCACTGGGGTTAGAATGTTTAAGCAACAAAAACTTATAATAGCTTCATGTAATGCTAATACATATGGAAAGCAGAAAGTCACTACTCTTGAGCTGCCAGTCTCAATGCTGGTCAAACATAGATTTGGCTTCACTAACAAGATGTGACAGAATTGTATTTTAGTAGCTAGAGGGTAGTCTCAGGAAGCAAAGGCCCTCAGCTACTCTTGGAGGATTTGCAACTGTACCACTAACCACAGTTAGCAGGGAGCAGGAAAAAGCTAAAAATAGGGGCTGGGCCTAGACTGTAGAACTCCTGGATTTTAGGGAGGTCTTGTGTTGTAAAGGTATGTGCATTTAAGTATTGATGAAAAGGCTTCAAGACAGGGACATATATAATATCTGTGTGTTTGTCCCCCGGGGCTTATCCAACCCGGTTGTAATCCGATTATAGACTCTCAAAGCACAGAGGCTGTTCCTGGTCCCTGTTTAGCAGCCAGGCCTCTTCCCCCATGTCACCATTTCTATCACGGAGGTGCAGAGCTTGGCGAGGGTGGGGTCTACCCAGGGACGCATTTCATGCTAGACTTGCTCTTGTGGATGACACAACCCTTCCCTTCCAGTTGGACAGTTGTTGGGGATGAGATGCTCTGACTATTGAGTAAAATCAAAGGTAAGAAAAGAAAATTCAGCTTTCGTTTTCCCAGTGCTGTAATATACACCAATCATCCCTCCTTCCTGAGGGTCAGCCATAGTGTAGCGGCATTTGAGTGCGTGGGTGGGCAATGAGAGGCAAAGTAATGGAGGCCATCGTACTGTAGAGTGCTTTTCCTGCTTGCTCCACCCCAGCCTCCGCTCCCTCCAGGTGGGACGCCCCTCTCACTGCTCCCAGGAGTTATATCCTCCCCCTCTGAGTGGCATCTCCAGTATAGCCAGGAGGACGCAGCCTTAGGGTGAGGGACATCACCATTTTTATGGGCTTTGGATGGGGCCTTGGAGTCCCTCCGGGGGAAAAGCAGCATCCTTACAGTGGGTTTTATCTAATTTCCTAAACTCCACTTCTGCCATTCAGAAGTGACCCAGATAGGTTAAAGAACGGGTGTGCAGCTCACAGAGTGTTTCATTTCTCCGGCTCCTTTTTGATGCTACAGTAGCACCTATTTTGCTTGGACCCAACTATTTTAGAACCATCTTCATTAAGACAGGGCAGATGATGAAGGAAGAGCTGGTTAAGCAAATTGACCATGCAAACAAGATTAGAGGTGACACACTTAGAGTGTGTAAGTACTTTAAAGGCCTATTTGCCTTCAACTACCACTCAGTTAATTGTACATTTTTTTTAACCCTACTCTTTAAAGATCTCTTCACGAGCAGCCTTCACTTAGCCTCTTTCCAACACCACACCCTGCTGTCATGCATGGCCGTGATGAGTATGGATGCCCCGCTGCTGCAGTTCCCAGCCTGGCTTCTGCACTACTGCCTGTGTTCCTACCTGCCACCCTTGGATCTAGGCTGTGGATGGTCCTCATTTTCCAGATGTGGTAACTGCAACTTAGATGGCTGGTCAGAATCACTCAGCTAGCAGATAGAAAAGGCTCTGGTGCAAGCCCCGCAAATCCGCTGTCCTGTGTCCTGCCCTTATGCTGTATTGCCATATTCTATTCAGTCCAAAAGGCCAGGCCCACGTGGACCACAATATCCCAATTTTGAAAACGTTTCTGCATTAGACGAGACATGATACCAAAGTTAATAAGGCAGCTCTGTCTAGGAGAAGTTGAATACCCAGCTGTGGAATTGCTGAAGAGGGAAAGGTGGGAGAGTTCAGACCAGCTTCACTGCGGAAGTTGCCTGTAAAATGCATCTCAGATGAGGGGTAAACCGGATTCCAACACAGGGAGGTGGGAGAGTCATTTTCAGCAGAATAGCCAGAGCCAAGAAGAGAAGCAGGCAAGTCCTGTACAGGTGCTGTGATCAATAAATGTCTCAGCAACCTGGAGCACAGGTGTCCAGAAGCAGGGATAAAGATGAAAAGGAAAGTCTTTACCTGGACATAAAAACCTAATTCTTCTCTATTCTATAATTCACATGTTCTACTGTGATTCCAACTGGCTCTGACTCCCAGGTAGACAAGATCTTTGAAAATTTACCATATGCCTCAGACATTATTTTAGGACAAAGCAACTCTTCTGTACAGACCCTTACAAAATGTTCTGGTAAAAAAAGTAAAATTTGTGGCCAAGCAAATTTAGAAGTTCTCACTGAATCATTGTCCCAGAGAGTCACTATGCACATGCGTTTGTTAAAGGAACGGGGACATCTTGCAATTAAATGAAAGTGAGTAGCCATCTCTCAGTATGCACAGTAAGTTAGTTTCAGAACCCCTGCAGATACCATAATCCAGATACTCAAGGCTTTCATATAAAATGGTATAGTATTTACATACAATCATTTTGTATTTATCTTCTTACATATTTCACATTATGTCTAGACTACTTCCACTTGATACATAATATAATATAAATGCTATGAAAATAGATGTTTCACTTTATTGTTTAAAATAGTTGGGGCTGGAGGAATAATATCTGAGCAGTTAAAGTGCTTTCACAGCAAGTTCAAGGCCCTGAGTTCAATTCCCCAGCACCACATAAGCTGGGTATGGTGGCAGACATCTATAATCCCAGCACTCAGGAGGCTGAGGCAGGGTGATTGCTGAGAGCTCTAGGCCAGTCTGGGCTCCATAGTGAATTCATGACCATTCAGGCAGGGCTAAAGAGTGAGACCTTGTCTCAAAAAAATAAATAAAGAAAGAAAGAAAGAAAGAAAGAAAGAAATAATAGTTACAAGATAAAGGTCTTTGAATGTTCAGTATAGGTTCAATTTACTCTGACTTAAAAATTTAGTTTTCGTTTATCTTGTAATAGTAATTATACATATTTATAAGGTAAGAGAAAATCTCAATACATCTATACAATGTTTAATCTCCAGATTACAGTAAATGGCATATTTTTGACTTCAGGTATTTGCCCCTTTTTAGCAGGAGCTATTTTGAAATATGAAATTGTTGTGTCATAGTTACCCTACAGTGTTACAGAACATTTATGAAATAGTCCCCCAGTATCCCAGAACCATCCTCTCCCCAGCCCTCCCTCACGCAGACCCTTCACAGGTTCTGGTAACCACCGCCGTAAGTAGTCACCTTCCATGAGATCAACTTTTTAAGCTACATTTTCCAAAGCTTTCATTGGCCTTATCACATGGAAAAGGACTCTATAGGGAAATAAATTGAGCAGAATAAATAAAATGCAAAAGGCCCTCTATGCCTGTGCGTTAAGTATCTATACATTCAGCCAACCACAGGTCAGAAATATCTGGAGGATGTTATGTTAAGCAAATAAGGCAAGCACAGAAAGACAAGTACCACAGCGCCTTGGAAAAGGCAGCTGTACTTTGGATTGAAAGCAGAGACTATACAGAAAAGCCTCTCTCAGTGTTTATCTAGATAAAGACATTGACAAATCCTGACCCTCAAGTCCCAAGTGCATCAACTACATTCACCCTGTATCCATAGAAACGTCTACTCTCTTCTCCTAAAACCTATGCCCCTCTGAATATGGGTTCCATGAAAGTCAGGCCTTGGAGGACTTTATTAATCAATAAAGGCATCCTCAAGAAAGCTGCCACATGCTACTGGGACCCTATTCATATCATAATTCTAAATCCTAATTATATTCTGGATAGTCTCTGCAATGAAAAATCCAAAATAAAAATACATAGAAACAGTACCCCCGCATGGATTTTGTTCCTCCACATTGTTGAAGCTTGCGTTCCTCTTGACATTGTGCAGTCTTGTAGGAAATTCTGGGAAATTATCTTTTCCTCCACGTGCATATTCCACATGTACGAGATCCTTTCTACTACACAACTAACATAATTCTTTTGCATGGTGTTTTGGAGAAGACCATATTATATTCTTTCCTCCCAGTGTTTCCCAGCTAAGCAAAACGTTCCAGTTTTATCTTTGTTCTTATCAAAATCTATGAAATATACTGGAAATTATATTGCCTTTCAAACCAACAGTTTGGGGCTCCATTAGAAAACACACCACCCAGTCACTGGGAAAAATGCTATGACCACTGTGATCTTGTCTCGGCACAGTGCCAAATGTGGTTTCCTCACAGGAATTTTCTTGGGTTCCAATTTGGGCAACTTAACATGCCAGTGGCATTTTTGAAACGTATCAAGCCTCAGATATCCATCCTGCTCACCCTTACAATTAGTTTTCAGATTGGAGCACAGATCTAAGAAAAACAGTTTGTGGGTGTGGTGGGTATGGGTGTACTGGCCATCTAATCCAGAGCCTTCACACTAACCTACGTCCCCAGTCCTTTTTCTAGCTTTCATTTTGAGACAGGGTCTTACTAAGTTGCCTACGCTGGGCTCAAACGTGTGATCCTCCTTCCCTAGCTTCCCAGATTCCTAAGGTGACAGGCCTGTACCATTGTGCTCCTCTGAAACAAATGTTTTTAACTTGGGATATGACATAGTGGAATTTCCTTCTGGAAAGGTCTCTTTTGAGGTTACAAAATTGACAGAACACAGACAGCAAAATTTCTTCATAAAATTTGCTTACGTGGTTTTTGCTTTTTGAGTTAGAGAGTCATAGATAAGATTTAGGGTATTGTAATTTCCTGATGTTATATACAAATTCTGGTGTTGTTAGGTATGTACCTTCTGTAGAGGAATACCCTATTTTCCAGTAGACCCTTTGACAAGACTCAAGGCCAGCCCAGAAAGGGCAGACCAAATCCACTCTCAAAAGCCCTCAGATATGTCTGCTTTTAATATCAATAATTTACTAACATGTATAAACTGAGCTATCTATATCTTTTTTTTTAAAGTTAACTTTCCACCTTCTCTTAAAATACTTCAGAAGCTCTGGTGGCAGTGAGCACGCTTTTTGCAAAACAGCACTTTGGGGAGAGCTGTGATGCTGCCCACCCTGCAGCAGGTGGTAACATCCCTACCCAAGGGACTTTGCCTTCTCACATACTGAGCCCAAGTTCTTGAGGCACCAGAGTTTGACACCCTTATAGTCCACATAAAGAAGTATTCACTGCAGATCAGCGCATTAGTTAACTTTGCTTCAGAATTCTTAATAGGACCTTAACTGAAGCTTAATTTAATCTAATTTAATATTCAGGTACAAAACACTGCTTAGATTTTTTTCTGGCCCTTAAAATGGATTGTTTTCAGGACCCAGCTGATGAATGTTGGCTGGACCTATGAACCAAATTAGCAGGAAGTTCCTACGTTGCTTTTAATTATATTGACATTGCCTAAACTATCAGACGCTGACAAGGGACTGACTGCTCTTTAATAAAAAGGCACACAGAGTGGACTCGGGGGAGGGCAAAGACGACTTGCCTCTCAGGCCACACGTTTCTTTAGAGTGCCTGAGCCCACCCGGGGCCTGGATGCTGCGCTGTGAGGTCACGCTGCAAGGACACCCCCTCCTCACTGCCTCAGCGCTCCTGCGCCTCAGGTGTCAGGTTAAGGCAGGGACTGAAACACTGAGCTCTCCATTTCAGTCAAATCTAGGGCTCCCTGGGATCCTAGGGGGACTGTATTTCCAACTGATCCCAACTCTTAGGGGGTTTAAGTTGGTCTGCATTTGGCAAAAGACAACTTCCTGTTTCTAAGAAAAAAAGGCTTATGAGGGCTTATGAAAAGGACTCCAGGAGCTTTTGGACTGCAAAAGGGCTCTTGCAAAACAACATTTGGATGATTTACGTGTAAATGAATCAGAAACATGTGGATTGAATTTCCTTGTGAATACAGATGGGTTTAAAAATTAACGGAAAAAGTGTTTGGCAAAATGCTTTTTGGTTTTTCTTTTAATTGAATCTAAAATGTCAGGGGTTGGGCCGGGGAAGCATGAGGCCTCGGGGCTCAGAGCTGGGCCTGGCCTCCCTCAGCCCGCTGCAGGATTTGTGATCATGGGGTTCACTTAAAAAAGGGCATATTCCTCCAGACGAAATGGCTGATAAATGACGAGGGCCACTTCTTATGTGCAGGCATCACCGACGAGGACGTTAATTTAAGTTCAAACTTGTCAATAAAAAGAACACAACGACTCTCTTTCTCTCCATGCCCGACAGGACAGGAAGCCATTACTGTGCTCCAGAGATGGCTGCCTCTTGCTTCTAATGTAGCCATCTCTTATCCCGGCATTTTAAATGTTGCCACACTGTTTTAATTTTCTTACAATTATCCTTTAGTTCCTCTTTCCTGTCAGTTGCTATGTGGGATAGTGCTTATTTGATGTGAGAGGAAATTTACCGGGAGAAGCCCAAGGATGAGCACTAGGTCCCCAGCTAGCTGAGCTACCGAAGTAGCAGGCTGAAAATTCTGGCTGCTAGCCTGTTGCAGGTCCTTTCTAGTATCTGAACCCCTAAGTGCAGGATATTTCTGGTGCAATAAGGCAGAGCTGTGGTTGGCCCCACGTTCTAGCTAAGAAGGAGCACCTCAGAGGAACATGCTCAGGGTCAGAAAAGCCAGAGGCAGAGTGCTGGCTCATCGGATTCCGTGCTCTCTAACTAGGACTACATATGGCCTCCTAACTCTAGGCCCTTGGAAACAATTTCAGTCAGCTCGGGCAGCCTTCCCTCATCCCAGAGTCTCACCCCACCTTTCCTAGGCTCAGTGTTCCAGGGAGCATGGTCAGATCGCTCTAGAAATGTTGAATAAAGCATCTCATGAACATGTACCTTATCCTCTCGTTCTGCTGTCTCCCAGAACTCTGTCTCCTGGAACAAAGCTTGCCGCCACTGGCCTTTCGGTGTCTAGCCCAGCACTGAAGCAGCAGGACACTGAGGCCGCTGCTCGGTTGCTCAGATTCTGTGCTAATTACAGAGCACAGGGAAGGCCCTTGGTTGTTTATTTTTATTCTTTTTTATTTTGGGGAAATTGCTGGCAGTTACAGTGGGCCATTTCTTTATTTTTTGAATGTGAAGGGGAGGGAAAGAAGAATGACAAACAGAAAATTCTTGCTATTTTGCAAGGTTTGAGACTGCAGCTTCCCCAGAGGTATTCAAACTATGCAACATTCCAGTTTGAAAATTGAAATCAGATTTGGAGGAACATTTAGGATATTCCGCACTATTTTACTCACGCTGATATAATGTTTACTACACATCTAATCTATAACAAATTCTTTTCCAACATCAAAACACATCTGTGGTTAATGTTCAATCAATGTAGTTGCACATGGGTCTTTATTATTATTATTAATTTCTCAAACCACTAACTTCTGTCTTCTCTTTTCATAGCGATATCTGGCATGATTGTTCCTCCTATGTGAAAGAAATGCCTTGAAGAATTTTATTAATGAAGAGGTTGGATTCTGCTATGAGAATAATCTGATACAAGTCCCAGAGTGGAACTTTTAACTCAGGCCTTTTTAAGAGGAATCACAATAACTGCAGATTTTTAAACAAACAAAATCACAGACCTTGCAAACATTGAAATTGGAAGGGATCTGCAAGCGCAGGGTGTTGGTTAAAGTTGTACCTCCCAAGTATTTGGGGGATATATTTATTCTGTATTGATAAAAGCAAATCCACGTTTTCTTTCTTTTTTTTTAAAGCTTAAAACTCTGCAATCATTTGTCTTTTATAAACAGTAAAGCTATACACAAGGGACACTATAAATAAGACTTCATGTTTTAATTTATGATGTTTTTAAAGCTGTGTAAAGGGAGAATGAAGTGGTGATATTTACAAAAAAGTAAAAAAGAAAAAAAAAAACAGCTTGTATGGGACAGAATAGGAATGCCAGTTAGATTTTTTAGAAAACTAAGGGTCGGCTTTTGCGCCTTAAAGCATATCAAAAGGTAGTTAGCTCAGACAGTGCATTTCCAATATCTAACTTAACATGCCATCCCTTAGCAGTGCAAGCTTATTTATCTCTTTTGTATTGTTGTCTTAAGTAACTGTGTAAATAAATGCAGCCTGGAAAGTTAAAAAAATGATGTAAGCGATTACATTTTTTCCCCTCTACTCAAAAAATCCAGTGCCTCTAGACAGATTGTTAAAATTGCATATTTAAACCTGAAACCATTCTCTCCTTTACTTATGCCAACTTTCTCTGAATCCAGTGGCCTCTCAAGAGCTTGGTGGCACACACACAGTGTGAGAATCTCCTTTGAGACTTCATGGAACAGGGTCCAGGCACAGAATTTCATACACGCCCTCCAGTTGTCAAGCCAAAATCTCACACTCCACCATTCACAAGTATAAGGTTTACTCAACCTAAACTTTTAAATGCTGACTTTATGCCAATGGGTATACCAGTATATCAGTACTCCAAAATAACCAACAGAAGCAACTCAGCAGGTATTTCAATTATGTGGATTTTCCCATTCTAAATAGGGCCTCTATTGGTCAACCCTTACCGTTGTTGTTGTTTGTAACATAATAGATTAAAACAACAAGTTAAGTGCTTTGGAGTTTAAGAGAAAAAGAAAATTCGGGTGGGGTGGGGGAAGGAAGAAGGTTGGGACCTTCAAACATAGTTTTCTGTTCTGTGGGAATTTTTACTCTCATAATCTGGGAAGTGTTCTTAAAAATAAAAATTAATAGCAGCGATGCGGCAAAGCTCTTAGGGTGCATCAGCCTGATGTTTTTCCTTGCTGTTGTGTTTTTGTATGTAGTTATAAATACTGTAGATTTTTTTGTGATTTTTTTTTGCCAAAGTTGTTGTTCTATTTATACATTTTAATGTCTTTAGATGGTTTTCAATCTCACAAAAAGATCTTACCGAATATTTTGCAAAGAAAAAAGCTCACTACCTTTAGCTTGCACACACTTGCAACATTAATTAAAAAGGCTTTTTGTTTCAAAGGAAATTTTGTAAAATATCCATATAAATAATGTATTTATCTTTGGAATTTGTACATTGCTTTCCCCTTCTTCTTCCTTCTACCCCTAGTTTATTTTATTGTGTATGTTTGCTATGTGAAAAGTGAGTATTTGTTTGGTCACTTACAGTTGTATTAGCTATTTCAATGTGATTTTTAAACATTTCATTTATAGTTATTTTTAGTATTGTTTTAAACCATGCTTCAATTTTTTATTTCCACCCAAAAGCCATTGTCTATTTTTGTATTATTTGTAAGTTAAGAAGTTTTTTCCAATATATGGCAAAAAATAGTAGCATATTATTCTTGTAGTATTTAGTTCTGTAGATTAAAAAAAAATGTATCCTTTGCTTTGGAAGCTTACAAGAAACCTAATGCTGTTTTAGTCTATTAATATGCATGGAATCTCTCCCTTTGGAGTGACGCATTTTGTGCATTAAATTTCGGGGGAGAAACTTCATAGAAATCAATGGACATACTTTTTTTCTTGAGTCTGCTTGTATATTTTCTGTCTTTCACATAAATATAAACCAGCAGATTGGATGCCTTAACAATGCAAATCATGTTCATTTCACTTGTACATCGTAACTGTGCACCAGAACTGTCAGTCATCACTAACATTCTAAGAAAAAAGAAATAGAAAAAAGAAAAAAAAAACAAAGAAATTGAAAAGCACAAAAGAACTGTTTTGTTACCTTAAGACAATGTAACTTTTTTCTAGTAGAGCAAGAAATCATTTACGACAATGCTGCAACTGTGCATGCCCCCATATGGATTTTGCAATGGTTTTCACTAGACTGTCAGAGTGCGATTTTTATGGGTTGGGGTGGGTCTGGGAGGGGAGCTGTGGGAGGGAAGGGAGGGAGGAAAGATGATTTTTCATGGTGAGAAATACTAATGATGACTAATAATAATTAAACTGGAAATGTAAGCGAGGTTTAGCATTGCTTCTCGGTACTCAGAAAGGTTGTCTGAATTCGTGTGGTAAGTGCTGGCCTGAAGATGTATACTATTTAAAGCCATATTTTGTCTGGTGAGCCCCTTAACTGGTTGCAAAGGAACACATGGTCAGCCGGTGCCATGTCCGGCTCAGACCCTGACAAAAGATGCCACCAATCTGTTAGCCATGTGCATGGTTAGAATTCTTCTTGAAAGTCCAAAGAGCCTTTAAAATGTGTCTAATTTGTGTTTTGTTGCTTCTATTTGTATTGATTAGATGGAAGAACATTCTGGCCCTCTGGCCTTCTTCTTCTACACAAAAATGTCACAAGTTCCTTTAAAATATGTCCCCCTAATACAGAATATGGCTTTAAGAAGGAAATGAAACAGAGAATTAAGTAAAGATTTCAGTTTTGGGGGAAGAACACAGCTTCTGGATGACTGGATTGCATACAGTGCCCTGGCCTCACCTCGTACTAGGATGCAGCTTAGCGAAGTCATCTCTGAATCTACTAACCTTTCACCTTCTTATCAACTTTTTGAATAGACACACACTGTACAGTTCAATTGTTAGAAAACCTAACTACTGTAGAGATTGTTATAATTTTTTTTTTTTGCAAAAGTTCAAGCTGTAAAAACTTTTCAACTTTCACGATATTTAATTAAAGTTACTTCCTGTCTGTGATGGCAGTTCCTAGTTGTGTATTCATTTCTCTGCTTCAGATGAGCCAAAGTCCAATGTGATGTAACAGGTCTGTGTTTGCAATTACTCAGCCTGGTGTTGACACCTGGAGAAAAGGATTTAGGATAGTCCCGGAACACCCACTTTCTTTCTTCTCAAATCTTAGGGGATTTGCTAATCTGGGATGCAAATCGCACACACACAGCGTATTGCTGCCCTCTGCTGGCAGCAGCTGTACGTGCACTTGCCCAGGTTGGCCCACAGAGGAGCCAGGAGCCCCAACAACCCCTCAGTGAGATCCCCCTGCGGGGATTCAACTGTGAATCCGGGAGCTGGTCATTCTAGAACACTATCATCTGTGCTACAAGTCTAAGCTACACTTATCACATACAGCTTATAATTAATCCCAGTGAGGCTTCTGGACAATTAATTATGTGCCCTAGCTCAATGATGAGGCATGTATGTAAGCCCAGAACCTCTGCGAAATCTGTGTTTTTTCATCTCATGTGGATGAGAATCTTTTCTCGTTGGACAAAAGCACTTTTATCTGGAGCCAAAAGTCCCACAGATATCCAGTAGGTACACATCCACGTAACGTTGTTTCACTTCATGTTCCCTCATAGACGCACATCTTTCCAATTGCACCTTGTATGCTCTTCCTGCTTTTGCAGTTATTGGACATGATAAGGTTAATGTGCCTGTGAAATAACTGGAAAAATCAGCAAAGAGGCCCCAGACCAAGAGCCATCCTGAGCCGTGTGGCCACCAGAACACAATCACTTGTGCTGGACTTTTCTCATACGATATGTTTTTGCTCTGGTATTAGTAGTGCCTGCCCTTGGTATGCTCACAGTCCCGGACTAAGCAAACCTATACACAAATCATAGTAGCCTAGGATGGTTGGACAGAGCCATGCAGGTAGGCTTTAAAGCTCCACGGAATAAAACAGGCACAGCTACTTTGGGCACACTGGCTGCTGCATTTGTTAAGGCAGACCTCTTGCCAGTCCCGTGTTTTCATTCACTCATTCATTCATCCATTCATTCATTCAAACTTTGAGTATTCCCTGTGCCTCTGGCACCAGGCAAGCCGTGGGGGGTCCACGAGTAACACTGTGACCTCATTCCCACCCTCTTCCTGGAACTTGAGTTGACAGGCATCAAGCAACCACATGTGCACACGTAACAAATTCCAACGAAGGAAAGATCTAGAATGCACTGCATGTTATTAAAGTGAAACCTCATTTAATTTGGACAGCTGAGAGGGGCTTCCAGGGAAGGTGGCAACAGAGCTAAAATATGAGAGGTGAACAGTCACCCTAGAGGAAATGGGGACAGGTTCACGCACTATGTCTGAGCTAAGTGGATCAGGTACATTCAGCAGTGGCGACTATGTGAGTGGGGTCTGCAGATAAGCACACAAAACTGCAGGGTGAGGGAACTGGACGTTCAGTTCAGAACACGTGCTGCACGCCACGTTTGTGGCACTGGGAAGTCTTAGCTCTGCGTCATCCGTAGGGATGTGCTGGAGGTAAGACAGCCAGAGAGGGCGGGGGCAGGGGCCAGCAGGGGTGTGCTCACCCAAGCTCAGCACATTACTGAATTAGGGGACTCGTTTTTTAACAGCATTTACTCCAAAAACAATGCTTTAAAAACACAGTATAGAACAAGCAAATCCCTCTATCCCCTACTCTATGTCAGCTGCTATTCTGGCCAAAAGACAAGTTACTAAGGCCAGTGTTTACAGAGCTCGCAAGTAGGGTTCTGTAGGATGACTAGGAGTTCTCCAAACATACAAGGCAGAATGGGTAATAGAAGACATAGTCAGCAGGCTGAGGGCTAAGGGGAAAAGCCCCATTAAAACTAATAGCAATAGGCAGATGGGAAGGTGGAATCATGCACCTGTGGGAAACCCTCCATCCTGTGCAGTTGTCACATTCAATGTACAATGCACAGGTCAGTTAACAGTTGTCCTTTGCTGCCTTGCAGAGAGCTCCTCAAAAATGAATATATTTTTAGAATTTCAGAGAAGTGAGCTATTTCCAATACATAATGTTCCAAATCATTCACGCTTTCAAGAATTTTGGTATTGAAATGATGGTCTCCTCTCTTTTTAGCATCATCCCCTTTCCACACCTCAAAATCACATGTGGATCATCTTACACATAGCCCATTGGGAAAACCGAACATGAAACGATTTGACCCCATCTGCTTTCCACCCGCCAGCATCCTTTGGCTTTCTCTGAGCATTTCTCTAAAGAGTTGGCACCTTTTCATTCATATTTTCTCATCCCATTAGCACAATAGATACTTATCATCATGGCGAATAGTGAGGAGATTTGCATGTTATAAACAAAGTATCTAAATTTATATAAGTGATAACATCTAAGTGCCTACAAGGATGAATTGGAGGGGACAGAGGAGAATTGGGGTCAATTAGAAGGTAACTATAGTGCCCCCCCCCCAATTTGAATGGTTTGTATTACAAGAATAAACAGGCAGAAAGCATATAGGCCTTAGATTATGCAGAGGATAGAACCATCTGGCTCTGGTGAAAGATGCCACGTGGGGAAGGAGGGAGAACCAAAAGCCAGGCTACCGCTCAGGTTTGTACTGTGGTGCTGGGGTGTATGCTCGTGTATGCTAAGCAAGGGCCCTATTGCTGACCTAGACCCACAGCCCGGTGCTCAGTTTTCTGATAAGGGCACTTGTTATTTAAGAAAGGGTTGAGGGCTGGGGGCAGATCAGCAGTTAAAGCACTTGTTTAGCAAGCATAGGGCCCTGAGTTTAATTTCCCAGCAACATATAAACTGTGAAGGGTGGCACATGCCTATAATTCCAGCACTCAGGAGGCTGAAGCAGGAAGATTGTGGAGCCAGCCTGGGCTATGTAGGGAGTTCAGGATCAGCTCAGACTGTAGAGTGAGACTATCAAAACAAAAACATAAAAGAAGAAAGAAAGACAGAAAGACATAAAGAAAGAAAGAAAACAAGGAAGAAAAGAAAGAGCAAAAAAGCAAGTCTGACTTCCTGCTAGGAAGCCCGTGACGAAACTCTTCCTAAACCCCTTTCCTTCTTTTTTCCAAATATGATCCTCTTCTCCAGAGGCTTCTATATTTGCATTAGGAATTAAATTCAGTTTCCAGAATAGGAAATATTTTCTTACTCACTTTTTTTTGTACATCTGAAGCATTGAGCATTTTTATTTCTTCTCTCTGGAGAGTTATGTTACAATGGGACTGATTTTTATCTACTTAGCATACATTTTTCCCACTGATTGTAGAATTTTCGCATTCTATATTAAGAACTAAAGTTCTGAGCTCTGGAATTAACCACAGGTCAGAGGATCAGCCTTCTGCCGGAAATATCTTGTGCCAGGAATCACCTATACAAAATTTAGTACTCTACAAAGAGGTTGATGAAATGTCCATAAAGAGCCCAAAGACCTTTGGGAGGTGACTCATTCAAAAACTTAGGTGTGGGTTAGACTGTTCAGGAAATCCAGGAGAAACAAATGAGAAGCAGGCAATGGGCGTGGCTTTCTCTAAAGCGTTTACTTGCCGAACCGATTCTTGCTGAGGATCTCCTTTGCGCCGGGCACTATGGTAAGGGCTGGGAATACGATGTGTCTAAAAATGACCCATTTCTTCCTTTCATGACTGCCATAGGAAGCTGGAGATGTGACTCAAACAATTACAGACTTATAATTACACACTGATAAAGGCTACTGCAACCCTAATAAAATGATCATGTGGCTCAGAATCTGCATACAGGCAGGCAATCAAATTTCTTACGTCTTTCAAAGAACATTAAAAAGAATCCGAAGGTCACAGCAATGCCTATTAAAGTTACTTTTTCTCACTCCTGGCCTGGCTTAGACCTTGCTGTGAGACCAGTCCATCTGACACAAAGCTTCTCCTCTATTTTGAATTTGCATGACTTCTCTTCCTACCTTTACCTTCTTCCACTTCTCTTGCTGCTTTGCTTCTACCAAGTATCTTCTGCCAAGAAGACCTTTCCTCTCTAACAGAGGAGGAGGAAGGGGAGATCGAGTGCTGATCAAAGGAGCTTTTCTCTCGCAGGATGTGGGATGAGACAGTCTAGATAGAGTCCCTTTTTAATAATATTTGGTGTGTCGTACTTTTGAAGGTCAAGATAAGGAACCATGAGTATGTGTAGCAAGAACTGATCTGGTCACATTTGAGAGAAAGCCTGAAGAAGGCCTGGCAAATTAGCAAGGCAAGGCAGAGTATGGAGTAGCTGGAAACAGTCACCCAGATATTCTTGTCAATATTAAGTAATCCTCAGACCTAGCACCCTGACATCTGAGCATGAGAATAGAGAGTCGGTGTTGTAGCAAGCTACTGGGATTTCTAACAGTTTATGGCATAGTGATAGCTACAAAGATGGAAGGAGAAACCTAGAAGTAGGCACAGTCAGACAAAAAAATGAAAAAGTATTTACCTTAGAACTCAGCAGTGGGTGGTAAGGACATATCAAGAGAAGGCTAGCTATGACCTGTGCTGTGTAGTGAAGAAATAAGTAATGAAAGTGTTACCTGTTGACACAAGAAAGCCAGACATGTGCCTATAAAATTTGGAGAATAGGGTGAGAACAATCGACAGGAAGCGTTATGAGCCTGAAGTGGCTATGAATAACCATTTTCGATAAGATATTACACAAAAGACATGAACTCAGAAAAGAATGGCTCAGTTTACAAACAATTGAGAGAATAAAGAAAAAGCTCAAAATGTGAGATGCTTGTATCAGAAAATAATTCCGTATCTTTTCTTTTTTGTAAGACTTTTTCTTTTATTGGCATGTATTTGTGATACATGACAATAACAATGAGCTTCAGAAAGTGATAGATTTACATATCGCATCTGGATCATTTTTACTTCTGTGCTCCCTTCCTGCCCTTGAAATCCCCCATCCCATTTCTCATCTCTAGACCCTCCATCCAATAAAACATTCCCAGAGTACATTAAAGTTGAAGGACAAAGGCAAAAATAAGGGCATGGCCATTAGGATAGAGCCCAGGGAAGATATTCAGAATCAAGGATATGGCTATTCTACTCCTCTATAAGACAGCAGAAAAAAATTAAAGTGGCAGCCCTGTGGGTCCTTTAACCACACAAAGGACCCTCTATGGAAGATCTCACAGAAGATAAGGTGGTCAAATTAAAAACTACAATGAAGTCTAGAGAGAATTCTCTCTAGAAAAAAAGAGAAAATAAGTCTTTGTTAAAGACTTGGGGCATTGTTCTGGAACATAGGAGTCAAAAGAATCTAGCCCACAAAATTCCACATGGCTTTTGAGAGAGTTGTATTGCAGATGAATAGCTATCCTGGCCATGGAATACCCTGTGGCTCTAGCAGAAAAAAAAAGACTGAAATATTTAAATTTCTATAAAGAAAAAAAAAAACAAGTTTTCAGTTGCCAAATAGGTCAAGCTCTTTCCTGCTCTTTTCAGAAGTGATAAAGGAATAAACCAACAACAATAAAGAAATTAAAAGCACGGTGCCCAGAAGACAGAGCCAAGAATTATAGAAAATAATTGTCCAATAGTCCACTGAAAGGTTCCAGAATTTGAATGGAGTATGGTACCTTCCTTCTAACTGCAATACATCCATCTTAAAAATTTCATTGTTGATAAATCTGCTCATATAGGTCAAAACAATGCGTATTGGAGATAATAATGGAAACTGATTGGGTCAAAAGGGGATAAGGAATAAAATTCCTCAATTATAAGGAATGAAGCTCAGGAAATGCCAGATTTGACATTTAGTCCTCTTTGATGTGCCTCTATCTGTTCTGTCCCTAGAGCTCTCAAGCTGGAATCATTTTTTTTACCTACCCAAGGAGCACCATTATTGTAGGGCTCTCAGGGATAGCAAAGCCAGTGGGGTCTGTGCCTTCCCAAAGGCTTCCCTTCATCAGGGGAAAGAGACGTGAGTCCTATGTTTCTATGATGAAATGCATCATGCCGAACTGTTCTTAGGTTATACATGGGGCCGGAACCATCAGTACACTGGCTTAGAGGCCTCAGCTTATTTGAGCAATCAGGATGGCCCTCTCTGAGAAAACAGATCATACTGAGAATCAGAAGAGTGAACGGGGCAAGAAAGCACTAAAGAGAGTGTGACTGTTAGGTACAAAGAGCCTGAGAAGGACCAGTGTGGCTGGAGGAAAAGAGGGAGCGAGGCAGGGGATGAAGATAGGCAGACGGCAACACAGGACCATGTGGAGCCGCGTGCAGGCCAGGTTACAGTTTGGTTTTTATCTAAAGTCCAAGCAGAATCATTCAAATGTGGATGAAGAAATCCACCGTCTTCCTGAGGACTCGGGCAGATGCTACTGACACACACTGGGGAGCACAAAAAGCACTGTTCTCAAGCAACTCTCCTCCCTCAGGGAATGACCCTGGATGGGAACTCAGGTTCTATTGGCCTCATCATGCCCAATGCCATATGTCAACGTGGGACAACAGTTAGTCCACCTTTACCTTTCCACAAAGTCTGCTATGTTTTAAACAATACCCATCAGATTTCTTGATATTTATTTCAACTATCAGTCTTTTTTTTTTTTGTCAAGAATAGTCTCAGGCACAGCAGGTGAATCTTAATGGATTAAGGAAGAAATAGAGAACTGACAGGCTCACACCCATTAGCTAATGGACTGCTGCGCAGAGGGGACTGCCTTCCACCCAAGGGCACTTAGTCCAGGGTTGCTAGGAATTTTAAAGACGACAAGTTAACGCTCCTTCTTCTCGTTGTGGGCCCAGGGGAAGGGAGATCAAGCTCAAACATGGCTCCTTTGATGGACAAGTGAATGACTGTGGCTATCATCATGTGATCACACATCTTAGCATTAATTTATTATTGACTGAACAACACACTCTATAAATGTATTTGAGACATCTGACCTGCCAGGTTGTTCTATTTGTTGGCTAACCCCTGGCACTCAGAATGACCCTACGGGACAATCGCTGAGCTTCCTTGCTTTTTCAGTCACCTCATCAATGTACCAATAATTCACGGGAAAATCTACAACCAAAAGCAGGGTGCCTTAAAGCCATCTCCTTTGAAGAGAAGTACCTAACATCCTGTTATCTGGGATGCTCTACACCTTTGTAAATTAACCTCCCCACATGTTGTGCCAAGACCTCCTTTCCATAGTCTTTAATCAGCTGTTTCAGATATATGTGTCTCATTAGCATCTGGGCAATGCAATCACGTTTTTTATCCTGAATCTCATGATTTTATTGGGCTATTAAAAGCCTGATTTGTGGGCCATGGGAAGAGAGAAAGAGCTCATGCCAGTGATCACTTTCTCGAGGAGGAGGCCGACGAGGGAGGAGACTGGTGAGTAGAGTCCCACTAATACACACAGAAGTAGTGCTTCTGAGAAATAGAGCAATGACCAGCCAGCTGTCTCAGGTGCTCTGCTGCTGAAACTCAGCTCACCTGCCAGCCTAGGAATGGCTGTGCCTTCTTTATCACCTTCCTACATATTTACTTGGTCAAATGAGGTGGAGAGGAAGAATAGAAAATTACCTGCTTTCAAAGGGGGTTTTCAATATATTAAATCCCAAAGAGGGTTTCATGTAAAGAGACCAAAAATCACAGTAAGAGAATCATGAAACTATTCTTGACAAGGCACACACTAAAAAAATGAATAGCTAATGATGAAATTCTTGATAAAATCTCTGATTCAAAACCAAAAATCATAAACTCTGACAAGCTGAATGTATAATTCGAGATATTCTTCTAATTCCCCCATTTGAGAAATGAGAAGACAGACTCAGGGAAGGTAAGCATCTTGCCTACTGCGGTGCAGAGCCTCGTCCCATTCTAACAAAAGAGTTGGTTGTTTCCAACTTCCTTTCTGCACATCCCTAGCCTCTGGATCAGTAAAAATAACAATTTGTAGAAGAGATTTTTGGAGTTGAAGATTTTCAAAAATGGAAATGTTCTCTTCTCATTGTGGGGTTTTTATGCAATGCCTTACATACCTTCTCATTCTTGAAACCAAGTTTATGATACATACCACCCATTAACACACATCCAGAATTCTCTACAGGTATAGGGGGAAACTATGAGCAAATAGTCAAATCCAAGATCCTTCCTAGCACTCAATCTACACATGCATATTAGCATTCTTAAACTTTAAAAATACGTTGGATATAAATTATAGAACAGTTAACTTAAAACTTTGTTCTTCGTAAGAGATGTGCTTACCCACTTACCCACTGAGATGAGTGGAAGAATTCCTCTGTCTGCAAAACTTTAGTTTTGGCTATGAACTGAACCCTCAATCTATTTCACTTCATTTTCTCTGAGCAGGTTATTCTACAGATCTTTTTTCATAAGAGGAAATATGTTTGAGTGGCAGAGCATGAAAATATAAGGTGAATAATAAAACAAGTAAAGGAAACGTTAACATTTACTATGTGGTAGGTGTTTTGCACACATTAGTTCACCTACACCTTTTAATAACGTCACAGTAGTTCACACATGAGAACCAGGAAGCTCAGAGATGTTCTCTAATTTGCATAAGGTCACTGAGCTGTTAGGTAAGTGCAGAACTGGGTCTGATTCCAAAGCTCAAGTTTTTTATCACAGTGGTAATTCACAGGCCATAACTGACCATGTTAGAGACCTAAAAGACTGTTAAAGAAATTGCTTAGTAAGAAAATAATTCTAGCATTAGCTGTGTACCCCGTTCTCACTGGCTTTTGATAGAAAAGTCCTTTAAATGATCCTTAAGTGAAAAACAAGTAAATCAATATATTGCAACTGATACCAAAGTGTTGGGGGCAGGGCGTAAGCAGTGGAAACCATTATAAATCTGTCTTCTTTTTCCAGATTTCTTCTCATGCAAGTCTTTTTCTAGGGTGGTCCAAGATGTGCATTTTTTAAATGGAGCTATAAGGGGATGCAAATCTAAGAAGAAATGAGCTGTCTTCTAGGTTTTTGTGCTCCAATCACCCGTAGAGAAACAATGAGGATTCTAGGCATTCGCAAAATATTAGGGAAGGCGATCATGAGTGGGCTGGGTGAGGTCTCTTAGGAAGAATCGGGCTTTTCAGGAAAGTAGGGAGGAGAGAGATGGCAAGGCTCGTCTACCTTAAGCATCGTTAAAAATACAACAGTAGAATGAAACCTTCAGTAGCTGGAATCGGGTCCTCTCCAGATTCTGACTCCCATTTAGGTTAGAGAATAGCATTTGAGTTCAGGACAGGAGCAGAAATTGAGGTGAGGCAGGAATACTAAGGGTCCCAAACAAGGATTGCATCCTGTGTCTCCGCCGGCAGAGCCAGCGCACTCCAGAACTCCTGACGAGACAACAACACGCTGGGAGCGAAGGCAATCAGGTATGACTTGCCTCTCCAGGGATAAATCTGGTCCCATTACGGCGCTCCAGCCTTTCGGTGGCATGGAAGCAGGTAAACAAATCATCAGGCCTACTGGGATAAGAAGGTGGAAGAGAGTAAGGGCTGGGTAGCCACCGGCATGCGTTGCCACCACAGAGCACCCGGCCATGTCTGGCTCAGGAAAGACGCTTGGCAGATCCAGGAGCTTACCTCCCCAGTACCTGAGAGCCCTGGTGGTGGACCTAAAACTCATCCTAGGGTGAAAGAGATGGAGAGAACCTTAAACTGCTGAAGATTAAGCTTCCGCTTCGTCCACGGAATCAGTTTTGAGACCAAAACCAATCTTCCTGAAAGAGAAAGTTAACTTTCTCAGAGAGTGGGGATTTAAGGCTCTGCCTACTAGAGTCGTTTCCATAAGACCTCTGCTTATTTGTACACTCAGGCTCACTTGCTAAATACCACCAGGTGCTCTGGGAGCCCCTGGGTGGGAAGTAGAAACAGCCTCATTCCACTTCCTTAGAGTTTTGCAGGGAACAGTCTTCATATAAACACATATATGTGAAACTGTGATCTGCAGACATCTGAGCTGCTCCCCCTTGCTGTCTCAGACTGCAGCCCCTGCTCACAGACAGCTCTATGAGTGTACGAGGGCACAGCTGCAGTTTCCATAAGCGCCTCCACTCCATCCAATTTAAGCTGAGTTTCAAGTTGATTTTGGAGAAAATTTATACAGTTTACAGGTTTAAAGCCTTTCCTTCATCCCAGAGGACAAGCAGGCAAGGGGAAGGGAGTGGAGAATTGCTCGCATTACAGACAGGAAAGAAAAGTCAGGTATCCCAGGAGACAGGGAAGAATGAGAGCGGAGACGCAAGGAGGGCAGATGACAATTGTCAGATGAGCTTCATCACGCGGCTCTGCTCCTGCCCGCTCCCAACTTCGCTGAAAAACTGTCCTCCGGGGCCCAAACTTTCCCTGTTTAGTCTCAGCCCAAAGGTGAGTTGGTAGGAAGTTTGAGCAACATTGTTTCAAGCATCTTGGAGTTACGCACGCAGGCAATGAAATGACATTGTTTCCGCTTTCAAAATAAAGAGAAGTGTTGTTGGTCACGGGAGCTCAGGAATAAGAGTTAAGAAATGGCTGAACCTTCGAACTCCAGGAGCCCTGTATCCTTGGTAAGCAAACACATCTCAGAGACGCAGGAGGGAACAGCCTGTGTGACAATGATTCAGGAGCTTGTGGGTGGGAGAGGCAAAATGACTCTGCTAACAAGGCGGACCGTTTTCAGTTTAATTAGAGAATTACCAGGGGATGGAAGCCACAGAGTGCTCCTTAAACTTTCACTCTGTTCAGCTTCCGGAGAGAACCGAATTCCCTTCGCCAGGCTTTGGGTCCTTGGTAATTTGCCACATTATCCCACAACATAATTGCCTGACTCCGAATGTACACAGCCTCTACTCCTCCTCCCCTTCACCTTTGTTTGGGAGAAGAATGGACAGTGTAAACACAGCGCGTTAAGCACTAACTAGAAATCCTCTCAGACTGCAGACAAGCAGAAAATACGTGGAACAATTTGCATATACTACGCAGAGGCTGAAGCCACATTTTCTGGACAACACTCTGCTGGTGGTACTTTATTTTTCCCTGCGACAGTATCTCGCGCTGTAGTCCAAGCTGCTCCCGAACTCACTATGTAGCCTAAGTGATGCTCAGATTTATAGCAATCCTCTTGCGCCAGCCTCCCAGAGGGCTGGGATGACAGGTAGGCATCAGTGACACCCAGCTATTACGGGGGGGGGGGGGGGGCGGGGGGTCCTGGGGTACAGAGCCCAGGGCCTCCCACTTCCTGGGCAGGCGTTTCAACCACTGAGATGTGCTCCCAGCCCTGGTGGCCCTTCTTAACCAGCAAGTACATCACAGGTACAAGGTAGCTGTTTATAATCTTTCCTGGTCTCATCTATTCCTTACTGATTTAACAAGTACCTAGTCTGGAAAATGGGCTGTCTGATCCCTACTACCCACTCCATGGCCATGTGGTGCTGCCACTGACTCTAAAACACGCCTCGGACCGGTCGGTGTTGCACTGCAGGTGAGCCCTACAGTGGCAGAGGCCGGCACTTGTGCATACATGAGAATTACGCTCTAAACATCTCAATGTATTACCTGCCTGGCTCTGGCATTTGAGACAAGCGTCTCTTTCTGGGCTCAGAGCACCCTTTCCTCCCACCCTCCTGCATTCTGATATGCAAGGAGCTAAGGCCAAATCAGCTACTGTGTTTTCCACTCTGGGAGCCTTTGGGGGATGAGTGCTTTGGCAGCCAGGTGCCAGGGTCCCAAATTGGACTCCGTCGTGAAGCTCTCAAAGCTGAGCAATTTTGCAGAATTTAATGGGCTTTGGGGGACAATTTTACAGACTGATTTCCAGGAGCACAAATATTCAAATTGCCCAGACCCTATTTGAAGGCACATCTGAAAGTGCACCCTACAACCTGTCTGTAGCAGGCTCTTTTGAATCTTATCCTTGAAACAAAAAAGGGGGGAAAGAAAGAAAGAGACGCAGCATCCCTTGGGACTCTGCCAGCAGAGACTCTAAGTGCCGAGCTAGTGCAAAGCCCTGCCGGGGGTCCTCCGGGCTGGAGGGAGGACGGATGAGAGACAGGAGATGAGAAGGACCTTCTGCAGCCGCTGGGGAGGCGGTGACGGTGGCTGGGAGGAAGAAAGGGAGCCACGCACCAAAAACAACAGAAACACAGGTGGAAATGGCCTTGTGGGAAATCAGGCTGTCAACAAACAGAGCTGACGCTGGAAACCGAGGCTCCACCAGCCCAGCTCCTGGGCGAGGAGATTATTCGGTAAATAAATTAGAAGCGGCTTTGACTGTTTGGAAATTAATACTGACACCATGAAAGCAGTAAGTGACTCCCTTTTATCAAGAGCAAAATCACTACATTTCACAAAGCACTTTTTTTTTTAATTCCCCGTTTTATTTTGCTTTGTTTTTCCCCTGGAAAGTAAATTAGAGCCACTTACATCAGCAGCTCAGGTTAAGAGAAGGGGAAGAGAGAGAGAGAGAGAGTAAAAAAAATAGTTTCATTTCATGTACCAGTGGTTTAGAACTTCATTTAGAGCTAATCACACCCCAGTCTTCCTCTGAGCCATTTCTGACAGCCACACAGGGTAGATTGCCAATCGGAAGATACAGGCTCCCTGAGCTTTCCTGGAAACACACCCAAGAGCTGGGAAGGGTCTCAGAGTTTCTGTCAACGGTCAAGGAAGTGCAGTAACTACAGAGAGAAATTAAACGAGGCCAAGTTAACTGAGAGCTAATGTTTAAGATTTGCCTAGCGTGGGCTTTTTCAAGAAGACTTCGGATGTTTTTCTTTTCAAGATAGAAAGATGGCTGCATTTTTTCCTCTTTGGAACATGGGAGTACCTACGAATGCTTTAGATGAAACAAGTGGCCTCATGGCTGTGACCTAATTAAACAAAGCAAAATCCTGGCAGCATAATCACATTTCTACTCTGGTGAGAAATTAGTAAAATGTTTTCATTCCAATTCTGCTCTGCTAACTACCATTCCACCCAAACAAAATTAATCATTGATCTTAAAGAATCACACACCTTTAGAAAATTTAGTAACTTTCAGATCTCTATTATCCAATATCCTATTTGTCAAAATTCTCCCTTAATAATTTTTATAATTTATGGCAAGTTCAGAATTAATGGAAGTAAAATGGACTTTGAAGCCTCATAAATTCTTAAGGAACATTGCGGGCTCAAAAGTACAGTTATTTGATCTAATTTTACAGGAAATTATATGTTATCTCTATATGACTTAGAAAAGCAATAATCCATATTTAATAGCTATGGTTACTCAAGCCAGAACTCTGGATTAGTGAGCATGACTAACATCAGCAGACACTGGGGCTTTATTGCATATTAATTTTTAGTAGCTGCACAGACAATGTTACTAGTGTTCCTGTGCTTCTTTGTTACAGCTGCAAATTCCCACGCAGACAACAACAGAACAGAAGTCAAAAGAAAATTCAGCCCTTGAACAGCAATAAAGGACTATAGTGCATACAGACACTATTACAAGGCAGTTCTTTATAAAGCAAAATAGAGATCTCTCAAGAAGTAAGGAATACCTGGATAGGACACCAAGAAGGTGAAACTCTGTCAAAGGTTTTGGACTCGTTTAGTGGTGAACTATGGTAACAATGGCAGCAGGCTGCATATCACATCCAGCCCCACACTGCCTGTTCTTACTGGGAGGCACCTTGTTTCCAGATGAAGCTACTGGGATGTGTGTGCACTAGAACTGGGAGGGGGGGGTGGGGAGCAGTGCTAAAGAAATCATAGGAAAGAGATCAATGTGCCGGGTGAGCAATTTTATGTAACTGATTTATCAAGTTATCAGGTTTATGGGATTCATATCATATGAGACAATCTCTATAAACTTTCTGGATTTACTTTGAAAATATTTTGATTTCAATACTTAGGGAAGTAGTCATAGATGTTTGAAAAGTAATATGCATTCACTACTTGGAAAACAAATCAAGTCTGCAAAATAAAAAAAGATGATAATCAGAAAAGAACTGCATTTATAAGGTGTGTGTGTGTGTGTGTGTGTGTGTGTGTATGTGTGTGTGTGTACAAGGGTCTGAAAGGTTGAGGCTTTTCTAAATTGAGTATCACATGCCATATACATTTAATCAAACTAGTTTGACAAACTATTGAACTAAGATATGGACACACAGTAGAGTGAACTCAAAAGAGGCTTTGGAAGGGAACCCCATGTTATCATTTATAAAAATCTGAATTCACAACATACACACTAATTTAAAATATAAAAAGACTTTTCATTCTCAAAGATCAGATGCCTCAATGAACAGAACAGTCTAGATTATTTTGACCTTTGGATAGTTTCTGCTGAATGCTCATAACTATGGTCTGGCTGATTCTCAAAGACCTCATTCAAGGTATCTGACACTTTTGGTGACTTGATATCCTGTCATAACAGTGGTTTACTGAATCTGCTTAATATTCTTTTGGAAAATTGCTCTAGAGTTTGTTCAAAGGACATGAAATGCCTGTGTACTATGGTATACACAGCTGGCTAGAGTAGAGGTTACCAGTAACTGTTCATTTGCTAGTATAACCGAAATGAAAGGCTGGGGCTGGAAGAAAAGCACAGTAGCACAAGGCCTTGAGTTTGATTGCCCAGCATAACGTAAAGCTGGGCTTGGTAGGGTACACCTGTGATCCCAGAACTTGGGAGGCTAGGGCATGCGAATTGCAGTGAGTCCAAGGCCAGAGCAAGACATTGTCTCAAAAAAAAAAAAAAAAAAAAGAAAGAAAAAAAGAAACAGAATGCTCTTTAGATGTTGAAATCAGTCTCCTGACAGGGTTCTAGACCATGTACACAGAAAATGGAACACTTTCAAAATTGTACGTTTAAAAGAAGAAGAAACACACACTAAAATACAGCCTGTAAAATCCAAAAAAAGTTAGTGGTTATATAGTACATCTCTGTTTTGTTCAACTCTGTTTAAGAACAGCAATTTAAGAATAGGCCATTTGCTCTTCTAAGTTCTCAAGTACAAAAAAAAAAAAAGTATAAACTTTTCATAAAGGCAAAATGCTACCTTTCCTTTCCTTTATGCTCTTTGACAAGCTTCAAGAGCCAAGGCTACCGACCTACATGATTCTGAATATGGGCTGACCATGAGGAACAATGGTCCGTGGAAACTATGCAAACTGGAAGGTGACGCCTCTTCCTTGGAGATTTTTTATTCCCATGAGTGAGAAAATGACTATAATATACTGGTTTTGTTTGGAGCAGTTACTTCAGTGTCATCTACAAAAAAAATTGTCATAAAAATCTGATATCTGTTATATGAATATGCTCTCTTATGTACAATATCCTTGAGCAGTGTACAACCTGCATGACTCTATGTGGTGGCAGCGGACCGCGGTGCAAGATATGAATGGGACACAAATGCCAAGAGATTAGCAGTCATGGCAAAGTCTGAGGTCAGCGGAGGAGTCTCAGGAGGATATGGAATAACTGTACTGTTGTTCCCATGGATTGCCTCTAGCTGGAGATAGAGCTGAGTCCTACCTAATTTCTTTTCAGTCTTCTTCTAGATTATTCTTCCTCTGACCTCCTTAATAATATTTCAGTGTCTATTTTGATGTCTATTTTTTCATGATTTAAGCTATATACGTTTACCCTAAAATGACCAGCTACTTACAATGTCAATTATGCCAATAAAAAGTATTTACATGATGATAGCAAACTGCTGACATCCACATACTTAACATTATGGTTCAACCTTTGGTAGTTTTCCAAAATGTCCAGTTCAGAGTCACTGGTCATCGAGCCAAAGCAGAGATTCTCAGCTGGTGCTCAGCAGGTCTCCTGTGAGACCTAGTGAGTGAGCTGAAACTTCTAATCAGTATTCATATTTTGGTCACTTGGTATTCTCATCCCATACACTTCATAACAAAATAGTACAAATGGGAGAATTCATAGGTCTCTTATCACTTTTAAATAGAAGCGCTTACTCCGTATTCACTTCAGTTGTGGTCAGCCATTCATCTGTGTTAGATTTGCCTTCCCCCTTGAGGGTAGGAATCATGCCTTACATGTTTTTGTCTTCACTCAACACTATCTCAACTCAGGATATATGACAACTTACTGTCAGTAGTAACTTACTTAAGAATTCACTGAAATAGGGGTGAAAGAATAGTGACAATATAATGGTAGCAGACCTCGCAACTGATCTACTCACTACAGTTGGCCATGACATAGAGGGGAGGCAAAAAAGAGCTGGATTTCTTCAAAGTGCTCTTCTTATACACTAATTTGGATAAAATATGCATAGATAAAGAGATTTAAAGATTCCATAACATGAGACTTCTGGTCAAGATGGCGGCTAAGTAGCAGAGCTGCACAATATCTCCTCATGGACCCACTTAAAAAGTTGAGAACATAGTCAAAAACTGCCTGTTCAATGGGGGTGACTCAATAATTAAAAGGAGGCCATGGGAAGGTCAGAAATCCCTGAAAACGCATTATAAGTGGAAGTAAACAGCAGCTCCGGAAGCCGTCCCAAGCTGACTGCTGGAAAATGGCTGGAAGCTGCTGGCAGTCACAGATGGTGGAAAGCCCACCTGCAGCCACAAACCTGTGAATGACTTAGACTAGGAAGGAGCACCCCAACAACCGAAAGGAGGTCACAGGAAGGTCAGAAATCCTGAAGACATACAGTAAGTGCAGAAACATCAGCTCAGGAAACAGCTCCAGGGCGATTGAGTGTGGCCCTGAGCTGCCGACATCCACAGACAAAAGAAGGTCAGAACCTTGAACCTCAGAACAAGCCTTATGAATTCCACTGTTATAGTTCTCTTCCTATGTGGACTGGTGGTTGAGGCCATGTTAAAGAATCTAACAAAGATATAGTAAGATACAGAAAAAAAAGAACTTTCAGCAAGTCATCCCAGTAACAGGCTCTGCTGGACCCAGAGAAGAGGCATTGAGATACAGCCACTGCAGTCCATCTGAGGGGTGGGAAGCTGAGACTAAAAAGTAGTGATTTGATTGGTGAAGTGAGTCAGATACAGAAGGTGAAATAAGTATCACATGGCATGGTTTTTCTGATTGGGAAACCCAGAACACAGACATTCTACAGAATCTTAAAAACGATTAACATATATGTGTGTGTGTGTGTGTGTGTGTGTGTGTGTGTGTGTGTACTTTTTTTCAGCAGTAAGGATTGAAACTAGGCTTTTTCACTGAGTTACATCCCCAGGTTTCCTTTTTCCTTCCTTATTTTGTTTTGTTTGACATAGGATCTTATTAAGTTGCTAGGTTGCCCAGACTGGGCTTGAACTTGCAATAGCCCTGCTTCTGCTTTCCACCGTGCTAGGATTACAGATCTGTGCTAATAGGTCCAGCTTAGATTCTATAAATTTTTAGTTTCCAGAGTATGCCTTTCTTGTGGTTTGGATCTGGAGTGTCCCCCAAAAGTCTCATGTATTTAAATGTTAATGGATTGTCTATGGAACCATGTGCTGTTGGTAGATTGGGGCCTCGTCTGGAGGGGTGGAGTATAGGCATGTAAATTAGGATTAAAGGGATGAAGTAGCCACACCTGGATGCAGGAGGGGCTGATCACTGGGCTGAGTCCTGGAAGGATATATAAGCTGCTTGTTGCATTCCTTGGGGGACTTGGAGTGGGACTGGGACCGGTCTCAACTAGTCTCAACTTGCCTTCCTGTCTGTGATGTCGTGAGAAGCTGCCTCCAACTCTGCCTCTGCCATGTACTTCGAAGGCTGCCGGCTGCCCCTGAATGGACTGTGACCTTCTGAAACTGTGAGCTAAAATAACACCTTTCCCTTTCTAAATTTGTGAGTGTCGGGTATTGAGTCACAGCAACGAAAAAGTAACTAAGACAGCCTTTTAGATGGACTTGGAGAAAATTTTGTGAGATTCAAATAGAAGCAAATTCCTAGTGAGAAGTATGAATCAAAGGACTTGATTTTTGGGCCACCAAAATTTTGGAGATGAAGATCTTCCTTCATTTTAGTATTAATAATGAGAAAGTTATGTGCTAAGCAATATATATATATATATATATATATATATATATATATATATATAAAATGCGAATACATAATTGGCTGAAAATAATTTTCATGTACATGGTACAATCTTTAAATACTTAGGCAGCTTGAAGATAGAAAAAAATCTAAAGAAATCTCATCAGGGGAGGCTCTAAACACTATTACATTTTAAGTGATATAAGGCAAATGTTTTCATTAAATAAAGCACACAAAATAGTAACATATTCAGTAAACCATCCACCTGTCCACTGCTTTTCTTTTTTCAACAGAAACAAAACACACAAATTAATCCTTATTATTGACCAAAAAGCAAGCATTCTGAGGATTGGCCTCAACTGTCAACCTCAAGGATGCAATGTATACATGTACAATGCAACTTACTGTTATTGTTCACTGCTTGAGAGAATTAACAAGAACTTTCACAGACAAAGAATGATTAAAGTAAGTGAGATGTTGAGAGACCGGTTAAGGGTGGAAGAAAGGGCAGGAAAGGGGGCAGGAAATGGAATATTGTTGCTGTATGTATGTGCACGAAATTCTCAAGTTTAATGTAACCATTGTGTATCACATATACATACAAATAAAAATTGGAGAAAAGGAAAAAATTTCAGAAAATGATGGAAAAAATTATAAGGTCATGACTTTCTGTTGCTAAATAATTGTGTTTACAGAGCAATTTTAAAAAGATTGAAGCAAAGGATAAAGTTTCCAGGGTAACTTGTCCTCTACATGGGAAACTTCTCAGTGTGACGGACATACACATCCGTACTTCCCAGCTCGCAGCAGGGTGTGCTTAGACATCAGCACTTTCTAGAATCTGGGATAAATTCACCACCTCATCAAGTGAGGAGAAGAGAAAACCCGTGACGGTGAAAGACAAGGAGTTAGGTAAGTCTAAAGACAAGATGAACAGATTAAATCTATTTCACTGAAACAGAGATATGTAATTTCTCTCTAGAGAATACCAAAGACTGACAAAATAAACAAAGAAATAACGTGTTTCTTAACTTGTGAAATGTGACAGTCAATGGCATTTGGCAAAACAAAATGCAAGAAGGTAATATTACAAGTTTTCTAGTGTTAGCAGCTAAGGAGGAAGGAGAAGGCACATGTTCTTTAAAAGAAAGTGTTCAAAATGAGTCATTTTCTGGGACCCTCTATAGAACTGTTACCACATTTACTATGTACAGTACTCTGTAGTTTGGGGGCATGGCCGTCAGTCACTCAGTTGTCTGGAGAACTTGTTTTGGCCCACGACCTACACCTCTGGTCACAGAACTGTGGGCAACAGTACCATCCTACTCTCAGCCCTGGCCAGGGCTCAGGGCACAGGCGTGCTCACTGGGAACGATCCTCCGTTCTATAGCCATTGCAGTCAGTCTAGGAACGACGTACCTGGGGCCACGATGAGGCTGACACGGCATTTGCCAGAGCTGGTGAGAAAGAAGCACTTTTATTTCCTGAAGAAATTGCTAGATCACAAGGCCAACAGCCTGGATTGGCTAATACCATATAGTGAGATCTTTCTGAAAGAAAAGCCAAGGGCAATGAACATAGGAATTAAAAATTGCAGAGATGGGCTTCTGTTATTATTTGAGTATACCGGTCTGATCATGACAGACTTTTCATCTATGTGAGTTAGCAAACTCCTTTCATGTGATGCTTATCCAGCATAAGGTTTTCCTTCCTCCTTCTGCTTTCTCCTCCTCTTCCTGTCCCCCGTTTTCTCTACTACCAACACAGCAATAAGAAGTCTACCCTACGTCAAGGTTGTAGTGATTGATAGGAACAAATGGGTTGTGAATCTGATTCACTGTCAACAAAAAGATGTGCAAGTAAGAATCACCTTACAAACTGTGTTCAGATGAACATGCTCCCAAGTCTGATGAACGCTGGGTGGGAGGGTTTTCTTTGTGCAACATGGAGATTAGTTATGAACTATGCATAGCTCCACACTGCCTCACAGACCTAATATCACAGAACGCAACATAGCCAAAAATAGAAAAACCTCCATCTTTAACTACATACCCCTCTAAACGTAAACTCAAGGAGGGCAGGATGAGATGTATGATCCCCATCCCGCGATACATAGCATCCAACACAATTCAGCACAGTACTAGTATCTTGTTTGTTAGGAAAAAAAAACTGGATTTCTTATATTTGTTCTGCCATGTCCAAATTTTTCTATTCTTAGATTCAAGGAGTGGTAGCAGTATTACACTGTTCCACAGGCAGCGAGAGGGAGTTCAATGCAGCTAGAGTCTGAAAGATAAAGAGTTAACATGCTAAGCAGATAAAACCAAAAGACTAAGGAGTGTGTAAGCAATCTGGAATGCTGGTAAGCAAAATTTTGTTCTTAGTATGTTGAATAAAATATTAAATCTTCAGAGAGACATACCTCTTTGAATTTTGGGGTTTGCTAAGATCTTTTCTTAAAATGTCTCCTCCTCAATCTTAAAAAAAGACAAATGCTTCCTATAATGCACCAGCCCTAGACAAGATTATTCAACACACGAAGAGCAATGGTTATTTATTGTAAAATAAAAAGATTCTCATCTCATATATCAAGGTTATATCTAGACAAAGAAGCTAAACTTAGAAATAAACCAATCAACAAAACACAGTTAAATAAATTGTAGGAATATCAATAAATATTTGGCTTCTATTTCTTAAAAAATTCAAGAAAAGCAGTAAATAAATACCAAAGTGGGAAATAATATCTGGAACATAAAATAGACAAGTATTGATATTCTAAACATATACTCTAACCATACGATCATGCAGTTCACACAGAAGAGTTACAAAGGCCTGATACAGTGTGTGAATAATGTCCAGTAATAAAATACATAATAAAGGCATAATTTATTTGGGCGAGTCCAAAATGTAAAACCTGAACAAGACTCCAAATCCCCAATGTTGACAATGGAAATGGGTTTTGCCATAAAATTTCATGGGAGTATAATTTTGGTTCAATTTTTAAAAGAATTTTTGGAGAATGATTTTAAAACAATTTATCAAGGGCTTTTGAAAAGGTTTAGAGTTGCATTCCTCTTTATTACAAGTTTCTCAAACTCTCAAGCTGAAACCAGAAATACTCTCTATTCCCCCATTCTCTGCCCAGTCCACTCCAATCTATCAGTGGTGTGATACGTGGTCAAAAGTACAATGCGTATTTAGTTTTTAAAGGTTCCAGTAAAAGATGAACCGGTAGGTCCCCCTCAGAAAGTGGCAAGGGTGGCGACATAATCGTGCTTTAAATAAGAGGGAGTGTCTTGATTTTTGTGCTGATAAGTACTTAAACATACCCTATGTTTTTTGATCATCCCTTCCATTTATTAGTTTTGCTTAGAAATAAAATCTTGAATCAGTCCACTCCCATCACCACCAGTAAAGCCCTAATTCCCAATCACCCTTTGTGTGGAGAAGACTGCTAACTCATCCTCTGCTCCCTCTTCGTTCTTCTCCCCCAGAATCACTCTCCCCTGGAGGCTGTGCAATCACTGGGAAACACAAACGAAGTCACTCAGCACAACGGAGTCTTCAGTGGAGCCCAGCGCTCTCAGAACGGGACCCTCTGTCACTAACTCTTGTCCTCACCCTGTTTCCTTTCCTTTCTGGATTTATCACTACATACACCTTTTTCATGAACCGAGCCTCAGAAACAAAACTAATAGAATTACTACAGAAGAAATGGCTCTGTGCTCATGTAGAATATGCTGCTGGCTATATGAATTCTATAAGCCATGAAAAAAATTCGTTTTGGTCTAATCTAAACAAGACTAAAAAACTCTCTAGTATAGAGTATGATGTTAAGAAAATTCATTGACAAAATTACTAGATTCGAGTCAAATGCTTTTTATTTTTGCATTTATTGTAATGACTTTTTTCCCTGTAATAGTAGGTAATTATATAAACTGACTTTCAAATGTTCAATTAACATTCAAAATTCCCCCTCACTTAGTACAGGTAGAACAGACTTTTATTTAGAAACAAAAGACAGAAGAGTAAAAGATCCCACTATCTGTGAGGGGTCCCAGGTGGATTTCCTCAGCATTCTGAAATTAAGATTAAACATATTCAGACCTTTTTAAAAATACTGTTGGACCTATATCAATACTAGCAGGAATAACAAAAGGCAAAATTACAACGGATAACAAGGAAATCCAAAGGATAAGAAATCACTTTGAAAATTTGTACTCCAATATATTTGCAAATCTAAAAGAAATGGATGAGTTCTCAAACATATATCAATCACCAAAACTTAATGAAGAAGAAATTAAATATCTAAATAGACTAATATCCACTATGAAATTGAGGAAGTAATAAAAACACTCCCAACCAAGAAGAGCCTAGGACCTGATGGACTCCTAGTAGAATTCTATAAAAAAAAAAAAAAAATTAGGGAAGATTTAACACCAATGCTCACCAATTTTTTTTCAAGAAATTGAAAAGGAAGGAAAATTGCCCAACTCTTTTCTTGAAGCAAACATAACTCTAATTCCAAAACCAGACAAAGACCCAACAAAAAAAAGAAAACTATGGGCCAATATATCTAACGAATATAGATGCAAAGATATTCAATCAAATCCTTGCCAACAGAACGCAGCAAATTATAAAGATTATACACCATGACCAAGTGGGCTTCATCCATCCCAAACATGCAGGGATGGTTCAACATATCCAAATCAGTAAGTATAATACACTACATTAACAGATGCAAAGATAAAAATCATATGATTATCTCATTAGATGTAGAAGAAGCACTGGATATCATCCAACACCCATTTATGATAAAGACTGAGGAAAATAGCAATAGAGGGACACCACCTCAACATGACTCAAGCTATTTACAACAACCCCTCAGCCAATATAATCCTAGATGAAGAAAGACTGATAGACTTCAGAAACTAGACAAGGATTCCCACTGACACCCTTACTATACATATAGTGCTTAAAATTTTGAGCATCAGGCAAGAGATATTAAAAAAACATGCAATGGAAGGGAAGAAGTAAAGTTATCCCTATTTGTACATGACATGGCAATCTACATAAAAGACCCAAAAATTCCACCCAAAGACACTTAGAATAAATAAATTCACTGACACAGCAGGTTATAAAATCAATACTCACAAATCAATAGTATTCCTATAAACCAATAGCGAATATAAAGAGAAAAAAAATCTATGAAACAACTGCCCTCATAATAGCAACAAAAACAAAACAACAAAAATACGTAAACCTTACCAAAGAGGTGAAAGACCTACACAAAGAAAAGTACAAATCCCTAGAGAAAGAGATTGAAGAGACCTAGAGAATGGAAAGACATCCCATATTCCCGAATAGGAAGAACTAATATTGTCAAAATGGCCATATTCCTAAAGCTGCTTAACAGATCCAATGCAATACCCATCAAAATACCACCTATATTCTTCACAGAACTAGAAAAAAACAACCTTAACTTTTATATGGAAACAGAAAACACCCAGTATCTCTAAAACAATGCTGACTGACAAGGGCAAAGCTGGAGGAATCACAATCCCAGACTTCAAAAAATACTATAAAGCAATAGTGATTACATGTACATGGTACTGGTATAGGAACAGACAAGAGGACCAATGCAACAGAATTGAGGACCTGAAACAAACACAAACACCCTTAGTCAACTGATCTTTGACAAAGGGGCCAAAACAATCCACTGGAGAAAAGACAGCATCTTCAACAAATGGTGCTGGGAAAACTGGATCTCCATACACAGAAGAATGAAACTAGACCCATATGTGTCTCCACACCCTAAAATCAGATCAAAATGGGTCAAAGAACTGAACATCAAAACAGAAACACTGAACCTACTGGTAGACAAAATAGGCAAAACCCTACAAGACATAGGGACAGGAATAGATCACCAACTGCAAAATAAATCTCAGCAAGAATCAACAAACAGGACTATATTAAGTTAAAAAAAGCTTCTGCACAGCAAAAGAAACAATCAGCAAGGTGAAGAGACAGAGTGGGAACAGATATTCACCAGTAACACTTCAGACAAAGGATTAATACCTAGAATATACAAGGAACTGAGTAACATAAGCCCCCCCCCCCCCCTAAAATAAATGATCCCATCAAGACGTGGGCAAGTGAAATGAAAAGGAACTTCTCAGAAGGTGAAGTACAAATGGCCAACAAGCATATGAAAAAGTTTTCTTCATCATTGGCCACCAGAAAAATGTAAATGAAAACAACACTGAGGTGTCACCTCACGCCACTAAGAATAGCCTACATCAAGACTTAAAAACCAACAATTATTGCCAAGGGTCCAGAAAACAACAACAACAACAAAAGTAAAAAACAAAACAAAACAAAACACAAACCTCTGCTCCTCTGCTGGTGGGAATGCAATCTGATGCAACCGTTATGGAAAGCAGTTTGGAGGTTCCTTAGAAAGTTGAGAATACAAATTCCATTTGTTCCAGTTACTGACCTACTGGGCATGTTTCCAGAAGAAATAAAGTCAACATACCAAAAAGACACACGCATATTCATGTTTATAGCAGCACAACTCATAATAGCCAAGTCCTGGAAACAACCTACCTGCCCATCCATAGAAGAATGATTAAGAAGATGTGGTACTTATACACGATGGAATACTATGCAGCCATAAAGAAAGATATGAAGCATTTCAATGAAAATGCGGGCACCTAGAGTCTATAATGCTCAGTGAAATGAACCAAGCACAAAAGACTGACTATAGATGGTGTCCCCCTTATGAAATGTACAAAAATCATAACATAAAAAGGCCCCAACATTATTGACAGGGTAGAAAGAGAGACAATGGTCAGCTAGGAAAGGGTAAACCTCTTCAATAGGGCTGGACACAGACACTCACTAATTTCCTGAATCCCATGGTTCTAATGTGTTACAGAATTTGGAATTCAAGTATTTACAAAAAATGTTCAATTAATAAATATTGTTGGATCCTACTTACTAATACATGGTTATTATTTTTATGTACACATTTAGGAAGTATATTAATCTTTATATATTACTCTTCTTTCCTTATTCTTTTTCTTTCCACTTTTTTTATTTTTTGAGGTACTGCATATAGAATCCAGCATCTGTGCACAGGGCTACAGGCTTAGTCTTGTGTTTTCTGGTATTGAGATATTGAGACAGTCTCCTTAAGTTGTTCACATTGTGTTTGAACTTGCAATCCTCCTGCCTCAGCCTCTCAAAGTGCTTAGATTACAAGTCTTCACTGTAATGGCCACTTTGTTTTTCTGATATCCTCACAGGGATTTGGAGTCGTTGTTACATCACGTTATCCTTGCAAGGATTTGGGGACCATTGTTAGACATGGTCCCGCCGCCGTGTATGAAGGTTCAGTTTCTCCATGTCTATTTCTTTTGTTCTTGTGTTTTAGGTATTGTATTTTAGAAGTGATTGTTTAAGGTCGAGAAGATTTTCACTTATGACTTAGTCTAAGAGCTCCATAATTTTAGTTCTTACAGTTAGGTCTATCTGTTGTGATTTAATTGTTGAAGATGGCAAGAAGTTTGGGGTACATACTCAGTAAATTTTACGTGTGTGAGAATGTCTCAGGACCAATTCTTGAAAAGATATTTCTTTCTACCATTTATTTTCTTATTAATCACATGAAATCTATTGGTTGTTAAAGTGAGGATTTGTTTGCCTACTCTAAACCTCAGTCCTTTATTTTCCTACACTTAAAGCAGTGCTACGTGGTCTGAATTATTGTTGATTTGTGTTTTAAAGTGGGGATCACTTATCATTATCATGACTAAGGAGTGTGAGTCTGACTACATTATTTTTTGGCTCCCAAAATTGTCTATTTTGAATATTGCATGTCTCCACGGATTTTAGGCTCAGTTTGCCTGTTTTTGTAAGTTAGAAGAGATGTTTGATATATTAATTTGTATACGAGTTTACAGAATAATGCCATCTCAAGAATAAAGTTTCTAAACCATTAGAAATCTTTTCATTTATTGATGCTTGTAGCTTTTCAACAATATTTCGCAGTTTTAAATGCAATTAAGTCTTGTAACTCATGTTAAATATTTGTGTAAGTAATCTATTTTTGTTGCTATTGTAAATGAGATTTAATTTCCTAATTTTTCATTATAGGCATGCAGGAATGCACTTAACATTTTACACTAATTTTATACCACTGAAACTTGTTGCGCTTGTTTAGTAGTTTGTCTCTTCATTTACGCTTGATGATACCTCAGTTACTCACATGCGTGCAGTGCATCTACCTATAATCTGTGTCTGCCATTTTGTTATTTCTGCTCTCTCTCTCTCTACACACACACACACACACACACACACACACACACACACACACACACACACAAAGAGACAACACTATGTATAAGAACAGGCATATATAACTACATTCTTTAATTCCATTTTCATTAAAAAAGATTTTATGTATTTCTTACATTATTTTATTATATTTTAAAGTTATATTCTTAGTAGTTTCTATGAGGATTACAATGAATATCTACATTTGTAACAATCTAATTTTGATTAAAATCAACTTAATTTAAATATTAAAGAAATTTCTTTTTATATGTAGCTCTTTCACCCTTATTTGTGTTAATAGTTGTGTGAATTTTATGCCTATTCATTTTCCAATATACACTGTATTTTAAATTTATTGCTTTATAGAATTTTCAATTATACAGAAGAAAAGAAGGCATAAATAAAAATACATCTGTATTATCTTTATATTACCTGTGGGTTACTTTTACTAGTGACACCGTATGAATAAAAGTTGCCATCCAGAGTTCTTTCCACTCAATTTGAAGGGCTGCTCTTATATGGAAAGTCACCTAGTAATAAATTCTCCCATATTTTGTGGGTTTGGAATGAATGCCCTCATTTCTCTTTCAACTTCAGAGTATGCTGTTTCTGGATATAGAAATCTCAGTTGATGGTCTTTCATCTTTACAATACTTTACTATATATGCCAATTGTCTTGTGGCATCCATAGTTTCTAACAAAAAATCCTATGTTAATCTTACTGAGGATCCTTTGTATATGATGAGTTGTTTCTCCTATTCTTTTAATACTCTCTCATTGTTGTGGGTTTTTTTTTTTGCCAGTTTAACCATGATGTATCTTGGGTCTTGATGTGGATTTCCAAATGTCTTTGATACACAGATTAATATTTTTCACATGAAAGTGGGAAATTTGGGCCATTATGTCTACAAACATTCTTCTTTCTGGTACTGTACTATTCTATTGTCTGTTACTAACACTGTATAGTACTACAGACTTGGCAAGTTATTTTTTGAGAAGATGTTTATTTGGTTCACACTCTGTCCTCAGGTCAAAGTGCTGTTTCCAATAGTCATTATTATTTCTCTTTCTCTCTTATAAAAGTCACCATGTTCAGTCCTGGGAGTTCCACCTTAATGACATTGTTGAACTATAATCATCTTCTAAAGGCCCCACCTCTAACCCTCATATTGTGACTGAGTTTCCACACTGAATACTTCAAGATGAGGACTAAACTCCATTATCAATTTTGGAGTGGATAAGCCACTGTCTCTCTCTTTTTTTCTACTTGGAAATGCAACCCCCTTTTGTATCTGTCTGGTATACTTGATGGTATCCCACACTCTCTGATACTGTATTTCTCTTTTTTATTTTTCATTTCTATTATTGGTTAATATTTATTGACTTATACTCAAATTTAATAAAACTTTCATTTGCTTAAGATTTTAAGACTACTGTTTCAGTTATCATGCTGTTCAACTTCAGCATTTTTATTATAAATCCTATCTTGGTGTTGGTGCTCTTTGTTGGTTGAAATATTGTTTTCATACTTTCCTGTAGCTATTTAAAGTTGCTCTGTGGAATATGCTTAAAATCCTTGATTTAAAGTCTTTGTCCAGTGGGTTCAACCTTTAAGTTTTTTTCAGACACAACTTCTGTTGATTCCCTTTTATCTATGAATTAACCATACTTTTTGTTTTTTGGTGTATTATCCAAGGTATGTAAGTTTTCTGCCACTGAGCAGTCTTGAGTCCTGAAAAATTTATATTTTTAAATAACACAATGAGACAACTTAGGAAAGTGGATTCCTCATTCCACTCATAGCTTGTTGCTATTGTTTCTATTATTTAGTGAATTTTCTAGATTAATTCTGTAAAGTCTATAGTCATTAATACATGTGAGCATCTACGTCACTGATCAGATAGTAGTTATCTGATAATTGAATAGATATAAAAAGTGTTCTGTGTATGTGTGACGGGGGAATTTGACACTCAGCCAACAGTTGTCAAAACTGCCTAAATTTTCACTTCTTGTTTCTACAGAATCTAAGGCCAAAGATTAGGCCTTATATCCTGCAACAAAGGAAAGTTATCCTTTGTTTACAGATCAAGATAATCCACAGTATAAAAACAATATAAAATAGTATAATTATAAAAAAGTATTATAAAAATCAATATAATACCCAAAACAAAATGTAGATTCAATATAATTCCCATCAAAATACCAGTGATCTTCTCCACAGAAATAGAAAAAATATTAAAATTCATATGGAATCATACACACACACGAAAGAGAGAGAGTGAGAGAAAGCAAAAACAATCCTAAATGAAACCAGAAAACGCTGGAGGAATCACTTGTCTTTAAAACATACTACAAAACTTCATGCTATCCTAACATTAAAACAGACACATATACCAATAGAACAGAATAAAAAAACCCTAAATAATTCCATTTTCATATAGTTAAGTAATTAACTATATGAAGTGGAGAAAAGACAATCTCTTCAACAAAAAGATGCTGACAAAATTAAATATTCAAATGCAGAAGAATGAAAGTAGTTCTTTTTTTTCTCACTGCAAACCAAAACAAACTCAAAAGCTGCAGTAGACTTAAATGTTAATCCTGAAACAATAAAATTGCTACAAGATAATATAGGGGAAACACTTCAAGATATTGGTGTAGGCAGTAACTTCTTAGATAGGATTTCAAAAGCACAGGCACCAAAAAATAAAAAAAAAACAACAAATAGCTTGTATCAGAATAAAACCTTCATCACAGCAATTTAAATAATGTACAGAATTAAGAGAAACCTATAGAATGGGAGAAAATATTTGCAAACTATTTGAACTATTTGTTTCACAAGGAATTGATATCTAGAATATATTAGAGACTCAAAAAGTTGAACATCGAAAATAAGAGAAAGAATTTAATTTAAAATTGGCTGAAGTATTAAAAAATACACCTCTTGAAGAAAGACACACAAGTGATGAAAAGTATGTGAAAGTGCTCAATGCAGAGAGATGCAAATAAAAATCACAAACAAATATTATTTAATCCTAATTAGAATGGCCATCATCAAAAAGACAGAAAATAATAGATGCTGGTAAGGAAAGAAAGAGAAATTCTTGTACAATGGAAGTGGAAGCTAGGGTTGTCTAGGTCATATGATAAGGACTATGAAGATTCCTCACAAAACCAAATACAGGACTCAATATAGGAGGTATGACCACATGTCTTCCTAAGTCTTAGGGATTTAGAGCTTTTGCACAGTATTATGATCTGGGAGCTTGCAAAATTTGTGTTAAGAGTAAGCAAATCAGGAAATACTGTCTGATGGCACTCTTCGTCCTTTCAAAGGCCTCGACTACTATGTCTTTCCTAAGGGTGCTTCCTTCACAACCAGGAAGGGCCCCCTGCTGCATGGCTGATTTTTATGAGTAAAACTTATTTTAGCCTTACATGACTGTCACCTAAGTCTTGAGCATAGTATCTGTGCCTTTAGTTCTCTTTCACTCCACAATTATATGAAAACAACAGCCATGACTACACTGCTTTGAAGACTAATGTTCAGCCTCCAGAAAGATTGTTTTGTTATTCCTGTCACCAGTATCTTTGGAAATATGGAACTTCATTTTTTCAAGTGAGCAATGGATATAGGACACACAAGTGGTCCCAGATTCACTCATACAAAAACAATAGCACATTCTGTGACTTGGAGGTCTGGAGGTTTATGTTGGCACCAATAGGAATGCTAATGTGCAAAGAATCTGGTCTCTCCTCTCAAACACTAACAAACACCACTCATTTCCTACTGATTGGTTTTAACATAACAAGTATTTTGTTGAGCCCAAAAGAATATTTCATTTTACAGTATTTAGATTATGTTGATTACTCACTTATGAGCCATAAGTTGGTCAATGAAGAACAGATTGCTTTGACTTGCTGTGTTAGAAAACTCCCCCACCCACTCACTGCCACTACCGCCATCACGACCAAGGATTACTACTCATAAAGAGAACAAGGTATCTCGTAACTAAAGATCTAGAGCTTTTGTAAAACTTCATGAACTTTGAGCATCAGAGATCAATCCCCTACAGCACACGATAAAAACTATGGACCTTCTCTTCTACGTAACTCTCCTGCTAGTAAAATTGCATTTTTATCTGGAGGTTTGGAGTTCTCCGAAGGCTAATTTATTCGTGAAAATGCTGCCTCTAGGGTTGATTTTGTTCTAATGCTATTAATATCTTGGTCACGTGTGTTTCAGAGTAAATCCCAGAGAGTAACTCTGAACTTTTCAACAACCAATTTTAAATCCTGCTTGGTCTTCAGAATTTTGTATGTACAGATGAAACTGGACATTCATATGAGCATTTCATGGACCAAATGCTAGAACTGCAGTGTCATGGAATGATATTTATTCTTGGATATGTATGCATCTACTATTTCCAAAGAGTTCTTCTCTTTTTATTTTATACTCGTATAAACAAGATAGTAATGTACACCTTAGGAAATAGGAAAATAAAGCAACTTGTGGGTTCTTTTAAGTGTCAGTGAGTAATGATTAAAAGCCCTATATGATTGGAGTGCAGAACAGAGCAATTTAAGTTGAGTTCTATTAATCAATTTCCCCAGTATGAAAGGACAAGAGAAATAAGGTCAACTTATTATCAGTGCCTTCCAGCAAACGGAAGATGTTAATAAAGTTATAACTGGGTAACTATTTAGGTTTCCAATTTTAGGTATGGCCAAATATGGAAGTATGAATGCATTGAACTGTCTTCACTTCAACACACATTGCTGAGTACCAGCTAAGAGGTGCATTGTGTGATGGGTATTAGATTAAAATACAGAGAGACCCTTGATGAGGAACATGTTTTCTCTCAAGGGCCATTTATGATACAACTTGTGGGCCATACAAAATTATCCACTTAAAATTAGTTTATTTAGTAAAAAAATTTAACTAACTCAACCCTAATGAGATGATTGCCTTGGCTGGCAGGACCACACAGTCTGGGGCTGGACATTCCCCACTCCGCAAGGGGTTAACATCTCATGAGGTGCCGAACATGGAACTGATAACCTCGTGTGTTAGGACTGCTCTTGACAGTAGCAGGGCACAAAGGATCCTGGCAGCACACACCAAGATGCAGGCTTCGTCAGAGAAGAAATGAGTGAGGAAGATGTAGGGGATGTAGTCAAGGGAAGCTTCCAATAGGAGATGGAGTGGATCTGATTCTAGAGAGAAAAAAATGGAGAGTCGAGCATTCCAAAGAAAAAGGATGAAATTCTCAAAGGCATGAGTCAGGAAAATATATAGGGTCACAATGGGCTGTGCAGTTGACTTTAATGTGACAAGTAATTACAAAGAGAAAGAGAAGATGTGCCTGAAGAGGTTATCAGAATGGTTGGTCCACACAAGGCGTTGTGTACACCTTTCTGTGGAGAAATCCATCAGAAGATTCTTAGAGCTAATAGACAAAATCAACCAGGTTGTAGGATATAAAATCAATGCAACAAAAATCAATGGCATTCCGCTGCTGCAGCAGTGAAAACACAGAGAAAGAGATCAGAAAAACAACCTCATTTACACTAGCCTTAAAGAAAATGAAGTACCAAGGAATCAAACTAATTAAGGAAGTTAAGGACCTCTATAACAAAAGTATAATATATTATTCTGAAAAAGAAAGCAAAGAGAATATTAAAAAATGGAAAGACCTCTTCTGCTCCTGGGTAGGCAGAAACAATACTGTCAAGATGGCTCACGACCAACATTGATATATAGATTCATTGAAATCTCAATCAAATTATCAACAGTAGTTTTCACAGAACTAGAAAAAATGATACTAAAATTTATATGGAACTAGAAGGGACCCAGGAGAACCAGGACAATTCTAAGCAACAAAACAAAAGGAGGAGGTATCGTGATACCCTGAATAGTAATTAAAAAGAAAAACTCATGATATTGGCACAAAAACAGACAAGTGGATCAATGGAACACAATTGAGGATTCAGAGACAGCCCCAAGCGCTTTCAGTCATCTGATCTTTGACAAAATGGGCAAAAACATACACCGGAGAAAAGATAGTCTCTTAACAAACGATGTTGGGAAAACTTGGTTATCCACATGCAGAATGAAACTGGACCCACATCTCTCACCATGTACCAAAAATTAAATCACAATGGATCAAAGACCTAGAGATAAAAACGGAAACACTGAACCTGCTTGAAGATAAAATAGACAAAATCTTCAAAAACATGAGCATATGTAAATGACTTTCTCAGTAAAACACGCAATACATGTGAAAGAACTCCAAGAATCAGCAAATGCAATAATATCAAATTAAAAAGCTCCTGCAAAGAAAAAAGCAACAAAGTAAAAAGAGAATAATGAAATGGGAAAATTTGCCAGCTACTCCTCAGACGGAGGACTATCATCTAGAATATACAAAGAATTGAAAAAAATAGATACGCTCCCCCAAAATACGACCAGATCAAAAAAGGCAATCAAAACGAATAAACAGTTCTAAAAAGAATTAAAAATAGCCAATGAATACATGAAAAATGACCAAAATATTTAGCCATCAGAGAAACGCAAATGGAAACAACACTCAGTTCCAACACTGATGGAACACTGAAGTTCTGTCTAACTCCCATGACCATGGTTGGTACCAAGAACTCTAAAAACAAATGCTGGCAAGATTGTGGAGGGGAAGGATCCCTTCTACACTTTTGGGGGGGACTATAAACTAGTAGATCTATTACGGAAAGTAGTACAGGGATTCCTCAAAAATCTGAAAATAGATATCCCATTGGATCAAGCTACACCTCTTCTGGGTAACTTCCCGAATGGTTAAAGTCATCACACAGCACAATACATGCATACCCATATTTACAGCAGCACAACTTAAAATTGTTGTATCCAGGAAGCAGTCAATATGCCCAAAGACAGATGGATGGATAAAGAAGTCACACAAGGTGAAATACTGCTCTTCCATAAAGAAAGATAAATTCGAATTATTTGTAGAAAAAATGAATGCACTTTGAGACTTTCATGCTTAGAAAAAAAGCAATCAGGCACAAAAAGGTTAAATATCACATGGTTTCTCTAATGTGAAGAAATCACTGAAAAGTAAAACAGGAAAGTAAAAGAGTAATGTAAGAAAATAGGAAGATAGGCTTTAAGAAGAGGAAAAGGGAATGTGAGGGACTGAGGGAGTGGTGCTGTGGTTTCGCTATTGTCCCCGAAAGCCGCATGTATTTGGATAGGATAACTTAACTGTGTGCTATTGGGAGGCAGAGTTTGGCTGAAAGGGGCGAATGTTTGGGGCTTTGAACTGGAGGAAATGTGTCAATTTGTTGATACTGGGGGAGGGGCACCCAGGACACAGGTTTCTGGTGTTTGTTATTGATTTGTGGGTGAGGGAGGGTGGGTGGGTGAGGGTGGGTGGATGTGTGTGTGGTTTGGGGGGGGGGGGAGGTTGCAAGTGTCAGCTCGAAGTAATTTAAGGAAGGAAAGACACATGGTTGCAGCTTCTTCCTGGGAGGGCTCCGGTCTGGCCAGAGTCTACAGACCTCACTTCCCGTCTCGTTTGGCTTCTCTCTGTGATGTGATGAGCAGCTCTCCAGCCTCTGTCTCTGCCATGACCCTTCACTATTGCCGGCTGCACCATGAGTAGACTGTGAAACCTTCTGAACCTGTGAGCTAAATACGTCTCCTCTCCCTTAAATTGTGGATTTCGGGTATTTTGTCACAGCAACGAATAAGTAACCAAGACAGGTGGGAATGGGAGAAGGAAGTAAATAGGATCAAAATGCAATAGGTAAATGCACCGATTTCTCTAGCTGATTGTATTATGTATCACAAAAACATACTAATGAAAGAATAATAAAAATGAAAAAGCTTCCCTTTCATGTATTTCATTTTCTCCACAAGTGATACCTAATACACCTAAAGAACATATGCTATTCCTCATAGATCATATCTACATTTCACATGGACCTACGAAAGGAAACTTGCTTCTAGATGAGCGGCAGAGATGATAGGAATTCAAGCGCAGTGGGGCTGCTGAGTGGGTACTTAAGAGTAAATGAGATTGTGACATGACAGCTAGCCAGCGTAGGTAAAATTGTGCACTTCCTCTCATAGCTGGCCTTTTCCTTTGTACAGAAATCACGGCCTTTCTGCAATATGCTCCAAATCAACACACAAAAAGAATAAAGATATTTATTTCAATTCTAAATACAACCAAAAAAGGAGCTGAATTGTGACTTTGGGCAAATATTGACTATATTTTCAGCAGGCTGTGTTCTTGTACATTTACATAAGCTTAAGGTTGAGTAAGTCCTTGTTAAAGGATTTTAGATTGGTATCTGAGTTTTAAATGTTGAACCACACAAAGGAATTGTTGAAATCTTCTTAAGCAGCTAAAACCTAGTTCTCAATTCACAAGAAATTTGGCCAAGGAAGATATTAGAGTGGTGTCACTAGTCAGAGTTGATGAAATGCAAGTGCAGAGATAGTACCGATCAAAAGGAAAATTAGAATACATGAATATTAAAATATTTAAATCTATAATAATGTGTTCAAAACATAGTTCTGAAGAACATTATCATTGGAAGTGAGAAACCAGTGCTAAGTCACTTACAATCTTTTATAAGCAACCTGACTCCCTCCATTTCGACTCATTACGATAATATTAGCTTCAAGTGTAATGGTGTAATTTTAACTGTACTGTACACAAATTACTCTGGTTCTTTTTCTGACAAGGTTTAGCAATAATCCCTCTTGGTAGACTTTTAGCAATTGCTACAATGCTGGAATAAGAAAATAAAAGAATGAAACCCTAAAAGTAAGATATAAATAGGAAAGCAAGATTATATTTATCTGGAGGGTAGAGATGAACATTTTCACTCGAAGTTGACAGGGTTACATAGATATCTTCATAAAAGTTTTTGGATGGGGAGATGGACAAATAGATAAAGGGGGAGAGGCAGAAGGAGGAGGGAATGTAAAGAAAGAGACCGATTTTTGCCAATTTTAAAATTCCCTGGACATTCCAGGCTTTGTAGAGTACAATATTGTGAGACCTATGTATACCCATCTTACAAATCTTTGATTTTTATTGAGTTAATCATCAGAAAGATAAGGTTCTCATACTGAAATAAGTATGCATACACTTGCAAAACCACAAGCATATGCTTCTTTTAGTATTAAAGTTTAAATTAACCTCTTTAGTACAATATAGAACAAAAATATATTTTTGTAATGCTCAGATAATAACCACCAGCCATCCTACCTAGTTTTTCAATGGGAAAATGAGGAGGTGGTAACTATCTGGAAGATTCCTACGAAGATAAAATGAGAACATAAATACATCGTGCACTGACTACAGTAAGGACGTAGTAGATTATAGGAGTGAGGCTCTGAGAAGAGTTGGGAGCACAAAGTAAGTACATTGGCCCGCACCCCCATGAGAATCCAAAGGTGATTACATTTAAAACTGCTTATGATACAGGAAGCCAAGAACTCGCATTTTATCATATGGGGAGGGTAAGACTCAGTTAAAATGAATTATTTGCATGCGGTACTACAGCTAGAAATGCAAACTAGATGTCCTGTATTTTAGTGACCTAGTTAGCCTGTTTTTTTATTGTTCTTAATGCTTAAAACCCAGACCTGCCTTTGCCCTTTCATGCATTCCATGAGTATTTATTAAGAATCCACCTTGTCCTTTGTACTTCTCCATATGTAGAGGCCACAGCACGTGACAAGTCAGACAAGTGTCTTGTGGTCATATGCTTCCTTTTCTGTCAGAGTCTGGGGATGGATGGTTGAGACAGAATAATTAAATTGATAAGAAAGTTGTCTAGTGCTATGGGCTTAATTTTGTCCTTCCTCAAATTCTTACGCTGAATTCCTACCCGCCAATAACTCAGACCATGTCTTTTTTTTGGAGATAGGGCTCTTGGAAGAGGGAGTGGACTTATGGAAAGGGAGAGAAAATATGTGAGGGAATGAGAGGGCAGGAGATGTGGAGGGGAAATGAATGTTAAGTTCATGCAACACGTATGTACACAAATACCTCAAGCTTAGTGTAACTATTGAATATCATAAATACTAATAAAAATAACTTTTGGGAAAAATAAAGTGATAATTGAATTAAATGGGGTCATTACAGTGGATTTCAGTCCACTCCAACTGATATCTTTATAAGACAAGGAAATATGGATGCTAGGCTTGCTGGTATAGATCACAAAATATAGATCGTATGAAGATGTTAGTGAGAAGGATACCACACGAAAGCCACAGAAAGAGACCTTGGAAGAAACCGAGTCTGCTCTTTTGCTGTTATCTTGATCTTCAATGTCCTGCTTGAAGAGTTGTGGGAAAATAAATTTTTATTATTTAATCCGTTTGTCTGCTATTTTTTATGGCAGCCCCAGCAAGCTGGTACATCTATCAAGGGAAGATGATAAATGCTGTGGAAAAAGGTAGAAGCGAGCATTGCGAGGGGGTGGGGGTGGTTCAGGAATGTTGGACAACTCTGGCACAGAAATCAGGCAGTAATAAAGTTGCTACCCACAAGAAAAAAAAAATCCAGATGGATTCACAGCAGAAGTTTTTCAGTACTTCAGGGAAGACATAACTCCAATCCTTCCCAAACTGTTCCATGAAGTTGCAAGAGAAGGAATACCACCAAACTCATTTCTGGAGGCTAGCATCACCCATGTGTAAAAACCAGACAAAGACTTAACTAGGGAAAAAATTATAAACTATTCTCTTTAATACAGATACAAAAATTCTTAATAAGATTCTGGGCAAAGAGAATCCAGCAAGTAATCAGAAAGATCATACACCATGATCAAGTGGGCTTCATTTCTGGGATACAAGGCTGGTTCAACATGTGTAAATCAATCAATGTAATATTTCACATCAGCAAAAGCAAGATCAAAAACTCACGATCATCTCAATTGATGCAGAAAAATCCTTTGACAAAATCCAACATCCATTCATGATTAAAAAAAAAAAACAAGAAAAATAGGAACAGAAGAACCTTGCAACAAACTGATAGAAACCATATATGGCAAACCCAGTGCAAATATCATAGTAAATGGGAGTAATTGAAAGCATTTTCCCTAAATCAGGAGAATGACGAGGCTGTCCACCTTCAGCACTCTCATTCAATGTAGTCCTGACATGTCAATAGGGGCTTCCGTGTAGGTATCATTGGGAAAGGAAAACTCAAAGACTCCAAATAAGGAAACTCATGATGAAGACATTTGGGGAAAAATACTTTTAGTAGGGGACAGACTCTGAAGGTGGGAACGTGCCAGACATGCTGAGAAACAACCACCGAGAAGAGCATTGGGAGCACAATGAGCACAGAGTGCACGTGGTCAGAGAATAATCTGTACAGACCAGTTGGAAACTTCCTGTAGACCACTGTAAGAGTTGGGATTTCTTCTCTGCATGATATGAATAACTTTTCCTGGATTCTGAAGAAAATCACCAGACTCAAAAGGTTTTACAAGAATCAGGTTGGTTTCCATGTTAAGAACAGACACAGGTTATTGCAATAATTCAGGCAATAGACAATGGCAAATATAAACTAGAAAGCTAGGTGTGCTGGTGGTATGAACACTCATATTCTCAGTTTGTCACGACGGTGAAGCCAGCTGGGTTTCCTGGTTGGTTGGGTGTGGGATATGAGAGAGTGAGTAGATAGAGAATTACCCCAAAGTATTTAGCATGAAGAAATGAAAATTAAAACAGGTGGCTTCTGTAAGATGGACAAGGTGGCCATTAGAAGGGTCTGAAGGGAAAAATCAAGAGATTTAGATGTACTGAGTTTGAAACATTACAGATCCAATTGGAGACTCTAATAGTCCACTATTGAACGTTGGTGTGGGAAGAAAGTACTATGCTAGGAATCTAAGAGGCTGAGTTTCCTTAGAAATAAAATGAAAACAACTGTGACCTAAAGGACCGCAGCACTAAGAAATCGGGGACAAGAAGAAGAATCAGCAAAGGAGACTAAGGAAGAACAGTGCCATCTATCACTTCCAAGGAAGCTCAGAGAAGACTGTTTTTAGGAGGAAAACAACCAACATTCTCATTTTCCGAGTTGAGTCCGAGGCAGCTAATGAGTTGAAAAATTGAGTACTACACATTAACCTTTGGATTTAACATGAAAATCATTGGTGAACTAAAAAGGGAAATTTCTGTGGGCTGGTAGGGGACATGGCCTCACCCAAGTAGGCCCATGAGAGTGGAAGAAAGGAATTAAGGGCAATAAATTGACCCAACTTCTTTACGGAGCTGTGCTGCAAAGGGGAGCAATGAAAGAAGGTAGACTTGGTGGTGGAAAGTGAAAGTCAGAGGAGATTCAACATCTCCTTGAAGAATTTATCTTGAAGAAAAAATGGGGAAAATAACTGAATGCTTGTATTCCCATCAGAGTAATTGAGCCGAGAGGGGAAAAGGATTAAGAAAAGACAAAACAGCTGAGGTCTGGATCCAGACTGGCTTTCAGGACAAAGGGGCACCCTTAAGTCAGGCTCCTATGCAGCAGATTAAGAGGGGCCAGGAGCTTCTTTTTGCTTCTGTTTTTATCATTGAAAGATGATACAGAATGAGTAATTGAAACAAAGAACAGGGAAGAGATATTGAAAATTCAAAGTTAGAGAAGGTAGAACAGAATAATGTGTTTGTCCAATTCACTATCTCAAAATTTTGAAACCTACAAGTCTGAGATTAAGGTATAAGCAGAATTGGTTACTTCTGAGAACTGTGAGGAAGAATGTCCTAGGCTTTGCTGGCTGGTTGACAATCCTGGCATCTCTTGTCTTATAAAATATAATACAAACAGTCTCTTAAGTCTCTTTATACCACCTTCTTCACAATTCTTCCTTCTCTGTATGTCCAAATTTCCATATTTTATAAGGGCACCAGTCATGTTGTATTAAGATTCAGTCACTTAATTAATCACACCAATAATCACCCTAATACAAAATTAGAACATCTCCTGAAGTCTGGACAACAATGTACAAATACATGGCGGACAAACTTCAAACTGTAACAAATAATTATTAAGGAGAATAGAATAGGTTGGAAGAGGATGCCGGCCTGATAGCAAAAGTAGCCATATGATATTTGTCATAATTCCAAAGTAAGTTCATTCTCTCTGGAGAGATATCTTCTCTATGAGCTTTCACCTGAATGATGCAAATATAAAGTAAAGGAAAAAAATACAATTAAGGTCATGGTTTAGCCAGTATAAAGGACTTAAGGAAATATGCCAGTTGGTCATTATGATTCACAAAGGTATTGAACCTGGGTAAAGAATGAAGAGTGTATTTGAAGATGAAGGGTAGAGAAAGTCTTAGGATCAAGATTAGGGAGTTGCATGGTAGTGGTAGAAAGATGACCAGATCTATACATGAAGAAGAAAGCTGGGAAATTAGAAGACGGTAAGAAGAAAGTCAGAAACGAAAGCCAATAAAACTAAAAGAGATGGAATTTAGTTATTGCCACAGTTTGAAATACGACAATGGCTTCAATGTCTAAGAAAAGGTAGTGGGCGGTATCACGGGAGAAGCAGACACCACAGTATTGAGGAATCATTGCCTTGAAAATGTCATCTACGTACGTGTTGAAACTATGAAGTTTTCATTCATTCATTCAAATATTTATGTGTCACCAAATGGGAAAATAAAGCTTTACTGAGCACAAGGCTCATGTAACCCAGCAAGAGAGCCACTGCTAAGTGTAACTGTCCTTGCTGGAGATTAGAAGATGGATTTAGAGTGGCCCATGTTCAGTAATTATGAAAATAAAAGGAAAAAATCTTGCATGAAGTTAACTTTGAAACTCTTTTCACATCCCAATAAACAATCCAGAGGAAGGAAAAAAAAATACCTCATACCTTAAACATCTTTCACTGCCTGCTAAAAATTATTATTATTATTTGGCCTCCTCAGTAGTTTATATTCATTGTGTTGATATGTGTGTTTCCTGGGGATTCTACACACTCCAAAATCTGAAGAGTAAGCAAAAATGGTGCTTCTGCTTAAACCCTTCACAGTTTATAGCCACATTTACATAACATTAAATAAGTCAACAAAGGCATCATTAGCTCCCATTAAAATATGAGCAGAGAAATTTAAACGAACAAGACAGGCTAATTGGTAAGTAATGTTGTGTATCAAAAATTATGACTGTAAGATACCCCAGTTAATGAGAAGCCCTATAATCATGTTTACCACATATTTAAAATTAAATGAAGGTGAATAAAAGTTAACAGAAAAGAATAATTTCCCCTTCTTTGTTGCTATTATATCTGCTTTTACAATGTTAAAACTACGAAGTTATTTTAGCCATCCACCTTGACAAAATGTTTCCTTTACAATTTATGTGACTTTTAGCAGCTTGGTTCTCCTTAGGTTGCAAACAGCGAAACCACAGCCAGAGAACAGGGCAAGGACGGAGCTCCTAAGTTACACCCGTGAGTGCACCTTTCTTTTAGCTCAGGGTTTGGCTGTAAGAGGGCCTTTCCCCATTCTTTTTTCTATGAAGGCTGAGGTCCAACCCTAGGCAAAGTGTTCTGTTCAAGACAGCAACATGATCACTTACTGCATGCAGTGACAGTGGTTCCTAATGCCTTCTGCCTACCAGGGTCATCTGGGGTGAAACTCTGAAAGCTGCTGTGTTCGAGCTCCACTCCCAGTTATCGGAATGAGAATACTGGGGAGGGGTAAAGGCATGTATATTTTAGAAAAGCTTTCTTGGTATACTAAAGGGCAGCCAAAGTGACAACCACGATTCTAGCCCTCTTGTCAATAAAACAAAACTAACATTTACGGGGTAACCACTGTGTACTAGGCTTTCAGATAGGAGCTTGGGCAGGGTATTTTATACTTAATCTGATGTAATCATGAACATTTGCTATTTTCAGAGAGTACATGTTACGGGGGATACCTCATCCAAAGCAGAACCACATGGTCATGGTATTTTGGACACTGACACATTAAGTAGAAAATATTTGAGAGGCGAATGTACAAAAGTGGCATCTCCCTGACAACCATCCAGTAATTCAGAAGTATCTACATGTAAAACCCATTTCAACTCACGTGATTTCAGTACTTTGTGGATAGCATGTGCTGCAGAGAAGGCATCTTGGCTTTCCCATGCAATTCAGGGTCCTAAGGAAGGGGTGTGTGGGGTGTGTGTGTGTGTGTGTGTGATCATGCAAGCGCAGTGTGTGTTGAGAGAAGCTGTGGTTTTGATACTTTATTTCGTTGAAGACACTAACAGTTCTTTGAGAGGAGATGGCTATATATTTCCCCTCCTAGCCAAGTCTGCAATAATTGATAAAATGACTGGAATTTTCAAATAAACCTCTGAGACAGGACTCTGAGAAAACCACAGCCTTTCATTCTTGCTTTAAATCTAGAGCTTCCCAGGTCCCCAGAGTCTCCAAAGTTGGTACAGTCTAAAAGAAAGAGGAGAAATTTCTAAGAAACGCAATATTATGAAAAACAAGGCCTTAGCTGATTTTTGTTCTGTCTAAACTCTCAGAAAACAGTGATTAGGTTAGTAAACTTTAAAGGATTTCAACATTGTTCAACTTGAAGTTGGAAGAGGCCTTCCACATTGCAGTGATGAAGCTCTCCTTCCCTTCCTTTTACGGAGTGTGCTCCCAGGCTGCACCCCCAGCGAAGCCTTATGCATGCATGTTCTTAAATAATGACTTCCTGCAGCCTGCAAGTTATCATTCTGCTACCTAAAATTTTGTCTGAATGTGACCTTTTTCAAAGTGGTTTTCTATGCATGGAATACTGGTGTCCTTAGCTCTACTATCTCTTTCTCCTCTCATTTAAACTGCTCCAGAAATTCCAAATCCTTATGAAGACAATTTAGTCTGTTCATTGGGTCATTCCACAGATACTGACTAAAACACACTCCATGCTAGGCGCATGCTTCATCCTGGGCCATGTGCTGAGAAAGTAGTAGTCGACGGGGCAGTAATTGTCCTTGCTATAGCAAAGCTTTTGTCCTATGAGGAAAGAGAATATTATATATTAAACAATTACTTTCTTGCAGTTTTGTTAGTGGTCACGTGCAAGCATCATCCAGATAATGTATGAATGGCCAAGAGAAAGTGTGTTCTGTGAGTACAGCTGGCATTTAGGAAAAGTATCCCTTAAGCACAAATTGGACATACCTGGGGACAGAGAGGTAAGATGACCCACAGCAGTGGCCACAGCTAGTGTCAAGGTTTTGAAAGAGACTAACAAAGAAATGTCATGAGTTGAAACGTAAGTAAGGAGGGTATGATGGCTGAAGTAAGAACAGAGACGGCGATGAATGCTAAGAAGACTCATGTACAAATGTGTGTTTCAGTTTAATTACATTAGAAAGTTTAAAGACTATCTTTGTAAGCAATCAATTGATCTACTCAAATATACATTAGAAGTTCACTCTGCCTTTTTGTACAGGTAAGATTGGAAAGAATTAATGGCAAAATCATGATGACTACTCTGGTGACTGCTACAGGTATGCTCTGGTATAGGTGATGACCTGGGTCAGACTGGGGGCTGAGGAGATCAGGCAATGTATCCAAGATTGATAGTAGTCTATTCATTCTGGTAGGTTCTTATCTATGCTGTCTACTTGACAGTGGAATTCCCAATACACTGACTCACAAAACAGACACAGGCCTTAGCAATAAACAAATACAAATCAGCATGCCTGGGAATTGTATATGCTCTGGAAAATCAAGAGAAAAGATTCTTTTATATTAGGCAGCTGCGCTCTGGAATAATACACAGACCTCTGTGAATCATTTCATGGTTTATTAAACAAAATTCTGTTTGTAAATGACAAGTTAGGAAAATAAATGTCCGTGTTTTACTTTCTATTTCCTTAGTCTGTCCAGAGACCTGCAGCCCAAATCTTAACATTGTCCTTAGAGACGCATTAAGCAGGCCTGGTTCCCCACTTTTGAATGTCCCAGGGCAATCAGCTACAGATTGCCATCAACCCCTAGGAGAATGAATGGAAGGAGAGCTCTTGATGCTTCCATCACCAGAGAGAATGTTTAGGCAGGTTACCAGCCTCTTACTGTGCACACTGTTTTAGATGCCAACCCTGTGGTCCATTTGCTCTTCCAGACAGAAAATAGTATGAATGATCTAGGAGAAGAAGAGCTTTACTTTTTCTGAGAAATTAATACTCTCCTCACTGTTAATCTACAGTTAACCTGGTGCGTGTGTGCGTGTGTGTGTATGTATGTGCAAGTGCACATGGGCATGTTTGTATATGTTTGGGGAAGATTGATTTGCCTTAATGCTGAGTGCCTGGCTTTAGAGAGGGCAAAGGCACTTGAGGACTCAGCTGAACCACCAGGAGGATTTATTAAAATACAAAGTGCAAGGCTCTACTTGAGTGAGTCAGGGTTAGGTTTAGGCCTGAGAGCTGTGCATTTGTGACCATCTCCTTGCTGCTACAGCAGCTCTTCTGGGGACTACATTTGGAGAACCACTGGTCTAAGTCGTGCAGCTGCCAGATGAGTAGTATTCAGTGATGTTTGAGTTACTTTTTCACTGCTGGGACTCAATACCTGATGCATGGCTATACATGGCTTAGGGAGGAAAGATTTATTTCAGCTTACAGGTTTAGAGAGTCATAGTCCACTCAATTGTAGGCAGCCGGAAAGTGGTGGAATTGCATGGTGGGGCCAGAGCTAGATCCAGAGCCAGAGCTGGAGAGAGTGCTCCGGAGGCAGAGGTCCTCACAGCACGGCAGAACAGAGAGAAGTGGGGGGGTGGGAGGGGGGAGGGGAACCAGCACAGCCTCTCCAGGTCAAGCCCCAAGCATCCACCCTTTCTAGCCAGGCCTCGCCTCCCAACCCTACACAGTATCCATAGGTACACAAGGTTTTTGTGGGAAAATCCAGATCCAAGCCACAACAAGTGAACGAACAGTTCACCAATTGCCCCCCTGCGGGCCTGGCACTGCAGCTTCCTCTAGGCCTATGAGCATGGAGTCTCTGACAGATATTCTCTAGGGGCTCTTTTTTGCCTTCAAAGCTAAATTTATCTAGATTCTATGACATTACTCATATTTCATCTATCACCTTGTGTAGCAAATGTTCTTCCTTAAGATAAGGCCGTCATTATCAGTTTGTTTTTTTTTTTTTTTTTTTTTTTTTTTTTTTTTTTTTTTTGGTACAGTACTTGGCACAACGCATGGGTTAATTTAAGCAAAATCATCAACATTTGGTAAAGGAATAAATCAATGGTTCAAGATGAAGCTCTAACTGACTCTAGACATCTTGGCACCATCTAGAATATTCATCTGAAACTGAATCATATTTCTATTTATTCCATTATTTAATGCCATAATTAAAGCTTCTGCTCTGCTCATAAGACATTATTTCTTGTGGGCAAAGATTTTTTAAATTCAATTATCACAAAGAAAACAAATATAAAATTACCTTATGAGAATAACCTTTATTGTTGATTGGCATATCTAAAATCACTAAATATTGCAGCTTTCCGGAAGAAAAGGTCACTGTTGCCCTGTGCATATTAAGTAACTCTTTGACTTGATGTGTTCATGCAATCATTGAATTCTCTGTGACTCATTTACTCAAATTCTTATTAAACATTAAGAATGTTTTAAGCTAGATATAGGGAATTTCAAAGTTGTAAGGTAACTTAAAGTTTTTGACACCTGTTTTTTAGACACTAGAAATTTCTCCCAGAGGGCTGTCCAACAAGTCCTTGGGCTCTTTTAGTAACAAAAATATTCATTAACTCATTGGTAGCTGTCTTAGTTATTTTTTGATTGCTGGGACAACATACCGAATAGCCACAATTTAAGGAAGGAAAGATTGACGTCAGCTCACATTTCAGAAGGTCTCATACGAGCTGGCATAGGCAGCTGGCAGCAGTGAAGACACAGCGGAGGCCAGAGAGCTGCTCACCCTGCTGTAGACAAAAACTGAATGAGGAAGCAACACATCAGTTTCTGGAAATGGCAAAGGTAGAGGTTTCCCTGGGGAAAAAATTACAACAATGGTTCCTCTTCCTTTCTTTAATTACTTAAAGCTGCCAGTTGGCCACAGCCACCAGGATGAGGGCCCCTCCCTCACCTCCTGACCTACAAGTGGATAACACCCACCTGAGAGCTCTGCCCTGGGCACCCCCAATCTCAACAAGTTGACACAATCTTTGTAGGTCAAACCCCAAGCCTCTACCCCTTCCAGCCAAGCTCTACCTCCCAATTATGCACAGGTGCGAATATATGAGGCTTTAGGGGGGAGACACAAGATCCAAACCGTAGCAGTAGCCAATATGAGTCACTGTTCTTAGCCTTTCTCACTGAGATAAGACACCTCAACGCAAAGTTTCTACTACTAACGCTGTTTGGTCCTTCAATAATAAAGCATGGTTAACTTCCATTCCTCATGACAGCTCTATTACATAAAAGTATGAGGCAATGGGGCAGAGAACAAATGTGGGTGTTCTGTAACCCATCTTTGAATATCTGATCCCAAATATGTGATTTTGGGGAGGTTACTAAACTTTCCAGTAAACCAAATGCTCTTATCTGTAGAATAGAAATGATATTATGCTTCCAATTTTTTGTGATGGTTTAACAGTTTTGCTATATGTAGTGAATTTAGAATAGGGTTTGGCATATAATCAACAATAGTAATGTGAATGATCATCAATAGTAACCGCTATTTTATTCTTATGACTATTCTTTGTAAAAATATGTACTTTTATTCAATGAAACATTCTTATGCAATGATATCTGTGATATGACCCAGCACTGCTATTCCTTCTTTTCAAGCATATAAAATCTGCCTTGTTACAGCGCTCAGGATATAGCCCATCATTAGAGCCTGTTTAGTCAGGATGAAGAAAGATGATTATCCTTACTATTCTGGATTCAGTAGAGTGTTAGGAGTGTTAATAATAATTACTACATATATATTAAATGTCTAGTATACACACTTGCATGACTATCAATTCTCATTCTCGTAGCAGTCAAGTGAGATAGTTCTACACGTTCACGTAGGAACATATTACTAAGAGATACTGCTGAGGGGACCAGGATCCAAAGAGATCTGAAGGCTTCAGAAGGGGTCCTCTTGTCATTTTCTAAGATGTCTATCTGTACCCAGGAAATTCCCAAGGAACTACATGGACTCTGCCTTTAGCAGTCATGGCAAAGCTGAAAAATAAGGTCTAAGACCTACAACACCATATGGAAAAAGTGTGCACATTATAGCTTTATTTATTCATTGTTGAAATATCTATTCTCCTTCTGATCACCTCTCTATCTTTTAGGTTACACAATGATAATACTCTGGAAAGGGTATAATGATGCCCAGATACCAATAAAAGCACAAAAGCTGTTGCATTTCAAATATTAGGAAGATGAGAAAGCACCAAAAGAATACAGCACACTGGGGATTATTACCTCCGCATGCTCAATAGTTATTAACGGGTTCACATGAAAACTGGTCCTATTATGAACCAAATAGTTCCTGTCTTAGAGCCGTTTACAAATATTTCCCCCTTTGCTATGATTAGAAGTTCAAGAGGATCCCCTCCCCCTACCCCAGGACACACACAAACGTCATGCTTGATCACAGCGGAGGATGGTAGGCATTTCTATGAGGGACGATACAACCCTCCTTCCAGCCACAGGAATTCGGAAGGAAGAACTCCTGTCTTGGAAAAGAAGGGAGTCAAACGCTAGCAAAAAGAAAAAGAAAAAGAAACTTGCAAATAAGACTCCATATTCACAGGAGATATAAGTTTGATTAAGCACGTCATGCGTGTCAAATGATTGAATTCTTAAAGGACCGAGTGAGGTAGAGCTATTGTCACCTCATTTTGTGAGTGCGGACCGAGAGGTGAGAACAGTGAGCGATATGTCTCCTTCCTCAGCCAGACTGAGGCAGGGCCCAGCCCCAAGTTGAACTTCTCTGACTTTGGAGCCCACAGTCTCCCCCACCATTCCTTGAGGTATCTTACCTTTTTTGGCTTTTAATTTAAAATGAAAACATATAAATAAAGCTTAAACATCCTAGACAAAAAGGAAGGAATACAATAAGTGTAGAACAATTTGCAATCCTCCTCCAAATACCCATTCCAAGATAATTTAAATTAACATATTAGTATATTTCTTTCCAGATACCTTCTATTTCCCACACATGCACACATGCTTCCCTTAAGAAAGAAATACCCTACACATTAATTCATCGCCTGTTATTTCCTTTATAGGATAATTTGCGTGTGTGTTTCCATGTTAGCCTTCACAGAGTTCTCTATATATTCACTCTTAATGGTCCATTCTATCCCACCATTCCAGGCTCTTAAACAAGCAGCCCTGTTCTACTTTGTGCTTTGTCTCCAAGGACATTCAGAGAGTGTTGGGCCAAATAAAATAAAAACAAAATAAAAAAATTCTTCTAAGCAGTCTTAGCTAGACTGGTCAGAGCAAATCTCCCTCTGCTCCCCTCCTCCCTCTGTCCCAAATTCCCCTGGAACACAAGCAAGCCAGCCTAAGTAAGGCAGCTCCAGAATAGAATGAACTATGAATTCAGAAAAGCATCTTAAACTCAGTCCACACCAGGGAACGACAAAGGGCCGCCTATCGCCTTCTCTGGGATAGGGTTTTATATGTGGGACGACAAAGAAGGGGCTACTGTTACCTGTATTCTGACCACTCTGATAAGGGCAAGGTCTGCGATCTTAACTAATCCCCTCAGCCTTTGTAGTGGGCAATGAGAGGATCCGTCCTGCTGACTCAAACTCTGCCCAGAAGAGAACATGCACCCCAGCACTGACGGGAGACCTTTCCCAAGCTCTCCCCTTACCAGGCATTGTCACAATTATAACAGGGTAACTCTCTGTGTGTACATCCAGGCCCCGTTTGCCGCGTAGGATAACATTTGTCTTTAGAATACAAGATGCCTACTTTAGAGGTTTGTCAGTCTCTGCCAAATCAGATGAAGCTTTCTCTTAAAAAGAAAAGAAAGAAAGAGAAAGAAAAAAGAAAGAAAGAAAGAGAAAGAAAATAAGAAACTGAGAAAAATACAGGGGCAAAGAAAGTAGCGATCCAAGGTTTACGTATGTATGGGGAGCATTCTGCATGAATTAGCCATGGATACTCGCCTAGTGGTGTGTTGCGTTTCCCACTTATAAGCGTCATATTCAATTATTCCTATCCTTCATGTGGGTGAGAGAAAATGTCCAAGCGAAGCACCTTCCCCCCTTTGAATCCATGCCAGCCATCAAAGATATACAACAGGACTGCTGAAAAAAAGAGAAGGGCCGATGGAATTTTAACAGCTCTGGGAGCTCACTTACTCCTTGCTTTCCTTGGGGCCCCATTAATCGCACAGTTGGTAATAGCAAAGGATTTTGGCTTCTTTTTCTACAACTGCTGTTCTGGCTCCTCTGCGATCTTCAACTCTATTTCCTATGGTAACTGTTACAGCACCTTTATTTCTGATGTCAGGTTATTTCCAAAGGGGTGGGGGGAGGATAATGTAACACAACTAAAGGAGCCTAAATAAAACAATGTGTTATATTAGGCAAATACTTATTTGCATAATTGTAGGTCTCATTTCTATATTAGTAGAGCAACAAAAATAACAATGTTTAATTCAGGGAGGCAGGACATGGCATGCAGGACCTGCATATGAGACAGCCGGGGGACAGGCATCAATAGTAACCCACAGTCTCCTCCAAGGTCAGCAAACAATTGAATGTTAGGAATTTTCCCTACGATCTCATTGCTCCTGGACTATTTCTTTAAGGAAAAGATTTTAACATGCTTCATAGATTATTAATACATTTTATCCTGGTATTACTTTGAAGATAAAAATGTTGGGGTCAAGAGTATAGATCAGTAGTGGAGCAGCTGCTTGCTCTGCAAAAGATGCTGGGTTCAATCCCCAGTCACCTTCCTCACAAATGTCTTATAAAGTTAAAAATGAGCTACAAGACAGAATAGAAGAACTTTCTGTGTTCATGGAAAATGGATCTCCAGAAACAACCTCAGTCTGAGGCTGACCTCAATCGAAATTGATCTCAACTCTCTCCAAACAATTCCTGAAACAGAGCAGGCAAATCTAAAAATTCTTTGTGTATTTAAGGGGACTCTTGTTATTTGTGATCAGTTTATCAACACACAATTGTGCAAAAAATAGGCCTGTGTTGGGTTCCTTGGAATGGGAGTTAGAAGATAACCTCAAAACAAGAAGTCTAAAAGTGGGTGTATGTGTGTACATGTATATACATGCACATATATATCTGTATATTAATTTACAGGAAGTTGAACAACCTTTGTAAAGTATATAAAACATTCATTATATTTTAACTCAATGTATCGCCATTGACAATACTATAAAAGGTTATTTTTTCTATGCAGAAAAAGTTTCTCTAATCATTTCATGTTAACACCATAAGAAATATCATCTTGTTGAAACTGAAGATGAATGTTTTCCCAATTGGAGAATATATAGCTTTTTTTTAATCTAGAATTATCGTCATTTAAAGCAAAACATTAATATCTGAGGTGACTCTGAGTTAGGTCTCTTCTTTTTTTCCATTTTATTACCATATATATATATATATATATATATATATATATATATATATATATGTATGTGTGTGATACATAATGTTTACATTGGTCTTTCCAAAACTCAAGCACATCGTAAGTAAGCAGAAGATGTCACTTGTTTACAACACATATTGTGTAGTCAGAACTGGGAGGGAATCCCAGCTCTGTTACAGAGCTGTATGACTTTGAGGGAATAATTTGACCTCCAGGAGCTTCACTTTCCTCATCTATAGAAGAGAGATTCGGCAAATGTCTATCACTCAGATTTGCTCTAATTCTTAAAGGCTCAGTAACATGTCCAGAACATAGTGTCACCAACATTATTGGTTATTCATCATAAGCATGTGTGCTCCCTTGCAAAGAAGATTGACTTCTTAGTTCAAAGTTTGAAAAGGGGACATCAGAAGTGAGAAATTCAGGGTGGGTTGAGTAGTGGAGTTCCCGGGTAAAGGGCGGAAGGACTGACAATGGATACAGAAATCCATCTTAATTGCCACTCGAAACTAGTATCTTGACCTCCCAAAGTGGCGGCATGATCTTTTGTCATCAAAGCCTCCATTAGTCAAAAGTTGAGCTTGAAAGTAAGGTAGTTCCTTACAAATTATTCACTAGCACACCAGGGATATCTTTTTTCTACTTTGGAATCTTCTGCTAAGGTTACGGAGTTTATGGTTCCCATAATGCACATGTACAGTATCTATTTCATTTAATTTGCTATTAACACTTCTAGTTTCACTTACAACACAGCTGGACAAAAAGAACTGAAATCAACCATCTATGGTAGAATTGGAATGCAGCTAATAGCAGTTTCATTTGCAAACCAACCCTACTCTCGCCTATATCTCATGTCAAGCAATAAATTCCACTCAACACACCGTTTTTAAACACAGCTTTATGCCAAGTGTGGTTACTACTCTTTTCCAAGCAAGCCCATTTCTTAAACTGGTTTTGTTCCACTCCAGTGATGCCCAAAGGCATAAAATACTTTTAAAAAGATATGAAACAACATTTAAGATCATTTCCACATCTGTAAGTCAAAATTTAAATATTAATTTTTACAAACTTAAATGAAGTAGTTCACAATTTCCTCTAGTGCTGGGATTTACAAGACTGGAACTTTTTACGATCATCAAAGGATTTTTGGAGACTGGTACCTTTCTAAGAAGTTCCCACAAGAGCTAGCTTAAACAAAGGGAGGGACCTGTTTCGAAGCCTTAGGGAGACTAGAAATAAAAAAACCATCCATCTGCAAAGCCTTGCTGCCTACCATGTTTCTCTGTGTGGAGATATATAATTATATATTCTTCTTGCAGTGTGACTGATTGAAGTTCTCATTTCTCCAGGCAGATCAGCTTCCTTTGCTAATCCCTTAGCTTGCAATTGGCTGCAAAAGGCTTCTGTTTCTGTCTCAATGCGACTTTTCCATTCTGGGATCTGCTATTGTCTGATGATAGGGGTTGAATCTAATGCACACAATTCACCCAGTTGCTGCCACAGACAAACTCTAGAGAGCTAGTGATTCTTGGATCCCCCTGGTTGAGTGACCAGATGTTTGCATCCTTTAAAGGATCTAATTCACATGTTTGAGAGTGAGAGGAAGAAATAGATTATCACTTAAGCATTGGCCTGGCTCCCCCAATTTACTAGTCTATTACCCTGGTTCTGACTAGCTGCAATGGGGAAAGGAAGAGAAAGGACAACAGTACAAAACTGGTGGCCCAGAAACAAGCCTTACACATATGTCTACCCCAATGAGGCCACAGAATCAAATTCCTCACTTCCTTTCTCACGAGAAAAAGTAGCCCCAAATATCAGAGAACCCTTCAAATGACGAGACTACTCTATCTGTACAAAATTCAAACTAAAATTACACGGTATTTTTTTCAGAAGGAATCTAAATCCTCTTGTCTTTTTCCATTTTGACTCATCCTAAAATTCTTTAAATGAGTACACTCAGTTGATCTTTCCAATCTGTTCATGTCAGAATAGGCACACAATGAAACCTCCCTCAACAATCACATACAGAAAAATCTTTCTTTCTACATGACTGGAAATTCTTATTGATTCTAGTTTTATTTTATACATACAAAAATTTTGGACAAGCTAATGAATAAAGAATTCATACATAATTTAACTACTCATGCAGGGTAAGAATTGCCTATATAATATTTCACTGTGTAGCATTAATTTTGAGTATTACTCCAGAATAATATCTTCAGGACACGCCCTCTGAGATGGGACCAAAAGCATCTTGTACATCTTTTAACGCCAAGCTAACTGCCTAGGGCTATATCAAGCTTATTGTTTTGAGGACAAAACCTTTTACTTTTATAACTTTCTTCTTTCCTGGCAGGAGGGAAAAAACTGGGAATGAAGGATAGGGGGTAGGATAGGGTAGAACACAAGACCCAGTTTGAAATGTATGAGACTTGGATACTCCCAAAATTCCAACAAGATTACACACACAAAGCAATCTCATCTGGTAAATATTACATTCTGTTTTTGTCTTCGCTTTAGTTTTTACACAATTTGACAGTTTGTGGTACTGTGCCACATTTCAGAGCTGAGGTTTACAAACATCTGGCTCATGGGCAGCATTCCATTCCCCACAGCCCCCCAGCGTCTCTGGGACAAACTGTTTGCAACATACCAACCGAGGTGGAAAACAAGAGTTTTCCTAGAGAACAATGGGGTAAGTGAAGTTTTGTGCTTGCAGGAGTCCTCCCAAGGACCCCGGGCCTTGCTCAATTCACCCAGTTGCTGCTGCAGATGAACTTTAGATAATGAGTGGTTCTTGGACACCCCCCCCCCCCCGACTGAGTGACCAGTTGGTTGGATGCTTTTAAGTCCTTGGCAAAGTGAAAACTTCCCCAATAAAGCATCATAACAATGAAGTAATAGAAATTCTTCAGTCATTTCACTGGAATATTTTTAATCCCCATCTAGCTCTAGATTCTGTCCACTAAGGTTAAGAAAATATTTCCTTGTTCTTATAGTTTTCTTTACCACTCATAAGAAAAATCTAACAGTATTGTGATTTTTTAAACAAAAATGTTCATAAGCACTGTTAATTTGGGTTGGTACCTAACATTTTAGTTCCTAACAAACAAATCCTTGTTTTCTATACAACAGGACATCAAAAAGGATTGCCATCTTTCCCTGGGGAAGATGTCACTCTATGTCTCCAGAACTTTGATGCTGTTAATCTGGGGTACAAATTGGGAAGAAAACTGTAGATTCTTAGGAGGGTCTACTTAGTTCCCGTGGCTGTATGAAAATGTGTGTGTGTGTGTGTGTGTGTGTGTGTGTGTGTGTACAGAAATGCATTTTCACATAGAGAAGGCTTCTGGTTCCTTTTAGATCTTCATAGCGAGTCATAAAACATAAAAGGTTAATGCCTATTTATGTCAAGGAGAATAAAGCTAGCTAAAGCCAGGATGCATTTCACCGAGAATTATGAAGGGGCAGTCTCTCTTGAGTAGGATGCCCTTTTCTCAACTCAAAATCAGCTTTCATGTGTCTCCAGCTACCACACAATTTTTCTCCAATTCTTGCAAAAACTTTATCTCAGATTTCCAATTCACTCTGGAAAGGCACACAAAAGAAAGTATTTATAAAAGGCTTCATTTTGGAGGCTGAAATCTTCAACTAATGGGAAAATGAAGAAACTAGATTCTCGCTAGCTGGCTTCTATGGTTTCTGAGTACAAGTGACCCTTCCCAGAGTCAATAGCATACTGCTGGTCACACAGGTGATGGCAGGAAAGACAACAGAAGCGTGGGCTCTGGGGCAGGGCACAAAGAGGATCAAATTGGCATTTTGGTAGGTAGCGAAAGAAGAACCTTGGGCATATTACTTAACAGTCCAAAGATTTTAGTCTTCATTTATAAAAATGGACATGATTCTAGTGCTTTCCTCAGGATAAAATAGGAAAATAATCACATGGGCACAGTATAATGCCTGACACACATTAAGAACTCAATATACTTTAGTTATAAGTGATGTGTTGAATTTTCATGACAACTCTATATGGTCAGTAGTCATTTTTCCATTTTGCAGACAGAAAGAGTGCTGCTACAAGGGGAAGAACGTGACTGCAGCCACTTGGCCTACAGGTGACAGAGCTGGTCCTTTGTCATTACAAGGGAGGTTTCACCAGCGTAGGTCAAATGTTACTGACCTAAGGGGAGGCTAATGAGGAAGGTACATAGGATAATAGTTATCATGTTGAAAGTAATAGAAATAGAAAAATGACTACCATCCATCTAGCGCTCATGTATTTGTGATGAAGCTAAGTATAAAGAATTTGTTGGTTTTAAAATCATACCGAATTGATAATATAGATGGTACATTGAAGTAGCTAAATTACTGATACTATTTATAGAAGCAGAGAAAGGCAGAACTATCTCGCTATGAACGTAAAACAGAAAAAATTATCAAGTGCTAAGATTACATGTTTGACATTCAGGCACAAGGGCTATGTGTTAGTGAGTGTGTGCGTGTGTGCGTGTGTGTGTGTGTGTGTGTGTGTGTGTGTGTGTGTTAATTCACCCAGAATTTTAATAGAACTTGCCAAAGCAGCCTTGCTGAAATTGTTAGAAATCTAAGTATGGTATTTCCTGTAACTCAAGAAATTACTTCCAGAGAATTCTGGTACTCTACATTATCCAAATAATACCTTCAGCGAGGAAATCACTGCTGATATCTTTGCTGAAATTTAATCAGAGGAGGAAAGGTCTTAGAGAACAGTGGATAGGAGACATAAGGCAAAGTCTATATGAAAAAGGATGATGACGTCTCATTAAAAAAAAATCTCACTGCCCTTACCCCACAAACTAGCACCTGGTAGTAGAATCAAAGCTACAAAATATTTTCATATTCTCAACCCATCTTACTAGTGGCTCCTTACAAGCATCTTTCTCCTCCTTCCAGTGCTTTGTCACGCAGGTTTCAGCTTGGGCGCTGAAGAATCAAAAGAAGAGAAAGGCGGTCGTTTTTCCCATCTCACCTTTTTTTTCCTCATTATTCCCACAGGAGATATTTATACTTACAAGAAAAAGGAGGAGCAAAGTCCTCATCAGGGAGACCAGCTAATCCAACGGTCAGACTTGGAAACCAGTATCATAAATATAAAGATCTCACATAACAGAAAGGAGGGCAAGTCTGGTATCAGATTGTTCAATAGGTTCAAAAAAATTTCTTTGTGGAAATTAAACCCAGGCTTTGTATATTCTAGTGAAGTCTGCTACCACTGAAACATACCCTTAGCTCTTTCTGTTGCTTTATTCTGAAAGAAGGTCTTGCAAAATTGCTCATGTTGGACTTGAAGTTGTAATCCTCAGACCTCAGGCTCTGGATTAGCCAGGACTAGAGGTGTGGTGAATGGTACTATCAAGGTTTAAATTTTTCTTTTAGGTTATGTTGTTTAACTTTCCTGAGCTTAAATTTCTTCATTTATATATAGATACACTACCAAATAGCTCAATCATGTCATGAAGGAAAGTAAAGAGGGCAGCATGTCATAATGCTGGGCAATATTTACTCCATTTACCCTTCTCCCCTTTTGTCGTTTCAGTGTCATGCACCGTAGAGGTGTTATTCTGTCTCCATTTCCAGTAATAAACAGAAAGATTTTAATCTAATTCTAAAGCTTTTCTCTCTAATCATGTACTCTGACTCAAGCTCACTATCCAAATGCCTGAAAATTTCCTGTCTAAAAACTATCAACACAGGCCTTTGCAAACGATCCATTTCGTCTTTCTGCAGGAGCAGTCTCCATTGTGTCCAGAGAAATACCTTTCCACTGAGGATACCAAGATACATGGTACTTCCCGTATAATTCATTTGTCCTTGCAAAGCCATGCTGGCACACTTGGGTACAGTAATTTTATTTTCTTTTTGTGAGAAAAGATATTACCATTTCTTTCAACAATTCCTTCTCTTCTTGAACACGGATCTACCATTTAGTTTCTCTTCTTTACCAGAAGATCCCATGAATATATCAAATAATATCTGAGATGTTAATATTAATTGGCAGTCCCTCGCTCCCATTAAAAGGCATAATGATTTTAGAGTCTAATGAGAGTTTAGCAAAATGAACTACTCCACCCCCTTGGAGAAAAGCTAACAATTCAAGGTAGTAGATACCACGTGACATAAGAAGGGTCTACACTACTTATCCCCATCTCCAATGACACCACTGCAATTAAAGCTAGCTTTATTTTTTTCTTTGCTCATTAAAATGGCCACTTTAGTGCCATCATACTAATTTCTAGAAATTCTCTCTAATTCTTCTTCTAAGGTACAGCCAGTGTGCTTCTTTCAAACACAAACCAAGCACCAAGTTCCCACTGTATAACATCCTTCAGCGAATCCCCATTACTCAACAGATGAATAATTAGACATTGAACATGGCTTCAAAGATGATCATATTTGTAGCTTGTCTTGGTTTTTCTCTAGCCTAATGCTTCTGTCTCCACCCACTCACCCTCTGCACGTGCTTTGTTTTTACCTTTGGCTGGGATGTGCCTTTTCCCTATTACTTAGCTGATACAGATGATGAGGAACGCAGACTATGCTCTTGCACTCCTTTTTTTGTATTGTCTGTATAGTATACAATGTTTATCCTATTTTTCAATTACTGGAGATAAGTGTAGGTATTTTGTGACTATCTCCCTTAGACCATGAGTAATAACCTTATCATAATATCTTCAGGGCTTGATCAGGGTCAGGCATGCCGAAGCATGTCAACAATAGCCACTGTTCACCAGTTCTAAGCATGTCTAGATACTAACTTCATTTTTATAAATAACCCATAAATAAAGTATTGGCACTCTTTTTTTTTAACTAATGGAGAAACTAGACACAAAGAGATGAAGCAATCTTCTCCAAAGCTACACAGATATAACTGAGATATTTGCACTTTGAATGTAGGTAACTTAGTTTCTGAGTTCAGGCTCTTAACCCATGCACCAATCTACTTTTTGAGTAGTACTGGGGGGTGGGGGGGCATGTCATTGCAAATACTCAGTAAGTATTTGTTAAATCAATAATAAATGACAAATAGGATGCTGTCAGAATGATTCACGAAGGGACTTAAAACCTTAGAATTTGTCTAATATTGGAAACAAAATTACTGAAATGACAACTCCAATGGTGCCTAAGACCAAGATCATCTGGCAGACTTATGTGACAGTGAATACCAAAGAAACAGCCTTTATGAGCTGTGCTTTTTACAGTGGAAGCTGTCTTGTCTACCCTGCTGTTTGGAAATGCTAGCTGGCACCATCCCTGCTCCTGACTAAGCAAGAGCAAGTTTAAATATAGATGAGAGCTCTAAAAATGCTGCTGTTGAGCCTGTAACAGGTGACGGTATACATTTTTTTGGAGGCAAGCACATTACAAAGCCTTTGAAAGTTGAGCCTGAGCCATGACTACCCCTGAGTTTTTATCCCCAAGAGCTTTTAACGTGGTGCTGGGGACCACTGTCATTTACTGAAGGATTTGTCTATTTACTATGAATGTCAAGAGACTGACATTCATAGAGATGAACAAACACCTTCTACCTACAGAGGCTATGCCTTAGAGGAGGTCGTTTGGGGCTGATGTCAAGTGAACAACATAGAAAAATTTCTAGGGGGATTCTTTTGTCCCTGGAGAACAAGGAAAATGGCAAAATAGGGGTTTTGCTGACCTCCTAAAAGGATTTAACATTTGGAGAGTTACTTGCTGAACTCTTAGTCAACAAAATGGACAGGGAACATTTACACAGACAGGAGCAAAGCACAGGCTGTCAGAAGGGACAAACAGAAGATGAGAGCCCTCTCTGTGGAGAGCTGATACTTTAGTGAGAAGGTCAAATATTCACTACCCGAGGACACTTCCAGAGCAATTAATACACCAGAGAAAAGTATGAGAACTGCACGGGGCTGTAAAATATGGAGGGTGACTAAATCTTCCTGGGACCAGTTCTGACATTCACTGGTCACATGTGTTCTATCAGAGAGACTGGAGACAGAAACACAACCATCATCCTTTTTACCTGAAGGAGCTTAAAAGCTGGATGGGAGATAGACACGTAGCTCCAGATATGGTAAGCGCTAAAATGAAGGCAGTCTTAGGCTAGAATTCCAGAAAAGCAGAATTAGCCGGAGTGAGACGGGCCAGAGAAGTTTTTCCAGAGCTAAATCTTCGAGCATAAGATCAGTGGTGGTGGTGGTGTCAGGAGGGATACAAAACACGCAAATTTAATTTAGGCTATACACAAGTGCTCAGAAGTGATGATACAGTCTAAAGTCTGTTCTATCTAGCTTTAAGTATCCTTTATAATTTCTACTTATCTCAGACAACCTGCCATGATATGGTGCATATATTAAGTACTCGCTGAATGTATTATGTTTTAAGCTTGGGCTTTATGCCTAAAATGCAACAATATAGACCTTGATGCGAGAATTTATGATTGACCAAATAAGGAAACCTTAAGTGAATTGTTATTTATTGTTGAAACTTAATACGTGGTCTGTAGTAACACTTAATAAATATTTTACAAGTAAATAGAATAAATGAACGAGTGTACACCTCCATGAAGAAGTGATGAAAACAGAGACCAGAGTAGAGTTACCAAGGGCATGGAAGACACAGCCTGGAAAGAGAATTTTAAAAGAAGGGAGGGTCATGAAATGACAATTAGAAATCAAGAGCAAAGAGGAGAGCAAGGGGGGAAAGAAACAAGTAGGCTACAACACGCTCTCAGCTTCAGCCGACGACAGCCGTAATGCCAGTGCCACTGCCCTACGCAGTTCACTGAGCTCCTGTCGTGCACCAGGCCTCATCGTGTCCCTTTTGCATTGCAGGCCAGGTTTCCATTGAGTAGCTGCTGAAGCAATGTAAAAGGTCTGTAACTTGGCACAGCAAAAATGGAAGATCGGAGCAACTCCCAGGTCCCTGGATCCAAAGAGCCCTATTCTTGTCAATATGCTCCCTTCCAGTAAGTAGACAAACTACAGTTAGGTGGTTTGCCTTGGAGAAGCTTGAAAATATTGGCCTACTTTGCCCCATTTGAGTGCAAATTCTTTTAGAACCACGAAGGCAAAGGGACGTGGTGAGGGCCGTGCCTGAGGTTCCTTCTGGATCCTCCCACCATCAGTAAAGGGCATTCTCTTCAGCCTGTGCTTTTATGTAGGAGAAATGCAGTATGGGTTAAGTTTACAACACCTTTTTATGTTTATGATACAGCCGTAACTCAAGGCCTAAGTATCCATCCTTCCGTACCATAAAACCTATACTTTATAATAATGAATTTGTACATTTTTGGAAAATTAATCATTAGGCCTTAATTATAACACTCCAAATTGTAAATTTCATTCTATTCCCACTTATTTTTTGCTAAGTCATTTCATAATTGCAAGAGTTACTAGTTAAGCCCAGTCTCTGCTTTCAAGATTTTACATTCTAGAGGAAGGAAAGATAGATAACATAAATAAGATTTTAAATTATGATAAGCCAAGGCAGAAAATGAGAGCAAGCCACATGCCAGCCGCGGACTGCAGGGAGAGAGGGGACACTAAAGAAGATCAGGGAAGATATTTTTATTTTTCCTGGGCAGTGACCTGTGTAACCATACTCCTAGGAGGAATATGTGTTTTTCTAGAAAAGAGCAGGTGCAGAGGCCCTAAAATGGGAATAAGCACAATAAATTTAATGAACAGAAAGTCACCAAAGTAGTGTCTGAGCAGAGTAGGAGGAAGAATTAAGAACTGTGGATATACAGTAAAGGGTCAAACAAAACGAGGTCTTGTAAGACATGGTCAGAATTACGTTTTGGAGATAGAAACCCATTAGTGAATAGCATTCAAAGAAGATAATCTTTCAGCTTGTTTAGAAAATAGTGAATTTAGAGGACATGATAGAAATATGAAGATCAGAAAGGAGGCTATTTACCTCTGTCCAGGTACAAAATGACAACTACATGAATTGAAATGGAAGAATTGGAAAGGGTGAGATTAGGTTAGATTAGAAAGTATTTCACATACAGACTTCATGGTAGTACAGAGAGAAGAATCAAGGGTAATTCCCAAGTTTTTGACTTAGGCGACTACACAAGTTAAGGGTCACTTTTTAGGATTGGGTGAATGGAGAGGGATGGGAAAGGTAGGAGAGGCATAGGCTGGGCACTGTTTTGTGCTTAATTCCCAATGCACACCAGGTGATACATATTGACACAAAAGTGTAAATGTCATTCAAACAGTAAGACTCGATTAATTTGGGTCTAAAAGGGAAATCAGGGTGCCGATGATAATGAAAATAATCACCAACCTCTTGTGGTTTAAAGCCTTGAGTTCAGAAAAGACCTTCAAGGGACAGTGTGAACATAAAATAGAAATGAGGACTGAACCTTGGGATTCTCCAACACATGGAGAAACAGCTGAGAAGGAAGGGCTAGTGTAGGTTAAAGAAAAAAAGGCTAAGGATGTGTGTGCTACAGAAATCAGGAGAGCAAAGTGTGTTGGAAGTCCAAGAAGTGAGAGAATTTGCCATCATCTGTATCCTGTAGTGTACAATGTAGGTGAGTAGATTGGGACCTGCACAGGATGCTTGCCTGACACAGTAAGTGCGGCTGAGTTCCAGATCCTGCATCTGGTCATAGCGAATTGGACAGGTACATTATGTTCCTTCCCACCTCATGCACTTCATGCTCATTTTTATTTTTTATCTCTACCTGGAGCACAGTCTCAGTCCTCTTCCTTCTGGCTCTCTGACCTACAACCAATACATTTCTTATCATTCTTTAATCCTTGGGTTAAATTGCTGTTTTTTTTTTTCATTCACAAGTTTTTTCAAGCTCCCACCTTTCTTCCCTGCTACTACATAAGCTCTTCATAGGCAGGACAAAGGTTGGCTTGTGTGTCTCACTTCCTCCAGTGGCCAACATGGTGCCTGCTGCACAGAGGACTCACTTCCTCTTTGTTGAATGAACAAATGAGGACTTACTGAAGCTTTTCTTGGTACCCTCAGAACTGGACTACAGACACTTAACATGGCAACTTCCTACTCAAGCTGCCAACTCTTCTCCTTTGCCTCCCATGCCAATGTCTACCTCCTCCTCAGCAAGGCAGTGGAATTAGATCGCATAACCTACTTTTCTAGCTTTATTTTTTTCCTTGTCATTGATGATAAAGTGGAAACTCTACCATGTCTGTGACAGGGAATGGTACCCATCCAAAAGTAACTTCTTAGCTGGGAATAAGTTGAAATCCCAAGGAAATAGAGGTAGCAGTTAGTTTTATGAGGCAGTGGGTCTCAGCCTTTTTCTTTATATTATACTCATACTGTTCACAGTCAAAACATACTACCAAACTAACTCTATTTTGGCCCTCAGTAGGCTGTACAATACAGTTTATTACCACTAATATTACCCAAAATAAGAGTACTGGAAAAATGTAAGACATTATATATGCACATTTCCAGTTTAAAAGTGGATCAGTATGAAGGTCGTAAGTACAGTAGATTGTGGGGCAGTGAAATACCTAACAATTTACGAACAACTCCATACCTCTCACTTATTTGAGAAAATACTGGATTAGCTTCATCTTTCATGTGTATAGTATTAAAATAGCTCCAATGAATGTTAAAAATAGTTGCAATAAACAAAAAAATCTTAGTTCAACCTAATAGCAACAAATAGAGTTTAAGCTTTCATCAACAATAAGATTTTTATTTTGATAATTATATTTTCATAAACTTTAAATTTTAAGGATATCAAATACCTTAACAGAAAATATGTCTGAGATGAATCATGTGGTTCTGGTTCTAATACATTAACGAAAACAATGACTCCTCATGCCCTTATGTGGCACTATAGTAATTTCTGCAGAGTTTCAATAAAAATTTGCCAGGTGATTCTTTTAGTGACAGTGGCTTAATGGTTGAGGAAGGCCAGAAGTTGGTGATTTCAAGTATACATAGGGAAAATTAAAAGCAGTTCCCCTTTGATGCTCAAAGAGTAACTTTCAAGTTGTGACCCCCAACCAGCAGCAATGATATCGTGTTGAAATATTGAAATGCAGACAATGAGGTACCTTCCCAGGAATACTGACTCAGAATCTGCTAGGCTAGGACCTGGCAATAGGTGTTGTAACAAGCTCATTAGGGAATTTTTAAAATTACATTTCAGTCTGACAGCTACCAATACCGACTATCAACAGTTTTGCTCACTAATAAAAGATAATTATAGGACTTTAAAACAGATTAGTAAGATGTGGCATCCATGATTTCCAAAGACTCAAGAAAAAGCAACTTTCACAGTGAAAATGACAGGGGGTGGGGGAAGGATCAGCAAGTTACAAGGTTTTCTTCTAAAGCCAAGGGTGCAACTTATCCAAATGCGAGCCGATTTCCAAAATCAAATCAAAAGTTAAGTTATAAAATATGTAATGCAGTGTAGGAAAGTTGGCTTCCACAAAGAGTGTAACTAAGTCTATTCAAAACAAAGCTCTGATAGTTGGCAGCTGGCACTGAAGTCGTCAGGAGACACCCACCTAGAGACTCTCACCAACCAATGTCCTAGTTTAAAATTATGTATAAAATGCCTGTATATAAACTGGTTATTGAGAAGCGTGAGAATATCAAGCCAGGCATAGTTTCTGGGACCTTCCCCAAGAAAGCTGGGCAGCTCTGAAGAGCTGAGATGTTTTCCCAAGAGATCAAGACTCAAGGAAAAGTCCCTTAGTCTTAACGCCTACCTCATCTCCTCCCCACAAAAGCTGGCAGCACCGGCTGAAGAAGGATTACAGGCTGTGGGGACGCCTAGAAGGAACCAGAGATTGACACCACCATCTCTCTCTGTGTTCCTAAAAATGGTCACACTCAAACACGGGAGATCAGGTCAAAGCGCTCAAGCCTCTCAAAGGCAAACCACCTGAATTCATTACAGCACTGTGATAACAAATAATAGAAACAAATTCTTGGTGAACACGAGCAAACCTGTGAGAGATTATTAGGAAACTATAGAGATCTTGTCAAGGACAGAATTGTGTTTATTCTCAGGTACAATTAGAAGTAAGAGGGTAAAAACAACTCTCTCCATTTCTCCCTTCTCCCAATTAGGTATCTGTGGGCTTTTTCATTCTCCACTTTCTCTGCATCTCTGGAACAGATGGCCACATTTGGCTGCCCCCAGTTTGAGTCTGTTGTGTTGACATCTAACATGTAGCATCCTGCAGCTAAATGGCCTGGCTCTATTCTCTCTTTCTTAGTTCTAGTTACAGATTACTAGGAAATCAAATCTGCCTGATCCTGTCCATGTAATGTCAGCCTTTGTCCAATCTGCTATGAAGTGGTGAGGGCATCAGCACTACTTGTAGAAACAGCTGTGAGGGAGAGAAAAAATCACTCAGTTAAAGAATAATGTGGTAATGGATGGTACTGTTGTAGAAATGACACCTCAAGGAAACTATCATCCTACTGGAAAGTGTATTATCCAACTGGCTGTCTCTATCTAAAGAACTCTGAGGGAAGATGTGGTGAATGGGGTTAGCCTGCAGGAGTGAAAAGTCAGCAACATCTCTCTAGTAATAGCTGCCCATACAACAACATATTGAGGTAAAATGGGAAGTAAATAAATTTACTAAAGCCTGAAATTGTGGCAGTAACTCAACTATTAAGCAAGCAGGAGCATACAAAGTTGACACGGAAAAATAAAATAACTTCGGAAGTAATTGTGGTGCTATATAAGTTACACAAAAAATACTTTCATTTGTGTATGATACATAAGGCTAACCCGCTCATTCCGAGTAGTACTTGGTACCATTAAAAGTTAAAGTTCTTGATAAATGCAACAAGCCTGTTAACATGGAGACTTTCTAATTGAAGGAAAAATGACTTCTATATTATATGGAAATTGAGGTTTCTGATAGATTAGTACAGTACAATGTAGACAAGATGGAAAGCCTGTAATACAGAGTACCTTCAACAGATAATTGACGTTGGCCTGAATTTGCCTACTATTACCAGAAAGAGGAAAAACTGATTGTAGTTTTCTCAGGGAAAATATCCATATAAATATTAAGAACCCTCCATATCTCAGTAAGTAATGAGTCATATAAACTTTAAACTATGTACATAAAATTGCTGATACTTTCCTTTAAAATCTCATGAAGCTCTTCTAGATAAGTACTTTTCATAATATGTTTTCCAAATTATGCACATAATATTGGTAATTCTAGCTGTTTTTTCCTTGGTGACCCTTTTAGTTTTTTTCTATGACTATGACTATGTCTGTACAAGACATGTAAGCGCCTTACCATGTAGCATAATCCATCACTCCCACAAACTATCTTACAATTTTGTACCTTATTGTATATTGTACTAAGCTCTTCATTCAAGGTTAGACCTAAAAAAAAAAAATACTAATTAGCCTCTTAGACATGAAAGTGCTTCCATCCTTCAAAATAGCTTCCTTTGAGTCTCTAATAGGACCAATGATTTCTGACTTAAAATACTCTAAGCGAATATCATCTTAGTCTCAACTGCTTTGTTGGTTTTTAATACAGCTCAAACCAGAGCTATGCAGAAGTCAAATATAGTTCCGGTAAGCTTTGATTAAAAAAAAAAAAGAAAGTAAAAAAAGGTTGAGCACAAAGTGGGAGGATCTTACACTTACTGGTAGGTCATTTCAGTGGGTGAAATCCATGAAAGATACGTGAAGTCAGAATTTGGAGACTTCACCAGCTTGAAGAGAGCACAGGAAATTGAGGAGCTTGTCATTTCAGCAATTTTATAAAAATGGAAGGCTCATTCTCCTGTGCATTAGCTCATTAAACAAATGTATTTCACAATTACTAATTGTGCGTGACTGGACACATAACACTATTTCAAACAGTGGAATATATGAAATAAACTCAGCTTCACAGCTGAGAGCAACACATTTCGTAATTTTAAAAAATCCCAACTAGTCTATGTGGCCTCTTGCTCTGGGGAAGTCTAGGTAATAAATCAGACACAAGGCATATTTTTAGTACAGCTTTATGGGCAGCAAGGATGCTCTGAACTTTCAGGAACCTATCAATTGAATATTCAGGTGTCAAATAATGGTTTATTTTGGATCTTGGGCTTAATGTAATGATTTTTGTTGAGAAACATCCTTGGATCCCAGTTGTTGGGATCCTGTCCGCCGGGAAAAGGGAAGGCAACTTCTCCCATCCTCTCTATTTGATATAAGTCAGTTTTATGACCATGGTAGTAGGATGCATATGCGTGGGGTGTGCGTGTGCAGATCATGAAGGACCAGCAAACTTAGCAGCGGCCTCCAACGCTCTCCTTGTCGGTCAGAAAACGGTGACTCAGATTACCATGGTTTGGGAATTGAAATCCTGACACGAGCAATTAAATTCTGTATTTATATTCTTAGCAATTTCATCTTGTCATTTGTGGTTTTCTTCAAATTACAAAACAATTAAATGAAGAATTTGGCAAAGAAATTGAACCAGATGCAAGTTCCTTGCTTCCCCCTCCCCCCTTCCCTTTTAATGGCAGGAAAAAGAATGTAATTTAAGCCTTCCCGGCTCTTCAGCTGTGGAACAGCTGAACAGGCATCTTGAAGGAGAAAGTGTCTCTTTCACTAAAGAGTGTGATGTAGTGTTTTATCTGCACTGTTGAAGAGGAAAGCCCTTGAAGTACAGAATTCCCTCAGAGAAACGCAACACACACATACTCCAGCCACAGCATTTATTATCCTGACACTGCAATTTAGTAAACAAAAGATGCAAGAAGTGTCACTGGCCTATCTTTTGATACATACACATACAAAAGGTTCTTTAAAAATCCAATAAAGCGGAAAGTTAATTCTTAAACACAAATTAATTTCTAATATCTGAACTGGTCTAATATATGCCAAATGATATTAACTCATTCATTTAGATGAAGGCTCTAATTTTAATTTTCTTCTATAGCTGAGTAATGCATAAAATTTAATGCCATTTGTATATGTCTGATAATCACTTTGTCCATTTTATCAGAGAGGTAGAAGATTTCAATTTGCTACCTACATAGGGGCCATTATACCTCCTAAATTTCCTTTATTTTGTAGTACTAGAGAGATATCTAAAAATCATCCCAGGATACTCCTAAAAACCATGGAGGGTAAATGGCATATCATTTGGGAGCAGGACATCTTCGGTTGGGTAGGTAAATGCAGTTTAAAAGAACCTATTTACAGAAAGTTCAGCTTTGCACTTCTGAAAGTTGAACTCAAAGGGTCACATTACGTTTTGTTCTGAAAAAGGCAACAGAGCCTCTGCAATTTTCTGTGCTGAATTACACAAAGCAAAAACTTTGCCATTTTCCCTGGCCAATAACTTAATATCAGGCAAAAAGGCTACTGGGTGGCGGAAATGGCATTTGCCTGAGTGACTTCATTTTTGTCAGATGCCTCCCGTGCCCCATACACAGCACTTTACTCCAAACACATATGCTGAATTAGAACAAAGAACCTTTGGAATCATGCCACCTTTTGCTTTTTTTTTTCCTTATTGATGCCTGTATATCTCCCCCCCCCCAACATTTATTAGTATGTATATGTGATGCACAATGGTTACATTGAATTTGAGGATTTTATGCACATATATAACACAACATTACAATCACTTCCCCTCTCCCCATATTGTCCCACCCACTCTCTCCCTCATCCCCTTCAATCCCCATTATCACACCCATTTGGTTCTATAAAATGCCCGTATTCAGGGTTTTTCAATCTAAAGAAACCATGCGGTACTTTACCTTCTAGTTGGACAACTTTGCTAAGCAAGATCGTCTCAAATTGCATCCATTTACCTATGAAAGCCTCAAATTCATCTGTCAATGAATCAAAAAAACTGATTCTTCAAAAGAATAAGCAAGATTGATAAACTTCTAGCTAAATTAACCAAAAGAAGAAAAGAAATAACCCACATCAATGCAATTTGAAATGAAAAGGGCAAAATCACAGCTGACACTGCTGAAATTCAGAGAACCATAAGGAACTATTGTAAAAGCTTATACTCCAGCAAATTAGAGAACTTGAAGGAAGTAAATTTCTAGATGCATACAAAATACCAAAACTGAACCAAGAAGAAATAAAAACCCTGAGTAAGCCAATAACAAACATGGAAATTGAGGCAGTAATAAAGTCTCTACCCACAAAGAAAAGTCCAGGACTTCATGGCTTCCCAGCAGAATTTTACCAGTCCTTTAGGGAGGAGCTGACAGAGATGCTTCTCAAACTGTTCCACAAAGTTGAAAGAGAAAGAACATCGCCAAACTCATTTTTGGAAGCTAGCATTACTCCGATACCAAAACCAGATAAAGGAAGGAGAGAAAACTACAGACCCATTTCCTCAATGCACATAGACGTAAAAATTCTCAATAAGATACTGACAAATAGAATGCAGCAAATTTTGCTTCACCTTCTAAAAATATGGCACATGGACAAAGCAGATTTTGGCTTATTGGTACTGAACAATGGCTGTGCAACTTAAGCTGCCGTGGCATCTAGTACTGAAAAGCTCTCGTGCCTAAGAAGATGGAGAAATACCATCACTCCCCTTGTAAGATTATGTACAGAAAGTCCCAAGGGAGCAGATCTTTGAAGAAGATAAGCACTGCCGGAGTGCTGCCTGGGTTTGCTGCCGTTAGAGTTGATGCTAGTTGAAGTTCCACTACTTCCGATGGCTTCTTAGTGTTTGTTCCCTCCTCTCTTCTGTGCTCATCAGACTGTGTTCAGCCCTTACATATTCCCTGGGATTTGAATTACTTTTTGTTGTATTTCTCTTTTGTCTGCTTTTCCTAGATTGGATGGCTCTTACTTAAAATACACATGCATGCATTTCCTACAAAGTAACGCATCCTGCAGATTAAAAATTTAGGCAATTCAGGTAAACAAGAAAAAAAATTACCTCTAATGTCATACCTAGATGAATATAATTTGGTGTATATCCTTGCAAGTTTTTTTTGTTACATATGACTCTTTTACCTGATAGTCATCATGGTTATGATGAAAATGCATCCAGTTTGGGACTGGAAAACAGATATCATTGAAGAAAATATTTATAGGGAGGATATATCTATTAAGATTATCACCACAACTATGATGGTTCTTTACATTTGCAAGACAAATAGGTTAATCTTAAATAGTGAGAAAATAGTATCAGAAGACAAGTATCAGTTATACCAGGCATCTGCCATTACCGGAATTGCAAAAATGGTGCACTTTTAGGATAAGTCTTTTCCTGGAATGTGAGGAAAACAACCCAAGAACTGTGACTGCCATCCCTTATAACCAAGTCAGCATTTGCAATGGCCAAACTGGGTATGTTTCACTTGGCGTGGCCAGGCTAAACTTTTGTCATTCACTGAGCAGACATCCACCAAATTAGAAACATTGAGACAAGCAATTTCTCTGATGTTTTGGTTTCAAAAGTACTGATCTGTAATTATTTCTCCAAACAAAAAGAAAGTGTTTGACAGAGACATTTAAAGACCTAAAACAACTTTCTTATAGGAAACACATGCTTTTCCTACAAATTAAAGCACACTCTTATGCTAATGGGAGGATACTCAGCAAGTGGAATTTGCTAGTGATTTGTTGGGGGTGGGGTGGTGATCAGGAGGTAAGAAACAACTGACTTTCGTTAGCTGTCCTGAACGGATGCCAAGGGAGCCCAGTCCAGCAAATGTGTCCTTGAAATGACCCTATTATACACACACACAGGAAGTATCTTTTTGCTTTTCATGAGACTGCACAAAGTTAAGCTTTAGAAAACACAAAGAAAATGGATTTCTGGTTTTTATTTGTACCTTTTCACCTAGTCTCTGAATTGGATTATAGATCTCTAAATAGACTGAAGGTAAATAGATTTGTGTGCAGATACACTGGGTCTTTTGTAACTTGAATGTATCTCCTGATATAAGAATGTCCAAGTAAGTTCCTTCTCAAAAAGCAGTTGGCCTTCCCCCCCCCTCCCCATTTTCTCTCTATCTTAAAAATCCACAATCTTAAGCATCAAGGAGGCCTTTTTTAAAGAGGAAAATTTGTCTTTCCTCTCCCTTCTCAAATTCACCATAATGTCACCAATAAGAAAAATTATACCTCCATGGTACTAGGCACTTTACTCGGAGATATGAGTCTTTGAAAATGAACTGTTTGTAAAAGCACAGTAGTTGTCAGGAGGACACTTATAATAAAGCATTTTCAATAATTAGCAGCCACAAGACTTGATAAAACCAATGACTCCAGCAATGGTTTGTGAATATCTTTAAACGATTGTATACTTAAGGGGTGGTTTTGTTCACACGAGAATAAGTAGTCGGTGACACAAAGAGTAAAGTAGAGGAAAGAAAGTTGTTCCCAAGTCACACTTTCTTTATTTACTTTTAAATAAAAGTCAAGAGGAATACTGCCAAGATGTTTGCATCTTTCAGTAAGCTGTATCATTTCCCATTACCAACTCAATCTTAGAATCTACTTCTGAACCTCACTTGGCTCCATTCCAAGCCCCCTGGACCCCTGTGCTGATATCTCAGCACGACTATCATTCCCAAGCTCATCAGCGACCTAGAACTTGGTTGTTTTTTTTTTTTTGAACAGTGTTTAGTTTTATTTTTGTTTATTAAAGGGAATATTCCCTGTTCCCAATAGCTTTTCCTTTGTTTATAGAAAATACTCAAGTTTCATCTTTTCTCTATGATTCATAGTCCTGCTTTAAAATGTGAATGGCATTAGGAAGGGGCCTTGGTTTACTATCTTACCTATTACCACTGCCTCAGTATGGATCAGATCACCTATATATAATTGTAATTAATCACTCTTCTCTAATGATGTTCATATTTTCTAAATTTTAGAGGTGCTTTCTAATTTCATCCTGTTCAAAAGTATAATTCAGTAAGCTTTTACCTATTTAAGATTTTACTTACACGATTTTATAATGTTTTTATATAATTTGAAATGTTGATCAAAAGAAAACTATAACAAAAATGCACCCCCCACCCCCATATCCTGCATGCCTGCATTTTGCTTTTGGCAGTGTAGTACAGAACTAGGAATCTTCTGTCACAGGCTTGCAGCAGTCACTAGGTTGTACCATGGTGGTTTGCATATGTGGCCAAACTTCCTCCATTATGGTGCTGCTTCTGGAGGACTAGAGACCAATAAATATTTGTTTCATAATCAGTGAAGAGTAGGATTCTAAGTGGACCACTAAATTTGAATTAAAAAATAAATAAGCAAAATTTAACCACATAACAACATGGCAGCTTGTCTGGGAAAGTGTGACAGAGAGAGAGAGAGAGAGAGAGAGAGAGAGAGAGAGAGAGAGACATCACGCTTCTGATGAACAGCAGAGACCATGAAACCATTACAGCCATGGTTTTCAACTATGTGCAGTGTAGCATTCATAGAACTTTGGTGTTTCAGGACCTTCCAGCTGAAGGAGCGCTACCAGTTTCTGGTGGGAAGAAGCAGGAAGGCTGCTAAACATCCCCCACTGCACAGAAAAGCCCTCCCAACAAGTAGTTATCTGGCCTAAAGCATCACGAGTGCCAAGATTGAGAATTTGTTCTCAACAGTGTTAAATTGATTAGGTGAAGGCTGGTGTTGAAGGCAGTGCTAAAATAAGAAAAATAACAAAGTAACTTGTCCTTAGCTTTGAGATATATACTTGGCATAAATACTTCCTTTATTCTTGGTAACCAATTCTTGTGACAGATATTGTTACACTTTTTATGGATTAAGAAACTTAAGGTCAAGTAACATATTTGAATTCATACACTTAGTAAATAGTCAAGCTGCTATTTGAACCCAGGGTCAGTAATCCTCTTAACCATTACCACAAACCTTGACTATATTGGAGTTTTTATGAGGTTTTTATTTTTAATTAACAAAATTAAAGGTAGCAAATAAAAATGCAATAAAAGTAAAATATGTATAAAACGATGATGAGAGGGCCTGGGGACATAGCTCAGAAGTTAAAGTGTTTGCCTTGCAAGTACAAATTCCTGGGTTCAATTCCCCAGCATCACATAACTTTCCAGGCATCGTGCATACATGTAATTCCAACACTTGGGAGGCTGAGGCAGGAGATTGCCATGTATCTGAGGCCAACCTGGGCTAGCGTGTGAGTTTAATTCCAGCCTGTACTACAAAACAAGACTATCTCAAAACAAACAATAAGAAACAAAACTATGATGAGAAAATAACAGAATTATGAAATGATACATTAAATAAAAAATATATAGTTATATGATTATAATTGGCCATAAAGTTGGTTTGGGGGACTGCGGCATAACTAAGTATTTAGAGCACTTGTATAGGAAGTATGAGGCCCTGCATCCAACGCCCCAGCACTACATAATGGCTGGGTGTGGTCTCTATCTATAATCCTAGCACTGAGTAGACTGGGGCAGGATTGCCATGAGTTTGAGGCCAGCCTGGGCTACATAGTGAGTTCAGACGAATCTGCACTACAGAGCGAGGTACTGTCTAAAAAAAACCCCAGTAATTACAACAAGTTATACAACGCATATTGTTCATAAGAAAAAAGGCCTACCAGTTGTTTAGGAGCAGCCAATATTCTCAGTCCAAGAGGATGAGATAAAATTTCTCTAAGAATTTCCAGAAGTAGGCCTTTCTTGTATCCTCAAGAATATTGCTACAATAAATAAAATAGTTTATTTGGCTAATTCTTCCAACATCATTCAGTGCAAAATTTCAGAAGACTGCTATAAGAGATGGATTTAAACTATCTAGAAATAAATTTGATCCAAAATGTGACAGATAAATAAAAATCTATAAAACACTGATTAAAAATGAGGACACACACATATAAAAAAGGAAAATGTTCATGGATTAAAAGAATTGATATTGTCAACTTGTCCAAAATATCCAAAGTGATGTAAAGATTCAGTGTACTTCCTACTAAAACACCAACAAAATTCCACACAGAAATAGAAAAACACTGTCAAAATTTGTAAGGGGCCACTAAAAGATACTGAGTAGCCAAAGTTTTCTTGATAATAAAGAACAAAAGCATGGACATTATAATACTTGAATTCAAAACTTACTACAAAGTTATCATCACCAAGACAAACATGAAAAACAGACAAGTAGATGAATGAACCAGAAAGGAAAAACTCCCAAATAAATACATATTATTAGTGGCAAGATGAATTTTGACATAGACACCAAAAGCATGCGTGAGCGGAAGAACAGTCTTTTCAATAAATGGTACTGGGAAAATCTAATTATCTATATTAATAAGAATTAAACTTGAACTCTACCTCTCATCATGTATAAAAATCAAGCCAAAATGGACTAAAGACCTAAATGTAAGACCAAAAACTATAAAAATGTTTGAAGACAACAAAAACGATTTAAACTTTAGTATGGGCAAACCATTTTGGATAAAACCTCAAAAACACAGGATGCTATTGTTTGGGTCTGGACTTCCCCAAAGCCTCATGTATTTGGAGGTAGTGGGACAATCTTGGAACCATGTGCTCTTGGAGGTAGGCCCTGGCTGGACAGGGTGGATGCTTGGGGCTTGACCTGGAGAGATAGTGTCAATTTATTGAGATTGGAGAGTGCGCAGAGCCAGAGCTTTCAGGTGTATGCTATTGACTGGTGGGCCAGGAAGTGAGAGAGGGGCACCCACTCTGGGTGTGGGGGAACCCTACTGGCAGTCTGAGCTAAGTAAAGGAAGGAAGAAAAACATACTGTTACAGTTGCTTCCTGGGAAAGCTCTAGCTGTGCCTGAGACTCTGAACATCAACTTTCTTCTCACTCACTTGGCTTTCTGTCTGCAATGCTATGAGCAGCTCTGCAGCCTTTGCCATGTGCTTCCACCATTGCCAGATGGCCATGAAAGGACTGTATGGGATTGTCTGATACTGTGAGCTAAACAAATCTTTTCTCCCTTAAACTGTGGATGTTCTATGTTCTGTCCCAGCACAGGATAAAAAGCAAAAGTAGACAAATAGGATTATACCAAACTAAAACATTTCTATACATTATTCATCTCACAAAGTATTAATTTTCAGAACAAACAACTCAAAAAACTGAAGAGCAAAAAAATTTCACAGATAACATGCTTTAGAAAATGGCAAATGATCTTGAATAGGTATCTCTAAAGCAAAAACATACAAAGGACCAAGTATATGAAAACCACTCAACACTACTAATCAACACACACATAGTAATTAAAACAACAATGGCACAACATTTCATCCTAATTAGAATGACTATGATTTTTAAAAAAAAAGACAAAACAGAAATACTAGAGAGGTTTTGGAGAAAAAGGGAATTTTTTCTACCTTATACACTAATTGTGAGAGCATAAATCAGTACATTGTTACAGGAAACAGTATGGTGGTCCCTCCCAGAACAGAATTACCACATACGATGGAAATATCATATAACACTGAGTATACATTCAAGGAAAGGATATGCATATGTAGAAAAGACACCTGTTTATTACATGTTGATTACAGTGCTATTCACACTAGCCAAGATAAGGTAGAAGATGTCCATCTACAGATGATTGGAAAAGAAATGTGCTACAGACAGACAATGGATTCTAAACATTTGCATCAACATGGATGAGTCAAGACTAGACAGCATCAACTGAAGCAAACCAAGCACAGAAAGACAAAGACTGCACTTCTCAGTCTCCTGTGGAAGCTGATTAAGTTGTTCTCATAGATGTAAAGAGGATAAGAGTAGCTTGCAGAGGCTGAGAAAAATAGGAGTGTAGGGACAAGCTGGTGACTGGGTATAATATATACTTAGGAGAAAAGACCCAGAATTTTATAACACAGAATTTTAAAGAATTTATTGCTTATTTTTAAATATCTAGAACACAGGACATTGAATGTTCTCTACACAAAGAAATGAAAGAGTGTGAGGTAGTGGACATAATTGCCCTGAGTTGAACATTACACAGGCACTGAAATATCAGACTACAGTCCATAGTGAGTTCAATTATGTGTCAGCTAAAAACAAAAACTAAGTTAAAAAGGATGGGCTGTCATACACGGACCAAAGGAGAGTGATCCAAAGGGGCACACGTTTCCTGGCCTGACTTAATGAACCTACCAGGAGGACAAGTGTGCTTCTACCACATCTGCCAACATCCATCCATCAGCTCCCTGGGGATAGGACTCCTCATTTTTCTCTTGCAAACTCAGTTTCCATATACTTAAGATGCAAAGATTAAAAACATGTACTTTGCAGGGCAATGTACCTTAATTTTTTTGGTAAGTAATAATCGGATAATTTTTCAGTGTTGGCCATTTAACTCAGGCATGCATCTACTTCACAGAGATAATCATGACAGGTGGGATTCCTGTTGCCACAGAGTTACATCTTAATGGAAGAGAAAGAGGGTCACCCACCAAAACAACAAAAGTGAGCTGGAGATGTTTTTCAGTAGAAAAGACCTAGGCTCATTCCCCATATCACAAACACACACACCACACACACACAAATATTGCTCACTTAATTTTTCATTTCTTGTTCCGTGAACTAAATAAAGGAATATCAGTGAAACATCTAAAGGACTAAGCAGAGCAGATCTAAATGAGGAGGTCAGCTCAGGCTACCTCATATTTTTTGTCTAAATCATATACATTCATTTCCCTGTTCTGTTCACTTGGATTTATCTACACATCAAATTCTAGGCAACAAAACTTATTTGAGTTATTCCTTGTATCATTTCATTTTCTATGAATATAAAAACACCTGAAGCTTGAATTTTTAAAATAAGTTTATTTAACTTACAGTTGTGGAGGCTGGAAGTACAAGATTGGACTGTTGCAATGATGTGACTTCTCTGAGGGACATTTTGGGCTATATTGTATGGCTGATGACATCATGGAGGGAGTGTGTGCGAGGAGGGGAGATTGGGTGGTAAGACACGAAGCCACGGGGGCTGGGGGGGAAAGAAGAGGGAGAGAGTTGAGGCGCAGGGACCAGTTTTACTCTGTTGGGAATCATTAGAGGTCTCACGAAAACTAGCTCAATCCCTTACAAACACTACTAATAACCTCCCTCTACGATGTATCTTAGAGATTCTACCGCCTCTAGCACTGCCATACTGGGAACTAAGCTTCCAATACGTTAGTCTTTGGGGGACATATTCAAAATGTATATAAACCACAATAATGCTGAGAAAACCAATGCCATGGTTCTGCGATGCAGAATCAGACATGTATGTTACAAAGTCATGATCTTCCTCTGAATGTTCACAAGCAAATCTATTGGTTTCATGAATCCAGTTTGCTCAGTCAATATTACTGACTCTCCAACATTTAGCCCTGGCAGAAGGTTGTCTGTCCTACGTGATCGCTGACACATAATAGAGATTCATTTCCCCTCGGAAAGAAAGCTTTACCAAGAGAAAAGGGGTGGAGAATGAATTTTTGTCACCTCTACAGAACAACCATTGTATTTCTCTAAAAGCAATCATCTTTAGACATTACAATGGCATGCACAGGGCAGAGGATAACGTTTGTTTTAATCAATGTACTTTGTCAAGGCTACACTAGATTGGATTCATTCTTTTCCAGAAAATATCACCAAATTGAGTTTGATTTTTTCTTATGAAATGACATTTGGCTGCATGAACACGTGTGACCCTATTCAAGGACAGAGTGAAGAGCACCAGCATTTCAGTGGCACAAACCCAGCTCAGATGAGAAGCACCAGAGGTCTTCAAAGGCCCCATGCTCTCTCCAAAGAGTTCAAAAGGTCTAATTCTTTCCCACTTGAGCTTTACCCATTCCCAGATCTGGTCTGGAAAAGAAGAATGCAAAAGTTTATTTAAATTGTATTTGACTTATAAAACCCACTGTGTTTTCAGTTCTGAAAATGAACATAAATAAGTGTGGCCATTTGAAAAGAAAAAAAAAAGACCCGGCTGTTTCTACTCTACTATGATCTGCCATTTTTCATTATTGTTATTACGAATTGTACCTAGTGTACCACTAGACCAGAGCTATTATCCAGATAGTCTACTTGGCCCCCAGGGAATTTCTTTTCTAATAAGCAAATAATGATGAGGTACTAACTGATGTTCAAATGACTTTATTTCAGATATAAAATGTTTAAAGATACAAAACTACCCCGTTAGTGGTAGACATAACTGATGGCATGCTAGAAGACCCATAAATAATACAGATGACATGATTTCAAAACTAAACAAAATTGGAGCTTGTCCTTAATTTCTAGTAACTAAAATCATACATTTCTGATTTTTATAGTAACTTTAAACTCTGGAAGTTTTACTTTTCTCACCGAGGAAATAGTAATGTTTTCAAGAGATGATACTTCTGATTGAGGGAGGTAAGACTTTGAAAAGGCAAAAGAGAGAGAGAGAGAGAGAGAGAGAGAGAGAGAGAGAGAGAGAGAGAAAGAAAAGTCAGATAACTGTGTAATTAAATTGATCAACCCTCTGTTCCATAATGAACAGATGCCAGTCATAAAATTATGACAATGACATGACAGTTGCTTCCTAAGACAGATTACCTAGATCATGGTTTGTGTTTTCCTGTAAAGAGGCAGACAATGGATAGGGCAAGGTAACTTATTTTCCCCCCATATAACATGTGTGTGGTAGACAATGACTGCAATGAGCTTGGGTATTTTGTTCATATATCTCCTGTCAACGTCACAGTTCCTTCTCCTCTACATTTCTGGCCTTCCTGTATCCTTCCCATCCCCTTAAGTCCCACTATTTATAGAACCAAATGGGTGTGATAGTGGAAGATAATTGTTATTATTTTGGGCTAAAGGCAAGATTCCAGAAAAAAGAAAGTAAGCTAGACTGAGACCAATCATATCTACCTACAGATAATAAGGGAATTAAATTAAGCATTTTGTTTCACCTGTGCTGAGTCCACTGCACTTTCACGGCATCTAACAGGCATTAAGAGCTTGTCCTTAGGTAATGCCTTCGGGAGCAAGACCAGCAGAGAGTTGCTTCTGAGGAAGAAATTTGAGGCTTCATCGCTTTACTTTGTTTTTTCTTTCAACATTGATGATGAAATAACAAATAGAGATATCTCCCACCGTAATTTAATAAAGGCACATTTTTAATTGTATAAAAAGCATCAGAGTAGTAACTCAAAACAGAATATTCCTAAGATGCTAGGATCTATATTACAACAAATGACAGTTGCTCATTTATGACATCAATTTATTTTTCACTTTGCAATTACGTAAAAATAGCAATAAATGGCAAGTGAGATGATGCAATTGATCTACCTGCTGAATTATTCATTTGATTTCAGTTGTTGACTTCACATCAGACATTTCCCAATGCACAGTGCATAAATCATGATGAATCTTTTTGCCACAACCACTCAAAGAACTGATTGGATGCTTTATGTATCCATTTATGCATAAAGCCTGGAATTCCTGGTATCCTTCAGCTAGGTCCCAATTGATACCATACATCATACACTGAAGGGTGGGACTCCAGCAAATTTTCTCTAAGAAGTAGCATTCTTTTCTGAGGAAGTTCTCTTGAAAAGCTGCTCAACCACACATATATAAGATGCTTTTCTCCCCAGATTTGCTATGTAATTATACTCAGGGTACCAAAATTTCAGTGAGGTAAAGATTTGTGTAGGGTAGGTAGAACAGTTGTCCCAACTTAATGACCATTGCTGGATGTCCCTCTGCACCAGAAAGTTCTGTGTCTTCTTGCAATGTACTGTGTGATTGTAGGAAGTCTTTTCTTATTATCCAGAATAAGTTCTTCCCTGCTCTTTGGTCTCATAGTGGCTGTGTTCTCTTCACAGTATGTTCCATTACGATACATAATTTAAGTATTGATAGTGGCCTTTTGGTCACGTTTTCCCTTGACTAAAAATTTCAAAGAGAGTACTTCCTACTCCCTTTGACTAATTACTGGTACATAGAGTATATTTCATAAAAATTAATTTACATAATATGTAAAAACCATTATCAACACTGCTACATCTTTCTTGGACTAGAATTCTTCTCCTAGGTGAAAAGGTATTTGTTAACCTTTAAACCAACACGTTTATAAAGTGTCAGGTCATCTCATCCTGTCTATTTTTTATCTTTTTATACCTTGTTGGTTTGATTAAAATACTAAATTAACTTACAAAATTTCACCTGGGAACAAACCACTATTTCCTAAGGAATAGCTTCAGAATACAGCACCTCTATCTTTATTTTAAGCAGTTGGACTTAAAATATATCAAGCATATATACTAGTTTAAGATAATAACGTCGTATTTACAGAGTCAAAAATCCTCTATTCTATATGTAAATACTAAGCAGAGTTATTTGGGTAGTAAGATGATGGGTAATTCAAACATTTTTAGTAAACTTAAAAACAAGGATTTCTTACTTTTGGAAGTAGAGAAAGAAAATTGATTGCTTAAAGATGTGTTTTTAGACAAGGGAACTGTCATATTAGCAAAACCAGCAATCATTAGGCAAAGAATTTAGTAAATAATGAAGTAGTAATTATCCGGGGAAACCCTCATCTCCGACTTCCTGGTAAGTGCACATTGCAAAAGTATTGGTTACAAAAATCACTACAGAAAATTCAGATGTCCATCAATTTCAGAAATTAGTTGGAGTAATGAATCTTACTATTCTTGTTCACCTGCTGCTTTTCATATGAATGTAGTTACCTGGCATGAAGTAGGCACTTAATATTTGTTGGAATACTGGATCAGTGAAAAAATTTCTTCATCTGAAAGGTGGAGTTGAGAGAAGCTACATTACTCAAAACAGTGTCAAGCCATCAGATATTCTTTCCCCACTTCTCTTGTCCCCAAACTGTGTCCAGCCTTCACTCACCAAAATTATTGATTTCCTATAGAACACGGGGAATACGGCACCACAGCATCGCTGTCAGATACAGCCAAAGTGCTCCCTCGGTCTGTTCCACCTTTATTCTGGGGCAAACTCTGGGCTTCAGACATAGGACAAAGTGGAGAGAATCCTGCCAACTGCGAAGAGAAGACTGCCTTGCCAGCTGCCAAGGCCCGAGTCTTGGCACGCTGAGGCGTCTGTTGTGGTTGTGGATCTGGGTTGAGTGATTCCTGCTGAAAACACTGTGAATAATTCTAACAATGACACTGCGTGCTGTTGCCCTGGTCTTTCTACTCCTTGGGTCATGTTTCCAGTCACACATGATTAGCAATAAACACTAATCAGTAAACCGGTCAGAAGAACATTGCCAAAGCCACAGTCTGCCAAAAGAGCACTAATACAATCCCGGATTCTGATTTTAATTAGGCCTGGACTTTTGTGTTTTAAGTTGGTATGAGGATAAGAAGGCAGAGAATTACAACAAAGAAAACAGCAGCGAGCGATAAACTGATCCTTTGGCAAAGTGTGCATCATTGAACTTTCTTATTCCTTGTAGTTTCAAAATAAGGTCTGAAAAAGTGTGTGCTAAATTATTCCCTCCACATCTAGGAGGGTGACAGAGGTTGTATCCCAGAAAGCGTCCTTGTGCTCGGTGGCTTTCCATGCTGCTTTGTTGGGGAAAAAAATATGTATATATTTGTAAATCCTGCCAATCTAAGCACACACTTGAACTTAATGGAGAATTTTTAAACACATCCTCCCTGATCTTCCCAGCACATCAGGAGGAGAATCGTCCTTTTGAGTTACTACTGCTTGTGGGAAGGATGACAATGATTATGCAAAGCTTTATCTAAATGTCATTTTATAAGAGGATCATTAAAATGAGTCGCTCTAGATCTTTGTCTTTGACTCCTATAGTATTCACATGAGAATATTACTTCCATTTACTCCCTTACCTCATTATCTGCAAACCCCACCGGGTGTGAACTTGATCTACATTTTGGCCATGCTTCCGTATAAGATATTGAAATGCTGTAACAACCCAATGTGCAATTCTCCTTGCAGGAAGAACTTTATCATCATCCCCATCATCAGCATCTATTACATTGAGCTCTCCTATATGCCAGGCATTGAACTCAATAATTTGTACAAAATATTTGCTCCTCACCCAAGGTTTTTTTGAAGTAGTTGTGATCATTGCTTCTATTTTACAGATGAGAAAATAAAGACTCACAGAGGTTAAATCGCTTGCCCAGAGTCACAGAATACAATGAACTGAATGCCAGTGTAGGTTTGGTCCAGAGCTCATGGCTACCACTAAAACTGAATTAGAATGCTGATAAATCGGAACCTTATTCTTTTTAAATCAAAAACAGCTTTCTTGTTTTTCTCAGTAGAAAAATATTCTCTTCATGGCATAAAAAATCAAAAAATGTTGAAATATAGAGAAGAAACATCTTAAAGGAATGGTGTCCTTAAAGTTAATCTGCTCCTAAGTTTCTTAGCTTAAACAGTGTAGAAAACTTACATGGGAATCTCCTGGATAGCTGATTCCACAATGTCAGTTAACTCGATCTTGGGAGCAAGGGATGGGTACTAGTAAATTCTCTAGATGCTGAAGAGGTTTCTAATTGCAGCTGGGGTTGAAATTTGGCTCTCAAATTTCACCAAATACAGTAACATCTGTATGACCTTTAAAAAACAACATTGTCTTATTGAGGTGCAATCCCACGTATCATAGCTCATCTATTCAAAGGATGCAATCTGATGGTTTCTGGCACAATCAGTATGTGCAACCATCACCACAATAAATCTAGAGGAGTCTGTTACCCAAAAAGAATCACATCTGTGCATTCTTGGTCATTTCATATTATCAATTATTCTGTATTTCTCTCCATATTCCCTGGCTCTAAGCAACCATCTATTTATTTTTGGTCTCTATAGATCACCTACTTGGAACATTTAACACCAATGGAATCACATAATATTTGGCCTTCGTGACTAATTTCTATTTTCAACATGTTTCCAGGGTTCCTTCATTGTGTAGCATGTGCTTATTTTTATGGCTAAATAATATTCTAGCTTTTAATTATCTCACATTACTTTTTTAAAAATGCATATTATTCAGATCTACTTTATTATAATCTTTGGGCTCAAGAACATATATTTCAGTTATGATCCAAATTGGCAATTATTGAATTTATATCTATTCACTTACCATATTTTTGTATTAACCCAAATATTTTTATTTGAATATCTCTCATAAATAAACTTGTTTTTAGTTGTTGATTATTCTACCCATAGCCAGTAATACCAGAAAGTTCTGTCTTGGTTTATGTTTATTTTTTTTTCCGAGAAAGAAAAATCACTTTCCTTCCGGTCATGGCCTCCCTTATGAAACCACACACCTATTATCAATCACTTCTACCAGATCTTTGAAAACAGCTCTGAGGATGATTTCATGTCATCACTTCTCCAAGCTAAATATATTTAATTCTTACAAATGATCTGACAGTCTTTTCATCTTCCACATTGCATTCAAGTTGACCTATAGGCCTCCCAAAACATGGTACCACAAAGGAACTGTAACCTTCCAAATCTGACCCATTTTAAATATGACTCTTATGAGACAAGCACAGCTAAGCACCTAAGACCTCTGATAAGGGGCTGGTCAGCATTACATGCCAAGAAATATAGGCCTGCAATAAAATCAGAGAAAACAACTCAAATCTTTAATGAGTCTCAAAAGCTATCACCGAAAAAGTACATTTGCCTGCAAAACATATAAAATATCTCAATTTTGACGTCACCTATGTTATTCTACGTCAAGCACCCTGATGATCCTTTCTCCACAAAACTCTCGCATGCTGTCAGTTAAGAACCTTATCAGTACTTGGCCGTGGGGGAGAGGAAGACCCAGTTGTTCCTGCACAAGTGTTCCATTCTTCTAGACTGAATAAGGTTCGTCTCTTTTGAAACCAGACTTCTACTTCTAGCACTTGTACTTTCCTACTCTTTTCACTGTACTGTTGAAACATCATTAAAATCCTCACTAGTGAACTGGCTCTTCTCCTTGGAGAGCAGGGTAAGGAACTTGAGGTTACAGAGACAGATGTTTGTGACCAATATGGCAAATCACCTTGTGTTCTTTTAAAGACAGGTAACTTCTCCAAACTTCCCACGTGGAAAACACAATCAACCACCTCTCACCCAGCCCAGGCGAAGCCTCAGAAGATATAAATACTGGCTCCAAGAGGCGGAGGCCAAGTTCTTTTTCCACAAGAAAGGGAAAGATGGCGCTGAATGAAGATGGCCGGAAGCAGTAACGCAGGCCCAGGGATGTGCGTTGGCTCGCTTCTCCTTCTCTTCTGTTTCCTACCATAGAAGACCCCGATATTACCGAACAAAGGGAAATAGTGATTTGGGTAATGAAACTGCTTCACCTCCTCAGCACCACTTTGAATGAATTCTTTTAACAAGATAAATAGCCTCCTCATATTTGGTCAGTGGCAAGTAAACAAGCCCAGTCATAAGGACCTAAGCGGCTGCTGCTAATGAGTGATGAGTGAGCCCCGAGGTAAATCTTGGCTCCTGAGAAGCAGGAGTCTGCTGGTTTCCTACCAGGCGATGACAGGGCAAGAGGGGCTAACTATGTGAGGCTAGCCGGGCCGTGATCCGCACTCCAGGGACATTTGAGCAGCTGCTGGGCGTGCTTTGGCACTTAGAAATTCTCCTTTTTTTTTTTCCTATTTATGACATCAGTTGCTTATAAACATTTTCATTGATAGAAAGAAAAACGTCATTTAAGGAGCTAATGGGTTCCACCTAGTTTTCTGCTGGAAAGTACATTCCAGGATCTACTGGCTTCAGCTCTGTTGTTCTTTCTCTCAGGTTGCTTGACGGTGCCATTTCGGTGAGGTAGGTCATCCTGAGGCACTGACTGTTCACTCGGCGGCTTGGCAATGCCATTGGAGATGAGGTAAGCACTTTAACCACTGTGGCATTTGGACACCTTGCAGGTCATCCTGGGGGCACTGGCTGCTGAGAGAAGTGATTCAGAGGCAGAAAAATGTTTCAAGCACTCGTTTAGTTGTTGGGAGCACTCACTTTTTTGGGCGGTGGGGGGATCCTTTATCTTTTTCTTCTTAAGCCTTCTTTATTCTAGGATGGGCAGCAGGGTTTCAGTAACATCGAAATGTTGCCTATTACCTGGACTGGTTGCAACCAGGATTGTATAACGAAGGCCTAATGGAGATACGCCTTGTCCTCTGCAAGGATGAGCGGCAAATGTCCCCCTTTTCTCCCAGTGTGGCCAGGGAGCGTCCCATGTCAGGGCTGTGTCAGTCAGAGGTTTAAATTAATCCTAGAAATATATTGGCACTCATCTATTTTATTTGGTTTTAAAAAATCCATTTAATTCAAGGTTCCTGAACTGTTTGATGGGAAAGTGTAGACTAAGAGACTTTAAGAGGCTAGACATCCTGAGGTATATTTTGAGATCAGTTGTGTGTTTGTTTCAGGGATAAAAGTGTTTGAGTTATTTTATAGATCCTTAGGGAAGTTTCAGCTGTCCATGACTTAGAAAAGGTGACATAACGTGGTCCAGGTGACTAAAATCTGCTGAAACTTTGGAGACACTTTGGCCAGGATAATACACATAGCCACCTGCCTTGTCCTTTTCTGACTAATGACAAACATAAGCAAGAACTTCTAGCTCCTGTAATCATGTAGCTCTGTGGGTAATATTGTTGAGTTTTTGTTGGGGTTAAATTCCCCCCTTTTGGATGACAGCTCATAGTTCATTCTAAACTGGCTGTGCTTCAAAAACATTGTCAAATATTCTGTTTGCTAGAAATTCGTTGTTGTTTCCTTCAGGTGCTACCTTCATTCCTCAGCTAGAACAATGGGAAACCTGACTCCAGAGGCCTGCCTGTGTGCTCTTCTCAGTGGGGCACATTATTCTCAAACTGGTTTCATTTTTTCCACACTAAGGGCCTTGGGCACTAACGCTGAAACAAAATGTATAAACTCCTAAAAGTCTGTGTTTAAATTTTAAGACAACCACAGCATACCTTTGGACATATAAACTTAAGATTAAATATTGTTTATGACTTTAAAAAGAAAAGCACTGTGTCAGTAGTATATCTTTTCAAAAGCTTTTCAAAATGATAAATCTATGTCTTTGTATATATATGTTCATGTGTGTGTGTGTGTTATATGATGTCTCCACATGTATTTGTAACCTGTTTACATGGTGCCAGTTTAACTGAAATATTAGAGTGCTTATTAATTTAAAAAGCAAAGATTCAAATGCCTTCTTGTTTATGTGACTTAAGCAAATGTTTTGAAAGATAAAACAAAGGTGTCCTCAAGACTGCTATACTGCATTTTGCCTGTGCTGGCCACTCAGAATTGTATTTGAGATGTTTAAGATGTAATATCTAAGGTCTTAACTACAACAGCTGAAAGGGTTTTCCTTGTTAAGAGAAATTGCATTGGACATTATCTTATGCTTGTCTAATTCTTATGTTTTGTGGGCAGCTCAGGGGTAATATTAAAATTGAATTATATGGATATGTAAGTAAAAAATCTGAGTAAAAATACTAAAGATATTTGCCAAATATAAATGTATGTGTTCTGGAAATCAATCCCATCTGCCACAGCCTCAAAAAACTTAAATGCCTAGGATCAACTTAAGTAAATAAGTGAAAGACCTTTACAGTGAAAACTATAGTACTCCAAAAAAAAAAAAAAATGAAGAGACTATGAGAAATAAAAAGATATTTCATATTCCTGGGTAAGGAGAATCAATATTGTTAAAATGGTCATATTACCAAAGCGATATATACATTTAATGCAACTACAATCAAAATATCAACAACATTTTTCATAGAACTACAAAAAGAAACCCTAAAATGTGTATGGTACAAGAAGAATCACAGAGGAGCAAAAGCAGCCCTACGCACAAAACAAAAACAGGAAGTATCCCAATCCCAGAGAGTAAGCTATATTATAAAGCAACAGTGATTTAAAGAAACACATAGTATCGGCACAAAAATAGACAGGAGACTCAGTAGAACAAATCTGAGAATGCATAGACAACCCTGAGCACCTTCTGGTGTATAATTGTTGAAAAAAGGGACAAAAAGATATTCTGGAGTAAACATAGCCTCTCTAACAAATGGCACTGGGTAAACTAACCATCCATGGGCAGAATATTGAATCTAAATTCCCATCTTTCATTCTGTACCAAAAAAAATAAAAATGGATCAAAGACTTAGAAACTAAAACTGGAAGATAAAATGGACAAAACCCATGAAGATATTGGCAGAGGCAAGGATTTCCTCAATAGGACACTTACAGCATAAGTGATAACAACAAGAACCAACAACTGGTATTGTATCAACTTAAAAGAGCTTCTACACAGCAAAAGAAACAAAGTGAAGAGGGAACTGATAGAATGGAAAGTTTTGCTAGCTGCACTGCACCTCAGACAGAATTCTAATATCTAGAATATACAAAAAACCCCTGAAAAAATAGACTATAAGAAATAGAAGACCCAATCAAAAAATGGGAATGGTCAATTGAAATGAATAGACGGCAAAAGTAGTACAAAAGTAAATGCATGCATGAAAACACATTCAGCATCTCAGAGAAAAGTGACTAAAAACACAGCTGATGTTCCGTCTTACTACAGTAAAAATTGTTATCATCAAGAAGTCAAAACACCAAATGCTAGCAAGGCCGTGAGATAAAAGGAATTCTCCTGGCACTGTTGGTGAGACCTTAAGTTGATAAAACCATTATGAATATCAGCCTAGAGATTTCTCAAAAAAGAAGCAAAACACTGAAAATAGATAATCCATTTGACCTCTTTTATCTTCTTGAAAGAGTTAAAACATCAAATAATAATGACATGTGCATAGCCATATATATAGCAATATAATTCAAACAGATAAATCTTGGAAGCAGTCTCTATATCTATCAACTTACGAAAGACTTAAAAAATTGTGGTGGCGTGGAATATACACACAATGAAGTACTACTCTGTCACGCACACGCAGAAAGATAAAAAATAAATGTATCTTGAGAGCACTATGCTTATTGAAATGCTTCAGATACAGAAGGTTAACTACCACATGGTTTCTCTACTAAGAGAAAACTGAAGAATAAATAAGTAACAGAGCAAAAGAAAAAATGATGGCAGAAAACAAGGAGATTGATTTTGGGGAGAGGAAGAATATGTAGTGGGGGACAAGAGGGTGGAGCGGGGACAAGTAAAAATGATCACGAAGTGCTACTCACACACACAGATGCACACGCACACAACTATATCCACACTTATGTATCACTCTGATCTAATTCCAGGAGATATTTGAGCATTTTATCAGTTTGAGAGTACCTGCTCAAGAGAGACAGTAAGTGCATAGAAATGGAGGATTGCCAAAGTACCAGCCAACAGTTGGAGAGCTAGCTTTAAATGAGAACTCTTATAATGACTGAGGATCTCATTTGTTGATTTTAAAAAGATAATCAAAGTCACTTTGTATAACAACGTTCATCTAATATTCTAATAATGATTTTTATAAAAAAGTATTTGTTGCTGTGAAGAGTTGATAGCCACAACTTACCTGATGTGTTAATGGATTGTTTCTATGACCTAATGCTAACAGTTTTAAGAAATGCTAAAAGACTTGCTTATTTCTCTGTAATAGATAAATTGCTAATTTACTCTTTAGTTCTTAAGTTAGATTCTTAAGATTTTTGAAAAAAATATTTATGGCAAAGACTTGCAAGTTTCAGAAACAAAGATTTTAGGCTTTCTCCACCACAAGAATATTACATATTCTCTTCCAGATGTACAGTGCTTACATGTCTATATGACATTTACAGTTTAGGACACAAATTTTGGTAATAAGCAATTTGAAAACTATTGATAATAAGTAATTTGAGAACTATTGATGGCATCTTCTGTAATGATCTAAAAGTTATATTTTTTGTTGATCATATATCCTAATAGTATATTTTTGAATAAAACACTTCTAACTAACGGCAGTCTATTCTCATAAAAATGTTTAAATAAAAAATTAAAAGGATTTATTCAACAGGGTGAAAACTGATGGGCTAGGGAAAATTTGCAACCTACTTCTCAGACAGAGGACTATTACTAAGAATGTGTGAAGATCTGAAAAATAATTAGTCTTCCCAAAATAAAAGACCCAATCAAAAAAGGGCAACTGACATGAATAGACAGTTCTCAAAAAAGTTAGGATGGTTAATAAATACATGAATAAATGTTCAGCATCTTTAGCCATCAGAGAAATGCCAATCAAAACTACACTGAAGCTTCTCTAACTCCAGTAAGAATGGCTGGTAGTAAAACTCAAAAATCAACAAGTGTTCATGATGTTGTAGGGGAAAAAAAAGTCTCTTCTACATTTCTGGTGGGACTCCAAACTTGTACAACTATTGTGAAAAGCAGTATAGAGGTTTTGCAAAAAGAAAGAAAGAAAGAAAAAAGAAAAAGAAAATAGATACCCCATTTGATCCAGCTATAACATTTTTTGGGTATCTTCCAAAAAAGTTAAAGTTATCCTACAAGAGCAATATGTGTACAGCCATGTTTATAGCAGCACAATTTATAATGGCCAAATCTTGGAAGAAACCAATATGCCCAAACACAGATGAGTGAATAAAGAAGATAAGTTATATTTACTCAAGGGCGTACTATTCTGTCATGAGGAAAGATAAATTGGAATCATACATAAGAAAATGGACACACCTTCACATCATAATGCTTAGCAAAATGAATCAGACATAAAAGCTTAAACATTGTATAGATTTTCTAATATAAGAAAACCAAACTGTAGGGAAAAAAACAAAAAACAAATGAAAGAAGACAGATTTTGTGGAGAGAGAAAGGGATGTGTGTATCTGGGAGGGGGTGCAGAAGTGGGAAGGGGAAGTAAAAATTATTAAGATGTGATGTGCAAATTTAAATAAATAAAATGGCATAAAATGTAATACACATGGATAATATCAGCTTTATGTTTAAAGCAACAGGTTTTTACAACACATCAGTTTGTTGCTGAAATTTACAACTGAAATCAACTCAGAGAGTTTTACTTTTTTAATTTTTGACTTATTATCTTTTATTAGGCTTTAAATGTGCAAAAAAGAGAAAGTCTTAGCTATTTAGATTTTAGGTCTTTGAAATTTTTGGTTTACTGTGTTGTTATTTGATAAATACATACTATTGTACTCCATCTTCAACATTTTGGCAGTTCTGTTGTGCACACCTAAAACCTCCCAAGGGTATTATGAAGCTGCAATTCTCAGTGTTGACATTCCTAAGTTGCATTCTGTCTCTCAAATGGTAGTTAAGAGGGGAGCCTGAACAATACACTTCATATGCTTTTCTGATAAAACTTTGTTTCCAGAAACATTGACTCCCTTCAACTTGGCCCACGTGTTTCTTAGTTCAAATTTGCTTTATAGGCTGGATTTGCCTTGCTTTGATCAGGTCACTTTACCTCTACCTGTTACCTTTGCAAATAGTTTATTAAAATGTTAATGTTTTAGAGTACTAACTACAGGATAGATGGAATTAAACTTGGCAACTAACTAAACCAAGAGCCACTCTTTCTAAATCTCTGATGTTGCTCAAATTCAGTAGCAAGGGTTATATGACACTGACTTCACTCACGTGTCACATGCCCTCTGATGTGGGACTTAACCTGATATGACCATCACCAGGAAAAGCTACCTCGACTTCGAAGGACAAAAACCACAGAGTTAAATGGCAATGCTTCAGAAAAGAAGAAAATGCATTCGGGGGGAAAGGGGTGAAGGCTGTGAACAAAGTCATCGGTGTCAACCCTACCGAAGGTAAGTAGAGTTACAGAGGTACCTACAGGGCTTTTACACCTGATTGCCTAAAAGCAAAAAGCCCTTTCAGCAGGGATGGCCACTAGATCCCCCCTAACTTTGGCTTTCTTTTACAGTTGGCCTTGCAGTCTCTGGTGATACTTGTTAGGTTCAAGCCCATTTTCCCTTTTGCTAAAGTCTCAGCTTTGATGGAATTTATGCAGCAGTCTAATGTTACCAACTAGTCAGATGATGTGTCATTTCAAGAGGCCCTCAAGACTGAGGACTCACCTAAAGGAGAGACTGTAACCAGCAACAGCAAAATTCAACTTTAAAAGTTAGATTCTTCTTCTTTTTTTAAGAGATAAGTTATTTTGAATTTTCTCATCTTGAGCATATGCCTCAGTTACTTTTTAATTGCTGTGACTCAATCCATCAATCAGGGGAGGAAAAACTTTTATTTTAGCTTACAGTCCAGAAGGTCTCAATCTGTTCACAGGTAAGTGTCTAGAATATGGTGGAATGAAATGGTGGGGCCACAGCTAGAGACAGAGTCAGAGCCAGTGCTCCAGGAGACAGATCCTCAAGGCATCATGGTAGAACTGAAAGAAGCCTGGGAGAAAGGGCAGAACCTGCACACCCCGCTCCAGGTCCAGCCCAAGCACCCACCCCTTTCAGCCGGGCCCCCACCTCCCAACAGGATATAGTATTCATAGGAACATGAGGCTTTTGGGGGACACTCCAGATCCAAACCAGGACAGCATACAACCAAAACTCCCTCCTCTCCTCAATCTAGCCTCTCTCTTCTCTTCTTTTCTATAAAAGACACTTGCCCACCTGTTCATAGCGAGATGGCAACAGGTGATGAGGCCGCTTCTTCCCTTTGAAGTCAGCCATTGATTTGGTAAGCAATAAGCAAATAAACCTGCACCTATCTACCTACAGGAAGATTTTCATGCAACAGGGGTCAGAAGTGTTATAAATAAATACAGTTTGGTTCCTGTCACACTAAAATGAGAAGTTTTATGTAAGTTCAAGTCATTAGGACATATGAATCTTCTCAAAGCCACTCAAGCAAGTTACAAGTTCTTCAAAGTCTTTAGACTGAACTTGGTGTTTAGTGCTTTCAATAACATCTAGGTATTTTTCAACACATTTTATATTTTCCTTAATATGTTTTCTATTTCAACAAGAAAATAAGATGTTTCTACTTAGACTCACTGGAAAATTTCTTTATTATAAAGTTCATATTATGCAAGGCCTATCCAGATGGTAGAAGCTCCTAACGGTAGAATGATGTACCTCCAAGACAAATAGCAGAAGGAAATCCCTAAATATGTATTAAAAGAAAACTAAATGCCTCTAGGAAGTGTGTGATACAGAAGCATTTAAGTTTTGCCTGCAAAACATATTTGCTGCAATAAAGAGGAAAAAAAGCTAATTTTGCTGTCTTATACAAATTCTGAGACTGCCAGAGGGTTTTGCGAATCACTTGTCTTTAACCAGTTGATCACTAATCTGTCAAGGAGTTGCGACCTGAAAGTTCACAGGGCTTCTCAAAGTGAGTGTTTGAAACACCGTATAAAACCCTGGGCATCCTGACTATCCTCTGTGTGTAAGACATCTTTAATTCAGTTTTAGAGAGTTGGATTTTAGCTTTTGAATCTGCAAATCATTAATGAAGCATGCTAGATTGAAGTAACTTCTATCATTTCTGACTAATAAGCAGATAACTAACGTGACTTTTCTTACTGGAAAGGCAAGGAGTTTTAGTCAAGCTTCAAATGGTTCCTTCTTCTTGGGACAAGTAGACCTCTGGGAATGAATGAACTCAGTCAAGACACGCTAGAGTATATGCAACAAGACTGACTCAAGATCACGTGAAGAGGATCACTGAAGGCAAAACATCTTCAACGGCAAAATAAGAACTCAAGTACTGGGTTTAACACCAAAAACTCTTGGTAATACTGCAAGGTTAATTCTTGACAAACATTATCTCATTAATCTTTTTAACAACTTTATGAGGAACATACATCAGTGTACATCTTAATATCGACTCAATCACTTGGAGATTGTGAGTTTGACCACGTCACTTAATTTTCTGGTATCTGTTTGCTTGTTCATAAAGTGACAGCAGTAACACCTGCTTCAGAGATGCTTGTCCATTCTTAATGAAGCAAGTCATAATATTTCTGAGAACAGCACCTAATACATAGTAAGTGCCCAATCATTATTTCAGGCTCAATTTTGGGGAGGATCCAGAGAGCAAAGAGAATCCAGATACGATGTTGACCAAAAACAAAACAAAAAGAGTATTGCAAATGAGAGCAGTATTGTGAAAATCGTATCAGGGAATGATGAGGAAATGGAAGTTAATGGGAAAACATAGGGATGAATGATAAAGGCCTTGACAGACTTTATCGTACAGTGAGACAGTCAATGAATAGTTCCTAAGGCTCTTGGGTTCTTGAATCGGAGAGCAGGATTACAGTACTTTGAATATTGGAGCCAATGTTTCCTAGCTAGCAATCACCAAGAACATGCCTGTTACTGAACAAGGTGGGATTGTTACTGTGGCGATGAGGAAGAACAGAGGCCTGGAGAACCGCCAGGTGCCTGAGTGGAAGATTGTTGGAAACGACTTCTTAGAAGATTTGGTCTTTGCTTAACTGAATTTTGGGCTGAAACAGTTTACACTGAGTTAGGCATTATCAGAGAGTCGGCATCACTCTCTAAGTATCCTAATACAATTTATTTAGAAGGAAAGAGGACTTGACACGAAAGCTGTAATAGATGAAGCCACAGATGTCATTCACACCAGAGGTTGAGGAAGTGTGGTGTGTGGCATTTTTGTAGCTTCCACAGTGGTCTGTTCTTGTGCTTAGGCAAAAATATGAAGCCATCCGTGTATTTTTAATGTCACGTCATCATGGTCACAGAATGCCCTTATCTGATGATGCTTGGTGATATGTACAACAGGAGACACCATGACTTAGCTTTGAGTTCTAGGAGAGCCATTACCACCACCAAAGCCTCCTTGTATGTATAAATCCAATTCTCAGGTGTCAGAAACTGCTTTTGTTTTCTCTTATATTAGGCCTGGGAACAATGCTTTAGGACAATTCATCAGTGTATGATATGAACTGGGCAGCAGAAAGCCTCAAAGGCAGAAAGGCTAGTTAGCTGCTAATAGTGGTGAAAGTAAAGCTGCATTGTCCATGCATCATTGCACAGAGCTTCAAAACTACTGTACAACGTAGGAGCCATTATCATTTGGCTTTACAGATGGATATGCAAGACTTAGAAAGGATTAATAAATACCTGTAGGTCTTGGCTAGCAAATGGAGTAAGTGAGTCAACCCCTGGCCTGTCTGTGTCTAACCGAGATGTTATGATGACTCTTGAGGCCCCTGGAGGACAAATTCAACTCTGTGTGTCTCTAGAGTTGCTTGGTGAGTTTTCAAAGAAGGTCTAGGTTGTAGCAAAGAGAACCTGACTTAAGGGGTCAGCCTGGGACTGAGCACCAGGATGTGTTAAGCATGCGCGTCAGGACCTTCTCGTGTGTAACGGACTCCAGGATTAGCAGAGAAAGAAGGAGAGTTAACACTGGCAACCAGTAACCAGTTCAATTCCCCAGTGTGGAATTAAGAAAACAAGTTGTGACATTTTGCCATTCAACAGATTCTCTAAAAGTAAGAATAAAAAAGAAAAACACAAACATGTAGGCTCTTTTCCTCCAGAAGGCCAAATCACATTCCATATTCCAATCTCCCTGAGTGTGACAGCAGGCAAGAATAGCAAAGAAGACAAGCACACACTTCCTTAATTTTGTTGTTAAATGAGGAAACAAATGAGCCGCCTCTAAGAGCTTGAATTTTTGTGAAGGAATGTGTTCGAACACAATAGGTCTTTTTCTCCTATTCTCAGAGTTAAACCACAGAGGTACTAAGCATTTTGCCTAATCTTTCCTTCCAAGCAACCAGGGATAAAAATGCACATGGGGATCTGAATTTCCTCCTTAAGTGGCTTATGGGGGTAGTAAAACTTCAACAAGCAGGGGGAAAGCTTAGGGGAAACTGAACATAAGTATAAAAAATGGCTCCACACTGTTGGACTTTATAGATGCGTAGTATTCCATTGTGTATAAATACCACAGTTTGTGTATCCACTGGTCTGCTGATGGGTATTTTGGTGACTTCCATATTTTAGCGATCATTAGTTGTGCTGCTATGAACATGGGTATACATGTATCTCTGTAATGTGTTGTTTTGACCTCTTTTGGAAATATTCCCAGGAGGGGTGTCGCTGGATCGAAGGGGATATTTATTTCCATTCTTTTGAGAGCTCTCCATACTGCTTTCCATATTGTTTGTACAAATTTACATTCCCACCAGCAGTGCAGGAGGGTTCCTTTCTCCCCACAGCCACACCGGCACTGATTACTATTTGACTTGTTGATATAGGCCATTCTCTCTGGAGTGAGATGGTGTCTTAGCATTGTTTTGATTTGCATTTCTCTTATGGCGAGAGATGTTGAACATCTTTTCATGTATCTATTGGCCATTTGGACATTTTCGTGAGTGAACTGCCTCTTCATTTCATTTGCCCACTTTTCAGTAGGATCCTTTATTTTGGTAGGCTTACTTTTCTTCAGCTCCCTGTATATTCTAGTTAGGAGCTTCCTATCTGAGATGTTGGTGGTAAATATTTTTTCCCAGTCTGTTGGTTCTCTTTTTACAATGTTGATAGTTTCCTTTGCAGGTAAATGGAAGAAACTAGAGAACATCGTGCTTAGTGAAGTGAGTCAGAAGCAGAAAGTGAAACATCGGATGGTCTGATATGAGAGACCCAGATCACAACTATCTCGTGGAACTTAAAACAAAAACCAAAGTGAGCCAGGGGGGTAGGGTGGGGAAAGATGGAGGGGTGGGTAGGGGGAAGGACAAAAGGAGAGAGGGAAAGTCCTTGTCACCTTGGCAAGATCCGTGTGTGCACAAGGTGCTCAACTTCTTTGTAAACCTTAAATTTTGCGCTTATACATATTAATAAAATGGGGGGAAAGTATAACAATACGAAGTAAAGGTGGAAGTGGCTTCATTAAAGTTGGTGAAGTCACTCTCCTGAAATGGTTATTTCTCAATTTGAACAATAATACAGTGGACAGCCATTACAAAAACACAACAAGACCACCACCAGCAAAAAAGCCTCATTTAAATTGCAAAACAATAAAAGTCATTAAGCTCTAAGAGAGGCTTGGAAAGTTGGGTTAAACTTTAAATAGCAGGTGTGCCTTACAAAGGCAGGAAGTGAGCACAGAGTACGGGCACCATTATGACGGCACATCAAGAGTGGACGGAAGGAACTAAAAATGATTGCATTCCAACTCAGTGAATCCACGTATGTTTCTTTTCTCTGAAAGAGAAAAAAATCTTTCCATGGAAATTGCCTGTCTGTCAACACAAGGACAAGCCAATAAGCAAGCGTGTGTCACACATCAGCTCCTACCACTGGGGGCTAATGAGCTACTTGCAGGGTTTTCTTATTTGAGTGCACTTTAGAAAAATATACACTTAGAGGCGTATCTGCTAACCTCTGCGATTTAAAATGAGAATATTTAAATAAAATTGGTAAATATGTGATCGAATAATTATGAAAGGTGACAAAAGTTTGGGAAACATGACATAGGAACTAAAAGAATAGGGATCAGAAACTCTTGCTTCATTTCTAGCTCATTGATTAACTTCAGGCAGGTCACCTGACCTCCCTGAGGGTCAGCTTTCTTGTAGGTGGTATAAGGCAGCCCGTAGAATTCTTGGAAGCCAGACAGGATTGGAAATTCTGATCTTGACAACAGAGTTGCATAAATCAATCAAAATATCTGAGGTCATACTAGCTCTTCTTTAGAAAGTGCTGAGGAGAAATAATGTTGAGTCAAAGCACAATTATACAAATTAGTTGGCTAGTTTGTGATTGCTAATCACTAGGAATACAAAAGAATTTAATATTGACTCATTACTATGAGGCCGAGTGAGATGGTACCCATGCTTTGATAAAAATCTCCCATTTTGTCCCTCTCTCATTTATCATGTGCAATCTACATGGCAAAGTATTTCTGGTCACAGAAATAACATTTAATACAAGGTAGATGATGTCCCAAAGCAGGGATAGTAGCTAAAGACATTAGCCCATGGAAACAAAGGTTTGTGTTTGGATTTATGTCCTTCAGTTAGTGATATCATAGAGGAAAATGAAATAACAACTGGATGACTCAATTGTCATCTACCTCATGACACAATCCCAGTCTAAACTGAGTAGACACTGAGTTCATTTTTTGTTCATAATGGTGGGCCCACAGTATGAATTCTGAAGGAATGAATGAGAGGCTATAGGGGTAAAACTAGGTGATACCTGACACATAGCTCTGCACACATGACTATGGTTGCAGACGTCAGTGTTTGCTGTGGGAATCAGCTTTGGTAACTCATAATCAATTGGCTTCTAGACTAAGGCATGTGTGCTAATCTGAATCCATTTCTGAGTCTCATGTTTGCCTGTGACAGTGGCGATTGGCACCCCACCAAAGCAATAAGACTTTGGTTAGGAGTGCTGAAAAGAAAGCACCACTTTTTCTAAGAAGTGACTGAGAGAATGAAAGATCTGGGACTGGGACTGCTACAGCCATTCTTTGAACCTGACAAAGAAAACAGTGCTGAGGGACAGACCACTGAGAAATGAGAGAGGTCTGGGATGCTGTTCATATTATTTGAGTTTCAGTTCAAGCAACAATTAAGGATATATCTACCTGGGCCTACTGATTACACAGGGCCCATTCTAAAGTTATTTTTGTGCTTATAGCATGTGAGTTATGTCAGGTACAAGGAAAAAAGTCTTGATACAGTGATAATTGTTATCATAACTAAAATTGTAAAAATTAGGATCTCTTGTCTGCAGTTAAACAACTTAACATTTTTATTTTTGCTTAAGTAAAATTTGAGAAAGAAGAGACCTTCAAGTTTTTTTTTTTCCCAAAGGAAGACAAAACCCAGTTGCTCTTGAGTGGTTTGTATTGGCTATTTCCTGATATCCAAAGAGGCAAGAGCTGACTAATTCATATTTTTAGAAAAGGAAGTGCATACAATATAGTTTTCTTTTGAATATCATGCAATATCCTGCCTCCCCCTCAGAAATAATTTGACAACTCTTTTCTCTGGTTGTGATTGCTTTCAACACATCACTGCCATTCTATCCTTCCCAATTATCTGTGTGGAACCACCCCCTCAAATCATAGACAAATTATTCCTGAAAGTAGCATATAGGTCCACAACTAAATTCGTCCACATACCAGGCACTGTGAATTACTGTGCATAGGCACATGGTACAACTTGAGAGTTGATCTACTGCCATCCTGGACACAAAGTCTGAAGCATCAATCAAGATAATAGGTGACACTAAATGTTTCTTCTTTCCAATTGGAAAATTGGGGTACAGATAGTGCTCCATGATCTAGGAACTTGGGAACTATTTTCATGATCTCTCTTTGTATCGCTGAAGGTGACAGGAACTTGCCTTTATAACTCATTTATAATAATTATATGATGAAGCCAGTAATTTTGGAACTGTAAAATCACTGAGCAAGTAGTGAGTTCTCTTTTAAGAATTCATCATGTACTAGTAAAAGGAGAAGCTAGACAGATGAGTGAGTTTCTGCCTTCAAGGATCTTGTATTCTAAGAGAGTAAGCCTCCAGTGTTGAGAAACCAGCTGGACCACACAGTGGGCACACAGTGATTTCAAGAGTGACTCTGCAACAGTTGAGTTCATGGGTTTTGGGATCCAACAGGTTTGAGTTTTAGATCCAGCTCCTCATTTGCTTGGGGCAATGCATTCTTCATTTATTTATTTTCACAGCCCTGAGGATCAAGTCCATGGCCTTCATACTGATCTACCTACACCTCCTGACTATTTAAAAATTATTTTTGATATTAAAAATTATTTTATTATTTGGCAAGTACCTTGCCAAATTGCTAAATTGCTCAACCTGGACTTGAATTTGTGAACCTTCTGCCTCAGCCTCCCAGAGCTCTGAGATTACAGGTCTGTATCACTGGGCTCAGTGGCAATACATTTAACACGTTCCTCAACTTCAATTTTCTTATGTATTAGCAGTAACTATCACATGGACACTTTATGAACTTGAAGTAGCCCACACATGGAAAGCACTTACTGTCATGTTGGAACAATACGAACATTCAATGAATTCTAGTTTTTATGATTTTTAAGAACTTTCAGTATTATCAAGTAGCCAAGCCTTAGGCAGTAGGATAAAAGGGTAAAACAGATATTGTTTTAAGTAACGTCATGGTATCAACTTCAGGTGTTTTAAGCCAGCAACTTGCAGAAAGGATTTGATAACTATAAAATACTGGCATTTATTAGAAAAGCACAGTGCTCTACTTGAATTCTAGTAGAATATCTCCCCCTTATAACGTAAGTTTGGGTGAAATGTATACAAGGAATAAAACAAGGGAAAGCAGATGCTTAAAGCAGAAGTTTTGTTTTCCACTAAAGAAATATTTTTAACGATCTCTCTCTCTCTCTCTCTCTCTCTCTCTCTCTCTCTCTCTCGATTTTACTCTGTAGTCCAGGCTGGTCCTATGTACCACAGGCTGGCCTCAAACTCAGAGAAATCCTCTTGCCTCAGACTCCCAAATATTGGGATTTCAGGCATGCACCACCTTGCCTGGCTTATGTGGCGCTAGAGAATCAAACTAACACTGATGTTTCAGGAGTTATTCACACACAGACAAGACAGGAAATTGCCAATATAAGGCCTTAGATTGTCAGAATTATGTTCTGTTCACCATATTTGAAAATCAATAGTGAAAACAATAGAATTATAAGATACTATATGAGGCCCATCATTAACCCTCTAGTATATATTATAGTAAATAACAATACTGACACTAGATAACATTTGATAACTTACTATTTATGGACATATACTTCTAATCCTCACAACTCTCTGGGCTAGATTTTATTAGTTTTCTAATTTTTAAATGAGGTATCTGATATTCTCCAAGGTTCGATAGCTTATCCAAACCCCCAAGTCCCCTAGACCCATGTATAATATATTCATTAGGGCAGAGGAACCTGTCTCCTATTTTGTCTTAGTTCTTTCTAGTCACTATCAAGACATGCAACTCTCATTTCCATAGGCACAAGCGTCCAACTCTTCCACAGAAACCACATCAGGGTACAAGAATGACTTCTGTTTTAAAAGATCTTGGATTCCAGTGCAGATTACACAGCAAATCACTCACTAGTGCCATGCCGTATGTGCTTAGTAACACATTATTTGTGACATCATATTCCAATACGTGTCATGACCCATAGTTACAGGCACTAGTCCAAACCAGAGACTGAAGAGCATCACTGGGGAAGCAAGCTACCTCTGGCAAATCCTATCTCCCCACCCAGCTGCCTCCTGTGGAGCCCATGCTCCATTTTACCTAGAGTCATTCTTCATAATCAGTAGTAAAGTGTAATCAATATATCAAATCCTCTTTGACAGATTCAGTAATAAATAGGCAAAAAGCACAATTCAAAGAGGTGAATTCATTTTCTTAAAGTAACAAATTCTAGCAAAAAAAGTTTTAAAAAATGTAACAAGGAATCCCATCCACAATACTGCAAAATGTTAGTGTATACCCATGGGCCCCTGTGATCATGGCCTTGGATCCCACTTTTATCCAGAGCCTATGTGCACAAGCGTCACTGTTCTATTGAAGTAAGATGCATTCGGAAGAGAATAGCTACACATATACTCCAGAAGACACATTATCTATTTTATGACTACACTTTACTGGGACACAAATGAGCAACACAGGATGAGAAGTCCTCATCTCATTTCTTAGTCCCTTCCTCTCTGCTTCACTTTCCTTTACTCGGGGTTTTATTAAGGGTTTAAGATTCATCTACTTAAATTGAGAAGGCCAGGTAGTTCACTCAGTTTAATGTTTTTATCATTTCAGACTCAAAGTAACATGACAATTGAAATCCACACATGCCTCCTTTTTCAAGATCCTTGAAAAATATAGCTTTATTAATAAAATATCAAAGGGCGGTGTTACAACTAAATTCACTCTTGTGCAGTTAGGAGTTTGTAAATGACCAATCTGCCCTGTACCATCACCAACAATCTGAAAGATGAAGAAACTAAATGTTGAATACGAATACACAGAAAATAATTTTCCCATGATTAAGGTGAAATAGTTGAGTTCTCTAAAGGAATAAAATCCATAAAAATATATGTATGATTATACAAGGGGATGTATCAGGTAAAGTTAGAGGATCAGAGGCGGAAGAATCCACAACAGCCATCTCCATGCTAGAAAGCTGGAGAATTCTGTAGTTGCTCAGCCGAAGAGGATGGCATCCATAAAACAAGAGGGACCACGGATTCAGCCCTAGTCCAAGTCGAAGGCCTTCAAGCTTGCTGGGAGATCACCTGTGTGACTCCATACTGGAAAGCTGAAGAAACTGAAGACCAATGTCTATCGGCACTAGGGACATTTATTTCATCCAAGCTACAAGACTCTTGGTTGGTGCCACCTACGCTGGGGAATGTCTTTCACCTCAGCTTGCTGGGCTACTTGTCTATCATCTACAAACACATGCAAGACTATGTTTTTAATCATGGTGTTTCTTAATCTCATCAATTGATGTATCACAGTTATAGCTTTTGTATTAATCCTATGCAAACTAGATGCTATCCATTTAATCAATATTTGTCTACTAGCTGTGCAAAGAATGACCACAGGCACAGGAAGAACTTAAAATAAGTAGAACTAGTTTATTTCCTGAAAGAATATGTACTCTAATTGGAGAGAAAAGACAAAGAGACAGAACTCTTTAGTCAGGTGAGTTTCAAGGCAAGCTGCTTATACTTAGGCAGTAATTAGGGTAAATCAGAAAAGGGAGATGCTCCTTTGGGCTTCAGGGAAGATGGCAGTGCCTACCTGGGAGGTCAGATATTTGGGGTTTAAAAAGAAAAAAGAGCAAGAGCAGGACTCATCCTGCTAAGGACTCTCACCAAAGAGGCTCCAGGTCAGGAAGGGACATTCATAAACAGTTCATAAACAGATGATCAAGTCATTCTTTTTAAAGCACTCATTACTGCCATCTGACCTACCCAGCAGGTCTGGGAGGCTGGAGGCTGGGGCAGGAAAGGGCTTTTGGCTCATTTCATAAAAATAGCTAAAATATTAAATGATTTTATGAAGTTTCCTGCCAAATTAAACATACTTCCTGAGCCTGGCTGGCGTGCTATTTCCTTTTAAGCCACCAGCTTGAAAAATGTGGAAGGAGGTAGACTGCTTTCTACTTCTTGGTCAGGAGACACACCTGGTAAGGTTAGTAGCTGCCAAAAATTAAAGGTACTATGTTTAATAAGCAGTAACACTATGTTTTTCCAAGCACTTCTAATTATTATCTTGATTTTACAAATGAGAAAAGTGAGTTCAAAGAAGTTGAGTCACTTATCCAAGGTGTTAGACCAGCTGCTTGGATCCAGCTCCAAAGCGAGGCTTCCCATGACAACCAGGCCCTACAACATCAGCATTGCCTTGGAAATGTAAAGTCTCCGCCTTTCCCTAGACACAGAATCGAAAACTCCGGGGCCGGAACCCAGCAGTCCATAGTTTAGAAAGCACTTCAGGTGATTCTAATGCGTGCTTTGGGCAGAACTACCGCTCACAGTCACTTCTTTTCCTGTCAAATGGGAGTAATTATAATCATGGGAAGCAAGGAAAAAAAGTATCTTAAACTAACATCATGAAAGGACAGGAACTCGTTCATATTCCTTGCAAGTCTTCACCTGCCAATCTAAGTATGAAGCTGCTATTGGTGAATGACGGTCTGGATACAGGGAAGAGCTCTTAGGTAGCAGTTGAGGTTATACTTCCAGCCCTGTGACCACAGCAATGACCTTGAGCATGCTCTTATAGTCTCATTGGTCCCCAGTTTCATCATCAGCTCCTGGAGGTCACTGGGTTGCATGATGCACACGAGCCCTTCCTGCTCTAAGGTCCCTACTCTCTAAAAGCAATCACCCCTGGCCAGGGCAGATCAATGACGTATGAAAATAGAAGATGGGAGCTGGAGGAATAGCACAGCAGTTAGAGCACTGGCGTACCAAGCACAAGGCTCTGGGTTCAATTCCCTTACACCACATAAGCCAGGCACGGTAACCCATGTCAGTAATCCCAGCACTTGGGAGGCTGAAGCAGGACGATTGCTGGGTTCAAGGTCCAACCTGACTACAAAGAGGAGACTGTGTTTCAAAAAATAAAAAGTAAGAAAAGATGACCCCAGGGACTTAAAGGATTTCTGAAGGTTTAGTATTGAAGGACATGGGCACTGGAGATACGGAGAGTCCAGGTGGCGGAGAGTGGGTGAGAAGGCAGAACACCACAGTCGTGCTGGGACCTGGGTATATGGTGTCATCAGTCTACGTGGATGTAGTTTAAGTAAAATTCCCCAGAAGAGTCCCATCTTGACCATAAAGTACTTCTATTTGATATACTGATTATTGCCTTTCCTTTAATAGAGCAGAGATTCTCAATAGCGATTTTGCCTTTCAGGAGTTATTTGGCGATGGCTGGAGATGTTTTTCATTTTCAAAACTGATTAAGGTTGTGGAAGTGGGATGGAGGTTGAGGCTGTTCCTGGGCTTGAGGTTGCTACTGTACAATACTGCCAAACTTCCTACGGTGTGCAAATCCCCTTCCTCAAAGGGGAAGGTCAGTAGTGCCGAAGCTCAAAAATGTTGACCTAGCCCATTAGCCCCTCCACTGCTTCCAGAGCAGTTTCAAAGCAGCAGATACGTCTCCAGCCAAGTGGAGTTTCAAGTACGCTCAAGGCCTGTTCTCACACCAGCCCTCTACCTCTGTCTTTTAAAAAAATAAGATTTTTTTCTGAAACAGTTTCAGGTTCACAAAAAATTGAGTGAAGGTACAGCGATTTTCCATCTATCTCCAGTCCTCACACGTTCACAGGCTTTGCACTATCTGCGCTTACCTTGAGTAGTTTCTACCCACAAGAAACTGAGGCTTATATAAATGTTCAGATAGCAAGGTGTGGCCCTCCAACATAGACCTGAATCTGCAGTGTTTGAAAGCCAAAACTCTTGGGAATTATCCGCTTATGTTCCTGGCCCTGCTACTTTCTGTTGAGTTAATGTGTCAGCTCTATAAGCATAAAGGGGACATGAAAGGATGGAGAAGTGTGTGCTCCTGAGGACTCACGGCCCTTGAATTCAGAGCCCCTCACCTACTTTAGGTTCACACTGATATGTGATAGAATGGACTGAGAAAAAGCTAAGGCACTGGAAACGAATGAGTCTACATGAAATTATTGTTCTTGAAGTATTTAAATGCTTTTGCAGCTTTTCCTTCTTTCCCGGGGGAGTCCTGGGTATCAGCTGAGAGGAGAGGTGGACCATGAAAAACGCTAGGTTCCAGTCAGAGTAACTCCATCAGGGGCAGAAATGACTTGCTGAAACACGAGGACGGGAAATCATTTGCAGCATGCCAACAGCTGGGCCCAGATGACATCACTCACCAAAATCAAAGGAAATGAGCTAATCAAATATGCATAAAAGCCCTTTTTGTTTGCTTGCTTAGAAAGTTACAACTTGCTTTCAAGCTAGAGGTGAAAAAACATCTCTGAAATATTTTGGTGCTGATATTTTGCTTCTTTGAATTCTTTTCGATTATTGGAACAGATACGAAGAGAATTTATTCGAAACATTCTCAGTTCGCTGCGCATGAGGAAGAATTATCAGAAGAGTGTCACTTTCACTGCACATGTGATGGCCCTCCATCCCATACCTTCATCCTCGCATTGATAAAAGCAGCAAACCAAAGTCATCCATTGGTCTTTCCTCTGTCTCTTCACATTTGACTTTCCTTTTGGATTCCATAGCATTATCGTTCAGTCTCATGCACAATTTGAAGTTCGTAGGTAAAGGTAAAATTAAATAGTCATATTGAATTAAAAGGCAGGAAATGCAAAGCTCCCCACTTGTTTGGGTAAAGCAAGAGTATCCAGCCATTTCCTCACAAGGGAGGAATGAGATGGTTTGGGCTTTGAATTTAGGGACACTGGGTCCAGCATCAAAAATCATTCATGGAGCAGAATTTTCAAGTTTCTAGAAAAACTCTGTGTTCTGCTTCTTTTGACAGAGTTTAAATGAGCAAACAAGGCAGGATTTTGGTGTTTTACTCAGCATAACAAACTCTATCTTCACAGGAAAATTAACCAGAGACTATCCAAGAGGAGAGGTGTCTGGGCTGAGCCTCTGAAGAAAAACGGTGTGGTGAGAAAGATCAATGTCGTAATTTACAGAGAGCAAGTGGTCTAGAAGGAAGGCTCAGGAAAGGAAATGGTGTCCAGTTACCCAGGAGCATGGTCTTCCCCGAAGTCACCCAGAAACCAGGTGCAGCCCAAATACCAGCACCTTAGTTGTAACCACACTGTTTTTACTACTACTGTGGTAAAAGCATTTAGCCTGAGATCTACTCTTTGAGCAAAATTTAAATGCACAATATAGTCTTGTTAACTATAGCTTGTCCAACAGGTTTCTCAAATGTATCCATATTTTATAGTTAAAACTTTGTACCCAGGGAACAGCAACACCCCGTTTTCCTTCCTCCCAGCTCCTGGCAACCACCATTCTATTCCCTGATACCTTTCACAAGTGGAATCATGCAGTATTTGTCCTTTGGTGACTTGCTGCTATGGTTTAAATATTTTTCTCCAAAAATTCATGTTACAGGCTGAAGAAATAGCACAGTGGTTAGAGCGTTTGCCTGGAAAGCACAAAGCCCTGGGCTGGATTTCCTAGCACCACCTGTGCTCCCAATATTTGAGAGTTTGAGGCAGGAGGAATGCTGTGAGTTCCATGCCTGTCTGATTACATAGCGAGTTTAGGACCAGCCTGGACTACACAGTGAGACATTGTCTTAAAAAAAAAAAATTCATGGTGAAACTTAATCTCCATTGTAACAATATTAAAAGGGAGCTTCTACTGGGAACTCATGATGGCTCTGTCCTCGTGAGTGGACCAGTGCCTTGTAAATGTGCTGGAAAAACCTAGAAAGGCCCACTGCCTTCCTTCATGCGATGACTTGGCATTTTGTGGCTCCATCTTGAGGACAGAGTAGGAGAGCACTTGCTGGGAGCTTCTTCTGGACTTCCCAGACTCCAGAACTGTGAGCAATAAATCCCTATTGTTTATTAATTATCTAGTCCTGTGTACTTCTCTACAGCAGCACATATAGACTAAATGGCTTATTTCACTTTTTATAAGGAGTATTTTTAATAGTGCCTACATGGATACCCTAAAGTTTCAGAATCAAAGAGAGAGAAACGACCTGGTTTGCCCCACAGGCTCAGGGGCTAGGGATGGGGGAAGATGGACAGCTTGGGCTTACTTGAGCTTCTAGATCATTTCTAGAGAAAGGGAGATATTTTACCAACCTTATCACAAAATAACCATGTGGTATCTTCTCTTTATTTAAAATATTTCTTTTATTTTTCTATGGAAACAAAGTTTCTTTCTAAACAAATCTCTGGAAGTGTCTTTAAAAATATCTTCGTCTATTATTCAACAAAAAATAAACAACCTGACTTAAAAAATTGGCAAAGTATTTGAAGAGATATTTCCCCAAAGAGCTGCCAAAGGCTCAGCAGCATATGAAAAATCGCTCAGCACCACTAATCAGCAGGCAAGTCAAAACCCTAAGGAGATATCACTTCATGATTCCTATTTAAAAAAAAAAACCCAAGAAATAGTTAAGAGTTGGTGAGGATGCAAAAGTAAAATGAAACTCTTAGGCTGGAGAAATAGTTCAGAAATAGATGAATTCATAGGGACACAGAGGACAACAGTGGGTCTCAGAAGCTGAGGGAAAGGGAAATAGTTACTGGTGAATGGGTCTAGAGTTTCTGTTTTGTAAGATGAAGAATTTTAAAGATGAATGACTGTGATAGTTGCCACTTTATGTAGATTCTATTCCTTAAGCCTTCTAAAATAGGCATTATCTTCATTTTTTTTTTTTTTTTTTGTCTGTTTGAACAGAGGAAGTTGAGGTTTGGAGACATTACATGGATTACTCTCAAAAGATGGAAAGCAAGAGTACAAATTGTCTGACTCTAAACCCCATAGGCCACTGCTTACCATGCCATAGTTAATTTTTCTTATTGTTCTTGTTTACTTTAGTGCCACGTCAGTATCTTGCTCAGCGATTCCCCTCCTGATTGCATTTGATGGAATAGGAGAGAACATTGTTAGAAGTCTTAGATGTGACAGGCACTGTTGTAAGTACTTCACGGCATCAATGACTTTTACCTTCACAACCACCTCAGAATGTAGATTTCATTGTTGTCCACATTTTAGAGATGGGGATTTTGATGTCTGGAGATATTATGTGAAATTCACCATGGCACAAAGCTAATGACTGGTGGAGATGAGGATTCAAAGCCAGGCAGGCAAGCAGGCTCTAGAGAGTTCATGCTGTGTAGACACTCAGCTATGAATCAATGCATAATTAGATTTCACCCTGAATATTTATTGTGAGTCTGCTCTATTTATTGATTAAATAAAATATTTAGCTATTAAAATGGGGTAATACCCAAGAAGACATTGTCTTTTAGAAAAACTGAGAAACCTGGCTGCTGTGTATTCAGTTGGATTTGTTCTCAGGCATTTCAATTGGGCTTATGTGTATTTATTTTGGAGTTGATAAATCCTTAGGTGGCTGTGTGCAATGACTCAAGGAGCCATTTGTGTCACTCGTGGTTGATGCTGAGTGATGATAAAAAGTGCGACTCTGTGTGGCCCCCCAATGAATTTCAGGGCAGTTTTGGGAATCTCTTCAGGTGAGCTATTCCCAGTTCCACAGTTAACATTAATGAAATTTGGGTGTAATTTTAACATTTGTTAAGAAGGTAAATTGAAGTACAAAAAAGTTTAAGGAGTTTGTTAAGAAAACAGTGATTCATAAATCAAGCAATTCTAAATTGCAATTTTGGGGCAAGTTTTGTTCTTTCATGGAAAGAATGCAAATGTGAGGTTTTTAAAGCACTAACAAAGTAAAGCCAAGAACATATCTGATTGGCTGTAGACATATAATTAACTGCTCTCTCCCAATGGAAAGTCCCTAGTGAACTAAATTTTCTGGCTGGCTTCTTATTGGCTGAATTTGAATTCTGTTTTTCTTTACTATATAGGCATTTACAATAAATGGCTCAAGTTGACTTGTCCATGTTTGCAAATCAAGCAAGGCTGAGATTATTTATGAGTCCTAGCAACTGGCTTTGTGTGCTCAGGAATTCTTCAAGTCTGGTCTCTCTTTTTATTTACTTTAATGTGCTTGGTGTTGTCAGTACCTACACTGGCTTCCTCCCATACGTAGTGTAAGGACACTGGATAAGGAGATGTTTGGGGCACTTCAAAAGCTTCAAAGTGTTATGACACAGAACCAGCTCTCATTTGGGGTTCTCACCTGGGGTGCTCTCACATGGTTTCTTCTTCCCTGGCATCTGCAAGGGAGGAAAATCCCTCTGTGCCCTTCATGCTTACAGATTCCCTTTGGTTTCATGGATCCAGTTCTCTACAGTAATTCTCATGCATGTTAGAGCTGGGTACTCTGCCTTTAGACTAAAGAAATGAACAAAAGAAAACTCTACACACAGATGTCTGGTTGCTCAAACATTATGCCTTCAAGGATAACCATCAGATCTGGTTAGAATGGAGTATGAATGGAGAGTCTAGTGTTCTTGATTGCCTGAAAGGTCAATGTTGTGGTACTTCCCCAGCACACATAACCTTACTATATCTATATGTTAGTGGATCTCTTTGTTGTTGTGAGTCGATCACATGTGACCATGGTATGTTTGTGTGGTAGAAAGAAGAGTGAGAACTGAAGTTACAAAAAATAAATAAATTCAGAGTTTGAATCTGAGCCCACTCATAATCCCACTGAGAACTTCAGGCAAGGGTTCAGTACCAAATAAGCATAATTAAGCAAACAAAAATTAACCTATAAGTAAAAAGTCTTTCTTATTCATATTTTTCAAAATGAAGGACTGCTTGATATACAATGACACAGGCTAGTAGTATGGGTGGACATAGCCCCGGTGTCTTAGTCATTTGTTGCTGTGACAAAATACCCTAATTCCACAATTTAAGCAAAGAAAGGTTTGCTTTAGCTCACAGTTTCGAAGGTCTCAGTCTACTCATGGGAAATGGTGGAAGCACATGGAAGAGTACATCTTCATGGCACCATGCACAGAAGTCAAGTCTGAGAGGAAGGATGGAGCTAGAATACACCCTTCCAGGACATCTCCCAGTGGTTGGCCCTTCCAGGTCATACACCTGGTAAAGTGCCACATGCTGTGATCTAATACATACCCCCAATCTACCTCACATCCATAATCTACAGTCTACTGCACCCCTATGATCCACCACATGCTCGTAATCTACCCCTCATAACTAGGTTTCATATCCTAACAGCAGATGTTTCCATAGATAATCCATAACATCTGAACACATGAGGCTGTTCTGGGGGACATTCTGGATCCAAATCATAGCATTCTGCTCCTGGCCCCAAGGATTTATATTCAATTCCTTATGCAAAATTCATTCAGGTCTTCTCTAAGAATTGCCCAAGTCTTAACAGTTCCAGCACTACTAAAAAAAAAAAATTGAAAAAATTAAAAAGAAAGTCGAAACCCAATATAAGTCTCTTCTGAGAGTCAAGGTAAACTCTTAACTGTGAGCCCCTGTGACAATGAAAGAAAAGTTAAATGCTTCCAATATACAGTGGCACAGGGTAAACACTCTATCCCCAAAGAGAAATAAAGGAATAGGAGGTAATTAGATTAAAACAAATTCTAGGCCCAGCAGGGAAGGGTTACAGCCCACCGTTCTGTGTCCAGCAACCAGGATAAATGGTGACAAGCTGTGAACTCCAAAGGTCTTAGGTGGCGCTGCTGCTATACCATTGCCTTTGGCTACAGCTTCCATCTCGTCTCCTTTGGGCTGGGCCCACTCTCAGCCTGTGGCTTTTCTCAGTTGATGATCCACATTTCTGGCACCTTCAAATTTCTGGGGTCTCTACTGCACCTTATGCTTCTCCTTCACAACTTCACGCCTTCCTGTCCCAGGGGCACATTGCCAGAACTCCAAGGCCTTCCGCTGAAATCTGGGCGGAAGCCTCCGTGGAACCACAACACTCACACTACGCAAGCCTATGAAGCCAGGACATGTGGACGTTGCCAAGGTCTGCCTGTAGCTGAGCAGTAGCCCGGCCCATGTGGGCAATCTCTGTGGACGCCTATGAGTTCTTAGACGGCTGAACTCCATTAAGCACTTTTTTTTTTTCTTTTGGCCCTATAAGATACTCTGGAGCACCGTTTTCAAAGCAAGGTCCTTTTCCTTTCTACCCTTTAATTGGTAAAGGATGGAGGCTTACTGACTCTTCTTCAGGTATCTTTTTTATAGTCCTGTTTCCAAATACTTGACTTCTTTTTAATGCTAATCTTTTTAACTTCTCTATGGTCTTCTGCCATTTTCCCCATATATAGAAAGGCAGTACCTAGGTGGCACTGAACATTGGGTTGCCTTGAGATTTCTTTTGCCAGATTAAATAGTTCACCACACCTGGTCTCAGTTTCAGGCCAGAACTCTGAACAAGGACAAAATACTGACACAGTTTCTGCCACAGCATAGCACGAGTGATTTTTAGAGTAATTGCCAACAAAGTCCTCTTTCTTATCAAAAGTGTCTGGAGCCCAGCCTTTCCAATCTACATTTCTATTAGCATTTTGGTCTTATGAGCTCCAACCAGAAACCTCCTACAAGCTCAGCTTACAGCACTCTAAGGCTTTTCTAGCCAGCATCTTCAAACCTTTCCAGACTCCTCCTACAACACCAAAGTCTTCTAAATCACATCATTGGTAAAGTCACAGCAGTGACTCCACTTCTCTGCTATCAATCTCTTTCTTAGTTACTTTATAATTGCTGTGACAAAATACATGGTAGAGGAGCTCTTCATGGCATCACAGGCAGGAAATCAAGTCTGGGAGGAAGGATGGAGCTAGGGTATACCCTTCCAGATCATCTCCCCGTGGCCCACCCATTCTGGGTCAAGCCTTTGTGTTCAAGCCTTCTTGAGTTACGCCCCAGGGGTCTGCTCCTTCTAGGTCACATACCCAGTAATGTGCCACATGCCCTTCATGATACACTCTCAATCCAACACATGCCTGTAATCCATAGTCTACTGCACATACGCTATAATCAACCCCCTGCCCCCGACCAGGCCTCAACTCCTAACAGTACATGGCTCCATAGGTAACACGTAACATCCAAATATATGAGTCGTTCGGAGGAGATGTTCTAGTCCAAGTCATAGTATTCAGGATGCTGAGACATGGTGAATTGTAAATAAATCTCAACATAAAAACTGAAACACCTCATTGCCTTTCATTCTCCTAATCCAAACTCATTTTCCCCCCTCTGGTTTATTTATTTATTTATTTATTTATTTATTTTTTGAGTATTCTCCTTTGGCTGTTTTAGTATCTTCAAAAGATACAAGAAGCTGGACATGGTGGCACCACCTACAATCTCAGAATTCAGTCTCAGAGACTTCGTTAGGAGGATTGCAAGTTTGAGGTTAGCACGGGCAATATGTAAAATCTTGTCTCAAAAACTGTTCTGGGGATGTAGTGCCACTCCAAGGCTCTAGTGCCACCAAACCCCAAAAAGCCATACAAGTAAGAGGAGCCAGGAAGAAATGGAGTCACTAAGACTAAAGCTCTGAGTGCAACGATGATGTCTAGCGAAACTTCACAGGCATTCGCTATCATTTAATTATCTTGGCCACTGTCAGAAATGACAAGTTCTGAAAGGTGACCGAGGAAAGGAGCTTTGAAATTGTACCACCACTTTGTTGTGATCATAACAAGTTCCAAAGGTGACGAAATCTCAGTTTTATTTCCTATAAACTGCAATTAGTGACACTGATCTTCTTGGGTTATTGTAAAATTTACAGATGTTAATACTCTACTCTCCTGCTATACAGCAAGTGTTCAGTAACCGGAAGACATCGGTGTTGTGTTTCCAATTCTTCAAAAAAGAAAATGAGGCAACATGGGAGGCGGAGCATATCCAGGTAGAAGCTCGAATCCCTCTGTCAGGCTGCTAGAGACCGTGTTTCTAGCTTTGTTCCTAAGAGCACTGCAGCCCTTCTTGGTTTAATCTTTAGTCTCCTGGCCCTTGTTGCTTTACCCAGAGTCAAAATAATCTATTTTCTTGCAATGAGTCCAACTTCCCCAGAAGTTGCCTAAGGAATAGAGAAAAACAAAGCCTAGTTCATGAGGTTGGCCCCCTGTGAGCATTTAAAAAAAAAAAAAAAGCCATTCTGAGGGTTCAAAGAGCAGAGGAGAGGGAGTGAGGTAGGGGCTCAAAAGTTTAGTGGAGGGAGGAACAAGTCCCCAGCTCCAAGCAGCAGGCTGTCTTCCAGGTCTAATTACAGCACATTCCTGGGATCTGTCGTCACCAGGCCATGATGCAAACGCCTCGGCGCTGTGGGTGGAGAGGAGTTGGAGTGTCTATGAAAGACACACAAAAACATATGCTGACCCCTTCAAACCTATGACCGTATTCTAAATGGAGCCAAACTAAATGAAATCAAGGTCTCTGTCCAGCATTTGAGAGCCAGTGAAAATAGGAACTCAGTGTTTCTCTAAATACACAGAGTATATTACCTTAGTCATAAAATTGGGGACTTTCAAATCTAATTTGTTCAGCCCTAGTGCTGTTGAAGGCTGGGCAGGGTTCCAAAGGAAATCACCTCCACGCAAACAGAGATTAGCAGCTCTCCACTGAAGACATATGGGAATGATTCCCTATAATCTCCAGTAATTGTGGCTGCATTACATTCAAATCCTGTTTTCAATTTTCTTAAACTTCTAGACTGATTGTGTTATTAAATCATGCTGGCTGATGTGTTTAATAAGGACCTATTAAATGTTTATAAAATTAGGGAAATAAATATGGGCTTTTAGTCAGATTGCCCAATGGATCTGGTAACCTATTGTTAAAATAACAGCTCTGCTGTTAAAAGTGCGTCTCCTAACTACATAGGCTGGTACTCACTTTAAAACACTATCCCAACACGCGTGCAGAGCTGTTTATTCTAACACTCCATTTGCAAAAGAATTTGCCCCCAACCCTACTCAAAAAGATAGAAATACATTCAAATAAAACTAAATATCTGTAAGTTGTAGCATCTTGGCTGACAAAACAAATAAATAAATAAAGTCACCTCGGTTTCCAAGGAAATAGGGGCAACTCCAATCTCCAGAGAAGAACCAGAGAGACTAGCTTTCTTGTTTTTGTTGAAGGTTTTACCTGGCTTAATTTCAAACCGAAAATTGCACTAAGTTCTCCAAGGCCTTCAGTAGGAAGGTATGATCGGCGTGTAGAGAGGAAAGAAAAACTTGGCTAGGATTTAGACATCGGGGAGAGAAAAATATTCTTCAAGCAGAAAGGCTTACTTCAAGCAGAAAGGCTTACTTAGAAATTACTTATCTGTTGAATCTTAGCTATCCTGGGTGGTTTGGGAAGTATAGACGTTCTCTGTCTCATGGCTCAGAGCAGTTTATAATAGAGTTTGCCTCATTGACTTTTAAAAACATAGACTGGAGACACCTGTGGAAAGGATCCTGGTGTGGGTTCCTAGTGCCACCTTAAAACAAGGTCTCAAAATTCCCACCAAAAGTTTGGACTATTGAATTACGGAGTTGCATACGCACACCACATTCCACAGCCTCTGGTCTGGGAAAGCTATTTCCTCCTGCAAGGTGCTTCCTTTGCTTTATTTCTTAAATGGAGATATTAATAGTGTCCACTTCCAAGGGTTCTTATTAAGATTAAAGACCATGTGTGTCAATTATGGGGTTTGGCACAGCAGAACTCCCAAGTGGTCACTGAAGAGAAGTGAAGGAGAGGCCACAGACCAAATCAGTTACTTATTCTAAAGTGCTAAAAATAATTATGAAACTATAATAATAAATATTGATAGAATATTGTCTGAGCATGCTTCCCACTGTGGTATTAACTACAGTGCTACAGGATGCTTGTCCAAAGCAGTTTAGGAACACAGACACACAACTAGAACTTCAATTTTCCTTGCCAAAACACGCTTGGCCACCTGGCCTTAAACCACAGTTTCCTATACCCTTGACCACAGCTCAAGTAATTCTGTTATCTTTAGGGCAAATGCAAACCCCGCTTTCTTGGAGGAATTAAACTTTGAGCTTCCCCTAAGGAAGAAAGCGGGCAATTAAACAATATTCCTGGCACTTTCAAAAAAAATTTTAAAAAAAAGGCCAACAAACCACATCATTATCTTGAAATAAACACACCCTCTTAAAATATTTCTAACAAGGGTATACTGGCTTCCTCCACTACCCCATGGCCCCCACCTCTGTTCCAGAATATTGTAAAGTGGTCGGGGGAGCTGGCCTGGTTCATATTAGCTATTCTGAAAGGTTGGAGGAGAATTGGATATAAGGTTAATATTCGACAGAACCTTGTAAATGACCTGATTGTTATTTTATATTGGCTACAGTCTCCAAATCACTGCCACTTGCCAGGAATGCCCCACATCTGGCCAGGTAGTTCTGCCCAATAGTGTCACAACGTGCACCACACAGGACACACTTACCTTGTGTGTGTGTGTGTGTGTGTGTGTGTGTGTGTGTGTGTGTGTTTTCTGTGACTGTGTGCACAGACCCTTACTTATGGTCAGGTAAAATACAGCATAAAATCAGCACAGCAATTATTTTCAGAGGATTTTTTGTCTGCCCTCAGGGCACCTTCTCCCAGTTTAATTGTCTCAGGGGATTGTTACCTTGTGGGATTTTATTTCAAAACATTCCTCTTAAAATTTTTTTCTGAGGAGAAAGGAAAAAGATGATTTTTAAAAAAATCTTAAACACACAAACTCACAATCACATAAAAAGTCACCAAACTGTGCATCCTGAAATTAATAGAGGTGTTTCACGATGCATAGATTTTTAAGTTATTTGTCTAAGAATATGTTTAGAATTGATTGTACTAATGGTGTATAAATCTTGGGTTCCCTTCCCCCTGGCTCCTGGGCCTTGGAAACGAATTCAAGCAAACCAACTGAATTTTAAGTTAAGACAAACAGAGCGAAGATCATTTGTCTCCAGTTCTACATGAAATGGCTTATAATAGCAGATGCTGAGTTCATGAAGTATATGTTCGACCCCCTTTGATATAAATTCCATCATCGGCCCAGAAAGAAATTGTATTTATGCATAAGACAGTGCTCTCTAACATGAACTCCTATAAATTACAAGAACAGAAAATCCAAATTTATAAGATGCCATTTCTGGATTTATTTTTAATGCTCTCTCCCACATATTACCAAATAAATGGCACATTAGTAGAGCACGCAAGGCTCCTTACTGGCATAAGCTATGGCCATGAAATTCACAGCTCAGGCGGGGCCAGGGTTTAGGTGGAAATGAAGAGGCGAAGGGAAAGTGTGAGCAGGATCCAGCGCTGGAAGGGGTGTTGCCCCGAGGTCTAAAGCCCTGTTGTTTCCTTTTGTGTAGATTAGCTGTCCAATTTCCTTGGAAGGGAAGCACATTTCTTGACTCATTAGTTATATTAAACACAGGTGATTAGTTGTGTTTGCTAAGAAATATGGTTACTAAGAGAGACAAATTTGTGTTTCTTTCTAGAAGCTCTACACATTAGGTTAAGACTCAGTTCTCTCCAGCTCTCACTAACTCATTCAGTAATTCACGTGTTTAGTCATTCATTCACTCAGCAGAGGTTATTCACCCCTGAGTTGTCTCAAGTATTCCATTTTGGAAGGGAGAGCATACAATCTAATACGGAAGCAACTATAGGATAGTATATAATTAGGATGCTCAGTCTGCCCAAGTTAATACAAAAAATAATAATATAGCCAAAACTTGTAAGTTGCTTACATGACACCAGGTTCTATTGTAGGTTTTCACACCTGTTTACTTGTTTAATCTTTGTACATCCCTATAGGGGTTAGATACTATTTATTTTAACCCTGACAAAACTGAAATTATAGGTAAATTCTGACAGGTAGTAAGAAGCAGAGTTAACCATTGAGCCTATGGCTCCAAGGCCAGCAGATGTGATCACTGAACTGAGAACAGTATGTAGTCAGTCAATCACCACTCTCCCAGCTTTGTCCTTTGCTGATTGGGCAATCTTGGGCAAGTTCATTAACCACTCAATGCTTTCATTTTCTCAACTATAAAATGGGGATGACAGTAGTTCCTAATTCATACCACAATGATAAGGATGAAAAAGAAAAGTCATATGCAAGTAACACATAGAGCAGAACTTGGTATAACTGCATGCTCAGGATGGGCTATTATTAAGTACCATCATTATTGGCTAAGTCTCCTCTCCAGATCTCCTCTCTCTGTCATTATATATAACAAAAGCATTATGATATGGGAGTATGATGCTCTAACATGATCTTGGTTGAGGGTAAGACCAGATTAGTTAAACACAATTTTCAACTAGCAGAGACACTAACAAGGTCTTAGGTCATGAAGGCTGGCTACATATAGCCAAAGTCAAACCACCAGACCATCCTAATGAAAAAAATCACCTCTATAACTGGGTGGTCCAGGGTAAGCTTGGAGAATGGGGGAACCGGACACAGTAGAGGTCTCTAGGACTTCACTGGATACCCCAAGTCTACACATGTAGCTCAGCTCCCCATCTCACTCCACCCTCAATTATGTGTCTTTCTTCAGGAAGAATTTGAAGCAATGTTTCTGAGATCCTCAGACTCCTGGGAGTTTCCTATTTTAAAAAAATCCAGAGACCAAAAGGGCAGGAAAAAATATCCAAATACATAAAAACACTCAACTGATAACCACCCAGTAATAGCTCATTCTGCCCGGGGTATGGGCAGCAAGCTTAAGTCTCTGCTTTATAATGTCTCTTCTGTCCAGCAGTCCTCCTGGAAGGAAGCAACAGAAACATAACTGAGCTGATTTATGCAGAAAGAGAATTTATCAAAAGAATATAGGAGCCCTGGGGATGTAGTTCAGCAGCAGAGCACTTATTCAGCATGTATATGGCCCTGGGTTCAATCCCCATACAGGCCCCTTGCCCCCAAAATAAAGGAATATAAGGGAAATACCAGCAGGAAACAAGCTCAATAACAGTTAGCCTTGAAAAATACTCAGGCCTGTAGTAAAATAGTATGAACAGGACAATATTTCCCCTGACACTGAAGCACCTGAGGCTGGAACTTGTCTATCTTTGGACAAGTCTGTCTTGGGGACCCTGTTCCTCTTTCCAGGCAACTACATCTTGATGCATCCACTATCACTGTCAAAGCGCTTTCCAGAGGCTCTCACTTTTTGCACTTCTATCTTTGAAAACAAAACAAGGCACATACAATCATAACTGGCCACATTCATGCCCTCAGTGGTAAAGACTCCTTAAAGCAAGTTTCTGGCATTTCCAAATTCTCTATAGAGGGGCTGTATTTGTCACATGGGGCTCCATAATCAACCAGGGCTGTAATTTTAAAAAGGTACCAAATCTAAATGGCTTAAACAACAATATTTACTTCGTCTATTCTACAAGTAGCTGGAAAGTGCAAGATCAAGGAAGTGGCAAAATGAGTTCCTGACAGGGCCTCTTCCTGGTGTGCAAAGGGCTGCCTTTTCCTTGTGCACCTTTCATTCTGGAGAGCAAATGGAAGCAGAACAGAACTCGGCAGTTTTCACTGGTAAGAATTTGCCTGAAAAGTAGTCGTACCTAAAGGTCAGTGAATGAGCTGCTACTCCCTCTTTCTCTGTGGCAATCGTGCAAAGCTTATGGTAGCCTAGAAAAAATATGCAAGCTTTTTGAGTCTGTGGCATATATATGAGACTACTAAAGATTCTTCTGCCCTCTACAGCCTTACTTTTCTCCAGCCCTTCTGCTGCTTAAGTTGCTGAAATAATTTTAAAAATCAAGAATGCTTATCCAAATGAATTGACTGTAATTTTACTTTGCAGTATTTCTTGAAGTGTCTACCTTCAAAGCTACGCTAGCTAACCACATAGGAAACTGTATCTTGTGACCTTATGATTTCACCCTGTCTTCTACCCAGGCTGGCCTCTCTTTCCTCATCAGACTTAATTCTGTATGACTTCTGATCCATTTTGAAAGTTAAATCCCCATTGCCAAGACAAAGACTGACTGCAATCAAGGCTATTCAAAATATCCTTGGGACTCGAATGTTCTAGAAATGGCAGTCTCAGAGTGAACACTTTAAACTTGGCTGTGTTCAAATGGTTTCTGTATCACACACTTCAATTACCTTATGCAGTCATGATGCAAAAGTTTTTTAAAGTCAGATGACTAAAAACAGCCTTTACATAGACATTCATACAGTATTTGATTCGAACCTCTTGGTATTTCAGCAGTAAATAATGCTATTTATTGATATGTTCGTTAAGCCCACGGGGCTGTAATGCCAGAACAGTAGAGGCTATTTCTCCCATAACGGCTGTTCCATCTCCCAAAACAAGCAGACTTGCTGAAGGCAGCACAATGTGACAGCAATGCACTCTGGTTTTCCCAAGAGTGTCTATATAGAGTTGTCCTGGTATAATTTTTAACAGCATCTACTTTTATTCTTGAAGGTATCTTAATTTTGGAGATAAATTACATCATAATAAATATTTTGACTGCATCTTGGGTGACATATTGGATGAATGACTACAGAAATGAGACCCCTATCTATCACTATCTGTATTATAAGTTGGTAAACTGACTCCAAAAACAAAACAGAACAAAACCCCTAAGTCATAGTGTTAACTTATTTGTGTAATACAACAACTTCAACTACAGTCAGGTGTAACCTATCAAAGGTTCCATCAATGAGCAAGGGCCTGGAAGAGCCTTCTGAGCTTGTATAGATCGGTTGCACCACATCACTATTCAAGGTGACCTTGTTTACACTTTTGTGAGGCACCAAACTAAAACCGTGCATGTGGTTTGTTCTGGAGATGATTAGCAACAACTATGACCTCAAACCCAGTAATACGATATAGATATCAGCTTCAAAATGGTTCCTTGTCTAATTACAAACACGGACTAGAAATGGTTGGCGTGGACAACTGGAACATTGAATCTTTATCCTAACGGGGGCTGAAGCCACCATCTTGATTTCACCTGTCCTGAAAACTGACTGCTGCCAACTTGTCAATTTTGTCAGAGAAAGGGGAAGCAAAATGACAAAATGAGTCCTGAGTCCTCACAGCAATCTCTTGGCGTATCCCGGAATTCTGCGCAGGGGGAGACTAACCATGCCACGCTTGTAGGGTGTTGTCACAAAGCTCTGAGCTGAACACAAAGCATCACAGACCCTTGCTGGGACTTCCTGTTGCTCCTCCCTACCAGAAGACACACCCCATCTCCCATTTTCTGTTACCTTGCTGTAAAAGTAAACTGTAGAAGAGTTAGACAGTGTACACTGAAAGTATTCTCAACCATCCTTTGATTTAGGTAGGAAAAAGCTTTTTGTGCAAGATAAGATCTATTCTCAGTCCATCAAGACCACTTTTAGAAGATGTGAAGGTATTTTCAACTCCATCAAGACACAATTTATCTAGTAGACATATCTAGTAGACGAATACATTAGTTAAAGGAAAATGAGGACAAATCAAAATTCCTCTTTGACAACGTGGAGAGTACCTGAAAGACGTTGAGTTCTGGGGCTGCTTGGGTGACGGTGTGCATCCCCTTCTCTCCACAGAGAATAGAATGTTCTAGTTGATTCCTAGAAGTCCGAGGCTTCACAGATGGTTAGGAGATGTTCAGTACAGACGAGGGGGAGAGGTAAAGGAGACTTACTAGTGACCGGCTTGTCTACCGCCTGTGTTGTGCGATTTAAAAACAACGAGAGCTCCCGCATCACCCGCCAGCACTGACTTCACAGCGGTGCCACCCGCGCAGCTGTCCAGAATCTGCACTTGGTGCAGCACCCTGCTATTGCCACGTTGAAACTCTCAGTGGCTTTTCAACAAGGGGCTCAGAATTGTACTGCGCGCTGAGCCACACGAATTGGATAGGAGATTCAAAAGAGCCATGAACAAAGTTGAAGTTAGAATGTCTCAAATTTTCTGTGTATCCAGCATGCACCATGAAACAGCAAGAGAAGAAAAAGGATGGGGCGTGATTGAAAAGCGGATGTTTAAATGTTGGTAAAAGTATTCCAGTAAAAAGCACACTGTAACTAATGATACGTTATTTTCTCCCAAATTATCCCTTTTAGTAGCACGTGACACATAACAATTATATTCAGCCTGAGGACCTGGTCCTCACGCACCCTACATTGTGATTGTTTTTACGTCCCTTCACTCTTCCAGTCTCTCACCTTCCCCTGCATCCTGTTGCCCTCGCCACAAAACTGACCTTTGTATTTCCTTCCCTCGCTCTTATTTTGCTCTTTTACTTTTGCATAATTTGGGTTTCCCATACTTAAGAAATTACGCAACATTTTACAAGCCTGTGCCCCTGGAGCCAGCCCTTATTTCTTAATCCCCACTTGTGTCCTTTATACTCCCCTGTATGAACTTGTAAGCCCATGTGCCTATTTTTGTTCACCTCATTATGCATGATGATCAGAAGATGATGCACCCATTTTCCTATAAACTACTCAAACTTATCATTCTTTATGACAGAGTAGTATTCCATTGTGTATATATACCACTTTTTATCCATTTACATGTCAATGAACATATCAGCTGCTCCCAAGAGCTAGCTCCTCTGAGTTAATACTGTTACAAACGTGGCTATAAAGGTATCACTGTTATATATCTTAAAGCCTTTTGACTACTGCCATTAATCCCCTCAAAGTACTCATCCTTGCTTTGAACACAGGAATAAGGATTCTGTCCTTTCTACTTTTGGAAGCGGTTCTGGGCGTCTACCTTCATAAACATCTTTAGTTCTGAATCAACACAAAATATGCACCTTTTGAACATGTTCAGTAAGAAGTCCTCAGACTTCTAGGAATCAACTATCTGAGGAGGCAGGTTGCCTCCTCAAAATATGCACCTTGCTGGATCACTGTGACTTGGGGGAAGAGCTAGAAGTCGAATGCCAGACGTGGATAAGGATGAATGGCCATGTCTTTACAGCAGCACTTCTGTCAGAGGCGACTTGGCAGCAGCACTCAGCGCAGTTGGGTGTGTGCTCCCTAAGGACACTCTAGAAAGAAGACTTCCAGAACGGCTTTAGAGGTGGCAGAGAAGGCAGCGTATCTGCGTTCACACAAAGGGAAAGCATTTTGAGGGGGAATAATGACAATTCACCTTTCACTGCCAAACTCTTAGACAATATGTCAACTTTCAGCACATATTCCCATCACCTCTTGCATGCATTACATTGTTCAGGAAGGACCACAGGTTCTTTGATGTATAAGCAGGATGCATTTTCCTGGGCAGCTCACCATTCACACTAATCAGAAGGTATAGCTGAGACCAAACAACTGTGGGGCACTAAAAAGTGGAGCAGCACATAAAAGATGTCAACAATAGTGAATAGTTTTAAGAGAAAAGCTCAAAATAGAAAACAGAGGCAAAGATCACTTTTCCCGATTGACTGATGCTACTTCTACATTCCTGATGATTCTTGTATTTTGCTTTCTCCTTTTCTTTTCTCCTCCCTCCCTTTATTCTTTACACAATCATTTCATGAGCTTTTATGAGAAACAATAGAAATTGTAACAAGAGATAATTACAAAGTACTCCTAGGATTCGGAAGAAGATATCCCTCCTAGCGGGTTGGAAAATACATTTGGAAGCATTGACCCCATGGCCAGTCCCTGGGACATGGGAGTGACTTGGATCCAAGGTGATAGAAATGTTTTCTAAGGAGAGAGGACAGTGGGAACAAAAGCATGAAATAAGGAAGCCTGGGGTGATTGCAGACAACAGTGCCTAGCTTTGTTCAGCTGCAGCACAGGGTTCACGAGGAAGAGCCGTGGGAGGCAGAGCTTTCATTTGTCCCTCTCTCGATTCTCTTCCTAAATATTTCAGATGAACAGGGCCACAGTTTAGAGAAGGGGGTGCTTACTCAAGTATCTGGTCCAGGGAGACTAGTTTTATTTCCACTTTATTGTGTGATATCGTAATTCTCAATTTGGACACTGTGTCAGTCAGGGACAGCCCAGTCTCACGGTAGTAGAAAACAACCTCTAAATTTCAGTGGCTTAAGAATGTTTACAAAGATATTTATTGTTCATGCTATCTGTCTACAGCAGATCAACTGGGGATTCCACACTGCTCTGTGCTTCTTCAGATAGGAGCTCATGCTAGAAAGGTCTACCATCCGGAGTTTTGCTGGTCGCCTTGGGAGAAGAAAAGCAAAAGAGAAAAACGCAGACTGTCTTTTAAAGATTCCCGCCCAAAGGTGAGAAACAGGTCACCTCTTTTCACATTTTATTGGCAAATATAAATCTTATGATCTATAACCTAAGGACCTGTAGAAGATGTAATTTTAACATATACCTAGTGGAAGGAATCCGGTTGATACTTGATGAATAATACTGATGGACATCATAGAAAGTCCCAAAGCAATTTGTCCCAAGCTACCCATGTGACCCATTTCCCCAGCTATAATAAAATACCTGAAGGTCAGCCATTTGTAAGGAAAAGCAGCTCACTCAGGTCCCCGTTCTGCAGGTACAAGAGCATGGTGCCAGTTTCTGCTCAGTTCTGGTGAGGCCATCATGGCAGATGACATCACAAGGCAAGAGTGTGTATGACAGGAAGCCAGAGAACTGGAGGAGGTACAGTTTTGCTCATTTTTCTTTTAAACAACTTTCTCTTACAGTTACTCTGAAGGCCATGCCTTCTGAGGGCAATGACTTCAGTGACCTAATCACTGCCACTCGGTTTCTTTTGAATGTCCCTAACCTTTCACTACTTTGCAGCGATATCTACAGTCTGCACTACATGATCAAGTGTTAGTTAGTTTTGTTTTTCTCATCTTTGAATTTTCTTTAGTTTAAGGATGCATTACTACTTTCTCTTCACCTTTTTTATAACAAATATCTCTATTCAATCATGGTCCTTTTTCCACTGATGCCAACTGTAATCCTGCTCAACACTGTTCAGTTAGTCACTACCACTTGATCAAAGTCATAAATAAGCTGTCACCAAGTTATAATAAGAAAAATTAACTAAGAAGTCAACAATACATTAATGAGGAAGGCTTTATTTTTCACATATTTATCAATTTACTGATCCTGTCTTTGGTCAACAAATATTTACTGGGCACCTACTACATGCCAGGTACTTTTCTAGGCCCTGGTAAGCCTGACAACCATGGTCCTTTCCCCAGTGGAATCACAGTCGCATACTGATAAGCTTGTCAGTGAGTCTGTATATGCAAATTTAGGAGTAAGAGATATGGATAAGTTATGGTATAACAGAGAGGAGAGAAAATTAATGTTGAAGAAAGCAAATTAGGAAATTCCAAATAAGGAGCTCGGAGCCTCAACACTCCAAGAGGGAAAACCAGAAAGAAAAAACAAAGAAACACCTCCAGTCCCTCGAAAGCTCAAAAGAATTGATCAAGAGTAAATATTTACTATAATTTGGTTAGTTATTCTTTCTAGAGGTAACTATTTTTATAGGCTCATTTATCAATTAATTCATTATAGCATATTCCTTTATTTAGTCAATTATTTACTAAGCACTTGGAGTATAAATACACGTAACAAGAAACTCTACTTTTAAAGAGTTTCAATTCAGGGCACTAAGGGGCTGGACAGGGACAAGGAGGCTGAGAAGCAAATGATTGCAAGACAGTAATAACAGCGACAAGTGGTGCCACAGAGGACGTTACGATCATCTTTGGCTGCGCAGGGAAAACTGTGCACAGGGTGGAAGAAAAGTGAGCGGAATTTTCAGTAAGGGAGATAAAACCAAGGGTACACAAAGCACAGGACAGGGCCTGAAAAGCAGAGCACAACAACAGGAGTTTATGGGGAATTAAACAGCTCTGGGATGTTGATGGAAGAAAATGAGGCTGAGAAGATTTGTAAAGGTTTCTAAGGACTTAAGTCTGGTGAGTAATTTTAGGAGTGATCTGGTGTCTTAGTTACTTTCTCATTGCTGTGACTCAATACCCGACACCCACAAACTCAGGAAAGGAAAGGTTTATTTTAGCTCACCGTCTCGAAGGTCACAGTCCATTCTGGGGTGGCCGGCAACAACTGAAGTACATGGCAGAGAGAGAGGTGGAGGCAGCTTCGCCGACAAACAGGAAGACAAGCTGAGGCTAGTTGAGACTAGTCTCCATCCTCCAGGAAGGCAGGTGCAGCTTATGTATCTTTTCAGGTCTCCGCCCACTAACCAGTCCCTCCTGCATCCAGGTGTGGCCACTACACACCATTAATCCTAACTTAACTGCAATCCACCCCTCCACGCCAGACCCCAATCCACCAACATCACATGGTTCCATCAAAATACATGAGACTTTTGGGGGACACTCCAGATCCTAAACACAACATTCCACCCCTGGCCCCCAAAAGACTCATGTCCTTTTCCCCATGCAAAATGCAGTTAGTCCCATCTCCAAGAGTCACCAAAGTCTTAACAGTTTCAGCACTGCTAAAGAAACTCCAAGTCCATAGTCTCCTCTGAGATGTAAGACAAACTTTTAGCTGTGAGCTCCTGTTCAAACCAAAGAGTCAAGCACTTCCAACCCCAAATGGCACAGGGTAAACATTTCCATTCCAAAAGGGATGAACAAGGTAGTAAAAGGCAGTAAGACCAAAACAATTCCTAAATCCGGCAGGGCAAGGGTTAAATCCTGTAGCTCCATGTCCAGCAACTGGGGTAAATTCTGGCGAGGCCTGAACTCCAAGGGGCTTGGGTGGTCCCACCCCTATGGCATTGCTGCTGACTGCAACCTCCATCATCTCTCCTCTGGGCTGGATCCACCCACTGCCTGCTGCGCCTTCCAGCCGACAGTCCATGCTCCTGGCTTCTCCAAACCCTCGGGCTCCCCACTGGACCCTAGGTCTCCCCCCAACAATCCCACACACTGCCCTCCCAGGGGCACACCACCCGTCCTCCAAGGCCCTCCCCCCGAAACCGGGGTGGAAGCCCCCATGAACCCACAACTCCTGGGCTCCATCAGCCTGCAAAGCCGGACTGTGCTGACGCCCCCAAATCTGCCACAGGCCCTAGCAGCAATCTGGCTCCTCCGTGCCATGGCCGCAGCAGACTCCGAGCACCTGGACCGCTGAACTCTAGGAAGCCCAACTCCAGCAAACGCCTCCCTCCCTGGCCCCACAGGGAGCCCTGGGGTACGCCCCACCGGACAATATCCTCTGCCCCTGCACCCTTCAATCGGCAAAGGGTGGGATCCTGCCAATCCCAAGTCACCGCGAAGGCCTCCCTCCCACAGTTCTTGGCTTCTGCCCAATGCCAGTCTCCTGAACAACCACACGCTCCTCCACTCTGGACTGCAATCTCTCCACACCTGTTCCCTCCGCCATTGTCTCCCTTCCCTCACCACAAAGCTGGCGAAAAGCTGCAAACAGCAGCCGCGCAACAGTTTGAGTATCAGTCCGTCCTGAAATCTGCCCCACCAGAGCAAGCGGTCCACCACCCTTAATCTCAATCTCAGGCAAAGTCTCTGGACAGGGGCAAAATGCCGACAAACTGCTTGCCAGAGCACAGCACACACGGTCCCTAGGCCACTTGCCAATAGAGTCCTCCCTCCCATCCGAAACTCCCAGAGCCTGGCCCTTCCAATCCACACCTCCATCAGCACTCTGGTCCCCCGAGCTCTGACCAGAATCTCCCCCCAAGTTCGGCTCAGAGCACCCAAAGGCTTCCCCAGCCCGCATCCCCAAACTCCTCCAAATTCCCTCTGCAAACCCGTTCCAAAGACCTCTGAGCCACACCCCCAGGCAAAGCACAGCAACGACCCCACTCTCGGCGCCAACCTCTGTCCCAGATACCCTTTCGTTGCTGTGACTCAATACCCGACACCCACAAACTTAGGAAAAGAAAGGTTTCTTTTAGCTCACAGTCTCGAAGGTCACAGTCCATTCTGGGGTGGCCGGCAGCAATCGAAGTACATGGCAGAGAGAGGTGGAGGCAGCTTCCCCGACAAACAGGAAGGCAAACTGAAGCTAGTTGAGACTAGTCGCAGTCCTCCAGGAAGGCAGGTGCGGCTTATGTATCCTTTCAGGTCTCCGCCCAGTAACCAGTCCCTCCTGCATCCAGGTGTGGCCACTACACACCATTAATCCTAACTTAACTGCAATCCACCCCTCCACGCCAGACCCCAATCCACCAACGTCACATGGTTCCATTAAAATACATGAGACTTTTGGGGGACACTCCAGACCCTAACCACAACATCTGGAGAGGTGGGAAAAGCCTTTAGGAGCCTGATGTTCTGCTCACATCACTGGAAGTACTGCACCTAGAAAATATCTACTTTGTCTGCACGTAGAAGCACTTTAATACTAATTGTGCCCTGGACTCTCTTGCCTCCCTAATGTACAGCTCTTTGTCTGAAAAGCAGAGAATATGACCTTTGTAAGGGAACAGTACTCACTGCCCCCCTGCCCAAAGAAAAGACTTCTTTGAAGTGTTTTCTCTCTCAGTTGTTGGTATAAAAAGTTTTATCTTTAAACTTGATTCAACAGATCTTCATACCACCAGCCATCAGTGTCTTAAAGACTGTTGATTGTTAGAAGCTTGAGTTCTAAGATACAGAGCTTTATACTTCTGAATCACTGTGAAGAGTTGGGCTTGACCTTGAGCAGTGTCACCTTGGACTTCTGAAAACTCCATGTACTATATACTGTAGATTGGGCATTGAAGGCTCTTTTTTCACCTGCAAATTATTTTGATTAGTATGCATTTGAAACACACAATACTTACTTTTAACTTAGGGAATTGGTGCATATAAAGGCACTATTTTTATGCTGCTTGTTTTTAAGGAAAGAGATTCCCTCAAAGTAACTCTGGCAGAAAGAGAATCCATTGCAGGAATGCTGTTTGTAGGAGGTACACACTTCACTTCCCTATCTCTTTGGGACCAAATATCTTCTGAAACGTGAGCTAAAAGAAATCGTTCCTCCCTTAAACTGTGGATGTCGGTTATTCTGCCTCAGCAATGAATAAGTACTGAAGACACAAGTTTACTCACGTAGTAAAGCAATGCTACATGCTCACTATACCATTTCTTCTTTCTCAGCATGCAGAAAGAAACCATTTTCCTGCCTGTCTCATAGTTTTGTTTGGCCCCTCTAATTTTACTCTGGCCAATAAGATACAAGTGAAAGTAAAACAGGTCCGTCCTTCAAACAATTCCTTGTGAGCTCCATCCATGTGTTTATATGGCCTTCCTTTAAGCATGAGAGAGAAATACACTTTTATAGTGCTAAACCCAAGAGAGTTGGAATATTTTTATTGTGGAACATCATGTTAATTTCCCTAATACTATTCTTTCCTTTGTATAAGAGACTAATCCTACAGAGACTTCAGAGTGAGTCTGGTTGGTCTTCTATTAACTGAAGTCATAGCAAAAACCATACTGTAAAAATATGGTTTCTTTTTTCCGGAAGCATGTGGATGAAGAAGACAGAAGAACAAGTTCTTAGAAAACTCAAGATTATACATGGAGTTAGCCTAACAAACAACTAAATAGATATATTTGCTTAGAGTCTTTCCAATATATGTCCATCAGAATTAGATGAGAGAAATCTATACTGCGCATCTTTGGAAGGTCCTAAGCTCCACTATGTCAACACTGACATCTGCAGCTTTTATTTTAGCTCTGAGAAGTAAGCAGAGCTCAAAAAAAAAAAAAAAAAAAAACACTCCTTTCGAAAAAGACTTCACTCCTTCTTCTGCAAGGTCTCCTTTGTGGCTGCCAAGGAAGCTTCCTGCTCAGAAGGGCCAATTTGGGAATCAGACCATAAGTTGCAGGTCATTTTCCACAAGCCACTGAACAGCAGTTCGATGTTAGTGAAGTTGACTCTGTACCACCTAGGAGTTAAATTTTGTTGACAAAAATTAAAAGGTTCCAAGTCTATGACACAGCTGGTCTGGAACATGAAAACTTGCTTAAGGGAACAGTAGAGCCTTCTCTAGGGAGATGAGGACTAGATAATGTAACATAGGAAGTCTCATGGGAACTCATGGGTAGTAGATGGTTGCTGAACATCTTGATATTCCTACATCTGACATAGATCTTGAATATACCCAGCTCCCCTCACCATGGACAACTCTTTTGGTCCTCCTGGGCTACTATAAGAACCTCTGACTTCTGTGCATATTTCTACCCTTGGCTATTCCCAATGCTTTCCTACTACCAGCTTAAAATATCTGTTTGAAATTGGAGCATCAGTCTCTTTTGGTTAATGTTCTTTCTCGGAGAAAAAAGAAAGCTGTTTTTTCGTTGCACTCAGGAAGGGGCTAAACCTTGCTCACCTCTTTTTCTTCATTTTCTTCCCCATCTCTCACTGGTCACCTTGTTTCCTTTAAGTCACTTGAAGTCACCGAAGGCTTTTCCCCTGCCAGACTGCAGCACATGTTGGGTATCATATTGTGACCGAGTTTTCTTTTCTCATTTTTATCAAGTTTCAATATTACCTCATTAGACTTGTAATTCCCCTACTTTCAGAGGCTGAGGCAGAAGGATCAAAAGTTTGAGTCCAACTTAGGCAACTAAGCTTAGAGAGAACTTGTCTCAAAACAAAAGATGAAAATAGTCTGGGATGTAGTTCAGGGAGAAGGCCCTGGGCTCAATCCCTAGTACCACAAAAATGAATGAATAAATAAATATATAAATGAAACTACACAGAGAGGCCTTCCCTTAATGCTCTATAAAGAAGCCACTTTCCTCTTTATTTATTTATTACCGTAGTGGGGTTGAACAGAGGGCCTTTGCTCTGCTTTGCTCTGAACTACAACCACAGGTTTTTTTTTAAAAATTATTTTTGTTGTGTTGCTGTTGTTGATTTTCTGAGACAAAGTCTTGCTCTATAGCTCAGCCTGGTTCTGATATCACTATGTAGCCCAGGCTGGCTTTGGACTCATGGCAAACTTCCTGACTCAGCCTCCTTAGTGCTAGGAGAAAAGGAGGGCACCACACTTGGTTTACATGGTGCTGGGGTATTGAACCAAGAGCCTTGAACTTTCTGGGTAAAGACTGAAGCCGCTGAGCTACGCCCTCAACCCATTTCCTATTTATTTGAATCAGGGGCTAACTAAATTGCTTAGCCTGGGTTTGCATTTAAATCCTCCTCTGTCAGTCTTCCAAAGGGCTGGGATTACAAACGCGTGCCACTGGACCTGGCCCTCCTTTAATCCTAATCCCCACTTACGTCCTTCATACTTCCCCTGTATACACTTACAAATCCGCATGCCTATTTTCTTTCATGTAAATCTCCCACTACATCAGAAGTACTAAGAGACAAGGACAATGTGGTTCCTTTTCTGATGAACTGCATGATGCCCGTTATAGTTTTCAGAAGTAAAAAACTACTTGCCAATTAAATTAACAGTTTGGTCCTAGCGTGGAGACCTCGGGTAAGTGGCATCCTCTCTCACCTCCGTTTCCTTCTTTGTTGGGGATAGGCATGGTTCCCTCCTCTTAGACATGGGAGAAGGATGACATAATGCAATAGAGTTCTCAGCTGGTTTCTGGCATGTGGCAGGTGCTCAAATATGTTAGCTCCTGATATCAGTGATCATATTAATGACATTATTATTATTTTGCTCCTCTTAGGCATGATCCCAAATCGTTATTGGAGAAGCAGGCACTTGACTTCCTTACTGTGTGTGTGTGCTGGATTTTTTTCTTCATCCTAGTGCTATATAACCCCAGCCTTCTGTTCTATTCACTTGGTACCAGCACTTTACCACAAGGAGCGGCTGCTGCTTCTCTAACGGCAGTCACACACTTAATGCTTCAATTTTCACATTTTATTTTATATGTAATTTAAAGCCCATGGTGCCTTAATTGTAAAATAGGCCTTATTAAAATAATAGCTTGAAAACCAGTGGGGCTCCCTGTGCCGAGCAATGAGGGTTTTTAGCTTAACGGCTGTTTACTAGGGTTTAAAAAGAGACACAACCCAAATAAAGCTGTAAAGACATTTCCAGTGTGAGTGATGGGCCCGGGACCAGCTGATAATTAAGCTCCCCCCAGCCCTACACATTTTTTTCTTTTGGTGCTGTCTGGAGCTTTCCTTAGAAATCCAAAGTGCACTCTTTACTGCTTTTATGATTGATGAGGCGGTGAGGATACTTCGGTACGAGTAAGCAACGTGGTGCTTTGATTAATGATGCTGGTGGGGCTCCCAGAAGACCAAAGAGAATAACAGTGTTATCAAGGAAGCAGCTGAAGCTGCTGAGCGGGATGGCAGCTCCCAGCATCACGCACGTACCGAGCCATTGGCGGGCAGGGTCTTTAATTCAGCCCTGACCCAACCTCTCTGTCTGAAAGGCCAGAAGCCAGTGGCGAGGGGGCTGAATAGCATTATTTTCCACGGAATTCACAAAACCAGCGCTGGCTACAGTTAGGTTCCCTGGAAATCTCAGAGGATGACATGCTCACGAATCAGTAGGAATCTTAGATTCAATTGTAGTCATGATTTTTTTTAAATGTAGCATTCAGATAAAGAGATTTTTAAAAGCAAAATGTAGTTTCTTTATATACAGCACTTAGTTCACGTGGACTTATATCAAATCCTCAGAATAACCATGAAATACATGTTAATTTTCTACTTTTTTATTTTTTGGCTAAAGAAACCAGATTCAGATGGACTTTGTCTGCTACAGATTAGAAAGCTCTTTAGCGGCAGAACTAGACCTCAAATGCAAAGTGGTCCCAGTGCCCAAGCCCATGCTCTTGGTGGCTTAGCAGCGGTTGCCTTCCAAGAATAGAGTCATAGGACTTATGAAAAGATGTTCAACCCATTGTACAACACCTGAATTTTAGGTGTCTGTGTGGTAGAACTCTGGGTAAGATGATCACTTTTCTGTGTCTAAGTGTCCTTAAACATGAACTCAAATATGCCCTGTCTAGCTCACAAAGCTTTCATGAGGATCAAATGTATTCATGCTTACAAATGTTATCTGCAGAATAAGAATCCCCATGGACTAGTCATTGTAGAAAAACTGCCGTCAAGCGAGTCCATATAGAAAAACACATAAAGCAAATCAACATGGAAAGACCAGTGCAAAATACTATTCCAGAGGCACCCAATATCACTTCTAACTCCCAGATGTGTGAATTAGGGTAAGCCACATAACCTCTCTGAATCTTAGTTTTCTGCCCTGTAGAATCAGGGAATATGTGACTCTCAGCGTTGCCATGAGAATTCCATGACAGTACTGTCACAGAGCAGCTTAAACACTGATTGCACCTGCGCCCCCTCGGTGCTAGCCCCCCTCTTTGGGCCTTTCATTTCTCTCCCTTCCAGTTCCAGTCCACTCCTCATTACCCACTCAGGCAGCACTTCGCCTGCCTTTCCTGTCCTCTGTCCTCTCTCTGGACCTTTGAGGCATTATAGACTGAAAAAGGAAATATGAGTCAAAGAGTGCCCTGAGGCTTGAACACTGTGGTTTTGAAAGTCAATACGCCTGTCAATAGCAGGACTCATGGTCTCTCCAGGGAGTGCCCACGGCATGTTGCTGAGCTCTGCAAGCCCTGCATAGAAAAGCTTCATGCGATGGAAAATGCTGCCCAGAGAAAATGCTGTATCCCTGTGAGGCCAGAGCACCCGCAGCAGCCCTCGTGACCCGGGGGTTTGAGCACAAGGCACGACAGACTGCTCCTGAAGGCTTCTGTACACAGTGGCTGGAAACTCTACCCACTACCTTCTACAAAGTGATTTTGCATCCTGAACGCTGGAGGCTGAATAGAAACACTGGACAAGCATAGTGCTCAGGCCAACATAGAATAAACCATAAAGAAGAGCAAAAAGGATAGTGGTAATTTTCTCAGAATATGAAGCCAGGCAGGCCTAGCTTGAAATCATGGCTTTGTCATTTCTGAATTCGATGAACTTGTCCAAGTTTCAACTCTCATTTCCTTCTCTGATGAAGCAGCCTAGTGTAGACATTCTGAAGACAGACTTGGTGCCAGACTGCTGTGTTCAGATTCAGGCTCTGCTATGTCCTAACTGCAGATCCGCAGTCAATGTTACTCACCGCTTTATCTGGGAAATGAGAGTGAGGAGAAAATGAAATTAAATATTCCCATAAAGCCTACAGCAGCAAGCACCAAACACATGTTAGCTGTTTTGCTTAGTAGGATGGGCCAAATGCTTGGCTTCGGTGAAAGAAGAACCTTGGTACCACAGTGAGTTAGCTCAATAAATTTTTATCTCTCGTTCCTCATGAACAAGGGGGGATTTCTCCTCCGTCGGGCTACTCAGGGGTTTGGGAATCTTTCGCTCTTTTATATTATCACATAGATCCGTGTCTTTGAGGTTCACCAAAGAAGAGAAAAAGGACAGTGAAGGAGAAGCCAGGTTTCCCCCCCCCCCCCCCCTTTGGCATGAATGAGTCTGGTGGCCTTCTGGTAGACTTCTTCTCAGTGTATCAGGCAGAGCTAACTGTGGTGCTAGAGTCCCACTGCAGAGAAAGATGCTGGTAACAGCAACCAGGTGAACTGCCTACGTCATACTGAGAGCACTAGATGACAATGTGCATGGAATGTTTTGTACCAGGCTAGGTACATGGTTAGTGCCAGTTGTCTGTTAAGGCTGATATCGCTGCTTGGACTCAGTACCTGCCTGACCCGAATGAGAATATATCTGACAGATCAAACCATTGGTCATTCCAGACCAGGGGCTGTGGTGGGTCCTAAGTTGTTTCAGGTGCCACAGATGTCTCTCACCATCACTAGTTTCCCTCCTTTTCTGCACCCTTTTCCTTCTTCTAGAACCCTTGGGTGAAGTCCCAGCTTGTCAATCATTCCTTGCTCGAGCTTGACTAAGGAACAGTTGGAAGATTACATGCTAATCACCGCTGTCAAAGTGCACTCGCAGTATCTGCTGCACGCACTCAGGAGGGAGGCTTTAACTAGATGCTCGCTCCATTCCAAGACTCAGTCCAGGCCTTGATGCTCACAATGACCCTTATGGCCACTCAGTCTCAGCCTTGATTTTGAATATGCTAAGACAGATTAAAGGACTGATTTGAGCTGCACAGCCTGAATGACGTAAGACTAGACTTGACTCAGACAATTCCCTCAGACAATTCTCTCTTCTGTTTCTGTCTATACTCTGTAACTTGCCACATGCACTGTGAGCCTTTCCTAACTCTTAGGTGTGAATATCTCTTTCCCTCAAAGACTTAAACCCAGTATGTTGATAAATTCTATCTAAATACCTGCTTAAGAAAAAGGCCTCACGTATTGTGTTACTCCTATTCAGCTCTTTCAGTGGCCAAAGGTGCACTGCTCTAACCCAGACTGCACTAATCACTCACCAAGGGTGAATACCAAGAGCCCCAACAGCTGTTGTTTGTCACTCGGAGGCAAGTATATTCAGACATTTCCTCAAATCATAGTACATAAGTAACAGATTTTCCTCCTAACAAAAATGCTGACCTTCTGACCTCAATGAAGGTCAGGTTGAGTTGCCTAAGCTAAGAGAGCATATTCTCTTAACAAAGGTCCAGAGATAACACACAAAACCAAGGCATCCTCATATGGAGTCCCTCAAACAGATACTTAGTGTGATCAAAATATATGGCGAATGCTCATATTTTAAAAATTATCCCAATGTTTCTGCCATTTTCTGAAGTTGTCCCTGAAGTTCTCTTCTGTGTCTTTGTAAGAATTGTGATTTTAAAAAATATGGCAAATTCTCCCGCTGAGTGTCATCCAACAGAAAGGCAGGCTTCAACGAATATTATGGTGTGTCCTTATCCATATCATTCACCAGTTTAGCATCAGTTTTGCTTCTTCCCAAAGTGACAATGACCACAAAAGGTAAACGTGTCGAATCATGGCACTGAAACAGCTGTGACAAAGTAAGTAAAGACACTCATAAAATAAGACGAGTGTGTTCAGTGTGAGGGGAAGTTATCTGGGGAGAGGTTAATGTGTCATCTACTGTAGTAAATTTAAAAATTTAAAAACATTTATCATGTTTTTCAATTATACCCTTTACATTTTTTCATTCTTTGTAGCTTTGATTCACAGAATTTAGATTTCTATGTCAAATATTTTAGAAATAGAGGATAAGCACCCGAATCCAAAAACTTAGGATCTAAACTTGAAAAATCTGAAACTTTTTGAGCATTGATATCATGCCACAGTAGCAAATTCCACACTATTATCTGATGGGTCACAGTTAAAATGCAGTCACATTAAAAATACAGCGTAAAATTACCTTAAAGATATGTGTGCAAGTTGTATATGAAATAACATACTTTTATATTCAGATTTGAGTACCATTTCAAGGTATCTTATCGCACATTTGCAAATACTCCATAGTCTAGGAAAGTTAGAAATTTGAAGAATTTATAGTTCCAAGCATTTTGGATAAGAAATATTTCGCATGTATTGACTTTAATCTCACAATACTAATGTTAATGTAATGTTAGGGTTATTGTGCCCTCAAATGAAGATAATGAGGCTCAGAGAGGTTAGAGTATCTGGCTTAGGCAAGTGTCAGAGTTGGAACTCAAACTAACTCTGAAATTCATAGCTTGTCACGCTATCATGCAATAATAGGGTGCCTTGAAAGGAACTGCTTTACAAATTACCTAGGGAATATCTCACTGAGTTCCTCAGAGTCCTGGCGGAGGAAGAGGTCACTTCAGAGGCTAATAATAGGACATGGTTGAAGATACCCAGACAGGCTGCATCCGAGGGTCTCAGTCTGCCTCTGCCAGAGAAATTTCACTTTTATATTTCCTACACTAGATTTTCTCATAAGCATCTTATTTTAAAACTAGATTCTATTGTAAAAGTAAGAAATGCAGAAATTAAAAAAAGAAAGAAAAAACCCAAAACTCTGTTCTAATATAGTCATTTCAATTCAGGATGACATTAAGGCTGAGAAGGTGATTTGGTTTGTCCTATGATCATGCAAAAAGTGATAGGTGGGAAGTCATGGTGTAGCGTGAAACTTGGCAACTTTTTCTGTCAACAAACTAGTAAATATTGTGGGCTCTGAGGGCCATGCCCATTGTGACACAGCTACTCAGCTCTGATGCTGCAGTGAGGAAACAGCGCAGACAGTATGGAAGCTACCATGGTGTGGTAGCGTCATGGATTTGGAACTGGGTGCTATAGGGAGGTAGGGTCTGGCTGGAAGGGGCAGGTTTAAGATTCAACCTGGAAAGATTGTGTTGGTTTGACGAGACTGGCGATTGGCTAGGGCAGAGACTTCAGGTATTTATTCCTGGCCTGTGGGCCGGCAAGTGAAGGAGGGCACACACCCTGGGGAGCGGGACCCAACTGGCAGCTTGAAGTAATTAAAGGAAGAAACATCATTAGAGCTTCTTGTCTGGGAAAGTTCAGAGGTTTGCCCCTGCTTCACTTGGCTTCTGTCTGCAATGGAGAGAGCAGCTTTCCAGCCTGTCTCTGCCATGTGTCTTAACATTGGCTGCCCCATGAATGGATTATGTGAGGCCTTCTGAAACTGTGAGCTACATAAAATACATTGTGGGTGCTGGGAGTTTTGTCACAGCCAAGAGGTAAGTAACTAAGAAATAAACCAATGAGCATAACTGTACTTCAATAAAGTTTATTTACAAAACACGAAGAGTACTGGACTGGGCTCTTGGGCAATAATCCCAGGGCCCCGAGTTTGGACCAAAGAATTCATGACTACTTATTTAGCAGTTTTTCTACAGAAACAAAGTTGTTTCCTTAAGGAAAGATAAATTACATAGCCCTGTTACTTTCTTTTGTTGAGGAAAATGGAAAAATCAAAGTTGGAAAGTACATGTGGACTTTACAAAACAAAGCATAGATATTCTATTAGTATGGCTGAGGGTAGAGTTTCAGGAAGAGAGATGAAGGAGAAACACAAAAAGTGATTTGAGAAAGGACTATGCCACGAATTGGGGACAGTGATGAACTTCACTCTGAACCTGGAGACCAGAAATATGTTAATGTATCTCAGGAACGCTTAGAGATGACGACTGCACAATATTGTTAATGTACTAAGTGCTACTGATTTGTATGCTTTAAAGTGATTTATTTTTATTTTTGAGCCAGTCTCCTACTCTGTAGTCCAAGCTGGACCTGAACTCACTATGTAGCTTAGGTTAGCCTCAAACACACGGCAGTCCTCCTCCCTCAGCCTCCTGAGTGCTGGGATTACAGGCATGCACCACCATGCTTGGTTTATGGGGTGCTGGGGAATCAAATCCAGGGCCTGGTGCTTGCTAGGCAAGCACTCTAATTGCTGAGTGTCAGATCCAGGCACTGAATTGATTAATTTTGTATGTGCATTTTTTCTTAGTAAAGCTTTTCAAATGTATCAAAGACTAAATTAGATAATTAAAAAACACTGAAAATGAAATGACAGAGCTCTTTCCATATAGATGTTGCTTCATCTTGCTTCTCGCTTTGGATCCCAGAACTGCCAAAGCTTCCTTTGGGCAGGCACTAAACTGTCTGTGCTACCAGGTTTCAGCAGGATATGATGTTTTATTTTTGGCTTCAGTGTCACAGAGATCTGTACTTTTATTTCTAACTTCTCTGGACCCAGGTTTCCTCACCAGTGAAATGCCGGTCATCATGAGTGTGATTTAGTGCAATATAGTGTGATCACTAAATTAGATTCTGACATAAACAGTCTTAATATAACTAAACAACTATGACAAAATAACCTAGACTGGGTGGCTTAATGAATGGATATTTCTCACACTTCTGGTGATAAAAAGGGCCAAGATCAAGGTGGTAGCTGCTTTGGTTTCTGGTGGAGGCCCAGTCTCTGCTTTGTGGACAGCTGCCTGTTTGCTGTGCAATCATATGGCCATTCCTGTACAAAGGCAGATGGGGAAAGCAAGACAAGGACCTCTGTCTTCTTTTTCCTAAAAAAGCATCATCAGGTGAGCTCTATATTACTGCGCTAATCACTTCAACACACACATTTCAAGAGAACACAAACATTCTTCCCATAACAGACACTTACCATCTAGGACATGTTCATATATGTAACTTTTAATATCTTCCTTTCTGAGAAGCCAGTGATATTTACTCCTTTACCTATCCATTCATTTGTTCATTTGTCATCGTTAGCTGCTCCTATGATCTAAGCTATATAATTATATATATTTTCTGTTAACAAATTATCCTGAAAATTTAATAACTTAATAAATACTACTTCATAAATTCCAGAGGTCAAGAATTCAAAGAATTAGCTGGGTAGTTTGGGTTTAGGATCTCTAATGAAGTGGCCATTAAAACATGGACTTTGGCAACATTCATTTAAAGGCCTTGACTGGTGGACTTGCTTTCAAGATAGTTGGTTCCTGTCACTGTTGGCAAGAGGGTGTGGTTTCTTGCTCAGTGGATAGCACTGTCCTGAAGCAACCACTGGTTTCTGCCCTAACCAAGTGAGGAGAGAAAAATCGAGAGAATGGGCACTACCCAAGTTAAATATTGTCACTGCCACCTTATGCTTTTTTTTTTGAGGACGGTTTTATTTTGAAAAATGATGACAGACAGATAAGAAGTTCTGCAAACCAGAAAGGATCCTGGAGAAGAGTGCCTCCACCACCTTATTCTTTTTGCTAAAAACACCTTGTTATGTTGAGTCCACACTGAAGGGGAAGGTATTAGAAAAGAATCTGACCACCAGGAAGTGAATTACTGGGGTCCATCCTTAAATGTGAGCATCAGGAAGGGAATCATAGGGGCCTATCTTCAAAACTGATTACCACAATACCTTAGAATAGCATCCCCCAACATTTTGATATTTGTTTCTGTGAAGACCATTCTCCCAAGGATGGGTCTGAGGTGCATGAGGGAGTCTACTTCTTAAACTGTAGGATGTTGGAAGATATCTTTGAAAAGGCAAGCAGCAGCAGGAGGGAAGACAGAGATGAAACTCTACCTCCTGTTGGGCCAGCATCAGCAATAAAATATTTGAAGAGCTTACTGACAGAAAGTGGAGCTTCTCTTGCTACTTAGCTCCTGATCACTGCTCATCTACCCTGGTGACTTGGTCCTTCCAAGGTCATGAACTGGTACACTTCCACAACCTAGGGGTCGGATGTCCACAGCAGCATTATTTATAATATCCATGCAGTGGAGATCAACATCCACCAATTTATGGATGAACAAATAAAATGTAGTATATTCATACAATGGAATGCTACCTAATGATTAGGATGAACAAAACACTGACACGTAGTCAAACACAGATAAATCTTTGTATATACATGACAAGCAAGAGAAGCCAGAGACAGAAGACCATACATTTTATATAAGTTTGGGTTCTTTCAAAGGCAGAATTTACAGACTATAACAAAAAGGATCTATTAGGACGGCTTACAAATCTGAGGACAGAGATAGTCCAAGATGGCTGCTCAGCCCTGAAGTCGATCTCCCGTCCAGGAGGTGAGAGTTGGCTGAAGATCTTGGTTGTTCTAAAAACAATGGCGAAGACCAGAACCTGAAGATCGGCAACTGAAGAGCAGCGACGGGCAGACAGGCACAGGTTGAAAGTGGAGTGAATCTGCAGCGTGTAGCACATCAGTGTCCATAGGCAACCGTGAAGGCCAGAGCTTTCCCAGAGGAAGAAGCTGTAACAATCTTCCCTCTTCCTTCCTTTTATACCCTTGGAGTTCCAGTTGGCCCTCCCACATCTGGGTGGGTGCTCTTCCCTCACTGGCTGGCCCAAAAATCACTCACACTCTAATCGGGCTGGTTCTCCATTCCCAATCTAGGCGCGGTTTCCAAACCCTAATCAGGTATGGTTCCTGATTACTTCAAGTTGACATAATCTCTTCAACGGCCACACATTGTATAATGACATCCATATGAAATGTCACAAGAAGAGACAGAGGAGAGAGAAAAAGTCAATAGGTGATTTCTTAGAGCTGGGTATGAAGAGCAGTTGGAGTAAATGAGAAGTGACTGCTAACAGAAAAAGCCTTTATTAGGGGGGTGAAAACAACAATTTTAAGTAGATTATAGGGTTGTTTGCACAACTCTGTGAGTGTCTACAAACCACCGAATTGTGTACTCTAAATGAGTGAATTGTGCGGCATATTAACTATTTCTCTGGAATATGAAGATGATAATTGGAAAAGCACTGCAGCAGAGGAATAATGAATAATTAAGTGAAGGGGAACACGGAGTATGGCAGAAAGAGAAAGGTCAGCATGCATGGGGCACAGCAGTGGAGCAGTGAAGTGGCCATCTTCTGAGGCAAGGACTAGACCCTACAGGCCTCAGTGACCCAGTGTAAGATGTCATTCTATACCAGTAGGTTGACAGGAAGCCACTGAGGACTTTTAAGCTTGGAATCACTGATCATACTTGAAGTTTTAATATTTAATAAGTACCCAATAAATTAAAACTAATATTTATATTATGAGTTGATCATTATGAGTACAGGCAGAGGACTGGAAAACCTTAGTTTAAATAATTTCCCTCTTGAGGGATGTAGACCCTGAAGTTTGGGGAAGGGGAAATGTTTGAACTCTACATTGGTAACAGTGGCAAGCTTGGCTTCACGTGTCCTTCATTTACCAGCTCCAGTCCTGAATGCCTCCCTGTTGCTGGATGGGGGTGGGGGGGACCTGGATATAGTCATCCTCACGTGCTGACCCCACATTCTCATGGTGCAGAGGCCTTGGGATTCTGGGATTCACTGAGCTCTTTATCCTTCTCCAGATGGCAAAGTGAAGGAAATATCTTGTAAAATGTTAATTCCACTTCATTTACTGCAGCTTACATAGGTGTGGTATAGTTGAGGCCTCTACAGGAAAAGCTGATTTTAAGTTCTGGCACAATGGTTAGCTGATTCACAAAAGAAGTGAGTCTTCGTTTCTTCCCTGCACATCTGTCCTGTCTGCTTTTAATTTGGAAGCACCAGTTTTAATTTAGCAGCAGGACTGTAAACTCCATTTCTGTGAACACAGAATGACATACTTCGTGGAACAGAGGCTGCTGGCCAAGATCTGACTCTTAAGTAATTGATGGCTAGTGATTAGCTGCAAAATGCTCCAACGTGAGCACTTTCCACGGCAAACACCCTGACGTATCAGCTGGATTGTGAATAGGCTTTGCTGGGCTACTGCCCATCTAAGTACAGGCTATGTCTTGAACTAGAGGCCCTAACACATGAATGAAGCTTCATTTCACTCAGAATGTGGAGGATCCTTCCAATACATTGCTTCCTCTATCCCTCCACTTCATCTGCAGGCTGGGGCCCCAGGCAGATTTCTTCATATTTGGAAGTTGACCATATCAGGAAGGAGTCTTCAGCATTAGGGGTTGTTTTGTTCTGGTGAAAAGGACACTCTTTTCATCACATTTAAAAGCCAATTTTTAAAAATCTCCCTCATATCCAACTTTTGTGTGTGAGAGAGGGAGGAAGAACAGTCCTGGAGTTACATCACCTCTGTAGTTTGAGAAATCCTTTTCACAGTATGTACTGTTTGGGGTCTGGGGCTTGGGGATAAGGGGAAAATGAGGGTAAAGCAAGAGGGAGAGAGATACAAGACATAAATTAATTCTTCTCTGAGCAGAAAGAAGTAGAAAATAAGAGGGATAAAAATGTTAGGAGATTTGAATCTTCTAGCTACTGAGATAGTATGCGCAGAATCCCATGATGCTTTTTAAATTTATAAATTATGTTTAAATTTATTTGCTGTGGAACATTACTGAATCACCATACCTACCACCTTGGTGCTTAGCATAAAGTAAGTTTTAATATGTATTTTTAAAAACAATAATGAGAAAAGGAATAATTATTGAATGCTTATAATGTTCCAAGCACTGCTGTAGGCTAGAGGGCAAGGGGAATAGTACTCATAGAATTTATAGGGTATCTGGTGTAGAATACGAGCAAAGGGCATAGACCCTGCAGATAGCTACTCTTGGGTCTGGATTTCAGTCCTGGCTCTTCCCCTTGCTAATTGTGTAATCTCATGAAAAATTATTGAAGCTGCCTAATTTCCAGTTTCCTCAAACTAAAATGTAGATAATACTTGGGCCTATCCATGTGACTGTTGTGAGGGTTGACTAAAGGGTGAAAGGTTCTTAGAAAAGTGTCTGGAACATAGTAAATGCTTGGTATTAGTGGCTATTACTAAATTGTTTGCAAGTGGCACATGGTCCCTTTTTGCAACAGTTCTTGCGGTGGTTCTCCCTCAAATGTCCTTGGACTTCCACCTTTGTTTTACATAGAATTCATTAACAAGTCCTCCCTTAAGTCATAGTGAGGCCAACATTACACACTCCTGTTGGTTTTACTTACGTGTGAAGAGTCCCATTGTCTTGAAACTATAATAATGTGGGTTTTATGAAAAGCATCTCTTCATGGAGGACAGGGGCACTCAGCTCCAGCTCTCGCAAGTGAACAGCCAGATGGTTTCTAAAGTATTTTAGTTTTTGCCAAACACGTTTTCCCCTAATTTAAAAATCCCTGCATATTTTAAGTGAAATATAATCCACATGTTCTTGGTCAAGTAAGCACTGGGGAGGGAAGTAGGTAAAGAGGAGCAGAAAATCCAAGTTGGCTTCTAGAGAGATGGAAGCAAGGGAGGGGCGTGGACTCCTCGTGTCTTGGACAGGAAGGAGAGGACATGAGCTCTCTTGACTCTCCATTCCCAACCACAAGCAGTCACTGAACCACTCTGTGCTTTTGGGGACCTCCCCAACTCTACAGGGCACCGGGCACTGTGCCTTGTATAGTGATTCCTGTCAAGAACAAATTAGGCCAGAAATAGCAAATGCCACAGGTGAGGCCCCGTCAGTGAATGTTTTGGCTTCGTCATATGGGTGATCTGTACTGCAATTACTCAATAATATGATTGTAGGAAAGCAACCATGGACAATCAAAAGCAAACAAACAAAAAGTGACCCATAGACCACAGTTTGCTGATCCCTAGATTAGAACATAGTAGGAAAGATAAAACCACCTCAGTTAGATACTCAGAGAACGATCACTGCCAATCCACGAAGACGATGGCCCTGACAACACATGTAGGGACTCAGTGGCAGGAAGTCCCAGGGGCATTCAACATGTAGCTGTGTTCAAAGACAATAAAACCGTAGATACGGGAGTCAGTGGTCTCATGTTTCAGGCCTGCTCTGTCACTCATCTAAACCAGGGTCAGCAGGCTGATCTGATTGCAGATATTTTAGGCTTTGCTAGCCACGTGTGGTAGCTGGCATTAAAAAATTACACCTTTTTAAAAATGAAAAAAATCTAAACATTCAGTCATTTTTAGTTTATAAGTGCAAAACCAAGTTATGAGCCTAAGAGCTGTAGTTTGCTGACCTGTGCCCTGGACTTCTGCTCCACTTAATAGAAATAAAATGCAAGGCACACACTGAGACACACTTAAAAATCTTTAAAAACCAAATTAGAAAATGTTAAAAAAAAAAAACCACAAGTAGAGTTGATTCTAATAGTTTATTTTGCTTAGTATGACTTATTCAAAATAATAACATTTCAGTAAGAATATTAAAGACTAGTTCAACTATTTTGCATTCATTTTTTAACTCTTTTTTTTCTGTACTAGGACATTGAAATCCTATGTGAACTTGATATGTACAGCCTATCTCAGGTCCTCAAAGCCACATATGGCTGTGGTTTGCCATGTTGGTCAGCCAGCTCCAGAACACAGAAATTCTTTCTAAAAATGGACACAGCCATAGAACTCACCTTTTGGGGTCTTTGGGATGCTTTAATGAGATGATGCAAGGAAATCACCACAGCACACTGAACTGACTCAGAGAACTCATTAATATGTCACCATTGCTAATAAGAACCGTCATAAATTGCAATAGTGATAATGATTACTGCCAGATGAGGGAGGGGGACAGTCTGTATCTCTTTCTAACTTCCACATACAAACGCTCAGTCCTGGTGATCAGAGGCCTTCCCAAAACCTTCATAGCTTCTTTTATAATTTCTTCCAGGGGTCCCCAAAAGATTTCATTTGCCCCTTGTGACTCATGTCTTTCCTGAGAACCTGGACATGGGTAAGAGGCATGATAATTAATTGTGGAGTTGAAGGAATGAGCCACAGACTGCACCTCCTCTGGGACATGAGGGTGAGCACTGCCTGCTCTTCTGAGCACTAGGGTAATGCTCTGAAGAGACTCCCTGATCCATCTGACACATGTATATGTATGTGTGTGCGTATGTCCTTCCCAGCTGGTGCCATTTTCTATGAGGTCCTTTCAGGATTTCCAGAAGTTCTGCAATGAGAAGCAGACCCATAGGATAGGAGAAAGTCTTTGAGAAGCTTGGGAAGTCTCCCGCTGGAGCCAAAGACTCCAAGATTGCTCCTTGTCCTCTGTAGAGCTCAACGTCCTCATCTGACCTGACCTCTCAGCCAAACAGTCCAGTTCATGCATCTCCTGTTAAGAGGTAGGTAGGACTATCTCTTTGTGGAAAAGGATGGATCATCGTATTCCAAAGAATAGTCCAGATTTCTAGGGAAAGTCAAATCGGATGGATAGGAAGGATATTCCTAGAGTGAAAACAGCAAAAATGCTTTGGGCTTAATGTCATCAGTACTGCTCCCTTAAACAGTTAGTTTGCCCATCAAGTAATTCTATGTGAGGAGTTGAGTAATATCATTCAGTTAACCTAGTCCTCCACAAAAGATCTTTTCCTAGCATTTTCCATAACAGAAGTTTTCGAGTCCATGTCACCTGTATGACCACAGGCCAATAGGCCTCATAGAGTCTCAGGTTCCTCATCTTACAATGGGTGTAGCTATATAGTATTAGACTGTGGATAGGGCTCTTGGTTATGGGAAAAAAATAATTACCATGTAATAAACACAAATGCTAAACCTATCATGTAATAAATACCAACAAGATGGTAACTAACTATTCCTCTCTTTTCTTTAGTGAGACCACCAGCTACCGTAATCAAACTTCTCTCCTTTCTTCCCAATGAAAGGCTCCCTCTTCCAGCACACCTAGGGTTAACACTGAACCTCACCTATGCACACAGGCTCACTGGTCCAGAGTAGTCGGTCACTCAAGGTGAGTGTAAATCTATGACCCTTGAGGCTAAGCTAAAAAGCAGCAAAGATTTTTGTTTTAAAAAAATGCCCCCTTTTTGTCACTTGACTTATAACTCGCACAGCGGCAGAGCCCCCACTGAGCCAGCAGGTTTCCGAGAGTTGCCTCTGCCTGTGGAGGTAGCTTGCTGCACCTGTTAGCAAATGGAGCGGCCCTTGCGCAGGTGTAGTGGCATTGACCCCAGAGCACAAGAGCGTTTCTGAGACTCTTTTACACTGCTATTTGAGACTGAATCCCCTAGGGAAAGGAAGATACAAGATGACTTATTTGGCGAGATACAAAAATTTGGCTAAACGCGATACAGTATATGAGCATAAATCTGACCTCACCAATCCTGGAAGGGATTATTCTCTGACTTTCTCAAAAGGCCAGCATATTGTTACAATTATAGTATTTTCATTACTATTAAATCAATGGGCATAAAAGTCAATAAACTGGTATATTATCTTTTTGTTATATGAAGATTTTTATAAAGGAAGCTTACTATCTTTAAGTCAACAGAAAGCAAATTTTTGAATTAAATATTTTAAATAGAACTTGAGAAATGCAGAATGCCTTTCACTCCTACTACCTCTAAATTTCCCTGTACCCAAGGATCAGCAAATTTATTCTGTAGAAGGCCAGATAATAAGTACTTTATCTTTGCATCTAGACGGTCTCTGATGTGACTGTTCAACTTTCCAACCGTGGTGCCAAAGCTGTCTGAGACAATATGGAAATTGGATATGTTCCAGTAACATTATATTTACAAAAATATACAGGCAGTTTTGGGCTACAGGGCCACAGTTGGCTGACTCCTATCTAACAAAGAAAGAACCAGTCAAATAACAAATCAAATCTTGACAAAATTCTGAAAGAAATTATTTCCATTATTTTTACATAAGTAAAGTTGTGATAATATTAATGGAAATGTGAGGAACATACTAGGCTAGAAGTTACAAGAGCAATTAAGACACTCTTTTGTCTCTTTTCAGATTGTAAATATGAATAGTTCTAGATTCTAAGATTGGGATATAGAAAAGGCACATAATTAAACTGAACAGAAGGCAGAAGAGTGGTGTTAAGTCTCTTAAGTGAAGCCATTCAACCCAATTTATTGGAAACCCATACCATTCCAGACATAAAAAAAATACTTTCAGTCTGAGTAAGCAGGATACACAACAAGTTTTTACATTTTCTTTATTTCATTTGTTTGTTTAAAAATGTTCCTGAGACTCCTAAAAAAAATCAGACCATGAAAAAATTCTTTGTCTGGTTAAGTGAAAAACATAATAGCCACTCCAATCCTGGCTTTTCATAGAAGCCTGAAGTACACATGGGAGTAATTAAAACCAAAAAATTAAAAATTAAAATAATAAAAAGCTGGTCATATTAGTGTTGTAACTGGGCATTGATACCATATGACACAATTGGCACTCGCCTCCAAACTTCATCTGAGTCCAGCATTCTGAAGCCCTTTCGTAACAGCAACGAACATCTGCTAGAGAGAGAAGCCCTACACCAGAGCTGGAGGGGTAGTACACGGGTATGTTTCCCTTAAAGTGCAATAATATGTTATTAAAGTGTCAAATACCTACATTCACAACAATAATTACATAAACATAGGCTCGAGAACTGCAAGGACAAGATACAACAATTAAAAAAAAAAACCTCAAGAGAAGCATGAGATTCAGTTAGTGTTTCCAGGATGGAGTTGAACCTATTTGAAAGGAATAAAGATGATCCTAGTGATGTTTTCACTATTATTCCTTCTTCTTCCTCTTCACAATTTCTTCACTTCAAGCAAGAATTATTTATTAACAAGTGGAAATCATTACTTGGGGGATTTTATTCAGCAAAACATTATATGGAAAAAATAGGCTCCCAAGCTGCCTGAATGTCATCATGTGTTTTCCTCACTTTTCCTAAATTGAGCTCACCCATAAATTTTCAGAAACAGAATTTTTAAAACCCTCCAACACATTTTCCATGGCTCTTGTTCGACGCAAATATTTGAAAAAGTGTGTCTATTCCCTTCCCCAGTGAGAGGGAGAGAAGAGGAAAAAAACGGTGAGAAAATGCTGTGATCACAAGACATCATCTCGCCCACAACTTCCTCAAAATCGTAATCGTTCGTGGATCCGTGTGGCCTCCAGAGGCTGCAGCAAGATGTATTTCATCACGGTGCTGAAGCCCACTGTCAATCAGGTTGATATACTACAAACGTGTGTCCCTGTCAGAGGTTAATGAGACCAACGAGGCTCTCGGGGAGGGGCTCTCTCTTAACCCAGTCAGCACTGTCAAGTTTTTAATGTTGAAAATTATTTTAGAAGATTCAAGTGAGATTCCAGTGCCTATGTTCTCCCACTGAACAAGCTTAGCAGTGGAAGTTAAAATGGCAGCTGAGGGTTCCAACTTTCTTCCTTTTTTTCCTGGAGTTTTTGTGTGTAGGGTTATTTAGGGATGGTGAGGGATGACACACAGCAACATACAAAGTGCCAACTGCCTCAAAGACAAACATGCTAGGTCTTCGTTTGTGTGTTCCATGTGCTAGTAATTTCAGTTACACTCACATCACATTGACAATGTTTGCAAGTCTGTACATCACTTTACTATTATTTACTATTTTCTTTAAAATACCCTTTTGTCTGCATTGACAAATTTGCATTGATATACAATATACATGAAACATGGACCTTATATTTCTGTTTAATATAAAACATTTCCATTTGTCATGCAGATATGAGCAAAGAAAACCAAATCATGCGCCAAAATGCGGTTCATCACTGTATAAGCAAACACAGTATTAAATAACCTATAGTTACAAAAATAAATAAATAAAATCTGGTTCAATATGTTCTCCTGGCCCAGGCTCCACCCCCCTTCCCCCCCACCCCCCACCACACACACACACACACAATCCTCCTTGGTAAGGGAAGCTGGCAAGTTTGAAGGGAATGCTGCGGCCAGCTAGCACTGAGGGAAGACTTGCTCCTTGGAAGAAGTGTTCATTGCTGTGACTCAATACCCGACACCCACAAACTTGGGAAAGGAAAAGTTTATTTTAGCTCACAGTCTCGAAGGTCACAGTCCATTCTGGGGTGGCTGGCAGCAATCAAAGTACATGGCAGAGAGAGAGGTGGAGGCAACCTCCCCGACAAACAGGAAGACAAGCTGAGGCTAGTTGAGACTAGTCCCAGTCCTCCAGGAAGGCAGGTGCAGCTTATGTATCCTTTCAGGTCTCTGCCCAGTAACCAGTCCCTCCTGCACCCAGGTGTGGACCCTACACACCATTAATCCTAACTTAACTGTAACCCACCCCTCCACACCAGACCCCAATCCACCAACACCACATGGTTTCATTAAAATATATGAGACTTTTGGGGGACACTCCAGATCCTAACCACAACAGAAAGGAAGACTGAGAACTGAAGAAGGAATAACTTTCTCACTATGGAGCTCAACGCTGATTAACGTCTGTTTCTGAACATGAACCTCTGGACACTGCAGTGTCTCTACTCATTCTAGCATTTAAAAAGCCAGTCTGCTGTCAACGTCATGCCTTTTGATATCTTCTTAGACTTCAAAGAGCAATTCCACACCCAGAGCTCCCTTTGGTCCTCAAGAGAACTTGGCAATGTAGATGGGGTCATAGAACCATAATTCTTATTTTTTTTTCTACTAGAACTGGAAGCAGAAAACAAGACTATTCTCAGTTCAAGTCCATGAGAAAGCACAATCTGGAATTTAGTTTATTTTCTGTTTTAAAAATACATTTGGAAGTTTATTAATAAATTCTTCATTACATTTTACACATTTTAATTTTTTTAAAGAAAACACTGTCTCTTCAAGTGAAAGATTTTTGAAAGTTCACTTGCTTATCATTCAATATCTAGTTTGCTGAGTTCATCAATGCAGAGACTGTGATGACCCTCCCAATTCTTTCCATCTCAACCTTTACACAGAAATGAGCAGCTACTAACAACTTGAAGTAGCTGCACTTAGGCTCTTGGACTCCTCGAGGCCAGTGGTTTTCTAATGCAACTTTTTTGAGAGGTAGCATTTCTAGTTTATGCAACACAAGAAATTAGCTATTGTACTAGAGAAGGCTCCAGTGGGGGAGTCTTTGGTGGATGGTATACATTGCAGAACAGTTGTCTGCTTACAGATCAGGATTTCTTTAAAGTTTTTGAGGCCTCTGGTGCAACCACAATTTAACTCTTTGGAGCCTGGCTGAATTAATATATTGGAATAAGTACTGAACAAGAAAATCGATCACCAATAAATTTGGCTACCTTATGTTACTGAAATGATTCTGCCAAGTAAAATAACCAATCTTAGTTAGGATGACGGCAGAATTGGAGTGCCTACAGAGTGGAGGAGATGGACCGTTAACTTGATCAGCTGTATAAACAAAGTTTCTGGCCAGTGGAAAATGTTAGCCAACATCCAAGGCAAAGGAAGGGCTTTAGATGAGAAATCACAGAAGCTGCTAATGGAATACAATGCGTCCCCAGCCCAAGACGGGAAAATAGGCCGAAAGCTCCTTCCCACGGTTAGTTTAAGGATCAGGAGAAGAGCTTGAGTTTGATGCAGCACCCTGGAAACACAACGGAAGGTAAGCAGAGAGTGAGGCATTTTCTCATCTGCTTGCCTTGCTCCCAAAATTGTGTTGATTCTGACCCTGAGTCATTAGGTTAGAAAGATCTGTGATTCATTCTGGAGCCATATCAGATTTAATAAGAAAAGTACAGAGTGTAAGAAATGTGTAATAAACATCTGTCCAAATTCTGTTATTTCAGAGATACAAGTTTCCTATTAAGGAGCTATGAGGACTGAAATTGTTCCAATAATGACACTCACATATATAAACTAATTTAACTTAATTGAAAAAATTCTGCAAATCTTAATGATTCTGTGGAAGACTATGTAAAATACTAGAATAAGTTCTATTATATAAATATACTTAGATTATATAAGAGCTACCATATATATTTATTGATTAGTTATGAACAAGACCTAAAGTTTTAGAAGGTAGATGCTCTTTCTTCTCCATGTCACACAATAGTCACACAGTAGTCACTTAATGAATAATATGATGAATTCTTTATGACAAATCTTTCCTTAGCATTCTTCTTGCTATGGTTTGGATCTGGAATGTCCACCAAAACCCTCATGTATCTGGATGTTGTGGATTATGAATGTGCAGCAGTTTATAGGAATGTGGTGAATTACAAGTCTGTGGTGGTTTTTAGATATGTGGTAGATTATAGGTATGTAGTGGATTACTGGGCAAGTAACTCAGAAGGGGTGGATCACTGAGGCTTGAGTAGACAGAGAACATTGCAGGGACATGATCTGGAAGGCTCCACTCTTTCTCCATGAATTAGCTTCCTACCTCCCATCCTGTAAGCAGCAATCCCCCACCAGACCTTTCCTGACATGTGCTTCCACCCATGAATGGACTGAGATCTTCTGAAACAGTGATCTACATAAATCTTTTCTCTCTTATGTTGTGGGTGTCAGATATTTTGTCACAACAATGAAAACATAACTAAGTTATTGTCCAAAGCACTAGATGAAAGACACAATATATAAAATACTGGCCTTGCAGTAGCTGTGAAGATGATACTGACAGGAGAATCAGTACAATAAGTCACTTCAAATGCTGTCTATGTATTGTGGATATCACAGCAATGAAAAAGTAACTAAGACAGAAACTGGTCCCTGAGAATTGGGGTTTTTAGTATGACTTTACCTGGCCATGAGGCTTAAAATCCTTTCAAACTGGCTAATGGGAGGAGTTTGAAAAAATGTAGAGATGTCAGCTAGACAAGCCTTAGAATACTGTAAGCTGAGATTGATGGGAGATTCTTGTCATAGCTCAGAAGAGCAGAATGCTGATAGAAGTGTGGATTGTAAATGCCAGGCTCAATAGGTTTCAGATGGGAAGGAGGAATTCATTGGAAATCAGTCTAAAAAACATTTGCTATTCTCTGGCAAAATGCGTGTCAGCATTTTGCACCCCCAAGCTTTTGCCTGAAACTGAGATTAAGGATAGTAGACTACTTAATCTGGAAGAAAATTTCAAGGTAGCCTGATATTCTGGTTGTTATATGGGCACTGTTTGTGGCAGTTAGCCAGCTCTACACTGAGAAGCAGGAGAAAAGCTACAGAGAAAACAGATGTAAGAAGTCTGCAGTTCAGAGCATGTGGTTGTTAAAGACATTAGCATTAAAAATAAGCCAAGTACTTGAAATCAGGATTATAAAAAAAAGGCCCTAAGAATGTCTCAGGAATCAGCCAAACCCCACCTTTTAGTAATCAAAGGGTGCAAAAGTAAAAGAGTTTGCTTTGAAAAGAGAACCCCAGGGCATCCTGTAGAGCAACATAGGAAAGTAAGTTCCCAAGGAGTTCAGCAATCTAAAATCCCAGAGGCCTCAGCAGACTGTCCAAGGGAACCAGGTTGCTACTCAAGCCAGCAGCGGATGGTGGTGTCATCCACGTGGTGCTGGTTTCACAGTATTCAAAGTGTAAGAGTTAGGGGGTCATGGAAGATTCTACCCAGATATCAGACGAAGGCCTTGGAGGCCAAGTGCTGTGCCCCTGGGACACTAATGCATGAAGAGGAAAAGCTTAAGATGCAGTGGAAACCATAGAAATTTCGAGATGCCAGAAATGTGAATTGTCTGCTGAGGAAGGTCACCAGCTGTGAGCAGAGCCAGCCCAAAGAAGTTACAGCAGTTGTAGCAAGAGGCAGTGCTGTAGTGGTGGGTCATTCAAGCCATGTGGAGCTCACATCTCACCACAGCTTGCATGAGGTTTGGGACACAGAGCTACAAGTTTTACCTCTTGGCCTGCTGGGCTTAGAATTTGTTTTGATCTTATTACGTTCCATCTTCCTATTTCTCCCGGTTGGAATGAAAATTTTTACCCTGTGCCATCTTGTGTTTGAAGTATCTAACTTTCTTTGATTTTCACGGGAGCTCATAGCTCAGAGTTAGTCTCGCATCTCAGGGGAGACTTTTGACTTGGACTTCGTAGAAGTGCTGAACGGTTAAGACCTTGGCAACTCTTGGAGAAGAATTAAATGCGTTTTGCATAAGGAGGTCAGAATGTTATAGTTTGGATCTGGAATATCCCCTAAAACACTCCTGTATTTGAATGTTGTGGATTATGGGTGTGCGGTGGATTACAGATGTGTGGTGAATTATTTATAAATGCATGGTAGACTACTGGGCATGTGACCTGGAAGGGGCGGATCGCTGGGGCTTAACCTGAAAGGGACAGAACACTCAGGCTTGGCCCAGAAGAAGCGCATCACTGGGACGTGGCCTAGAAGGGTATGTGCTAGCTGTGTCCTTCTTGCCTGACTTGGCTTCCTGCCTCCCATGTTGTGAGCAGCAGTCCTCTGCCAGACCCTTCCTGCCACGTGGTCCCACCCCTGCTGGCCATCCATGAATGGACTGAGACCTTCTAAAACTATGAGCTAAGTAATTCTTTCTTCTTTTATGTTGTAAATGTCAGATATTTTGTCACAGCAATTTAAATAGATCTAAAACATTTTTCAAAGCACTGAATTATAAAAGACACTGTAAATTACTGGCCTTGTAGTAGCTGTGAAGGTGATACTGATAAGGAAGTTGGTACAATAAATCACTTCAAATACCATACCACGGGCTTCAGTCTTGACATTGTGTTACGAAAAAAAAGTGCATCTTATTTTTCAGCTAATTATAATTTAAAATATAGCTCTCACTCACTCGGGACAGTCTAAATTTGTGAAGAAATATTTTAAAATAAAAACTAAATTATATTAACATATTTTTGACAATCAATAGGGTGTTGCTTGAGTGTAGCTATTATTCCTCTGAGTATCTCTCCTTTATCTCTTTTTAAGCAATTTCATTGACATTAAACGTAGGTTTTCAATCTCCTCTCTACTCTTGTTTCAAATTAGTTCCTTCTTTAATTTTACTAAATAGATTCTCCACAACAAAAAGATTCTAGAAGCTAACTTAGCAAGAAATGATCCTTTCCTGCTTAAAAAAAAAAAAAAGTAGGGAAGCAGCAAAATAGTGTGTTCCCATGCATAAATGATTTTTGCCCTTGCAACACAAATAAATATGCCTAATTGCATCCTGGGGATTTCTTGGATCCAAAGCAACATCTCTAGCCACACATGCTGAAACTTCATAAAGTCCCAGTTCCAGCAAGAAATGACAGGCACATGTGCATATCATTAAGTCACTAGTAAGTCACAATTTCCTGTTTGGTGCAGGAAGTGGCAGAGATAGGAGGGACCCCAAAAAGGCCTAGAAAATGTCCCTGAAATTTAGGGCTGCCTCGGCTCCACAGAACCCTTTCCTAAACTGAGAGAGTCGATGCTACAATAGGATTGCTTTTGGCAGACACGTCCCTGTGATATGATCATCTTGTGAACTTAGAGAGCATTTATTCTGATTCACTCTTTAGCAGTAAGAAGGACAACACCCCCCCCACACACACACACAAAGAGCAGAATCTAGTAGTATTAATACTATAGAAAATTTAAACATCATTACTCTTCATTTTAATTTTTTAGCTAAAAATAAGCACAGCTATACCATCCTAGTGACTGATGAAGCAAAACAAACTACAACATTAGCCTGGCTTCCCCTGACTCTCGTTTTCCTGTGACAATAAATCCGAATGCAACCAAAGCCTGCTGTGACTCCAGCTTGGTATCAACTCTGGTTGTGTGCATATGACGCCGAGCTATCTGAAATCAATTTCTTTAAGAACAGTGGTGATTTTGTGATCCAGGGAACATGTGGCAATGTCTGGAGATATTTTTGGTTGTCACGAGCTAGTGGCATCGAGTGGGTAGAAGCCATGAATGACACCAAACTTCTCTAATAACAGAGAACAGCCTCCCATGACAAAACTTACCCAGTACTAATGTCAGTGGTGACAACAGGGTGAGAGGTCCTGTTTTAAAAATATTTGACTCAATAGCTTTGTGGATGTTGTGTGCAGACATGAATGCTTTATGGACATAAATAATCTTTTTTTTTATCGGTGTAGAGGAGCCACTTCTAATGAGATATTTTTTAAACTTTATAATTTAATCAAATTTTCTTCCATCTGTTGTTACGTACATGAAATTTCTGCCCTCGATCTTACCATTCAAATATAAAACCTGTTTTTAAATTCCAATATGTAATTTATTTACTAATTACTTACTATGTGTTGGTCAGTGTTACCTTCATGTGACCTCATGTGCCTGTCTTCACTTAAATCACTCTTTAAATCAACAATTCTGTGGAGTTAAACAACTTAGAGTCTTCCACATATAATTGTTCGTATGAAAAGCAGCTTGACTACAAGCATGTGTATCTAACATGGCACAGGTACACTTTAAGCTAGGAATGCCAGTTGACTGGGCAAGAAGAATCCTACCCTGGACCCTGACCCTTGGCCACGTGCCCCCACACCTTGTCCACAAGGCTATGGCAATGTGTTCAGCTGAAGCCTCTATCAGGCCTCCTTCTAGACCATATGCTAGGTGCCAAAGACTCTAAAATTGTTACCTAAATGACTATTTTTACAACCAGAGCCCGAATGAGCTTGTTCCCCTAATGGGTTCACCTATGGGGAAATATATGTACAAAGGTACGCTTCATAAGGCCTAAACATGGAGAGCTGCTGGCACGTTAGGCTGAAACGAGGGTATGAGTGGTGTACCTGAAGGTTTTCACAGTGTGGGATAAAGTAGTTGACATGAAGGAAGTGAAGAAGACTGGGGACAAGTGTCACAAGTCAACACTCTCTGCTCTTCCATGATTTGATGTAAATTCTAAGGAATCTAAAAATTCCGGATTAGAAAGTAGCCTTATGATGAAGGAGATCACAGGAAGAGAAAGCGCTTACTTTAATAGTCACCTGGAATTATAACCTAAATATTACGACCTATGATATATTTTTCTGCTTATTCCAAGTTAGGGACAGACCTGATTTGAGAAAATTGTGTGTGTGTTGTGGGTGGAGGGAGTGGGGGCTGCTCATATTCTTCAGGTAGAGATTCAGCGCATGCCTCAAGATTCTGGCGATAGCTCTGCCAGGCAGAATGCCGCAGACTGCTCCAGAGACTTCAGTTTGAGCTGTTCTCTAAGAATGTTGCTGATCTTTGGTGGACTGCACTCTATATATCCTTGGTGACAAATTAGCCCACCGTAAAATTATCTGCCTTTTTATGTGATGGAGCAACAAGTGGACAAATAGAATATTATGCTTTCAAAATTACTTTGCGAAGCCAGAGATAATGCCAGGGAAAAAGCAGTGGTCAGGGAAAACTAGGGAAAGGAAAGAGATGCAGATGAGAGGAGATAATTTGGAGGAAGGGCTAGAGAGACAAAATTAGTCACCTAATGACACGGGGAAGAAAATCAAAGAGACATGGGCACCAAGATAATACAGCAAGGGAGGGAGGGAGGGAAGAACAGAAAAAAGGAAAGAAGGAAAGAAGGAAGGAGGGAAGGATCACACTGATTTCATTCCTCCCATCCTGCTCATTATTTTAGAGGGCTGCAAGAAGAATTAGATGAGTAGACTTTTTGTTCCATTCAAAAATTTGACCTTGGTTAATTTCCTTAACATTGTATCTGAGAAAGAGATATTTCTTCTTGCTCTCATTCTATCTTGAGGTCCTGAAAAGGGGAAAGACCTTAAACACCTTCATGCTTGCATGCTACATAGCAAAATCTCTCAGAACGTCTCTTACGTCTCTCTTCTCTAGGGGAAGCACAGATTTGGTCCCAGGGAGAGGATTCCAAGCAGAGATTCCCACTGGCAGACTCTGGCTCTCTGTCATTGAGATGGAGGGTTCAGACCCAGGCTCCAAAAGGAGAGAGGTAGGAGAGAGATCCTCAGTTTGAAATGAAAAAGGACCTATCTTCAAAATACTTGAGATCTTTTCCCTAGAAACCAGCTACACCCAGAAGGCTAGTGGCTCCTGTAATCATCAGCACAGCTTCTGAATTACAGAGACTCAGGGATCACTCACACTAAGCCCCCAGCTCCCACTGAAGTCTGTGGGAGCCAACTCCGCAGCCTGCCAAGTGCAGGGGAACATGGGGCTGTTGGTGTGATTAGCTGCCTCTGTTTCCTCACAAGGGCAAAGGGAATGAACTCCCTGATAACAGCAGCAGTAGGAGAGTGAGAACTCCACAGGGCCCTGTCCTCACCTCCCCCAAGACCTGGGTGTGCCTAGGAAAGGGCTTCTGTGCCTCAGCTCTAAAAAGGGTATATTTCCAAAAGAAAATTATGCAGTTTAAAAAGTTAGTCATTAATGTAATGGTCTGAATCTACAATGAGAAAAAGATTGAAGCTGACATGATTTTTGTCTTTGATATTATAGCTCCTGAAGTTGAGAAGTAATTACGTATGTTAATATTACATCCATTCGATATTCAGAGTTTTTTTTTATGACTCTTAATTAATCTTCTTCCCGCCCTCCCCCCCCCCCCCCCCCCCCCCCCGCCGCCTTTCTGTTCAAAAAGCAGGCAAACAGTTATATAATGGATAGGAAGGGATTTGAAAAGCACAGAGCTGGATATCAGAAAACCTTTGGATTTAGACTGACACTTGACTTCATACATTTCGTAAATAAATGGTAAAAAATAGTAATGAGGAGCACAAGGGTGGTGTTCGGCGATAGAGCACTTGGCTAGCATGCACAAAGCCTTGAGTTCGATCCCAGCGCCACGATAGTAATAACAGTAGAATACTAATAATAACTAGCATACATGAAAAGGCACTATGTGAATGTTTCACACACGGGGGAAGGGTCACATATACTGAATACTCATGAAAGCTTGTGGAATATAAACTATTGCTATGTGCATTTTAGAGATAAAGAAACCAACGCTCTTAGCATAAATACTGAGCCGCCTGGCCCTCCACACAGTAGTCTGGCCCCTGAGGCCACCGTGACCTTTAACCTCTGTGCTTTGCAAGCTTATAGGGAAGATGGCAGTAGGGTGCATGAGGGAGAGATGGAAGTAATAATTTTCCTCCCAAGTCACACCACGTTCTCTATCATCCACCTCACAAGCCGACAGCGTAGGGGGACTGCATATCTTGGCTTCTCCTTTTCTACCTGTAACCCCCCAAGGACCGAGTAACCAAAAGCATCAGAAAAAGTAATAACAAATTTCTCTCGCTCTTCCTCCCTCAGCAGAATCCAGCAGTCCCAGTGTGCCACAGAAAATTACAAAAGGAGGCCATAGCAGCAGTTGTTGCCCCTCAGCTTAAATATAGACACTCTAGCGAGATGCCCAGTGCAAATCCCTAAGGCTGGGGTCACTGTCCTCACCTCTCTATTCCCTGGAAAACCTGGGCTCGAGGATGCAGATTTCTGTGTTGGTGCATTCCTTGAGGATCTCTGAGTGGCTGCCTGACATGGGATATTTGATAACAATAGAGTTATGAAGTTAATTGTACAGAGATTACATGGAATTGCGAGTTCACAGTCCAGAGAGTGTTACTACTTGCATTACTATCATTGTTATTTCCGGGTTTTTAGACTGACAAAGACTGGATAAATAGGAAACAGGAAGAAGAGTTTTCAGAGAGATGGAGCACAGTGAATGAAGACTTAAAAACACTGGAAGATTTATGGTAACGATGGATTTGCTTACTTAATTAATGCTTTTTCCTTAGCTAAGAGATATTTATTGAGTACCTACTAAGCTCCAAACACGCTGATAAGAACTGAAAAAATCTCATACCCACAAAGCTTAGACCCTCCTAACAGATAGAATTTATTTTCGTATTTATTAAATAAACTCATAAGACGAATACATAATTATTAATTGTGGTTGATCTGTGTTATGAGGGGGAATAATTTTTCACGAAAAATTAGTAAGAGAGCAATTTGTAATGAATAAGTGAATAGGTCCAAGATGGCTTCACTGACCAGATGGCTTAGGGGCTGAAACCCAGACAGGAGCTAGCAAAGCAACAAATTAAGGACAAATTTTCAAGGCTTCTGGAACAGCCCATGCAAAGTTGCTAAGCCAGGCGTTGAGAGGGGAGCAGGACAATGGAGGAAGAGGGGCGAGCCTGGTTCTACTTTAGCCACTCAGTGGTGGCCCAGCCTTCAAAGCCTGTGAGGTCAGCCTCTTGTCCTGTGCCCTGGCCTACATCAGGGGCTGTGGCTCTGTGGACCAGCTCTCACCTGTCCTCCAAACAATAGGCACTAAAAAAGGCTTTTGGTCTCTTTCACATACTCTGGGGGCCCAGCAGAACACAAACTCTGTAAGAGAGAAGCTGATTGCTCTATTGAATGTGGATGTTATGTAACTGCAAACTGCAAAAAGCACAGTGCAAGGGACATTTCCATCAGACTTGCGTGCACTCCTCCAGGATCTCACTGACTTGGCTTGGTACTGGAGGATGTTTATCTGCATTTGGTGTTCATTTTTAATTGCCAGTGTGGACCCAGATTGCTCCCTTGCTTCTATTCTGTGGCTGATGATTAGTAAGAATGTTCTGTGCACATAAGGGAGACAAATAGTGAAAGATATTTTGGTGAATTCTCAAATTTGTCTGCTCAAGTAATATTAACCTTTCAATTTGTTTGTAATTCTGGAATTTCTTAATAAATAACTTGAGGAATTTCTCTTTTTCCTCCCTCATTTTCAGAAAACACTTATAGGACCGTAAGACTTTAAAATTCTTATAATCAGTCGACAAGGAGGGTCAGACACTCGAGGGGCACAGGTCTTTGAAGAACAGGTAAAAACTATGCAACGGATGACAGAGTGACAAAGTGTGACTATTTTGCTTCAGGAGAGATGGTATGGAGTGGCTCCCTTGAGGGACCTCTACATGTAAGACACCTTGGGGATCCAAATAGCAACAAACCACAATCTTTAACGTTGGATCTTTTAAGCACATCTTTATTGCTATTGTTTTTAATTGCACAAGTAATAACTGAATTTATTCTTGTTTTAAAAGACAATCCAGGATAGTCAGAGTCACACGTAAACTTCACTCCTTTCGTCATACCCTTAGTACCTAAGAGAACCCTGACCATGCCTTTCGGTGCATTTTCAGTTCTACCTGCATAGCTGGCCCATGGTACCCAAGGGCTCTGCATCTGAGGACTCAACCGATCATGGATGGAAAATATTTTTTAAAAAGCATATCCATACTGAACATGTACAGATTTTTCCTAATCACTGTTCTCTTATCAACAAATGTATAGCATTTGCATTATCTTAGGCATTATAAATAATAAGGTGATTTAAAGTATACAGGAGATTTTATGTAAAGAGTACGACAACGTATACATGAGACTTAGGCATTTGAGGAACTGCGATATCTGAGGTGAGTCGTAGAAACATACCTCCATATATACTGGGGGACAACTCGCTCCATGTACATGTGTGCTATGCATCAAAAGTTCACCAGTTTACCTCCACGTACACGGAAAGTTTTCACATGCTTTATGGTAGCAGAACAAACAGATGTGTAAATGACAGTCCTGAGAAGGGCCTGGGCAAAGAAAAAAAGCCAGGATATGGGGACAGGAATTTACTAGTAACAAGAATTGAAATATGTTTCCATCTTTATTAGCCCAAGCAGTATTAGCAAAATAATAGCCCCATTTTAGCAGCAAGCGAAGATTAAAAAGTTAAGATATTTATATATACTGTTCTTTAAACATTTATCAAAATGGGGACTATATTGTTATTCGTGTTTTACAGATGAAGGAAACTGAGGCTCTCCGAGGCTCGGAACTTGCCGCTGCTCATGAAACTAGCAAGCGTTGCAGTCATTAGTGTCAGGTTATTGATGTTTAGGAGCCTATCGGTATCACAGGGGATTTGAAAAAATATGACTCCCCAAACTCTATGTCAAGCAAGTGAACCATACCAACCGGAGCCACCAGCTGACTAGTTAATTCCTTTGCTGGGTTGGCCCACAGTCCTCCACATCCTGCAAACACCAGTCTTCACGTAGCCATTCTTAAGAATGTTCATCCCGGTGCCCCCATCAGGAGATGATGCCCAATGAGCCAGCAAACACCAGGCTGGCTTCCTCAGGGCTGGGAAAGGTGGCTTGAAGTGAGATGGTGGCTGTCAGCGTATGAATAAGGAGGTAACACACTTGCCAAATGCAGTTATCGGAAACTGTCCTCATTAGAATACTGTAATTGGTTCCCGCAGGGCATTGGAGGTGAGTGCACAGAGGAGACAGAGAGGAGGGGCCATGGGGGCGTGCGCTGCAGAGATTTTGTTTTCTCTTTTAGCTTTTTTCCTCCAAGAGAAAACTCTAAGCAGCTTGGGGTCATGGTGCAGCTGGCAAAGGCGGCCTCACCACAGGGCAGAGCAGGAGCCTTCTGTGGCCCTCTACCATCCCTTCCTCCACTCGGCTTCTCACTCAGAGCTTTCTTTCTTTCCTCCACCTACCAACAGGAGCCTGGAGTCGCGTTAGCTAGGGCAAATGCTACTGATTAGCATATCTGGAGAGTGATGTTAGAAATTGGTAAGACGCCTTTCATGCACTGAATGAGACAAATAGGATGCTTCGATGAACCTAACGCAAAGCGTGGTGCTTAATCTAAAGTTGCACAACTCTAATGGGAGAACAGCAACGACCAGCAAAATTGAGAGTTACTCCTAGACAAAAGAAAATATGCCACCCGCACACACATGGAGACATGGTCCTCAGGGCACTGACTGTGCGCTAGAGGGGGTCCTGATTCTTAGGGTAAAGAAAAAAGGGGAGGTAGCTCCCCACCCCTCAGGCTTGAATTCTTTTTCTGAGTAGCAATATGGTTCACAGTTTTAAAAAAAGTGATCTCCTGACACCAGAGTCCTTGTGTATTCTACTCTACCTTTCTAAAAACAAATGGTGGATGGAACTATTAATTGTATACCCTTTTTTCTGAGGGGCTAATAATATGTATCTGGTTTCATAGTTTCATGAAGAGTAAAATTCACTGAACCATACACCTTAGGTTAGTGTATATTGTGCACTTTATATCTCAGTTATAAGAAGTAAAACATAAATAACTGTCTGTTGTCAAAACAATGGTTCGTAATATTTTATCTATGGACCAATATCTTTCCTTGAATTTCTCTCTATTTGCGGATGATGACCTACCCCTTTTTGCTGCCTATCCTGTCCCCCATTTAACCTACTATTTTCCCCTTCCTAACCAAATCTGTACTTTATTGAAAGCCAAGGGGATATTTTATTAGTAGAATGCAAGATGAACATGGTGGTATATACGTGTAATTACAGCTAGGAAGGAGAATCACAAATTCAAGGCCATCCTGAGCAACTTATCAAGACTGTTGAAAGGGGAAGGAAGGAAGGAAGGAAGGAAGGAAGGAAGGAAGGAAGGAAGGAAGAGAGAAAGAAGGAAAGAAAAGAAAGAACGAGAAAACAAACAGGTGTATAGTTTATTGATAGAATATTTGTCTAGCATGTCTTAGTTATTCATTGCTGGGACAAAATACCAACATTTAAAATTTAAGGGAGGAAAGATTTATTTCAGCTCACAATTTCAGAAAGTCCTGCACAGTTCACTCATGGGATGGCTAGCTGCCAAGGTGGAAGGACAGACAGAACGCTAGGGGATGCAGGAGCAAGTTGATGTCTGGACACTGAGCCATGAAAGCTTTCCCAATATTTTATCTTCCTTCCTTTACTTAGTTCAAGCTGCCAGTGGGGCTGCCAATACCTGGGGTGGGTGCTGTTCCTTCACTTCCTGGTCCCCAGTCAATAATGCAAGCCTGAAACCTCTGCCCTGAACTATCCACCCCCCTACACACCAATCTCAACAAGTTGACACAATCCCTCTAGGTCGAGCCTCAAGCTTCCCCTCCTTCCAGACAGGTCCCATCTTCTAACAGTGCAGGCTTCCAAAGAAATCCCACTACACACAAATACATGGCATGAGGCTTTTGGGGGGACGATCCGGATCTTTTCACCCATGATCGCTTACAGCAGTTTATCAGAAACGTTTACACAGAAGTGCTGCTTGGGTGTGACTTAGCTTTCCTCTGTATCTGGATTTCTATCACTGTCAACCATCTCCAGAGACATATGGGTCAAATAAGTCAGGGGGACTTCACCGAAGCTGAAGCTTCGTTGCGTTCCTTTCGCTCATCTGTCTCAGGTCAGTACATACATACTAGCATTTTACTTCAACTCAATTTGGGCTGAAACGTCTCTGTTTTGTGCACACACAGCCAGCTACCCCAGGTGGACTATAAAATCCTGCAGTGCCAAACCATGGCTTCCCATTGCTTTCATTCCTTTTAAAGAGTGCATACGTCAGTGTCTTTTACAGGACAAGCTCCCACACTGTTGAAATAAATGGGGGGGAGGGGGGAGGGTCCCTCTCAAAGACAGGTGGTAGTGATAACCGGGACAAGAGGTGTTAGCTGGCGCAAACAGATCGCCTCCGTGTTCCCACTGTCCAAGTTGTGAATATTTGCTCAGCGATATGCTGTGCCAAACATCTCTTAAAAATTGATTTAACTGAAAATTAACCCCAGACCATATGGAAAGGAAGAGGTAGTCTGGCTTGGCTTAGACAGGTAAAGTCACTTCCGCCGTCTGATTTTTCTTCTACTTGACATGAGGGATTCCACAGAGAAGAAGGAATTAAACAAGAAATAATGGAAAGAGAAAGAAGATAAAAGGAGACGAGCAATAAAGGACGGGCTTTACAAAACAGAAAAAGTAGGAGATTAATGGAAAAAGAAGTCTTAATAAAGCTCTCTTGGGGTCTCCTCACACACTCTCTTACTCTCTTCTTCTCCTCTCTCTCTCTCTCTCTTTCTTTTGAGGCTGCTGTATTAAATTAAAGTCATACATAGGATTCAAAGGAAATCACATTTCTGCAGTCTGGTGAGCCCACCTGACAATGCACGCTAACAGAATTGTAAATGTAAAGGGTGATGCTTGTCAGAGCCTGACAGTTCTAAATGGCCTTTTAGTTCAGTACGCAGAGCTGTCATAAAAAAACATAAAAATGCATATGCAGACAGCTGAAACTGCTCCGCGCATCATTATCTGCAAATGGTATAAGTATCCTGAACAAAAGGCCTTCCAGTTTAAGGACATGCATAAGACATTTCTCTGCCTCCAGCTTTAAAACAAAGTGCTGTCAAGAAAACAAGATTCCCAGTGCCAGAACTGAGGTTTTTCTGTCAATCAGCAAGGTGCTACATTTGTACATATTTTTCTGACCCTGCGTATGAGAAGAGCATTTTTAACAGATGTGTATTTAACTTCTGGCAGCTGCACTTGTTTCTTTTGAATTTTTCTTCTTATTTCTTTATCACTATTCTAACAGTTTGGTGCGGGGCAGGGGGGTGAAGGTATATTTATTCATTTCACCCTGTCTTTGCTCTTTCTCGCCCTTCTCCTCTTTCTCCTTTTTGCTTTAAAGCAATTCTGCTTTCTTTCTTTCTTTTTTTCTTGTAATTTGGGAAGGCACAGCATGCCAAGTTTGGGCCTCTGGCGGTCAAATTGGTGAAGATGTTTGCCATCCTTTCCCTGAGCAAAAATAACATCTGCCCTCTGAGATAGAAAGTTCCTCGAGGGCAAAGGCAATTTTTATAACATAATAGTTCAGAAACCTAGTTGTGTGTGAGAATCACATGAAGAACTTGTAAAACTTATTTCCTGGAATCCTCAAGAATGTTCCCCTGAATCACAGCCTCTCAGGTTGAGTCCGGGACATTCGCACTTTTTAACAAGCATCCCAGTGGTTATTATTTTTTTCACTCACTCAAGGATGCACTAGAAAACATTTACCAAACATCTTCTCCTTGGAAATCATTGTTCTAAGAACAGGGGATGTAGATATGAACAACAGCAACAACAAAAGTTCCGAGACTTGAAAGAAGTCACATTTCATTGAAAGAGACAGGTCAATAAACATATGAACATACACACAAATTATGATTTTTAGTAGAGAGTGACAAATACCTGAGAAAATAAATTGGAGCTGAGAAGAATGCTACCTGGAGTATGGTAGTCATATGTGAGGGTCAGGAAAGGCCCCAAAGAAGAGTTGACTCTGGTGGGAGCCCTGATTGATGGATGACCAGCCAGCCATGAGATCATCTAAGATGAACATTTGTCGCTTTTTATTCTTTTCCAGAACAGAAATTGTCATGAACTTGTAAGTGATGGGCAGAGACACTCACTGATTCCGCAAGCCCCATGTCTTTAATGTATTATGGAATTTGGAATTCCTGTATTTATAAAAATAAATAAATAAATTTAAAAAACAAATGAGGAGAGTGCCGTCAAGTGATATTAGTGATTTGCCTGAAGTTACACACATAGGTAAAGTGCAGAATATTTCTACCTTGTGCCCCAGCAAAATCCAAGAGGATAAACTCTACGTTTCATTCCCATTTCCAAAGCCTGTCAAAGGAAGTATATATATACAGTCTTTTCCCTCTATCATCTACAATAAGCCGGTCAATGCATCCTTCTAACTACTAATCCATTCATCAATCCAGTATCTATGAAGGACATACTCTAATACAGGTCTTGTTTAGGATACAGTAAAACAATTTCCCTAACCTATCTCAGTTTTAATTATATTACCTCTAAATCATGAGGTTTTAGAAAAAAAAATTATTTCCATTCAGGTTGCGTATGTAGAAACTCCAAGTAAGGCTCTATGTGTGTTAGTGTTCAGCTCATTGAGACATTCTTCTATTCCTCTCACAAGTTTTTAAATCTTGGCTAGAATCCCCAAAACTTTAAGTTGCAAAGAAGTATAATGACCTTTAATCCTAATTTTTCCCCAGTAACCAATGGCCATTCCATGATTGAAAATAAACCAGAACACAGAACAATAGAGCCAGTCAGCTGCAAATATGGGCCCTGGAATCAGAAGATTAATATCCCTTCTACTAGCTCTGACAGTAAATGAACCCTGAAACCTTGGACCACTCAAGTTAAAAATGCCAATGACTTTAAAAATGAAACACTAAACCTTGTAGAAGACAAAGTAGGCAAATTTCTAAAAGACATAGGGGTAGGCAAAGACTTTCTTGACAAGTCACCAAGAGCAAAAGAAATTATCCCCATTATTAACAAATGGGATCTTGTCAAACTAAAAAGTTTCTGCACAACAAAGGAAACTATCAACACTGTAAAAAGAGATCCAACAGACCGGGAAAAATATTTACTACCAACATCTTAGAAAAGAAGCTTATAACTAGAATATACAGGGAGCTGAAGAAAAGTAAGCCTATCAAAATAAAGGATCCTATTGAAAAGTGGGCAAATGAAATGAAGAGGCAGTTCACTCATGAAGAAATGCAAAAGGCCAACAGATACATGAAAAGATGTTCAACATCTGTAGCCATAAGAGAAATGCAAATCAAAACAATGCTAAGATACCATCTCACCCCAGAAAGAATGGCCTACATCAAAAAGTCAAATAATACTCAGTGCTGGCGAGGCTGTGGGGAGAAAGGAACCCTCCTGCACTGCTGGTGGGAATGTAAACTCGTGAAACCACTCTGGAAAACAGTATGGAGATCTCTTAAAAGACTAGAAATAAATATCCCCTTCGACCCAGCGACACCCCTCCTGGGAATATATCCAAAAGAGACCAAAACAACATATAACAGAGATATATGTATACCCATGTTCATAGCAGCACAACTAACAATAGCAAAAATATGAAAGTCACCAAAACACCCATCAACAGACCAGTGGATACACAAACTGTGGCATTTATACACAATGGAATACTATGCATCAATAAAGTCCAATAGTGTGGAGGCTTTAGCAGAAGGTGAAACATCGAATGGTCTCTCTGATATGAGAGACCCAGATCACAGCTCCTATGGAACTTAAGATGAAAGACAAAGTGAAAGAGGGGAGTCGGGTGGGGGAGGAGGGAGGGCGGAGTGGGTAGAGGGAGGGACAAAAGGAGAGTGGGAAAGCCCTTGTCTCCTTGACAAGATACGTATGTGCACAAAATGCTCAACTCCATTGTAAACCTTGAATTTTGCACGTATACATATCAATACAATGTGGGAAAAAATGGCAATGACATGAGAATGCTATTGTGAAGTTACATGAGATAAGGCATGTGTGACACTTAGAACAGTGTCTGGCATACAACAGGCACTTAATAGATGCTACCCACTATTTTTACCATAATTATTACTTTTCATTGCACTTCAGGATAGGACACTGCCATGTGACAAACTGGATCAGTGATCACTATTTCCCCTTCCCTGACACACACAGGAAGTTCTACCCCCTCCCCCCGACTCCACCAACAGGCCCAGTTACCCTCTGAGGTCCTCTCTAAGGAAGGCATCATATTTTATACCTTGCTTTCCTACTGTACTTTTTTCTAATAGACCTCCCATCTTCCAGCTATTATAAAAAATAATGCATTCCTGTTCTATCTCTTGGGATTTCACTCTTATTAAGAGCAATTGCTTTTTATTGAATGTACAGTTTTGTTGCTGTGGAAAATGTATTGTGATTAATGAGACCCTGTGACCAAGGTTACTTAGGACAGGCTCGGACTGGTTGCCATCATGTCCTTACTTTTCACAGGGCCAAAGTTGGCTACATCAAGAACTGCATTATCATGCCTATTAGTAACTCTTGCAGGGGAGGGAGAAATGTAGTTTTAAAACAGCCCATTTTGTTGTGAGAACTGTAAAAAGATTTAGAAATATGGTAGCCTGAGAGGTCTAATGTTATAGAATACATAGGATGTGTAATGGTAGAAAGGGAAGAAAAACAAGATAAATAGAATTTATAAAATTTAGCACACAAGATCACACACACACACACACATACACACACACACACACACGGAACTTCAGAAGTCACCAGTATAATACTTGTGGGGAGAAATTCATCTCATGGTACTTCCACAACTGGTCTGAATTGTCTATGTCATATGATGGGAGACGCACCATCCTCAGAGGCAGATCTTTTGGATACTTCCTCACTTGTATCCAATATGTACATCTGCCTCTTGATAGCAGAATTATTCCTTTTTCCAATAAATACGGGAATTGAAGAGAGGCTTAGCAATCACAGTAGTGAGGTTTCTCTTTCTGCCTTTAAGAAAACCGAATCTGCTTCCTTTTCTACAGGTCTCCCTTCCAAGTCTGGAACCAGTTGTGTTCCACCTTCTACACACTAGCATTGAGGTGGCTGTGATATCCAAGGGAAGAGTTAATTCTACTCTGGAATTCAGGAGAGAGGTTTGAGACAAAGGGATGGATGTAGTAGCCATTGATATTTTTCATTGTGGCTAAACTCTTGGGGTGGTGGGGGGGAGGGAAGGAGATTACCTAAGAAAAAGTTGTGAGAGGAAAAATTATGAAGGCACACTAATTTGAAGGTTCTTCCTTTCCGTCACTGTGAAAGTTAATTCTGTTACTCTCTTTCCCTACAATTCTTTCTCACTGCTATATTACTCTTCTACCAAATAGGTTTAATCTTTTCTGAGCCACATTACTATTTTGAAACTGCAAGTGCCTCCTGAAATTATTCCTTCAAGCTCTATTGGACTACCAAAGTACAGATGTAGAATTGGAAAGTTGCATATCACTCGTCTTCCCTGGCTCCTTACAAAGCAAGAGAAGTCTTGCTCTCTCCATCTTCCCTTTGATATCAACTTTTTATTTTAAAATTAATTTTATTTAAAATTCCTACATAGAATTTCTGATAAGTCACTAGTCTATAGTAGTACAATACTACTCTCGGATGTTTTGTCATCTCAGAATCTTAAAAGCATATATTCATGAATATACTCAGTAAAGCTTTCAGTGGAACTGAGTTAGCGATAAAACCCAGTAGAGAGCCTGTGGCTTGCCCAAGATGATTTTCATTGGAATAATATTGAAGGGTCTGAAGTAACTGCATATACTGAGCTTCACATTTGGTGTAGGCATAGTTACCTGCCTGAAGCAAGGTGGAATTCAATTTAATAACCACTGATTTGTCCAAGACAATTGATTATTCAACAAGTCTAAAATGTGTCAGAATTAATATCTGGTATATAGTCCACCAAGTTTTCTAAATGGAGATTGTAGCAAAATTATTCTTAAAGTTCAGGTCAATATTATGTCCTCATGATCTCTCAATATAAAATATTTTTTACAAAAGGAACAGTTTCATCTTGTCTGTTTCATTCTTGGCAAGCCCATGTTGGTGCTTACAAATCTCCACATTCTTTGCTCTGGCTCCAAAACTTCTCTAGTCAATTAGCCTATCCTATGATTTTGGGCAAATACAGTTAAAATGAAATTCCTCTCTATAGTTCCCAGAATTTGTTGTTAAAAAATCATAAAACTGTTTATTTGCCTCCAGCATTCTGGCATGGGTCTCCTTCCTGAAACAAACTCAAAGATTACAAACAGCTTTACCTAGCAACATAATATGGATCCATATTCACACCCACACACGTTATTTCCCCTCTCTCCCTTCGCTATAAAGTTCTCTCCTCACACAGAAATCTTCAACTATTATGTCATCTTTTTTTTTTTTTTTTTTTTTTACTGGCTAAGTTGAACTCGTTCCCTTCCTTCTCTTTGTTTCCCCCACGTGATCTTGAAGGCCGCTCTTTCTATTTACTGAAGTTTTCGGAGGTGTTGCATCATACTTCCAGCCCCATCTGGGTTTGAAAAAAGAAATATAAAATGTAGAGATAAGAAGATTTCTGTGCAGTGCCCTGGGTTCTATTCCACTGAGTGTTATCCTCTGACCATTTGGAGATTATGGAGTGATTTTCTGCTGCTATTTCCCTAACAAGTATGGCCCCATCAACTGATCATGGTATGATATGCCTGTAATTCCCCCACTCTAGGAGGCTGAGGCAAGTGGATTGCAAGTTCAAGTCTAACCTAGGCAACTTAGCAAGACTCTGCCTCAAAAAAAGGAAAAAAAAAAACAAAGGAAAGTGAAAGAAGGAAAGAAAGAAAGATAAAAGAATGAAAGAAAGAAAGGAGGGATAGGAATGTATCTCAGTGTTAAAGATATGAGTTCAATCCCCAGTACCACAAAATAAAATAAAATAAATTCCTTCCAATTTCCCCACTGAATCCACAGAATTGTTGAGAAAATCAGCAAAATAAGCATCAGTTTTCTAAGTTGAATAAAATTATTACATATCACAAACATACACTAACACAAAGAATATTTTTGAGGAAAAAATAAGTGTAAAGTGCTTTTTGATGTATACAGTTGAAATAATTCAACTTCAGAGTTTGAGCCTTGGGTTATGCCCACTGGTTCTCCGCCTTTTTCTGCCTTGATTCTGACATTGTTGCCCTAGCTTTGCCATCCAAACTGTTTCCAACCTCAGTCTGCTCCCACTGTTTTTGCCAGAACTTTCCAAATACCAGTCGCTCATCCTAACATATCTCCCTGTAGATTCTCAGCACTGTCATCACTGACTAATTAGGAAAATAAGCCAAACTCATGAGGAAATGGGTCATAACGTGTTCCCTGTCTAGGCAACAAATGTCAATCTCTGGATCACCACAGAACTTATGCCCCTGAAAATTACCAAGGTTGACAAATTTATAAATTCATGCTTACTAAAACAGGTCTTCTAATAAAAAGACCGGAAGGAAGTGGAGTTCTAAATATATACACTTTTAAAACACTTTTATACTTTGAGAAGAAAGCATTCCAAAAGGTATCACCTCTCAGTGCACATCCAACTATATTAAAAATATTACATTCTAAATTTTTACATAAATGTTTAGAAAATATTTTTGCTAACTTCTAAGGCAAAAATTTCCTTTAATTTTTGATTGCAAACAATCTAGATTTCTCTAAAACAAAGGTTACAAATTATAGTCCTATCTATTGAATTTGGCCCAAGATATATCTCTCATAGAGTGTTTTAAAAAATCCTCAAATTTGTATGTCTTTGGGCAGGATATATTCTTTTCTAATTGCCATAATCCATATCTCTCATTATTGTCGGTTCCTATGACATTTGCTTATTAATGTATGCGAGCATAGGCCTCTAGAAACCCCAGACACTAGATCCACAATGACATCAACTAGAAAAAGTGTTGCCCTGGCACACGCTAGTGCTATGGTCTTGGCTTTTCATTCCTTCTCTCCAAGTCTCAGTTTCTTCTCTGTAATGAAGGAATATCCTCGCTCCTGTGTCAACATTACAAGGTTGATGAGAGGGTCAAACAAAATAATGTATAAGAAGGCAATTCATGATTTTAAAATATACTACAGATGTATTTTAAAGTAGCATTTCCTAGCCAGTACAAGGTAATCCTCCCTGCATATACCATGATCTGCTAACCAAACTTTGTGAGTTGAAGAAATGCAGAAGACATACCACTTTTTACTTTGGTAATAATGTCTTACGCAGATTCTGTTTCTATGGACTGTCTACAATTTTTCAGGGTAAAAATGACTTCGCACGTTTGCTTAATGGCCTTTTCTTCTTTCCCCGAGGTACACGCGGACTTCTCATCCCCCCGCCCCCCATTAAACTTCCCATTCGTCTCTTTGTCCATTCTCTTGCTCCTTATTTGTAGGCACAACTGTACAGACATGTACCAGGCTTCTGGGCTAAATGATACTGATTAAGACCAAGCAGACCAAACTGCCAAGTGAACAACAGAAAGCTCATATTATTCCAAATAGGTAAAACACACATATTTATCTATTTTGGGGCATAAAATATGTATACTTAGATAGGCAGAGTATAACAACAAAATGACACATTCATGGCTGTGTCGGATACTTCCAGGAGAACAATGACACATAATTCGGATTAAGGTATTTTAATAACATGCAGATACTTGTACCGGACAGCGGAGTTCTAATATCATCGGTTAGGGCGGTGCCTAGACACTCGCTTGTTTCAGAAATCAGCTCTTCTCCAAGTGATTCTTACGAGCAATTAGTAATGAGCATGCTCCAATATGGATCAATTTTGGAGCTGGTCTTATCTGATATGCAACTCAGTATGGGCTTGTGTAGCTCGATTAAAATTCATTTTAATACAAATCTTCTCTCCTGAAATTACAATAGTTAATAATATGCTCCCTTTAAGGAATTAGTCTTAAAGAAATACAATCATAGTGTGCAAAAATAAAGGTTCAAAGTGACACTGTAAGCGTCCAACTGAAAGAAATTCAAATACTAATCTATTGAGATTCAGTTAAGGGGCGGGGGCAGCACAGTCAATAGTCAGTGAAATACTATATAACTCTGAAAGAAAAATCAAGGCTTGGAACTGGAATTCTACTCTGACATAGAGACAGAACCACATACAGACACACAGACACACAGGCACACAGGCACACACACACACACAGAATTTATTCATTTTTACATGAAAACAAGCAAGATATTAGATAATATATACAAAAGACACGTTTATGTAACAAATTCTCACCCTCAAATGAACTGATAAACATAAGTTATGTGCTGTGAATAAATGGTTCTTAGATTCATCATAAAATATTCTAAACAAACACCAACCTCTTTCATTATTATTTTTTGGGGTAAGATGAGATAGAAAAGGGGAAACTTCACTTCTCCTTACATATTCTTATTTCATATTGAAATGTTTACAAATGGAATGTTATATTTATAATTTTTAAAAAGAAAGGAAAAATATTTGATAGCCACACCCTCTCCCCTCACACACATTGCCGTCCAGCCCAAATATTAATCTGGCCGTTATGAAACAGACAATGATGGAAGCTGTATTGGCTGAATTTCTCTGCAGATCAGAAACACCCTGTATCTTTTCCATTCAGCATTCCACTGAAGTAGTGCAGAGCCAAGTCCAATGTGTGGGAAAGTGTGTCTTTGTATGTGTGTGTGGATCCCGTTGTAGTTACAAGGGCTCCTCCCTTTGGTAACAATTTAACACCCACATGCATCCTCAGGAAGGTCAAAAAGGGAAAGAGAAAAAGAAAAACATGCCTTGGAAATGTGAACTAGTTCTTATGCCCAAATATTTCCCCCCTCACAATAAAAAAAACGACTTCATGTGTGTTTTCATGAGTTTCTGGTGGACTTAATAAAATGTTTGGTGATACCATCCATAGAAAGACAGGGAAATTGGCAGTGTAGTTTTCATTGGAAATAAAGTACTCTGCTGAGAATGTCATTGGATTTTATAGCATAAATGTAAAAGTCATCATACTAAGGCCTGTGTCCTTCACATAATTCATACAGGGGTCTTGTGTTCACTTTGAAATGTTAGAATCCTAGGAAAAGAATAATCATGGAATTTTCATATTCATGGAAAATCAGCCTCAGATGACTAAGAAGACCAAAATTCATGAAAAACCACCTCAGATGATTAAAAAATCAAACTTCCACTCACAAAAGAAAAAGCAGGTAATTTCCTGCAACTTTATATTGGAAATTTCAACTTGAATCTTCAGTAAACTTAAGTAATCAAGCAGAAAAATCTAATAATCATTGTGTTTGAGGTGTGTTCAGTGAAAGAAATAAATTTGGGAAGCTCACGAAGGTATTTTGGAGACATTTTTGAAGGTGTGTTTATTAGCTGATTTTGATCAACTTATCTGTCTCTGAAGGAATGAATGAATCAGCAAAATGTGACACAGTCTTATAAACAGTGGTCCTCAAAATGTTGACATCAGGGGACAGTTTACCTGAAGATCATTTTCTTAAGGAGTTGCACAGGGGTGAAGGCAACCTGGGGCCTCCTCAAAGGATGGAGGAGTAGGTACTTGATATGCAGCAGATTGTTGGAGATGTCAATACATCTCAGATAAGAAGCCCATAATCTGAATATACAGGGAACTGAAGAAAAGTAAGCCTATCTAAATAAAGGATCCTATTAAAAAAGGGGCAAATGAAATGAAGAGGCAGTTCACTCATGAAGAAGTTCAACTGGCCAATAGATACATGAAAAGATGTTCAACATCTCTAGCCATAAGAGAAATGCAAATCAAAACAATGCTAAGATACCATCTCACCCCAGAGAGAATGGCCTACATCGACAAGTCAAGTAGCAATCAGTGCTGGTGAGGCTGTGGGGAGAAAGGAACCCTCCTGCACTGCTGGTGGGAATGTAAATTCATACAACCACTCTGGAAAACAGTATGGAGAGCTCTCAAAAGACTGGAAATAAATATCCCCTTCGATCCAGCAACACCCCTCCTGGGAATATATCCAAAAGAGGCCAAAACAACACACAGCAGAGATATATGTATACCCATGTTTATGACAGCACAACTAACAATAGCTAAAACGTGGAAGTCACCAAAATACCCATCAACAGACCAGTGGATACACAAACTGTGGTATTTGTACACAATGGACTACTATGCATCGATCAAGTCCAATAGCATGGAGGCCTTTGTGGGCAAATGGAAGAAGCTTGAGAACATCATGATTAGTGAAGTGAGTCAGAAGCAGAAGGTGAAACATCGAATGGTCTCTCTGATATGAGAGTCCGAGATCACAACTATTATGGAACTTAAAGCAAAAACCAAAGTGAAATAGGGGCTAGGGTGGGGGAGAAGGGAGGGAGGGGTTGGTAGGGGGGAGGGACAGAAAGAGAGTGGGAAAGCCCTGTGTCCTTGACAGGATATGTATGTGCACAAAATGCTCAACTCCATTGTAAACCCTGAATTTTGCATTTATACATATCAATAAAATGGGGGTTAGGGGGGGACAAAGTTAAGCCCAGGCTGGGCAGTTTAGCAGCTTAGTGAGACCCTGTGTCAAAATGAAAAATAAAAAGGGAATGGAGATACCAAAATTAAAAAGAAGATGTCAACAGCTTTGAAATGACAAGCAGCTCCGGGAGGGAAGTGGGGAGTGAAGCTGCACCCCTGTCAGTTCAGCAGCGGCATCAGAACCCAATAGAAGTGTGCTAACAGGAGAAAGTGGAAGTTGCTGGCTGCTCATCAGTCCTGATGACTTGGTCTTTTGAGGGCCACAAACCAGTCTGTACCTACAGGTTGGGAATTCCTGTTATCAAATGTACAGTTCAGCTTCAGAATTCTTGGACAAGATTTTAATAGCAGCTTTTCCCTCAGGTCTAAACAACCTTCAGAGTGTCATCAGTGAGGTCACATCATCACCTCCCAGAACATAAATAAAATACTTGCGCAGTAAGGCACTGCACAAGTTAAGGGACTCGGCACACAGACAGAATAGTGTAAACAGACATCAAACAAACTACAACTGAACTATATCAGGTAACTTCCTCTAGCTTGTGTCTTCATCTGTGAAAGGAGATGATTCATTAATAATATAATAAGCAAACATTCAGTGTACCCAGCCAATGTCAGACAGGGTATGAGCCGTCAGGAGAAATAACCATTCCAGTCTGACGACTCAGAGGGAGGTTATGGGCTTCAGTGGAAGACCCAATGTGAGAAACCTAAGTCACAAATAAATGAATACAATAAAGGAGACGTGGCAGAACACGAAGGCCGACTTTTTGAAGACGGGAAAGGAAACCCTGCAGAGGCAGCAAGTAAAGCAGAGGAGAGTAAAAACAATCAAGATACGTCACACACATGTACTAATTCCCCGGAATAAGCATAACTGTGATGTATTGTAAACATGCACGAATTAAAAGTAAAGTAAAAGAAGACTCATCAAATATTTTGGAGGCAATGAAGTGATACATTCTCCCATAGAATTATTATATATATTTTGTTCAACTATTAAAAATAAATTTATTTAAAAGCAACAAATAAAATAAGTTTTACCTTCTGAGATATTAAAGTCTGGCATGGCTTCTGAATATACTGTTAGATTTAGGACTGTTATTCTTAAGTAAGTGACACTGTTTACGAGAACATGACAATCCAGCTTTCTGAGCCACTCTACAGAACTTCTGGCTTAGGAAGGGTTCTTGTGGGAGTTTGGACTGGAACAGCCTGATCCTAGCATGAAGTTAGCCCACCAGCACTTCATCCATTCATCAGATGTTTACTGAGCACTTATTGTGTCCCAAATGCTATAAGATGCTTTATCATGGAAGATATTCTCCAAGAAAACATATACACATGGTTTTTGTTGACATGGAATCTAAATCTTCCCATATTTGCTACCAGTGCTTCCAAGTACAAAACTTTTATCTGGACACATGACATGCTGTTCTCCTAGATGGGATAGGTGCAGTGGTGTGTTGATACTCACTTTGGCAAAAGTGAGTAAGAGACAAAATCCTGATTCATGACATTCATCAATTTCTGTGGTGAAAATACTCTTTCTATGAATGATTCCAAGTTAAAAATTATTTGGTAACCGATTTTTGCAAAGTCTGAGTCTTCAATCATTGGTTTTCATAAGCTGATATGAACTAGTCCTAGCAAAATACAAACCAAAGTGTTTTGATTTAGTTTTGTATTTAGTCAAGGAAATGATAATATCGGTTAAATTTGGTTGAATATATGTACCTCTTTTTATGCATGTGGGTGGTGTGTGTGTGTGTGTGTGTGTGTCACTGGGAATTGAATCCAGCAGTGCTCAACCACTAAGCTGTATTTCCAGTCCTTTCAATTTTGTCTTTTATTTCTAGACAGAATCCCACTGTGTTGCTCAGGTTGGTCTTCCTACCTGCACCTCTCTCAGTGCTGGGATTACAGGCACGTGCCACCATGCTCTGATCACAAAAATGTCTACTGACTTTAGTCTAAATCTTTGTTGAGGAATGTACAAAGTTCTTTTAGGTTGTCCCAAAAGTCCATGGGGCAATATCCTTTCTGATTCCAGACTGGCTCCTCACCCTGCAATTAGAAATGCTCAACTAGGCTAATGACTATTCCCTCGATTGCCTAAATATCATCTTGTGAAACTAAAGTCTTACAGCCCAAATATAAAACAAAACAAAAATTTTCACATGACTCTTTCAAACTCATGTCATGATTTCTAAGTTTAAACAAAACCCTCATGATTAGGAAATAGCTCGTGTCATAGCAGGAAAGAAAAAGAAAAAACAGGTAGAGAGACAGAAAGAGAGAGAGAGAGAGAGAGAAGAGAGAGAGATTCCACCCACAAGTCAACAGCTGTTACTACATAAAGCATGAGCCAGCCCAAGAGAACAAATTCTCCATACTCCTTATGAGTGGATCCAGAGGCCCTTACCCAAGTGGAAAGCTATTTTCTATTTCACAAAATGTTCTAGACAAAAGTACATACTTCACTCAATTTTGCTTAATGCAAAGTGCAATTGAAAGTGTTTATGGATGAGCTACATACACAAGGTGAAATATATAAAATATGCAGATGTTCCTCCGGAAGTTTGCAGTCCAATTGGGTTAGTGTTATACAGACTTCCAAGTGTAGGATTCGAGGGCACAACAGTAGGCATACCCATACAATGGATTTTAAGTGACAATTTAGAAGCCCAATGAATTCTAAATGCCTCCAGAATGCTTTCTAGACCCATTACTCTCTCCTCTGTCAATGTCAATATCCTCTCTGAATCTCCTCACTATGTTCTGCATTCCAGTCACACTCAGTGTCTCCCAGTTCTCAAGGGAATCATGTCCTTTCTTCTCTTTGGCTTCACCAACACCATTTCTGTTTCTCTGGAACAGATCCAGTCCTACATCCTTCCTCCCTCCCTCTGTCCCATGCACATAGCTATCTTGTGCTCTTACATTAGTTCTTCATCCAAACACTGGTTTTTAGGGGTTCTTTCTGTTTAAAAAGCCTTTTTTTCCTGAAATTTGTTTGGGCTTTAAGGCTCTGTGTGAATTCTGCCATTCCTTGCAATGTATAACATCTTTTTGCAATTTTCTCTTCGCTTGCTTGAATGTGCTTCTATTTTGTAAGCGATCCGTATCATACACAGTAACATTTTACATGCATTATTTCATTTGGCACTAACTGCAATATAATAAGGAAGGTTATTATTATTATTATTATTATTACCATTTTGTAGCAGATGAAACTGTGAGTCAAAGAGGTTAAATAACTAGTCTAGGATATTGGTCAACAGCATTTTTGGTTGCAGAAAACAAAGGTCATTAGCTGGTTTGAGCTGGAAATATTGAATAAGAGATATGATATTTTGTGTCTCACAGAAGCTACCAGATGGCCAAAGAACTGGGTGTGGGTGCCACCCAACATGGAAATGCAGGATCTACCCTAACCCTAACTTCAGAGTCTATAAATAAGTGGCTACCTTAACCCACATGAGAGTAGCTGAGCAAGACCCAGATTTTCCATTCCTTAAGGCCTGCAATTCTTGAAATACGTGGTTCTTCCAGGTTAATTAGCAGGGAACCCAAGCTCTAGATCTTTGGACTCCTTGTAGCTTTTCTTTTTCTGCTCTGTGTTTGGATATAAAATTTCTAACAAACAACACAGTTCAAGAAGACAAAAACATTATTCTGAGTGTAGGTAGCCAGCAAGGGTTTCTACAGAAGACAGGATCTAGAAAAAATGGTAGAACGGAAATTAAAAACAGGTAAATTACAGAGGCTAGCAGTCATTAGTTATGTATATGACAAATATAAGCTTCAATTTTCTCAGCAACCCTTCAAGGGAAACAGTATTATCCTATGAGCCGGGAACCCTTGCTTTTAAGGTAAACACAGGTGACCAAGCTCACGGAGTCCACACATGGGGAGGCGGGACTAGAAGACAGATTTTGCTTTCTAATGACAAATAACAACAACAATTCTAGGCTCTGTAGTCCCCATGTAAGGATTCAAATTCCAATTTTATTTAGTTATTTATTTTGCTGTTTGACTGGTCAATTTGCCTAACCAAAAAATTTATTTGCCTAATCTGTAGAACAGAGATATCGCTCTTTATCTGCTAGGGTAATTAACACAAGCCAAAGAGATAACCTTACCTAGAGTGCGTGCATGGCTCAAGGTCGGCGCAAAATAGGACATTAGCTGTGGGGCTTGCTACGGCTGCTACGCTATCAGTGCCACTGTCCTTATCGATACAGCTGCTGCGTTTCTGAAAAACAAATTCCTAAGGAGGAAAGTTGTGTGTTAAGTAAAAACACTGGAGACGCTCGTCTGCACAGCGCACTCGCGGGGACATGAGCTCCTCGCGTCGCTGGAGTGCAGAGTTCCTGCGAGTCGCCCGTGAGAAGACTACAGAGAGAGGCAGCGCTGCCTTGCGCCGAACGCTTTGAATTCCCTGGGAGACAGGCTCAATGGGGCCCTGGCAGAGACCTGCCTTGGGGGTGGCAGTCACGGAACTATTCCCGGCCGCTGTGCTTCACATCCTCGCCCCAACACAAAAGGGAAGGATGAGTGACACCTCAAACAACTTTGGAGAGTCTAACAACAATTTTCAACTTCAAACACGCCACACATAAAAGTTGAAGACTTTTGCTACAAACCCAACCACTGAGAAATCACCGCTTGGCTGACATTAATTCCCCAGTCACTGTGAAGCCGTAACTGAAAATGCAACTCTTTATTTTTTATTTTTTTATTCCAAGTCCTTTAACATTTCAATCTAGGGCATGGGCACCACGGAGCAAATCCAGGTCAGGTCTTGCTTTAATCCCCAAACTGAGTATTAGTGTTAACTCCGCAAGGAATTAAGGCCCAGGGGTGAGGGAAGGAGAGACAAAGGGCGAGAGGACATTATTTAGACCCTTCTGGAATTTCCTTTATGAAGCATCAGTACATAACTGAAGTCACTGTTATTGCTGTTGGCACAGTCGCTTTCTTTCGCATTGTTAATCCTCCTCCTTGCATCTACAAGGCATTTTGTACTCTATAAAGCTGATCTGTGTGTGCTGTCTTCATTTATTCCATCTGCTCTGTGGCGTTTGTACTGGTAGGTACGTCTGAACGATGAAGTTAAGACGAATAGGAAGCTCTGAGATCATTCAAATTTCATTTTGGAATAGCCACCTCAGGAGAAGGTGTTGCTCGTGACGTCACTCACTGCCAGGCAATGTCAAAATTTAGAACAGCTTCCAAGTCACCAGACGTCTGGACTTGAAAGTGGAAAATATTTACTGGTTTCAGTTATTGCAGTGGTACATGGCACAGAGGACTAGGGTAAAGGCAAAATCCTGACTTTAGAGGCAATTTCAGAGAAGTGAGAAGGTAATCAGCCCCACAGATACTTACACGCAGGGAAGAGCAGATGAAGTATAGTGAACTACAGGTTGGCCTAGAAACATCTCTGCTCAGGACGCCAAATGGGAACAAAATTTTCAAGGGACATGTTAAAAAGTAGTTGCAAGGTTTCGAGATAAGTATGACATTAATGCATTCTTTTATTAAACAAATCACACAAGGCAGAAAAGTATAAAGAAAAAGTAGAATTTACTCTGCTCTCACTACTCAGAGATAAAAATATTACTAAAATCAGATATAGCATTCTTCCAGATATATGTGGCCACTGGTTTTACAGAGATATACTTAAAGATATAGATATGCATTCACATTATACATGCTGGTTTATAAACTTATTTATTTTATAATAAGACCTGTGCAAATTTCAGGATCTAGAAAAAAAGGACGACCACATCACGTTTAAAGTTGAATGTTATTTCATCACTTGTAATAGTTGAATGCCATTTCCGTATTTGGATGTACCCTTGTCACCACACACTCCTCAGTCTCCATACACACACTCCCCTCTCCCCATGCTGGTGAACTCAGAACCTGGATCATGCTAGGCAAATTCTCTACCACTGAGCTGCATCCCAGACCCTAACCATTCTATGCTTTTGATAATCACACAAGTGATTTGCTATTGTTTATCATTATTAACAATGATGTTCATTTTCTTGCGTACACTGTACATGCTCGTATTCCTTTAGGATAAATTCCTAAAAGTAAGATCTTTCTAGATGACTCATGAAAATGACTTGATACAAGTTTCCCAATCGCCCGAAGCGTTGTTTTTGAATTAGAGATTCCAGACACTTGGCTGAGGGGGTGTCCTCCCTGGCTTAAGTACATTGTTATTCTCCAGAATTTGAAAATCCAAAAGGCCAAGGTAGAGAGACCGTGAGGCAAAGGAAGAAACCTGTCTAATGAGGTCCTTCACATGCATTGTCTTGTGTCAGTCATCCACCATTCTTGAGGGATTGGCATCACCCTGTCCAACTGATCTGTGAGGATGTAGAAGCCAAGGAAATTGCTCAGAGAAAGACTGAAGCCTTGACATTTGGGCATTTGTGGGATTGCATTCCTTTGTCCTACTCCCACTAGCTGCTATTTAGACCCAGTAGAAGGATGGATGTTGTACCAGTCCAGCCTTCATAAACGTCAGCACCTGCTTAGGGCTCCAAGGCTGGCCTTTCTCTTCCCCACAGGGCTGGCTTTCCCATGCATTTAGGTCTGACAAACAGGTGAGGTTTCTACTTCTCCAAGATCTTAAAATAGGAAACATCAGCCAGAAGCTGTGAAGGGAAGCCAGCCAAGGTGTGTGTTTGATAGAAATAAAGCTGGGGGGCCTTTTGGGCGAGGGAGAGTAGACTCGAGGGCGTTTCCTCACCATCTGTTTCAGTCTCCAATGTGTCTTGAAGGATGGTTTTCCCTTCTAACGCATTAGTCACCTCATCTCTCTGCCCAGGCTCTGGCCCCTGAAATACGGTTCTCTCATTTGAACAGCAATGACTAAGTGCATTGGAACTTGCTTAAAGACACTCTAGAAGCATTAAATTGAGAACACACAATTTAGCCATGTGCCTATTGCCAAACTATAGTAAAAGTTGAAGAGATTAAAACAATTTAATGCATGAAACATGCACTCAGGAAGGTAAAGAGAAAGAGTAAGTTTTTCCAGAATAATATCAGCCTAGTGGTTGATATTCCGGAAGGAGTGGGTGGAGGCCATTACTAAGAGAAAGTAAAATAATTGATGAAGACCCAAAGGAAAATGCCCTTGATCCTGAAGTTATTACTTTATTTCATGAAATATTTTAGAAGTTCATGGCAGACTATTAAGTCAGAAAGTCAATTGTTCTCCCTATTCCTTGGATACAATTGCAATATGTACATATAAATATGTCAAAGTGTCCTCTACAAAGAAACAACCATGGCTTAGGATCTAGGTCATGTTTTCAAATAGCCTTATTATTCTTGTTATGAAGTGGACACTCGGGTATTTGGCCTGGAACTTTTATCCACACCCAAATGGCTGGGTGATTTATAACTTGCTAACCACATCTCATAGCTGTTTAGCTCCTTTTAAAGCTTCAAGGTAGCTTGATATTCACTCTATTAGAAAAAACAACAAGGACAGATACCTACCTACCTACCTACCTACCTACACACACACACACACACACACACACACACACACACACACACACACAGAGAGAGACAGAGGCAGAGGCAGAGACAGAGAGAGAGAGAAATTGCTGAGCAAATTCATGTTATAGACCAGTAAGTAATTCATCATACCTTTTCCCTGGAATCAAATTCTACTCCTTTCTTTCTTCCTTTTACCTTCCTTCCTCCCCTCCTTCCCTCCTTATTCCTTCTGTCCTTCTTTTCTTTGTTGCTTCCCTCCTTCCTTTCTGCCTTTCTGATCTTTCTTCCCTGTCTGTCTCTTTTCTTCACTCCCCTATTTTTTATCACCCTCTCCAGTTCCCCTTCTCCCTTTTCTGTTCCCTCCCTCATTCATATTCACAATCAATAAAATAAATAGTTGATTTCAGTTCCAGTTGACTTCAGCTAATTGCATTGCCTTTTGTTTTGAAATTATCATGGGATATCACAGGGGAAAGTGTTCGTTGTGCAATGACTGATCCACGCACTTCCTACTTCTTGTCAAGTCAGAAATAGCTCCTCCACAGTGCATCTGGGAAGCATGACGAAACATAAAATCAAATTTAAATCTTTGTTTAAAAAGGAAAAAAATCTATTTGACCACTTATAAATAAATTATGTTTTAAACTCCTCTGATGTTGCTCATGATAAGGCTACAGAAGCGGACAGGAGCAAAGATTTCTAATGTTCAGAATTCCGAGTCAGTCAACACTTACCTTAAGAAATTGTGATGTGGGCACTGTGTCACCATCTCAGGAATTAATTTCTTCACGAGTGCCATCACAAAGCCAGGAATTCACATCATCTTTAGTCCTGACAGATCTAAATTGATTAAATTAATATTAGCTCATCCCTGTTGCTGTAGTTATCGGGTGATAGAGGGACACAGTAATTATTTGGAACCAATTGGAGAATTCTTGATTAATGGTTGAAAATAAGAGCTAATTTCTCTCTTCTGTCACTACTCTCCTCACTCCTGCAGTATGGGACTAAAAAAGCAACCAGGTATCTGTGGCCTAAAGTGGACCAAACCTAAAGGAAAAATGAAAGAAAGAGAAGGGTAAAAGAAAATCAGGTATTTAGTAGTATTAATAAGCTACTGGATCAAACCCTGTCTGAAGTTTCTTTTAGCTGCTTCCTTTATTTATCAGCCAGTATAGTTGGTCATTCTATTACTTAGAGATGAAAGAACACTGATACCTACAATGATATATTGTTCATTCAATGATTTTTGAGAACTAAAATATTCTACTCACATAAATAGCCCACTTAACTGAAACCTGACTTTTTACACATAAAACCTACCAAATTTAAACTATTTTTGTTAGTAGCTTCTATAAACTATATACTCCAGTGCCTTCAGAATTTTACCAAAATGAGGACATTACAAATGCCCCTATCATCCTAAGTTTTCTCCCATGTTCCTATTGGAAGTGCCCTACAGGTGGGGTGGAACAAGTCTACGGTCAACAACGTGTTCCTAACCCTGATGTCAAATGCTAAGACTCCAATTTAGAAAACTTGGAACCGTAACAGGAGAAAAAGAGAAAACAGAATGATAGGGTCTGCATTCCAAGTCCTAATTCATTAATAAACCTCCATTTTTATCTGTTTTCTGTAAATTTCTGAAAAAAGAAGATTTAATTTGCAGAAAGAATTTAATTCTTCATGAACAGAAACGAAAATATTGCTATGTGCCACTTTAAATGACAGAATACCATTCTACTTGTTCTTTTTAAGTAAGATATTTTTCACACCTACTCTAGATTTGGAAACTCACCAGCAAGAGATATAAGGTTGAAGTTTCTGCCTTGTAGATATTTATTCCTTAATTTAATTTGACACATGTTGCTCATTCAAATTTTGCCTCAAAAAAATACATCTTTGCCAGATCAACAGTTTACCACGTTCAATTAAATCTCAGATATTGTCATCTCTCAGCTATACCATCAATGTATGTAACACTAAGAGAAAATAAAACACTGTCAATTAAACTGTACATGATACTCATGTATTTACAAGACACATTCTGAGAAACATATCATTAGGGGATTACATGAATATCGCAGAGTATCCTGAAAACTAGATGATGCAGGCTACTACACACATAAGATATGGGGAGCATGTAATCTGTGGTTGTCACTGCCTGAAATGTCCTTATGTGTGACACATGACTGGGTAGGTGCCCTTTATGCACCAGTTTCGTGCCCAAAGTTCTGGGCAGTCTTTGGCCCACTGTTCATGGAAATCCTTGTTTTCCTCCTATGAATTTCTCTGACACTATAGTGAAAGGTGCCTGCAGCCTTAATACTTCCACATCAGCAAAATAAAGATATGGGGAAGTTATATAACCCACAGCCAACTGTTGTCCAGGGAGCAACCCACAGTCAACTTTGGGCAGCAATCCCAAGATGGGCAATTCTCGATCATATTTTTAAGACTCTGCGCCAACATTCCTAGAAGAATTGCTAGCTTTACCCTGTGCGTTATCCAATAACATTGCCTTGCATTCACTCCCCTTCCTTCCGTGTTCACTAACCCACTTCTGCCTTAGCAACCAATTCCCCGACATATTGTCCACATGCCGAACTATAACTCCAGGCAGCCACATTCCAGTCTCAGAGATGTTCAGCTGCATAATATTTTCATCTATGAACTACGGAACATGGCAAATAGAATAAAAGGCAAATTTGTTTACATAGACAAGTTATTAAAGACACATATTGTCTTAGTCTATACCTGCTGCTGTAATAAAACACCTGAGGCTGGATAATTTATTAAGAACAGAAATTTCTCATAGCTCTTGAAGCTGGGAGTCCAAGATCAGTAGTTGGCAGGTTTAATATGTGATAGGGGCCCGGACTCTGCTTCAAAAGTGGTACCTGGTGCTGTATGTTCAGACCGTGGAAAAGTGGGAGGGAAACGGGACCCTGCTAGGTCCCACCTGCTCTTTTACAGAGCAGCTAATCCCATCCACAAAGGCCTCACCATCTACTTACTTTTCAGGTGTTTGTCATTTCTTTCTCCTTCCATATTCAATCATTTTCCTTCAGCTGAGTAATTTCCTGTATTTCCTAGAATGTCTATTTGTTTGCAATAAATTGTTTCCTAATGTGTCTAAATTTTTTTTAATTTTGCTTTCATTATTTAGAAGTATTTTATCCAGGAATAGAATTATAGATCAGCAAATTTTCCTCTGGGAAATTTAATGGCTTTAATTCCTTCGTCTTCTGGCCACACAAATTTCTAGTGAAAAGTTAGTTGTTATCTCATTGTTTCTTCTTCAGAATTTATGTGTCTTTTACTTCTGGCTGGCTTTTGTTTGGTTGGTTGGTTTCGATTTTGTGGCACTGAGGATCCAATTCAGGACCTGCATACTGAGCTACCACCCCTTCAGCCCATGTTTTGGCTTTGGTGTAGATTTTGAGATACAGTCTTGCTAAGCTGTAAATGGCCCAGGTTGGGATTGAATTTGTAGACCTCTGCCTCAGCCTCCCCGAGTGCTGGGATTGCAGGCCTGCACCACCAGGCCTGGCTTTTTGTGGCTATTTTTAAAGATTTTTTTTCTTTTTCTTTTGCTTATTCATAGCTTGATTAAAGTGGGCCAATACAGTTTGCTTTGTTTTTAATCTTGATTCAGGCATATGGAGCTTCAGGAATCTGTGGGTTATAATTTTCATCAATTTTTAAAAATTTTTGACTGGTCTCTATTTAACTATTGGTTTTTGCCTTGTGTTTTCTTTCCATGAGGCATTCCAACTATTAATACCTGTGATACATTGATTCATTGCTTTCTGTATGGCTATTTTCATGTTTTATTCTCTCAGTTATTTTTCTCTTGGTGCTTCAATGTGAATGTTGTCCATCGGCTAGCCTTTCAGTTTCCTTAGGATGCTGCCTACTACAGCCAGTACCCTGCTTAAAAATGGTACTTGAAATTCTAGGATAGTCATTTGCCTCTTTGATTTATTATAATTATTGGCTGGAAATTCAAAATTCACTATGTTCTTATTCACCATGTCCATTTTCTCCTTAGCATAATGATCATAGCTATTTTTAATTATTCTTCAACAATCCCCAGTCTCTAGATTATCTGCAGGGCTGTTTCTATTGTATTTTTTTATTATTGCTCTCATTTCCCTGCTTCTATAATGTCTAGTATTTTTATTCTATTCTTAACTTTGAGATAAAAGAATTACAATCTTTATACGATATTCTGTGCCAACTGGCACTCACCTTTCCTCTGTGAGATACATTAAGGAAATCCCTACAATCTTATCCAGGACTCTTTGGAGGGTAGGACTAGTTTTTGTGAAACTTTCATTATCCAAAGTTTGGTTACTGTTCTGTTGCTGGACTCTCTATCTAATACCCATAACTTAAGGGAGGAAAGATGTCAGTCCACCTATAGGCATTTGCAATGGTGGAAGCACATGGAGGAGGCTTAGCCAGAGGAAAACTGTTTATGACATGACAAGAGGAGGCCAAGAGATTCCCGGTCCTTTCTCCCTGATCCACCCCTTCTAGGTCAAGCCCTAGTGTCCTGCCCCTTCTGGTCAAGCTCTAGTGATCTGTTTCTTCTACCCAGGCCTCATCTCTTAACAAAGCTTGAAATCCACCGACACTCTACAACACTCAAAGAGAAGAGGCCTTTGAGGAGACATTCCAGGCTATAGTACCCGTTTACTATTTTGAAAAAAAAATGTTATCAACACCATTACCATTATTCTATAGAATATTATCAATTACTCCTCCCATACCCACGTAACAATCATATCCACCCCCCCCCCCCCAAGCTTCACAAGCCTCTTTTAACCACTATTCTGGTCTCTTCTTCTAAAAAGTCAGCTTCTGTTGTTTCCACATCTAAGCAATATGTGTGAGAACGTGGCGATTGTCTTCCTGGACCTGGTTTCTTTCATTTAATATATGTCTTCTAACTTGTAATATTGATGAAAATGAAAGGACTTCATTACTTTTGTGGGTGATATTCCACTATGCATATGCATGCACTTATGCCTGTACACACACATAGACCTCACATTTTATTTGTGCATCCACAGATAAATAGCCAAATTGATTCCGTATTTTGGCTGTGGTTAACAGTGCCGCAATAAACACTGGGTGCAGATAGGGACCCAACGTATCGATTTCTTTTCCCCTGGAAATATATGCAGTAGTAGAATTGCTGGATCATGTGGCAGTTATAGTTCTAGTTTTCGTGTGTCGCACTAGATGATCAATGCCAAAGCTGTCTACTGAGGTCAAGGGCAATGCTCAGGCCACTTCCAGAACTTGTAAATGCCTCCAGTAGAGAAAACTAAAAGTGAGTGCTGAGTTTCCCGTAGAGATATTTCTGCCCTTCTGTAATTTCAGTTTATCTACTTCCTTTTGTTGCTATGGTCCATTTTTACTTTGTAAATTTGATTTTTATAATTTATGACATTGCCTGTTAACGTAAGGGGAGTTTTAAAGCACATATGTCTCGTTACAGGCAAGCCTGGAGTAGGAGTTCATGCATTACCTTCTTGATAGCCGTCAGGCAGGGTCTATGATTACCTCCATTTTGCTAACAGATCAGGGAGGTTATGCCTTGGAAAAGTCTAAGCAGGTGTTAAACCAAGACTGGCAACCCCCTGGAGCTTTTATTCTTTAAACTATAATATCCTTTTAATATAATAACTAGGATAGTTTTATGAAGTTAAAAAAGATAATTGATTGATTTGTTAAAACCTCAGAGTTATTGGTGATGAAAATGACAGGCATGAGTCATTTTCAGAAATTCCTATATACGGGAAACATAGAGAATACATGTTGACTAAAAAACCAAAAGCACACACTAACAAGCAAACCAATGAACTATGCATCCAAAAAAATACCACGGATTTTCTCCGGGTTCTATAACATCCACTGAGCACATCCATAACCTCGCCAAGTAAGTGAAGAGTAGTTTGTATGTCTATGGCAACTTGCATTCACCTGGATTCATATGTTTCTCCAAGTCAGTCTCACGTGCCTTAGCAGTTGCGTTGAGGCTGTGGAGTCCCACTCCAGATGTGCACCACTCCCTTTCTATCTTGACCTGGCACCTATGTAGGTCTCTCCAGGGAGTGGAAAAGTGGGAAGGAGAGATAGAGAAGCAATATGGAGGATGGGGCAAGTACTGAGATCAGAGGGAGGAAAGCGATGCGAACAATTGAGGCAGGAGAATGCAGAGGACTAGAAGGACTACTGTCAAGAAGCTTCTGCAACCTTGGGGAAACTTCACCAAAATTCTAATCTCCAGAGACATGCAATATATTGACTTTTTTGCAAGATGTCTCCAACGGCCAAGACTTTCTCCACACTCTCCCTTCCTGCTGCCCTTAGCCTTACTGCTCATAAAGAACTAACCAGCAGCTATCAAAGAGCAGCCTCAATATGCCCTCCTGTATTACTAGAACTGCTGGGAGGTGGTGAACTTCATTTCTTCTTCTTCTGTAGTTTCTGAGTGCAGATCTCCATTTGTGCTGAGACAATGAATGGTAAATATCAAGTCCTTGACTTTCTTAGACCTATGAGACCGAAGCAGAAAAAAAAAAAGACTCTCAATAGTTTTAAGATCCTTTCTTAAACTGACCTCTTCTCTCTGTTTGGAGTTCTATTGCCTGGTGTGCAAGAAAGTAATAAAACATGGCAGAGTACAGCACAAGGTTAAAATGTCATACATCCACTTGGGCTGTATTATGAGTGGTGCCATTGGACTCAGCATCAACATGAAACCTCAAATCTAAGACCCTTGGCCTTCTTCTGCAGGAGAAATCATTGCTCCAGTGCTCTGTACGTCAGCTCCACTCTCCCTAGGAATGGAGCGCAGCAGTTTGTGATACAGGATCCACCATCGAGCTGTTTCAGTTGGAGTTCAGCTTCACAATTTACTAAGGGTGTGATTTTGAGGAAATTGTTCATCTTATGAAGCTTCCTTATCTACAAAAGGAGCCGATAATAACATTAATATACATCTCAGAGGGTTGCTTTAAGGATAAACTGGAAATGTCTTTAAATGTCTTAGCATAGTGCCTGGTAAATCATAACCACTAAGATATACTCGCAGCTCAATTTACACACACACACACACACACACATCTTCTTCTGGGTCATCTTTCATTCAGCGTGACTTGCTTGTTCTGTTCTGCCACATAAGCCAGCTTCACTGCTCTGTGCCAAGCAAAGGCATGGTTCCAGGAAAACCCTGGCGCAGCGACCAAGGAAAGTCAACGGAAATAGCATGCAACAGGTTCACGATGTTTCCTTCTTTCGCATAGATCTTCATGAGTGTTTCATTTCCTGAAATACCATTTCTTTTATCTGGTTTATATAACTTGCCACTACTTTGGAGCATTATTTCTCACTCTCAGAATTTGTCATCATGGTTCCACTCGTGACAGACCGCACTCTTCTCCGCTGATTCTCGCATGCTGTGTCTCCTTACTTGGTACCCAGTTATGCACTCCTAGCACTAACCTTCCCACGAGTTCATTCAGGTTCTGTGCTTCCCAAGATCTCAGGCAAAATGACCCCCCAAGGGCTCTTGGTTTTGCCCACTTCTCTCCCTCTCAAATTCCCACCCCTTCCTCACTTCGGGTTCTTCCCACGGTGTCCCAGGGTCCTCCTCACTTGCACATCTGTCACCAACTTCTTTGGTCCCACAATTGTTCTGTTTTTTCTCAGAAACTTGTGTTGCATTATTAAATTAACATTCCCTAAACCCACAAGCACGTATTTCCATGTGAACATACACCCACAGATACATGCACACAGTGACTTTTTCTCTACAGTGGAGAAAGAAGAACCAGGTAACATGTATGTAAAACCAAGTGAAAGAATCATAAATTGCAAACATCGTGTGTTCATTCCATACTTTTAGATAAAAACATAGGTAAAACCAAATCATAAACAGTTTTAAACTTTTTATTTTGATCATGGGTCTCTTTAAGAATATCACAAAAGGCTTATGGAATAGCTTAGCATCTTAAGTTCTTGCCTAGTAAGCTCAAGGCCCTGAGTTTAATTCCCCAGCACCATATAAAATGGACATGGCGGTGGTGCACACCTGTAATCCCAGCCCTCAGGAGGCTGAGGCAGGAGGACTGCCATATGTTAAGGCCAGCCTGGGCTACACATTGAGTTTAGGATCAGCCTGGACTACAGAGCAAGACCCTGTTTCAAAAAAAAAAAAAAAAAAAGAATATTGCAAAAGCTAAAATCCTTATCTTTAGGAAATGCCCACATGCATAAGACTTTAACCAGGCACCAGACACAGTGAAGCAGGCCTATCATGCTAGCATACTGTGAGGCTGAGGCAGGAGAATCCCAAGTTTGAGCCCAGACTGAACAACTTAGTAATTCAGTAAGATTCTGTCTCAAAATCTCAAAATTAAAACTGAAAATGTTGGCTGAGGACATAGCTCAATGTGAAGGCCCTGGCTTGATCCATAGTATAACCAAAAAAAAAAAAAAAAAAAAAAAAAAAAAAAAAAAAAAAAAAAAAAAAAAAAAAAAAAAAAAAAAAAAAAAAAAAAAAAAAAAAAAAAAAAAAAAAAAAAAAAAAAAAAAAAAAAAAAAAAAAAAAAAAAAAAAAAAAAAGAAGAAGAAGAAGAAGAAGAAGAAGAAGAAAAAGAAGAAGTTTGCATATAATTTGGGGGGAGACAGGGAGTTTAAGTCATTAACTTTAAACCCTCAAGTTAAAAACCTCAGCGATGAAGAAATGCAACAAGGGCCTTAGTAAGTAGAAAATAAATAAATAAATAGATAAATAATACCATTTATTAAATTCCTGCTCTATGCTCAGTTCCACACAAAGCCTATGATTTTGTCAGTAGCCCTGCCTGATTTGATACTGCTACTTCCAATTTCCAAATGAACAAACTGGGGCTCAAAAAAATTAAACAATTTATCTCAACACCATTTAGCTTGTAAATAACAGAGCTGGGATTTAATCTGATTCATAGACCCTCCCAACTCGGTCATTCTGCCCTGTGGTCTTTGGGCTTTAGGTAGCCTCCAAGTCGGCATTATCACTCTCTAATTTCACTTCATGCTGAGTGGCATCACAGAGAGGTCCCAGATCATTTAAAGAATTGAGTCAAATTACAAGCCCTGGGTTCATGCCAGGAGGACAATTACAATTAACAGTGGATTATTCCATATAGCTGTGGTCATTAGCTTTGACAATACAATTCAAACCCACAGTCGCATGTGGTCCACATTCTGACCAGGATTCCCAAGTATAGATTTTTTTTTTCCTGCATCCTGGCTTGAAGTTTTTCTAAACTTGCCTCAATAGAGCTGGAAGGCTTTGATGTAGAGCTTAATTTCCAATGCCTATTGTCTTTTTGCAAAAGAACACATACAGATGTCTCCCGACGCACCTTGGAAGCTGTCATCGTGTCAGCTGTCTGACATATACTGACCACACAGTTTGCCCTCCAGTTCAAGCTATTCCTACTTGAGGAAGGAAATTTACACTGTGGGAAAATATGTTGCTTTTTGCTTTGTTTCCTGTCCTTTGGGGGAGAGTTACTCATGTGTTTCTTGAATACAATAAGGAATAGTGCACACTATCATCAGGATGTTTTTGCAAACATTATTTTGAACTATTATCCTCATGCTGGATTCCAATCTAATTCTCACATGGCAGAAGTGAACTATTAATAGGTTTTCAACATTTTTTTTCCAGTAGACCCCAGAGAAGTCTCCTTTGCTGTATGAGTGAAGGGCAAATCTTGACATGATACATCCATTTAGTTTCCAAAACAGTAACTTTACTAAATAAATCATTTCAGCGCTTGATTGTTATTTATACATGCAAATCTGTTTTTCATTTGTTGGACCTGGACAGGAAGAAAGCTAATAATTTCATCAAGAGCTGAATATTTTCCATTTTGGAAATAGCACAAGTTCACAATCACAAGAGCTGAACTCTACCATGGGCGGGTAAATCAAGCACCTCCCTAATACATCGTGTAGACACATCGTACTGAGATAGGAGAACTCCGGGGAATTTGCAAGTATGAATCTCAAATTAAGCCAACGGGTCCTTGGCCCTCCTCCTAGCTTCATGTTATCTGTTTCTGGTGATTATACACCAAAAGGAAGACAGTGGAGAAAGGTGAGAAAATAATGGAGAGCTTAACATCCTACGCAACTGACTAGTAATGTTAGCTTCAAACAAAACTAAATTTGTAAGCTTAATTACTCTCATAGTAGTAAACCTGATTCTATCTGGAAGAGGTTTCAACTTTGGAAACACAGATAAATAGACTCTGAAAACATATAGCCATTTGTAGAATGTCCCGCCTGCCAGAATTCTTTGATTTGTGCACTGTGATATTGTCTAGAATTTCATTCTAATTTGCAAATAAGACACTCCCATGCACTTCAGCGGCAGGATGTGTTCTCAGTTCTCTTCACTTCCTCTAGCCATCTTAATCTCCCTTTGGTGGGAAGGATGTCTTCTAAGATAAGAGCTGCTATGCAAGAGAGCAAAGTTCATGAGTGTGCTGGTGTCCACTGTTTGGTGTCCACTGGTTGCTCCACAGAAAGTATTGTTATCTCAGAGAAGTGAGATGCTGACTTGGAATGTGACTTTCTAGGACAGTGACGCGATATGGCAGGGAATGTAAGAGAGGAAAATCAAAGACCATTTAGAGGGCCACGAAAGGCAACCTGAGGGAAGCAGCAGAGCTATCTTTGCGCTCTCTTCTGGATTCCAAGCCCTAGATAGTACGTATCTTAGCTGGTGACAGGTACACCTCCATGGCTTCCAGAGCAGCAACAACAGATCTGACTCACAGAGAAAAGTAGACAGAGATATTAGGGTGGGACATGAATGAAGTAGACATTTCTTGTCTAAATCAAACTTTAGCCCAGGGCTGGCCTTTTTTGGAAAATTGTCTAAGATCCTCCTTGTGCAGGAAAGGGAGATGTTCTTTCCTCCAAGACAAGGCTTTGGCAGGCTGAGTCCAGGATTTTTGGGCAATTTTCCACTATCAGAAAATCTATCAGACACCAGACTATAACTGTAGCTCCCACATGTTCACAGAGCCCCTGGATTTGTGAGGAAATGGCTACCTGGCTCCAGCTCAGGGAGCCTTTGATATTCATATGCAGTTGAAGAACGCAAGGTAAATTCTGCGAAAAAATCAAAGATGGAGGATGCTTTGGGACCTTCTCATGTATCGAGAGGTGGGGCTTCAGAGAAGCAATTCTCACCTTCCTTGCACTTGTGTGGTCTTTTCTTCTGTTTGATTTTACTTTGCTTCTTTCAGTTTCATTTGTTCCAGCTCTAAGAGGATTATGCTTAGTACCCTCCTTGTGATGATTAATGTGTACTAATTGTTTTACCTTTGAATCAGGAGCTGTCCGGGCAAAAATCTCTTTGGTAGGAGGCAGCACCAAAGCACCAGAGTCCCAGGGGAGCCTGTTCTCTGCTTCAGGTAGATGTAAGGAGAGAGATTAAAAGAAGTGTGGGAAGTAGCTTCCTTTTTGACTGTGCTCCAATGGAAATAATGTTGTCCTACTCCTTGTATTAACTATTCTAGCGGCTTAAAAAACAAAAACAGCCCGAGCAGTTAAAGAGGGCCTAATGAGAGCCTTCATTGCTATGGGACCTGCTTTTGTCATACTGTAGGTTGCAGGGCTGTGATTTGTCACTAATTTTCATCTCTGTTATCTGCCTCAGCCAAGATACCAGTAGTCTAATGAGCAACGTATATCAAATCTCCTTCTATCCACTGATTCTCAGGTAGGTGTGAGACAGGGAGGCGTGAGAAGAGAAAGAGTACAAGGATGAGAACAGTGGGGGGAAAAAGAATGGTGCAGTCTGGACGTCCCTGGCTAGAAATTAACCTTGAAATCGCTTTGTATTTTTCGAAACTTTTGTTCAGGCTCCACATCCTAGAAGCAGAAAGTCACAAATAGCCTTCTGAATTTTTGGAAGGCCTAATTTAGACATATATACGCTTCTCTCCATGAGCATTTCCCAAAATTGTTCCCGATGGTCACCTGAATTACTGCCATTAAAGAAAAAGAGGAAGAAAGGGAGAAAATGGGAGTCCATGGTAGGAAGATGAAGATGAGTGATTGTGCATTCTGATAAAGCTGTCTTTAATTAGCACGATTACAATTTCAGCGGTTACTCTGAAAGTCTGAATGACATAATTCCAGCCAATAGCTTCAGAAGCATGTCGGGAATACCTGGAGAACTTACTAGTTCTGGACTCCAAACTCATTCTGCATTCACTGTTCTCCCACCCAGCTTTGGCTTACTGAAGAAAACTTTTTTTTTAAGTCCTAACTAATTTTTAACAGATTTTCAAAACCAGCTATGGAGAACAGGAGGTAGAAGGTTAAGAACATTTTTGTCTTTATGTATTTATTTACCTATATATGGTAGTGAGGGTTGAGCCCTGGGCCTTCGCACTGAGCTACGTTCCAGCCCTTTTCTTTTTATTTTGAGATGCAGCCTTACTAAGTTGCTCAGGCTGGACTGAAACTTGCAGTTTTCCTGCCTCAGCCTCCCAGAGTGCTAGGATTATAGGTATGTACCACTAAACTCAACTGGAATGTCTTGAGCTGCATTCAACTCAACAGATAAGCTCTGAGCACTGCTGCCAGGATCTTAGGCTGGTCTTTGTAGTGGGCAGAAACAAAACAGAGTACAAAGTCTTCTGTATGCCTCAAGTCACAACCAAGGAAATCTAGTTGTAAAAATTTCCCACAGAAGCTATTAACTGTGGAATGAACAAAGAACATATATTTGTTAGGTATTTTAGCTATGGAAAATGTTACAATACAAAACCAGAAACATCATTTATTGGCTTGATAGGCAAATTAAGGGGCTGTAAAGTAGTATGATAAAAATGCAAGAAACTGTTTTGGCAGTAGATAAAGCCAAGACTATAGGCATGAAAGTGCCTTGGTTTTCCTGAGATTTCTGTCTTAAAACTGAAAAGATTGAAAGCCCTACTTCTAAAAGACTCACAGTCTCAAATATACCAGAGCAGTTGCTCAGCCTAGAGGGGACCGCCCGGATGAATGTGATGGAAGGGATTGAGTCTTTCAGGTTTTTTGTAATAACCGGCCAATCCACACCAATTTTCTGTGCTGGTCTTTTACATAGATTGGCAGCATATTGTAATGCAGCTTACTGATGAGCTCTGAGAAGAATTCACTGGAGAGTATCAAAAGCCCCGGGCCGAGTACTGATGTTGCCCTTTTTTTGTTACACAATCTCAGATATCATCTCCTGACTTATACCTTGTCCTCTGACATAATATGGGTACTTGTCATAAACATTGGCACTGATATTTCATACTATATATAGTAACACACTATAAATTTTGAAACTCCACACATACAATTAAATATACACAGATCAGAAAGCCAGAACTCCAGTAGCAAGAGAATTTTCCCACTGGGACCCACTGAGAAAAGCTCGGCAGATGAGTGTTGCAAGTCCAGTTCATAAGCAGATAGTTTCCCTAGTTGCACTTCTAGAGCTGATGTCCACCTTAGTTTATAAAACAGTGGTTTTTTTTTCAATTGATCTTCATTCAGTCTGAGGGGCCAAATACAACTGGGCTTAGCCAATCATGGTGTCCTATTGTCTCTTCCCAGAGACAGGTGTAGGTATATGACTCCTGTACAGGTAACATGCAGTGGTTGCTCCCTAGGGCAAGTTTATCCTGCCTAGTGAAAAAGAACATAGCTCAAGACAGCTCCTTGGGCCTCTCTTCCTTTGTTCCATCATGGTTTAGACATTATTACATGCAGATGCAACATCAATAGGGCATTCCTTCTTAAAGGAAGCACCGGAAGAGAGACAAAGGCTGAAGATTAGAAAATAGAGAGATGGAAGACATCTGGCTTCTTGAGCTCATGTTTACTTAAGTACTCAGGATGACCTATCTCATGGGTTTATTGCTAGGTTATATAATAACTCCTCTAATACTTAAAGCAGGGTTGACCAAAGTGTCAATCATGGATAATGCCATTCCACGGATTATGTATTAGTTGCCCATGTTAAGTACAGAAAGTATTTATGAATTTTATAACATTCTGAAGGAGTAACTTTATGTCCACAATATTTCATAATAAAAATCCTTGATTTTATATATTTTTATGTTACTGTATGAATGCATTTTGGCATATTTTACAAAAGTATCCACCCACACTATATTGAAAAGTGGAGAAAAAAATAACTGGTGTCACAGACAGTTTAAGAAGAACTGCTTATATCCAGTATTTGCCAAATCACAATCTGATGGCCAAATCTAGCACAACCCTTGTTCTTATAAGTTTTATTAGAGCACGGCCATGTAGCTTGTTTCCATATTATCATTGGTTGTGTTGATGTGACACAAGCAGACTTATGTGATTCTTACAGTGACAGCTTACACATCCCCTTTTCTCCTCCACCTGGCCTTTCACAGAAAGTCTACTGTACACTCTTGCTTCTAATTATTTTCCACTGCATAATTTCCTAGTTAGAGTGGAAGTCATTTTAACTTATACACAGTTCATTCAATCTTGACATTTCAATATGCTCATTTATAAAATGGGATAAATATGCCTGGCTTCTTGAAAATATTTGAAGGAAATAGTACATATAAAGGTGGTCAGGAAAGTGCAAGCCTATGGTCAGCATAGCATGTGAGCATTCTCTCCTCCCGTGCCTTTCCCTGCCACCACTCTTTGATTGACTGGCCACTGCCTCAGAGAGCTAGAGCTTGTGTTTACAAAGCACAGGGGCAGGGACTTTACTGCTTTTTACAGTCAGTTGGGAAAACATCTTTGGCTAGCAGTTTGACTTAATGGTTGAGAATAACACATGGACAATACCCAATGTCTAGATTTTTAGGGAAAAGACTGCAAGCCTTTTTAATATGGCCTGGTTCAAGGATCTGAGGATCTAATATAGTAATAAAAAAAAAAACTAAGCTGAAAGGAATATGGGTTGAGAGCTCCAGTTTTTGATTTTTAATATTTAATGGAGGAAGACTCCTTGTGTTCTCATGGGCTGTATTTTAAAGTTGTACATTCTTCAATTGCTGGGTAACAGAAAACTAATGTGATTTTTTTTTCTTTTCAAGAAAGCTAACAATGACTTCAGAAGTGCATGTTTGTTATCAGATTTAGAGGACTTGTCACATTTTGGCCTGAAGGCAGGCTAAGGGAGGGTTTGCAAAAATATCCAAGAAGCATCTTCATTGCCCTTTCTCTCTTCTAATTAAAATGTAGTTCATCTTACAGATTCCAGAGCATTTTGGATTTGCGGTTGCAGCATGAGGTCATTTTTCCTTCCTATATGACCACAGTGATTTTTTTTTAAAGTCTTTAGTGTTTGGTAACAACAGAAAAATAACTGTGGAAACCTGAGCATTGAGCTCAAGTTTTTTACACTCTTTTCCCATTATTGCTCAGCATGTGGTAAAAACGAGTCCACCTCAATGGTCTACAGCCAGGATTCTGACCCCCCTGTGGGGCTAGAGTGTGAGCCCCTTCCACAGAGGTCAGCTGAACAGGCAGCACAGAGGTGGTGAACAGGGATTCAGTCTCTGAGGCTGAGTCTACACACCAATTCTGTCAAGTTAGCTAGTGACACAAAGCAAGAAAGTTGTTTCAGTTTTCTGAGTTTTATCTTCATTTTGTGGAAAAATAGCAATGTATATAGTGGTTGTGAAGATCAAATAAGAGAATAAGTGTAAAATTTATAGCACAGTCCTTGGGGTGTAGGAGATTATATTAAGTAGACCTAGGACTCTTTATTTTTCCTCCAACTACTCATCTTTCTATTAAAATTCAGCTAAAAAAAAAAAAGAAAAAAACCTCTCAGGTTAAGCTTGTAGTGAGTTTCAGAGGTGGTTCCCGGTTTGACTAACCAATCATTGTAATCAAATGTCAGTGACTGGTTAAAAAATCTAGACTTCTCTATAAAACAGTCAATCAATGCATGTTATGATTCTAGGAGAAAGCACATGACTCCTGTGAGTTTGGTGAGACTATCTGAAAAAAACATTTATTCCTCCCTTACCAGATGTGAACAAAACTGCATGTAATTCAGTCATTGTTAGAAAGTTAGCTTGAAACCATAAGAGAAGTCAAAACCAGGAGAAAGTTAAAACAGAGAGTAAAACAGAATTTAAAAAATTATAGAGAATTAAAGCTAGAGTCTTAAATGCATCTGTTTTGGAATCTCTCCTTTATTTAGATTTCCTGTTAAAGCAGATAATCTAACTAATCATCATTTGTACTGGCTTGAGTTAAAACTGGTTGCATGCAGTAAAATTATTCTATAACTGATAAAAACTCAAGAAGTATTATTTATTTTTTCTCATGAAAATTTCTCACTACTTGTATTTTGGATGTTGAGAAACACTGAGAAGAGATTAGGGGATAATACAATTTGATTTCTTGAGTGACTAACTTAATCTTGATATTTTACTTGCACATGTTGCATCTTTGAAATCTTCCCAATACCTTTATAAAATCATTATGTTACTATTATTATCACAAGCCTCAAAGAAGTCAGGTGATTTTCCATAAGCTTGACAGCTAACTTGTAATACAGACATTCAGATTCAGGTCTGCATCCATAACACGTGGCTCTATCACAATGTATCTCTTTTTAAGTCCCTGTAGCAGGATCTCTGTTGAAAAGTCATCCTGTACACTGAGACTGTCCCATGGTGCATCACTCATGGAAGGAAGCAGTAGCAGGCTGCGTCCCTCTCCATCAGAGGTAAACACTGAGTATCCCATTACACACTAGGTAAGAGGAGTCTTTGCTTTAAAACAAAACAAACCAATCATAACAAACAGAAAAACTTAGGTGTTCATGAATTATCTACCACACCAGATAAATTTGGAGCTGAGTTCAAATTTTGTCAAAGATATCTACCTTTAAAGAAATCTATAAATTACTAATGAGAGACTATTCTAGTTACCTATTGCAACCTATGAGGCTTACTTGCATGTACATGAACAGAGTATTGGGCAGGGGAGAAAATGTGACTGCTAAAATGGGAGATGTTGCTACCCAGTGAAGAGAAATTGGTATAGGAGCTGGAAAATGTCATGACTGGTACTCTAACCTCTACATTCCCGCCAGGAGAGCAGTCCTAACCACCTCTAACTCTGCATACCTGGACTTACTCCTTGCTCTGAACCAGCAGTTCTCAAACTTAAGCATCAAAATTATCTGGAGCGTTTGTTAAAGCATGTGCTGTAGGTGCAGTGGCATGGGATGGTCCAGAAAATCAACATCTCTAGAAAGTTCCTAGGTGATGCTGTTGACTCATCAGTTACGCTGTGTCTCTGGAAATCAGCACCAGTCCGCCTCACCACTACATCAAGAATCTTTACCTAACTCCCTCCTCATTCCTCCTGGCCAGATGCCTGCAGAATCAAGGATGGAATCTTTCATTTTATTTAGTGCCTCAATCTCTCTCTGAATAACAGCCTAACAAATCACTTGCACTAGGGTTCAGGATGTCCTTGGTTCTCATGAGCCCTCCCCAGAATGTGGATTGTGTCCCTAATTGCCACTTTCTGTGGCCAACAAATTGACTCTGAGGATGCAAATGGATGATCAGCAATTATATTTAAAATAATAACATGACATAACAATTGTATAAGCTCCTGTCTATTGCATATTGATTATGAGTCTCCTTTGGCTTCTGTCAGGCACCACTTGACCCAAAAAAAGGATTGTCTACCACCTGCATTCACCCAAGACTCTGCAACTTTTACTCTCCATCTGCCTGGCCCTATTGGAAGATCTTCTCCGAGGTTCTCAAGCTGGTCAGCTTTGTCTCAGGTCCATTTGTCTTGGTCCAAATAAAGTATCTCTATTTTTTTCTTTGAGAATCCTAGTCCCTGAGAAAAATTATCTTGTTTATTAAACATATATTTCATTTCTAAAGAGTAAGGCACACATTCACTGCTGTAAGAAATGGCATTATTTCATTCATCTAATTAAGACTGTAATTTTGACTTACATTTATTATCTAGAAAATAACTTTGTTTTCCAAAGAGTGGGCCATGCTTCGCTAGTGGCCTGTGGATTTTTGATGTGACACCAAAGTGACATTCCTTACACTGTACCACACAGTGAGAAAGTTGCTTCCTTTTTAGTTCTCTTTAGAGTTAGTTGAAGGACCAAGGAAATTCATTTGATTTGCCTTTAGTTCACCTTAAACAATTCTACATTTTGCTAATCTTTTTTTATGTAATGGAGATGTCATTAGAGGGTCAGAATTCCAGTAGACTAAGAGTGATATCAACCGTAAAACATACTGCTTTTGAATCATTCGTTTTTATATGATTTTTTTTTCAATTTATGGCAGCTAGTATCAACTTTCTATGGATACCAATGATTTAATGTTCCCTTTATAAGTAAATCTGTGTGAGAAAAAAATAGGAATTTGTTTATAGGAAAAAATCATCTATCATAAGAGGAATAGGTATTTAGCAAATGTGGCAAAATCTTTGCTATCATGAGTGATTAAAATTTGAGAAATGTGTTTTTGCTTGTTCATTTTTTAGTTTTACTAGTAGTGAAAATAAATTACAAAGACTATTTCAGTTTCCTATCCATGGAACAAAATACCAAGCATTCTCACAACCTAATGTGATGTGGCTCATGGTTTTGGTGGACTCAGTCTAAGGTAGGGTGGTTTTAAGGCAGAAATGGAATGGTAGAACAACTTGGGAGAGGAAACCTGTTAACTACATAATGGTCAGGAAGCAGAATAAGAGAGAAGGGAGGAGCCAGGAGCCAGTGACAAGAATATACCCTTTCAGATCACACCCTCTGTGACTCACTTTTCCAGTCAGGCTCTGCCTCCAAGAAAGAGTCAGCTCTGACATTTATCAATGGGCTAATCCACTTAGGAGTGTAGTACCCTCCATGGTACAAGCACCTACTGAAAGACACACCTCTGAAAAGAAAACTTTTGGGAAACATTTTAGACATAAACCATACCATGTTCAATATACACTTACTGAGTTTAATTACCAAAACTGACTTTTGAGTTCTGTATTACATGGCACCATTGAGAACAATTTTTAGGTTGATGAGCACTACCTGCATTTGCATCAGTCCTTCCCATCTTCTGCCAATCCTCTTGGAAGTACCCTCTGGTTCCTTTCTTTGGTTCCCCATCCCTTCTGTCTTTGGGCCTTGGCACATGCTGGTACCTCTTCCAGGTATGCCATTTTTTTTCTTCCACCTCTGCTTTTCTCTTTACCAAGTTAACCACGGTGTAATGTCACTTTCTTTTTTAGCTACATCTTGCTTGACCTCCAAACTAATGAGTATCTTTCCCCATGAAATCCATATTCAGCTCTGAAGCACTCAATGTACTGTAATCACATAAATACTTAGAAATTGATGTGTCTAGTATTTGTCTCCCTTGCTGGACTGTTTGCTTGTGAAAACAATGAATTTATCTTACAGTTGGCTCTCAATATGTAATTTTGTAAATGACTGTGTCATAACACTTTATGGTGCATTATGTAGGTGCTATTGGCCTGAACACACATAGGTAGATAAATAACGAGAACAGAATCATTATAACATTTTAACTTAGGGGTACCTTTGGCCATTTAGCCACAACAAGTGGCCAGAATTATTTGTACATTATGTGAAGCAAACAGTCTCAGCACACAAACCTGGTTGGCTGAAGCTAGATACGCTCTGTGAGCTAGAGTTCATTTTCCTAACATCGTAAATTCTCATAACTTGAGCTGCTGCATAATTGAGATGCTGAGGCATAAGATCCAACATAGAAAATATTTTGAAATAATGTTGCTCAGTTACTTAATCCTTGTTAGGTTATTGAGTAGAACATTGTCTAACACACACTATTATAAAAATATTATGCCTCAGTTTCAAGTTGTGGAATATCCAATTACAATAACTTTTTCCCACATTTATATTCTATTTTATTTCATTGCCCTTAACATTCTGAGAGGATTTATTATATATGACAGGAGAAACTTGAGCTTATGTAAGAGCCGCCATGCTATTTCCTGCTTCCCACCCACCATGTCCCTAATGCCCCTCTTTCCCATCGTCTACTATCCTTATTCTCAGCTTGTAAGCATGACAGAAAATCACTGTATTAGAGGAAACTGACCTCCAGTGAACCTCACTTCTCTATCTCTGATCTGGCATGAGATATGGTTGATATCAATTTATCACATCCCAATTGAATCAGTGACATGTGGAATATACAGAATTATCTCCATTTCCAAGAAGGATAGCCCATCAAGGGATAAAAAGGGTATAATCATTGAGTGTTGAGTTTTAAGAGCACATGTTTGTGTGGGTGGGCAACAGGATGACCACAGTCTAGTTTGCATGTGTGCGTGTGTGTAGATGGGAGAAAGGGAGTGAGGGAAAGAGAGAAAGAGTGTATATATGTGCATGTGTGTGTGCATGCACATGCACGTGCATTTCCTTTTGAATTGTGTGGTATAATTGATGTTTTCAAACTTTTGGCTGAAGGCATGCTGGATAAAGAAACTTGATAAATGAGTGGGACTTTCTGAGTCATCTTCAGTTCCCCATTCCCAAACTGAATGCTCTCCCCTAAGCAGAGGACATGAAAATGTAGGCCTGCCTGCACCAACGACTTCAGACGTAGAAAGAATGCGATGCGATGAAGATCTTGGTAAGACGGAGAGATGCAGACCATCACAAGCGCAGCTCTGGAGCATGGTAAGCCATGACACAAAGGCTCCAGCATGCTAGGCATTCCCCCATCTCTCCTTAAAGTCTGGCACAGGCTTGAAAGTTCTCTCCAAAACACAAAGTGTCACTAACAACTCTACCCATTTCTTATGTACCGTCTATGTGACAAATAATGTGGCTAAGACTTTATATGCATTATTTCATTAAATCTTCCCATGAAACACGTAAGACAGCCCTTATTATTCAGTCCATTTTATAAACTTGGAAACTGAGATCCAAAGGGAAGTATTAAATATTGATTTCAAAATTGAAATTGAAGATTTTTTTTCTACTCCAGATTCAAGGCACTTAAGCATTGTGTCAAAAGAAAGGTTTAGACTTATTCCACTCTCGTTTACAATACTGACTTTCTACAGTGACTCTGAGGTTGGTTTGCTCCTCGGGGCACCTATGGGGTGCAATATAACTTTCTTAGGAACTTTTAAATGCACACAGCGGGTTTTAAGAAGAAGAGATTTCTAATAGAAACACTTCTACTTCGGTTCAGTTAGGAAACCAACAATGGAATGATCAAACGCTGAATGGGAAAGTTTGTTTGAAAAGCTAAGGACATCCCGGAGTTGCCTCTTTTCAAGGGAGAAGTAATACTACTAAGAAGAGTATGGGCAGGCAGCCTGCAGTGGACAGACAATGAGCAATCTCTAGAAAGAAACCAGAAGTATTACCCTATTTCTACCCAGGGATATTGCTGTTGGTACTAATGGAAATTTGAACTGGACTTTGAGTAGTTTATAAGTTCCTCTCTCTGACTGGGAAGCCATAGACTTGGTCTCTAAGCAAGTTGGTGATGCAGTCCGTGGTTCTATGTGAAGGTTCCTCTGTTTTGTCTCTTGACATTTTCTCTCTCTCCTTTTTTGCACATGGAAATCTTGTCAGGTTATAGAGAAGTGCATTCACAGCTTAAATTACCAAAGTGGCCCAGAATGTTTATCAAGTCAGAGAGAGGAAAAAAAATTTCATTTAGTTCCAGCTGTCTGAAGAACAGTTCTCCTGAAGTTGGAAGGGTACTGGTCCACATTGGTGTCTTTTCTCTCTCTTCTTTTAAAAATTAAGTGCATGTAGTAATACTTTTCAGGATGTGATTTCAGAAAAAATAAAAAAAGGATGCTTGGCAGGACGAAAGGTCAGAACATTCCAGAACGTTGACACTTCCACATGGCCATATTTTGGGGCTTTGCTTCAAGGCTTCCAACACATGTGTTCCTTTCTCACAGTAAAGGGAATGGGGGAGATCAATAATCCCAAGGGGAGAGTTTTCAAAGATGAATTGATACCAAAAAGGAGTGGGGTTGCAGAGGGATAAAAGTAAGCTAAATTTCACTGACAACAGCTAATTGTTGCGACTAATTCAGCGTTTGGAAGGTAGGACTCCACAGAGTGTGTGAGCTTCAACGCAGTTCCTGTTTTAATTAGTGGCACCACGGGGAGAGATGAGTTTATAATTGCGTAGCTTGCTGATCGGTCAACTTCAACCTGTAATCAGACATGCTGAGAAGTGGACATTAGCAGAGAGTTTTGATTAGCAGGAAGTCTGGCCCATTAGCATAGTTGGTGGCAAATCAGGTTGTTCTTTCTTCCTCTACATTCTTTCAGAAGATGCCAAACGAAAGGTTTTCTAAACCTTCTCCCTCACTGGTTTTCTATCTACTCAGAACTCTGTTCTAATTTTTCTTAGCAAATTCTTTCTCAGGCATATTAACCAAAGTTTACTGATTAGAACTCTCACGATTCAACTTTCCTTCCAAGCTATGTGCTGCACAGAAGTTGTTGACATCTGTCATGCTGTCACTATGACCATCACAATATGGAACCCCCTTTGTTCTATACATGCACCTTAATGTTACTTTGAGAAATTCTCTCTGCCCCTCTGTGGAATCGTGAGGAGACTAAGTTAAAGGCTATACTCTACCTCCTCTCTTCTTGGGCTAATAACACAAAATAAGCCAAAGAATTTGAATCGTGAGGAAAAAAATGTCAGAAAATAAAATCAATTGATGCAAAATAGTCTAGTAACAAACTGTGAACAAATTGCTGTGTTTTGGTTTTCCTTGCTACATAAGCCTTGAAGTTGTAAGGCTCCTTTCTGCTCCCCATGTTGGCTCTTGCCCTTCCTCGAAGTTCACAAGGAGTCTCCATTTTCCAACAGTACCTTCTTCTCTGCCTCAATCAGGCACAGTGAGTTTCTGTTGCCTACAGAAACTATAAGCTGTTGTAACCCCAAAAGAAAGGTTCTCTAAGAAAAAAATACCTCAATGTGCAGCTGAATGTTCGCTCCCCACTTCTCCCAGTAGGAAACAGTGCAGAAAAAAAGCAAACCATATTTGTGGTATATGAGAAGATAAATAAGGAGATGAGAAGAACGAAAGCATTTTTACTAATGAGTCTGGGTTAAGGCCTGGCGTGAGTGTCTTCGTCCCAGATGTTCTCATGGGATCTGCTTGGAAGCTGCATTCTCGTGGGATTCTCACTGCACTGTGGAGCATGAGAGTGACTTGCTGGCTCCTCTTCCTGCTCGGTTTTCTGTCGGGGCCCCCCACTCTCATTCATGCCCTCCAACATTTGGAGCTGACTGCTAATACATGCTTAAATGTCATGCAGCATCTAGGGCAGGAGGAAGAAGTGCCACCACTCTCCTATTCCCAGCTGTATTTTGGGGATGGTTTGCATTAGCTAGCCTTAAGGAAAGTGAGTCTTGGCATGCCCTCTGATGGGTGTGTTGTACATGTGTGTATTCTCTGTTGCCAAGCTACCCCAGGAACAACACATTCTCACTGCTCCATTCGCCTGTAAGTCTCTTGGTACCCTTGCTTTGTTGAGACCTGAATGTTTTTACAAAGTTGTTCGACAAGCATTGGACCTCAACGCTAGTCTCAGCTTAGAAAGCTTGGGCAGCCAAAGGAGCCACAGTTCCTACCTCCATAGACTCTAAACCAGGTCCTCAGAAGTCCGAGGAGTGAACTGAAATATTTGCTGAGGTGACTAGGGTTTACACCTTCACTAATTGTGAAGATAAAAGTGAGAAACTTATACAAACATGAGCTCATTCAATGACGCTAGATGAAAGCCAGGGAAAGGAATACCACAAAATAAGGTTGACTTCAACTGGACTTGTGTGCACGATGCACTTTCCTAACCCTCTCCATTCAGGGCTTTCACAGATTTTATTTTCTTTCAGCTCAATCCACAAAGGAGTTGTTCATAAGTTCCGTGGATTTTCTGCACAATTACAGATTATTGCCATGGCAACAAAAGATCCATGTGACAACCTTGCTACCTCAGAGACCAAGAACAACCACTCACAGGCAACACCTATCATCTTGTAAATGGGACTTTGTGCTGCTGGCCTTACATTGTTTCAAGGATAATGATTACTTTACCACAGATGCAGGTTTGGCCCTACCCACTCTACCTGCAAGATCTTTTAAAACGTTTTGGATTTGCTCTAAAGCAGTTCCGTATTTGCCTGTGTTTATTTGGTCATACAAAGGTATTATTTTGGGGATTGGTGGAAGGAAAAGAGGGGTAAAACTTGACGAGTGGAGGCAGATGGGAAGCAATAGCAAAAGAGAAACAATTTTGCTAGCAGATGGTTTCCTTGCCACGATGTTACTAGATTCGAAGCCCATGACAATACTGAAATTCTGGATCTGCCACATACAAGGCCATCCTGGGAACGAATACAGCTTGCTTTCTTTTCAAATGAACTCAACTCTTTTGTCCACATTGCAGGCACAATGAGAATCGGAGCCACCAATAATTAAGTTATACATATGATTGAGAAGGAGGTCCAGGTAATATTTTCTCTCTGGCAAAACAACCAATTTATATTTTAGAAATTTGTGCACATAGCCAAACCCCAGGCTCTTTCTGCCAAACATCTCCCCCTTAATTTTTTAACCTCTGGGCATTTCAAGGAAAATTGAATCCACATGTTTTCAGCTTCATTTGCAAATGCAGTTTGCTCGGAGCTGTTTGATGACCAGTGTGCCCTTGGAGTGTTTTTATGAGCTTAAGCCTATTTTTCCCCAAGCCTCTTGCTTCTGAACCTAAAACTGGTATCTGTAGTTTGTATCAAAATCATGAAAGGATCATTTTTATAAAGCCATCACTAGTTCTCTGGTCTCTTTCTGGAGTCTGGTAAAGCTATGAAAAGGTTTGCTCTGAGTGCATAAGAGTAATTGAGGGTAACTTAACTGTTGTAACAACTGAGAACAGATCCGATATGGATGCAATCCAACTCCTGGATCACATGGCTTCCTCATCTTTCTTCATTAGTGATGACATTTGTATGGAAGCAGATGCTTTCTTTCCCAGGGACTCATCTCCACCTGCAACATGAGTCCATGATTGCAATAATGCTTCAGAGGCAAGGTTGAAAATTTAGATTTAGCCCTCCCCTAAACCAAATTGTAGAAAACACTCTTCGGTTATTATAAGTGAATTATGTCTACAAAGAAAAAGGAGTCTCTTACTATGGAAACATGGAATTTGGAAACTGAAATTACCTACTTCTAACTCAGACATTTGATCAGAAACAAAATTCTGATGTTCAGAAATTTGAAGGTGGGTTGTGTGTGGGGTATATTCATGAGTAAGTGAGTGTGTGTGTCTTTCCTATATATTATAAATATATGCTCAGTGGAAAGCAAGAACAATTGGAAAAAAGCGTACAGAACTCGAGAAATGTCTTTAAACTAGGATGTTTTATGCATTTAGCTCTCAGATTTCCTTTGAGATTGTTGTAATGGATTCCACCTACATTCCAAGACTCTTGTTAATGAGAAATTAGTCTGAAGAGTTCTCTGGATAAATATTTGTTAGCTAGCAACATTCTTCCAGGAAGCTCATTTAATATAGTATCTATTTTTCTTTCTTCTTTATTTCTTTTCATCGGACTCATGATCCCAAGGAAAGCCACACTAAATTCACATGCCCTATTTTTAACTTTCCTCTGGACTTCCTTTTTTTTTCCTTCTTTTTAAGCATGAGAATCAAGCAAATAATGACCGTTTGTATTGTGTCCAATAGAAGGTCACAAGCTTAGGGAATTTATTTAAGTTCCCAGGAGAAGTCAAGCCATAAATGATTCGTGTGCACGGCCTTCATTCTGTGCCATTTTGGCTGTCAGTGCTGCTAAGTATTTTCACTCCCATTTTATACCCAAAAACAACTGTTGTATGGATGCATGATTGTTTTTTAGTTTTCACAAAGACTCCATCTACAAATTCATAGATTTCTCTACCTCCTATTGTCACCCCAAATCCTTAAAAGCCTGTGATAAACAGACCGTTGACACTGCTTTGGTCAGTCCCAACATGTAGTAGGTAGTCACAACCAGAGATTTAATTACCAATTTTTAAGCCATTATGGTTTTCCCCCTTGAACGTGGTCTCTAGAATTTATGAGAGAGAATCCAATAAAGTGAAGAGAAAAAGTGAACTTGTTGGTAACTTACTGTCAGTTACATCAGGAACCTTAACTCTACCATATGCAGGGTGAGGTAGACCCCAATCTCAAAGAACCAAGAGATCCTACAAAAAAAAAAAAATCTTGGGTTTGGGATCACTTGTACTTTCTTATATAGTCATTCGCTGCTGAACTCGAGTTGATTTTCACCATACGAGAGAACAGATACTTTTTAAAAGTTTTATTTTAGTCATTAATTTTTGTGGTATTGGGGATTGAACACAGGGTTTTTGCACTGAACTATATCCCCAGCACATTTTTTCAGTTTTGATTTGAAGACATGAACTTCCTAAGTCAGTAAGTTGATTAGGCTAGGCTGGAGAGTGCAACCCTCTTGTCTCAGCCTCCTGGTGTGCTGGTATTATAGACCTTTGCTCTGGGCCCAGCCAAGATACCTTTTTATAAAAATGAGAAGTCAACAGCTCATCATTTTAGATGAGTGGTCCTGATTTTAAAATTTTGGAATATCTTCAAAACTATAAAATTATAGGATGAATGAAAAACATGAGGTATGCGGTGTGGGGTATGTCTTCTTTGAATGCCATGCAAGCTTTAAGGAGCAGGCCAGGCAAGAGGAGGTATGGTCAATACACTGCATTTCTTGGCCATGTTCAAAACTCCAGGAACCGAGGAGTTACTAAAGCTTCAATTACTCTGCCTGATTATGATACAGTTTTAAATTAGAGGAACTTGCAGTTGTGGTGAAGACATAACGCTAAATGAAGTAGGGAGAAGAGAGATGCTCTGAAAAAGGAACGGCGCAAGAATCAGCCCTTACCACGCCATAATTCGGATGATCACTCATACATTCAGTGGAAAGTATTTACTGGGCATACTCCATATGCCTGGCCAGTCTAGATATTAGACATGTGGAGGTGAACAAGTTAGTCATTGCTAGTATCTTCATGGAGCATTGTCTGTGAGGGGCAGACATTAATCAAATAACCCTACAGCCAATGCAGTATGCCCTCCAATGGAGATGTGTGAGATATGATATGATATACAATTAGAGAACTCACTCTTGATAAAGTCTCCTATATGGAAGTAAGGCTGAACTTTTATTGGAAAGGAAGAGTAGGAATGAGTCAAGCTTAGGAGGAGGGAACATCTTCCTCAAAATCTCTGGCGTATGGAAACTAGATGAACAGATAAGACGCTTTCAGGACTAGTGTGATCAGAAAGCAGATAGCACGAAGTAAGCCAGAAGTGCACTGGAGGCATTGTAGTCAGTGTTAAGAAGTTTCCTAGATCCAGGAAAGTACAACTGAGTGACTTCCAGAGGAGGAGTGCAACATTACGCTGACATTTTGAAAAAGGTAATTATGGCTGTATGGTAGAGAACAATTTAGTTACAGGCAAAAGCAAGAGTCCCAAAGACAGATTGGGAAGCAATTGTGCTGGTCTAGGAGAAATGATGGCAATGGATATTAGAGCGATGACTGGATTTTCAGATAAACAGAATGGACTTGAATGACAACACACACATAAGAGGACCAAAGGTATGGGCAATGGTCAACTTTGTATTTCAACCTGGATAGGAGATTTATATGTCAGATAATCTTAATTATCAACTCAACTCAACTGTATGACTCTTGAAGAGGTGGCTGGATCATGGGGCATTGCACTCATCAGTGCATGTTCACAACAAAATGTGTGGCTAGAGAGGATGCCAATTGGACGTGGGGCTCTGGGGGCTACCCTGGGACACAGCACCTCTCTCTGGCTCCTCCCCTGTGTTTTGCCTCCTGGAGGCCATGAAGAACTCTGCTCCACTCTTCTGCCATGATGCTTATGCCCTAAAGAAATGAAACCAAGAACAAAAGTAAACCCTTCCTCTTTTAAGTACTTAGGATATTTTATCCCAGCAACAGAAACCTTACCCATACACTTTAGTACTCCCGTATGTAGTCGAGTACTAATCTAAGTGTTGCTCTGGATATTTTGAAACATTATCCTTGTTGATGGAGATAGACCTAGTCCTATTCTTTGGGGGCCTTAAGAGCAAACAAAGAAGCTTCTTGGAGAAATTAGAGCACTGACTCTTGCCTAAATTTCGAGCTTACCCTGTACTCCTACCCTTATTAGCCCCCAAAACTATATAAGCACATTCCTGATTCTATTTCTCTGAAGCTCCCTGCCACATATAGTGCATATTAGACCCTTGCCATGGTATTTTTAGGATACTTTTTGTTCCTTCCAGAGAAATCCAAGTTCCAAATGACATTAAATCCACTTCTATGAAGAAATATGACATGCTCAAGCACATAAACATTTACAATATGAACAACAGTGGAACAAAGAAATATATCCTTAGAAGAAGGACAGGACTATGGTTAGAAGGAAAAAGGGAATATCCAATCTTTTTGAACAAAAATTGAGAAGACTAAACATATCAAAAATATAAAGATTTTTTTCTTTGATAAATTGTCACTTTTATTCCAGGTTCTAAGGAAAGGCAGAAGCAGATGTGAGTAAAAATCTACGTATTTTCGTATGCAGAACTACTTGCGCCTGAGATGGACTGGTGTTCCCAGGTTCTTAAGAGAAAGAATTCATAGAGCTGGATCAGAGTTAAGCTCTTGGGTGAGAAAGTCTGAGGAAGCTCAGCTTACCAGCCCAAAAAGTCTAGAGAAAGAGCAATAAATTGGTGGCCTCCAGTTTCCATTACTGCGAGCACTTTAACCTCTGGAACCAAACAAAAAAGTAAATAAAGTCCCAGAATAGAACGGCTTTAAAAATAAAAAAAGAAAAAGTTTTCCTTTCTTCTTGTGCTTTTTCTTCCCCTTCCTCAGCTCTTCTGCTGTTCTGATCTAGGCCTCCTCAGGAGAGAGGCAAGTTTGCTGTCTGCGTGAGCTGGCAGATAGGAGAGACGCTGTGACAGTGTGGAATCTCAATTCTTCGGGGTCCCTGCAAGCATCCCTTTCAACGTGGTCACCTGGTGACTCTCTTACCTGATCATCTTATCCTGCTAATACAGCAGGTCATTAAGGAGGAAGAGAAAATAAAGGCGGGAGTCAGTTCACTGTTAAAGCCAGTTCCCCCAGAGAATGTCAAGACACAGAGGAGCAGGAACTGGTACATACGGCTTGGCTTGTGCTTGGCAGATTATTTTTTGCCTTTCTGATAATAATCAGACCAGAGAACAGAGGCTGAAGACCTCGCCTAGAATCTGAGAACACCTGAGATCTACCAAAGAAGGAAGTTCACTTATTCCTTTCTGGATATCAAGCGAGCCAGTTAAACCCAACTTCACTCTTGGAAGAAAAAAGAAAGGATTATAATTTTCATACATTAAAGCTATAGGAAGCAACAGAACTTTAATTGGAAGCCACTTCTACTCAATTATACAAGCCCTGAGCTGATGGAGGAATCCTCTCTCCTTCACCTCTGACCGCTGGTCTGCCTTTAAACACATTCATTAGTGTAGACATAGGGTAAAGAAACTTGAGACAGAGCTTGTCTACCCTACTGCTGTAGAGCTCTGGCATATTTAAATGCCTTTTGTCTATTGAGCCAAAGGTTCTGTGCATTAAGCTCCACTGAGTGGGGAGGAAGTATTGTTGGTGGTATTTAGATCCAGCAAGGTTTATTACAAAAGCTGCCAACTTACTGGACATACTATATTCTCAAAAGCCCTACTGTACAGTACAATTTACTAAGAAAAAAATCCATCAAGTATAATGATATAGGAAGATATATGCTACCTAAACACACTCATAAAATATCTCAGGAGCAAAGTGAAGGTATAAAATCAGCTGGCATAACTGGCCCAACTTAAACAGGGCATTAAGTGTTATTAACAGACTAGTTCTAGAAATGATCAGAAATTCCCAGTTGAATCAAAGAGTGATATCAAAGACTGAGAGATACCTCAAGGCCAGCATCTCCAGAGAGGATTGGGGCTGATTGGAACGGAAGCTCCATCTCTTCCCTGTGCATTTGAGCGAACACTTTAAATCTCCAAAGATTGAACTATAAAGAGAAATTAGTTTATTAATAATTCACACACTTCAAGGGAAAAAATGTCAAAAGCACATGCTCAGGAACAAAGCTGATTTTATTTTTTCCTGTTTAGAATAATGTGTAGAGAAGTTGAAGTGTCGGGCTCAAAAATTGAATTTGGTCTTTTTTCCCCCCTCCTGTCCTCATGTTTTTAAAGAAACGTTTCTAATAAAATGTATGTGAGCATTTAGACTGATTTCCCTGTGCATACTTTAAGTTTTTCAAATCCTGTGAGGATTGTGCATTGTCAAAAGCAGAATACTTTATTCAATACTTTAATAGTCTGAGATATTTTCATGGTGAAGTTATTAGCCAAGCACACTTAATTGGAGTTTGTGAATTTAAGGCAACTTTTTCAAGCATGAGTGTGAAAGAAAGAAATGTTAATAAGAATATGTATTCAAAATGTTTCCAACAGACCGAGTAAATGATCAAGTTGCTTTCTGAAAGCTCTTATGACTGTGGGTAAAGGATCACATTTGCTCAGGGGTCTACCAGACTGGTCCATGTTGGAGCGAAGAAATTCCTCTTCATTCCTTTTGAGTCCCAGGGCTCGGGCATGAGCAGTTCCCATGCTGTCTCAGTTTCCCCAGTGTGGCTGAAAACAGACTAGTTGGCCAGAGGAAGCACAGGAAGGGGCAAGAGTAAGCCCAATGCCACCTTTTTATGAATACAATGGCGCCTGCCTTTGCTGGTCTCAGAAGAGCCTTGCAACCTCAGAGGCACAGGTGCTGACTACAGCCCAGGCCGTTGGGCCATTTGGATAACATTTTTACTAATATTTGTTCCTGTCTTTCTGCAAAGCTTAGTTTCCTCCTGGGGTAGGTCATATTTATCATCCTTGAAAAAGACCTCTCATCCTAACTAAACCCTCATTCTCAAGATTCTTATACTACAGTCAATCTTCTTGACTATTCTTAAAAAAAAAAAAAAAACTTTTAAATTTTTATCTGCACTTCCTAACCACTTAAATTTCCTTGAACCCTTTCTAACAAAATTTCAATATTTACTTCTCTACTGAAACAAATAGTTTGTCATAATCGCAGATTATAAAGTAGCATTACGATCCGTTAACTGTCCAATTTCTTTATTAAAATATAATTTCCAGGGATGCAGGAATGGGACAGCAGTTAAAGCACTTGTCTACCAAACACAAGGCCCTAAGTTCAATTTCCCAGCATCACATAAAACCAGGCATGGTGGCACATGCCTATAATTCCAGCATTTGGGAGGTTGAGGCAGGAGGATTGCCCTGAGTCCAAGGTTAGCCTGGGCTACATAGTGAGTTCAGGTCCAGCCTGGGCTATAAAATGAGATCCTGTCTCAATAAAATAAAATACCAAAATGTAATTTCCATAGGAAGGACACAGTTGTTGATCACTAGTACAAAGATGACACAAATTAGAGTCTCAAAATAACATTAGTGGGATAAATAAAGACAAGAGTGAGATTACATCCATTTATATGATCTATCTGCAATTCCTCCTATCATCCTTTTGATGAATAAACAGAAGGTAGATAAATAAAACAACTGCTCAAGAAACCACTATTTAAACAGTTAATTTTTAAGACATAACTGCTGAAGAAAACTTTGCTTGTGAAAGTAGAAATGCAAGCTTAAAACCTCACCATGGAGGCTGGACTAGGTATGCAACAGTCAATAAATCAATCTCGAATCGGTGTGCTTGTAGCTTATGACAATTACCAAACACAATACTATCGTATCTAAGTAGCATAATTGAGCTCATGGAAAAGGCATCTTGGATGCTAGCCCAGTTGCTCCAAGTGTACAGTAAATTGGAGGAGCAGCCTCAGGCTTTGTACCTTAGGCTCATAGCAAGTCAGCTGCCAGTTTTCAGCTTGGAAACATGTCTTAAGATCATCAGGTTAATTGTTACTTTTTGTGATAATAATTTCCTACCATCAAATTTTAACTGCTTATCTTTTTGCTCTTGATTGGGACTGGCAAACAGAATATATCTCACATGTAAGGTCTGAGTAGGCCAGTCATCAAATGCTTAATGCCATAAATATTTATTGCATCCCTACAGGTACAAGACACTATTCAGGATGTAGGAGATATGAGTGGGAACATGGTAACAATTTTGGCTTACATTCTCATGGGTTTTGGTTGCTGCAACTGAGACTAGAAGGTAAGATGCTGTGATCTATTCGTGATATCTGTCCTGGAAGCAGCATCGTTAGCCACAGACTTACCAGTCCTACTTTAGACTTGGCTTATAATATTCACCTAGTTTTCTAAGTCAAGCCATTGGTTTCACTGGTTAAATGACTTAATCTCAGTAAAGGTCCAGCCATATTCCAGGTTATAAGTCTAGCCACTACTTAAAGGAAACTAAGTAGTAACAACTAAGTCAGTAACTTTCCAAATCAACTCTGCTGATTATTACTACAGTGAGCCTGACATTTCACTTGGTTCCATTAGCCGGATTATTGCTTGATTCTTTATGACAAGGCCATGACCTCATATCCCAATGTTTTCTAATTTTTTCACCTGCCTCTCAGTTCTCATTTGACTCTTCTATTTGTCCATTTGCTGATTTAGCCATGTGAATGACATTTACTAGGCAGTTACTCTATGCCAGGCACTCTTCCACACACCCAGAAAGTGGGGCTAAACAGAACGCTTGATCTCAAGGGGTTTATATTCCAGAGGCAAGAGAGAGATACAAAAATGTTATAAGGTAACTCTGGATAATTTATGTGACTGGAGTTATAGGGTTATTTAACTAGAGATTGTTAAGGGAACACCATCACAGGAAGTACTATTTAAGATGAAACCTGAAGGATAAAAAGGATCAGTACACATGAAACATCTGATCTACTAAGTCCAAATATCCTGAGGCAGAAACCAACTGGCCCGTTCCAAAGTCATGATTAGAGGTAAATGGATGAGGGGAGAGTGGTGAGAGATGAGGTGGAAATTCAGACAGGTAACAGATCAGAAAGGTTCTAGATTATTCCAAGGATGAAGTTTGCCTGACTGCTTGTATTTTCTGTTCATTTCTTACTGCCAAATTTTCCAAGTAGCAAGATCAACTATTTTCCAAAATTTATACTCAATGGCACCATGGGCTAGACAGGTCCAGAAGCCACAGTCTTCACAATGTTTCCCTGCATGTTCTTTTGAGCATGATCCAGAGCGTGGGTTATGTCTGCTCTGATCAATCCACTTCCAACTAAACCCTAGTGTAGATTTCACCACTCAAAGCTCCCCTGGTTCCTCACTCTCAACAGGTTTCCAGATTTCAATGTATTAAAAAAGCCTGCTTAAGGAGAGTTGTTTTGTTTTCCTGTTATCTGACATGCTTGGCTACATGGCAGCCTCAGTTATAGTGGTCCCAAAGCATAGGCCCCAGTCCCCCAGAGGCAGGGCTACAGCAAGGTGCTAATTACTCTTTCTGAGTTACTTCAAAACTTTTGAGTGCAAATGTATTAACTATCAAAATGTCTTAGCTGAAAGAGATTTCTTAATAGGACAGTTTATTCAGTGTCATAAGGGCTCTGTGCTAGGACCTTTGGCCCCATTCATCCTCACCACCTGTCAATTGGTATGCTATCCTGTTGAACCAATTCTTCGATTCTTGATGAATTTTTGTGTTTATGCAATGGTCCTGAAATATACAATGCATAATATTAATTTTTACAATTGTTACCTTCTCTCCCCAGCTTGTGTTATGAAGCTAACTAATTTAACTTTTCAATCTTTTTTTCTCACGTGAATTTCTGATAGCCTATTTGTCCAGGTTACTTTTGTGTGACCATTTTTAGCTCAAAGTCTATTTTGCCAGCAAAGACAGTTTCTACATGTTTGTTTTATACCACTGCTGAGAGAAATATGGAATTCTGTCCTTTTGTAATCAACCCATGCTTATCTTTATGGGTATGGTGGGTCTCTTACAAGCAGGATATCATTGGATCATGCCTTCTAATCCAGTTTGCCGATTTATGTCTTTTGATTGGTGAGCTGGGAACATCGACATTAAGCATTATAACTGTCCTGCAAATGCTGTGTCCTGCCATTGTTCTAACCTTTGACTATTGACTGATTTGATTTCTTTCTGTTTTCTTGTTTATTTATATGTTCTCTCTGCTAAATTTATACCTGATTATTTCTTTGCTGTGTGTTTCTTCCCTATTTCTACCCAGAATACTCCTGAGAATTTCTTATAATTCTGGCTTGGTTATCATAAATTTCTTCAGGTTTTCTTTGTCATGGAAGGTCTTTATTTTATTGTCAATTTTAAAGGACAATATTGGAGTCTTAATTGGCTCTTCTTTTCTTTTAGGGCTTTGAAGACATACTCCATGCTCTTCCGGCTTTCAGAGTTTGTGTAGAAAAGTCTGCTGTTATTCTGATAGGCTTCCCTTAGAAATTGCCTTTATACAGTTCTTAGAATGTTATTTTTTTCAATAGATATAACTTTTATTATGATGTACCTTGCAGAATTTCATTTTGGTTGTATTTGGTATACAATATACCTTTATCACTTGCATGTCCATCTCTTCTCTGATATATGGAAAGTTTTCTTCTATGATGTTATTGAATGCATTTCATATTCCTTTAGCTGAAAATTATATTTTTTTCAGTATCCCTGTGATTCTGAGGTGGGGCTTCTTTCAATTGTCCAGCACTTGTTAGCAACCATTCTCATATTGACATAGTGTTATTTGAACATCCTTAGGAGTTGGATCCTTAATTGCACCGTACCTTCTAGATCAGACATCCTATTCTCATTTTCTGTCATTCAGCTACTCAAACTAACCAATGAGGTCTTTATCTTCTGATGCTCTGCCAGTATCTTTTCATATTTTTGAACTCTTCAGAGAATTCATCATTCATTTCTTGTATTGTCTTCTGTAGTTCTGCTAGTTTTGAATGGGGGGGGGGAATTGAGCTCTTTAGTTATATCTCTTTTAAACTCATTAAATATCCTGCAGAGATTGTTGTTTGAATCTGTTTTATATTCTTCCAGAAGATTAATTATTCTGCTTTTCAAGTTTTGAAGGCTTGACTTTTTGTCTACTACCATTTGGACCTCCTTTGTGGACTGTTTTCTTTTTTCTTTTTTTTTTTTTTTTTGCCATTGCCTGGTGCTGTGCTTTAAATATTACTACCAAAGTCAATAAGAAAAAAACCTAAGATTTGAATTTCCTTTCAAAGCTTTTTGGTGATGTTTTATCAAACACGAGAGTCTAATTCTAATATTGGCACCACATTATAAGATCAAAGAGAGACACTGAGAGAAATAAAAGAATTTCCAAATAATGACAAGTATTTGGAAACAGGGATACACTGATTCTCTAAAACTGTGGATGTACTAGAACCATACAGAGCAAGGATACTTTCTACCTAATGTACAGTAACTGAAGCTATATTTCCTAACACTAACTTCAGTGTGGAAAGTTGAAAGATGAACCACATCACTGTATTAGACTAAATCTTAGAAGAGTGTTGAAAATATACTTAAGTTACTTGTATCAGTCTTCTTTGGGAGAGAGGTCTTGAAAGAGAAGACCCAATGGTTTCTTCAGATCTCCAAGGTCACCATTTTCTCCAAGGAGAAAATGTAAATATATTGACATAGAAGTGGGAAGACTATATATTGCATCCCATGAGTGGCTGTTGAAAAAAGCAGATTGGAAACAATAGAATGATATGTAATTCTAACATAAAAATTGACTCTGAATGTTTTTGCTGCTTAAAATAAGAAAATTAAAAAATAGAGCATAGAAGAAAAAAGAAACTATGAGATAGACATGTAAAACAAGGGTCTATACAGATAGCAAAGACATTATGAAGCCCTCCTCAGTCACTAAAAGGTCATGTATTTATGAATTTTTTATATATTAAAAATTGATACCAGCATGACCTCATTAAAGAGCTAATATTAGTAGAAAAGGATAGCACAGTGTCAAAACCAATGCCCAATCACCAGTACAAGTAACCTGGCTTAGTCAACTTCTGTCAACCTCAACAAAACATAAGCACAGGCAGGATGTGACCTGTCATTCCCAATTAACACAACCTCTAGTTTATCCATGTTTAGTGTCAAAAAATTATGACACATCTGCAAAGAGACCGCCATTAGACAACAGTATCCCATTCACACCTGTCTGATACACAACACTATCCAATCATTTATTGATGTCACCATCCCAGTTCTGTTCATAAATTTCACATTTATTTCTTATTTTTGTGTAATGACAGAATGACCACCTTTGAATGCAAACTAAAAAAAAAAAAAATGACAAGCTCCTTCTCCCAGCCAATTGGTTAACGGTAAGAAAAACAAACATACACACACACAAATGGGCACACTTGCTGGTCAGCTAGAAAGAAGGCTAAGGATCACCACTTAAAGCCCTTCACAGCAAAAGTATTTTCCTCATAAAAAGCTGTGTCGACTCCCAGTATTTCTGCCTCCTGAAGGGATAGAGCAGCCTGCAAATGATGGCTCAGTAAAGGGACATGCACAGTAGATGCCCAAATGCCCTCAAGTGTTGGTTTATCTCCCCTACAAAGAAGCTTGGAAAGAAGCTGTTCTGGAGCTGCCCATGTAAAGACTATCAAACACTGAAATGAAACATGTCTCCTCACTAGCTCCTCTTTTTTTAAAAGTCTATTTAGCATCCAGACTTGAATTCATTCCCAAAGTTCAGTTCAATTTTCTGAGTTTATAAGCATTCCACAGCTCCAAAGGAACAGAGTATAAAAATCTGGTAAAGTGAACCAAACTAATAAAATTGAGAATGCAAAATACAACCTCCTCCAACACCCCATACACTGATACTAACAATTGGAAGATTTCCAGGGCCATTAATACAAATGTCATTTTTTTAAAACTAGAGGTCAGTGTTAAAAGTTCCCCTACTGCTCCAGACCTGTGCTCAGAAATGTGAAAGATGGAGATTAGGCTTGCTTCATCCTGCTTAATTTGTATTATGCCTGGATCTGTAAGGTCCTAAAGAAAGAGGCAGCCCAGGTGATTTGGGAACTTCCTAATGTGTGTCAAGTTGGCAGCCCCTACGGTTGGCTTACACCGATTAGAGTTTCAGTTTTTGACTCTGAGGAGGCCAAGCCAACAGGACAGAGATGAGTACAGTACAGGAAACACTGAGACCCACGTCGGAAACAAAAGTGCCCCCTTTCGGTATGCCGGTGCCTGTCAACTGATGAAGTCTCCATTTTGGGTCCCATGCCTTCCCTGAGGCACAGAAGGGAAAAGAAATAAACTGACATCAACTCAAATGTTCAACCAGAGGAGAATCATTTATGATAATGTTCCTCTACATGGTCACACACTGGCAGTCCCTATGCATCATGTTTTTTGGATAATATTTAACTCAAAATGCTAGATTAAAGGCAAAATACACAATGGTTATTTACAATGCAGTCACAAAATTGGAAAATGATTATGCCTGTACTGTGTGTATGATTCTCATTTCTGTTATTTAATACTTCTTCCATAGGTGAGATGATAATTATTAATATGTGTGTGTGGAAGGGGAACTTCGTCCTTTCATCGTCTTACAAAACTTAAGCTGCTTAGATAGATTCTTTCTAGAAAGTGCTTTGAACAGAGCAGAAGTGTCTTCCTTAGTGGGAGAAGCAGGGACCTGGAAACCCAGTGGCTGGTGCAGAACAGTCAAATGAGTGTATTTTATTGTGAGGAGGGGGTGAAGGGAAGGAAGAGAGAAAGAAAGATAGAAAGGAGGAAGAAAGGTGAGGGAGACAATCGAAAAGGGAAAGAGGAGAAGAGAGGAGAGGAGAAGAGACAGAGCAGAGCGGAGGGGAAGAAAGGGAGAGAGGAAAGGGGTGGGGGGAGAGGGAAGGTGGGAAAGAGGAAAGGGGGAAGGGGAGGAGTCCCAGATGTTTTCTCATGCTAGAGAAGAAATGAACAGAAGATTTAATAAAGAGTTATGTTGTAAGTTCGTCAAAAACTTTCTACATTTGACAGAAATGGGAGTAAAGATGGCTATTTCTGGCTGGACCACCCATACTTCTTTAAATGGGATCCTGCTCCGTGGAAAGAAAGAAATATTACAACTTTGTAAGAATTGTGGGTGTATTCTAAAGTTTCCACAATGAATAAGTTTTCGCATTGTGCTCAATAAAACAAACAGATTACAGCATAAATAAGAAACGGCTCCTCACAATTTTTTTTTTTGGGGGGGAGCTAATGAAGGCAGGCTGCTCTCTCTGGCTATTCAAGATAGTGTGTGTCTTTATTCTTAAGCCATAAACCACAAGTAATGGTTATTCTAGTTGATTGATTAATTTACCAAATATGTATTAATTATCTCTGTGCTAGGTAGAGTGGAATGTTCTTGAGATGTGCTTGCCAAACCAGTCATACTAGCCCCTGGAAGCAGGAAGTCAGAAGATGGTTTCTGGGATCATTTAGGCAACAGGATGGTGCCTGTCTATCTCCCTGAAGGTTCATTGTACAGTAAAAGATAAGGTCAAGATAAAAAGTCCATTTGTGCTTAAACATCATTCTGAATCAATTTTAGTCTGGAGCCACCGGCAGTTAAAAAAATATCAAAAGTTCAAGACAGTTCCCTTAAGAATGATAAAGTTCTTGCTATTCATTATCATGTACTGCAGAAAGGGAAAGATTTGTGAGGTGAACTGGAGGTGGGGAAAGAATCCCACCTTTCTAGGCTGTGCAATTTGGAGGCTATTAAAATCCTTTCTTTTAATGCGACTGTTACTGAGGAGCAGCTGCCCAAAGTTTGTCAGTAACAGCTCAGCATATGCAGAAAAGTCAATCCCAAACAAAGTTCAAAGAAATCCTTTCAAAGCTCCTTGGAGGTGACAAATGGTTGCTAATGAGCGAAGGGGGCCATCTCCTTGCTTGACTGACAGGTGAAAGGATGCCTGACTGGGGAAGGACCACCTGCTCACTTCTGGCCCAATTAAGACCTCCAACTGTTTGCAGCAATATGAGATTCACATTAATTGATTCCCATTCTTAATTTTCCCCAGAAAAACCCAATGTGAGACGGGAAGCCTCAGAAACAATCATAAGATAAACTAGCACGGGTTGTTTCGGCATGCCAGGAGCCTCGAGGTGCCTGCAGATCCGCCTCCCTGCTCCTTAGGACCCTCTACTATCTTGGAGAGGGATGTGCCAGACTGTTCCCACAGCGTTCTGTGGGACGCAGCTCAGCTAGTGTGCCTGGACAGTTCTTGTGACTCACCCAGGAAAACCCAAGCTCTTGCCCCAGAGGTCACATCAGTGGAATGAAAGTGGGAATTTCTGGCCCTTTTGCTGCACTTGAATTATCTTCCTCAACTCTGCGAGAACCCCTTCCTTCTGTCTTGTGTCTATAGGACTCTACATCTCAGATGGAATTTGCTGTCATATTTTTCATTATACTTAAAGGTAAAATAGGCTCTGCATTTCATATTTTATCTTCCATAATATATTTTTGGTTGTTGAAAATAATCACCTACGATCACTCAAAATTATGTACAGAATATGGCAGCTTCATTAATGATAGTTCTGAACTAAAAAAAATGTCTACCAACAGCAAAATAAATAAATAATTTGTGGCATAGTCAATGGAATACCATGCAGCAATGAAAAAATAATGAAATTATGCTACTTGGGAAAACAGAGTGAAACCTCAAGGATATGATATCAAATGAAAAGTATCCAGACTGAAGATGGGGGAAGCTGACTGTGGCAAGACATGAAGGAATCTTATGAAGGCCCTTGGAATTTTCTATGTCTTGATCTGAATCTGGTCACTCAAATAAAAACATATAAGCTGTATTTAAAATTTGTGTACTTTATTGGTGACACATTGTACCTTATGAAAAAGCTATTTAATTTTTTGATTCAGTTTACTTGTGTCTCAGTAGAGATATTGTAATATACTAAAATAAACTATCCGACTTGAAAATCAAGAACTTCCTTTGACCAGAGCATATAGAGTACACTACTTTTAGCATAGTAGTAGTATTGATGACAAACCCCACAACAAACTGAGCTTGAATGGTCTATACTCATAGTATTGTAGAAAACAAGAATAAATGATTTTTCCTTTTAATTCCATTCTACATGTGTATGAAAATAGTATGATCAAGAAAAAATGAAACATGACAGGTTGAATAAAGACATATAAAATGACTGCAACCTAATTCCTGGAACCTGTGAATGATACTTTACTGTATGTAGCACTGAGGACTCTGAAGATGTGACCAAGTTAAAGGTGTTGAGAGGGAAGACACAGGATTATCACAGGATGAATGCAAAAATTGATTATACTAGAGGAGAAAATGATGCGAATGTAGAAGCAGGGATTGACATAGGTTTCTAGGAGCCAAGAGAGTCCAGCCATCTCTAAAAGTGGAAGAGCCAATGAACAAACTCCTCTAGAGCCTCTAGAGAGAAGTAACCACCTTGTGGTTACTTCTGGACTTTAGCCCCTTAAAACTCCTCTTGGCTTCTATCCAAAATAGTAAGACAATAAATTTGTATTATTTTAATACCGAATTTGGGGACATTTGCTACAGCAGTCATAGGGACCCATTACAGGGCTCAAAGTCACACATATGATATCATGACTTGCCCTGAGATCTCCCAACTTCAAAGCTATTCTTTCACCATTTCTGCCACACTTACGGCCACTGTCCAAAGGCTCAGTCATATCAATGGGGCATGGGATCAGTGTGGATGGGAGATCAAGGATGTTCCATCTTGATGTTTTATCTTAAGGTTCCCTCTGGGCCTGAACCAAACTTCCCATGTAAGAGTCAATAAAACATTCACACTGCATCAGAGAAAGAAGTTGCTAGAAAGCTTCTAAAAATATTTTTGAGTGTGATTGCTAGATGGATCTAGAAACTTTCTGTTAGGAAAGCCACATGTTAGTGAGTGATGTGCATAGCACATAACTCGAACCCCCAAATGAGTTTTCCAATGAGTTATCTGGTTTGGCCACCTCTTAAGTCAGTTTTCCAGTGGGCTGTTGGCTCTCCTAGACATTTTGAGGTGATACGGATATGCTAATCACTCCTTCACATACTCATTCAAAAGTTACTGAGTTGTTAGTCTATGAGGTAAATGGGGAGTACAGTTGAATTAGAAAAACAAAGTTATTTTTATTTATAGTCTCCTGAGATGTTTCCGGGGATTGCAGTTGAAGAGAAAAAATGCACTAGACATTTGAGAACCATAACGCCTCTAAAAATCAACTGTTTCTCACTAGAACACTGGATAACATAAAAAAATCAGAATATTGAGCATAGTGACCTTGTCATATGTGCTGTTTGTTAATTAGCAATTCCTGCAAGTTCAGTGCTCAGTGGTATGTGATGAAGGAGGCGGGAAGGGAAGAAGGGAAAGCTTGCCGCCGCCCCTGCCAACAGCACTCCTGTCTCACGAGTTCCTGGTTTTCACATGACTTTCCTGCCAACCTCTGTTTTTATGACACCCACGATTACGTTTTATTCATTTAACAATATGTAACCTCAACACCCAGCACATATCAGCATTTAGAAAAAAAAAATCAGGATCAATGAACAATTCCCGAGATACTGTGAGATAATTCCAGAAGTGTGCACAGCCATCTGCGCGGCTTGACCTTCTCCGAGCCTACCAAGTCCACGTTGGCCCTCACTTGTACCAAGCACTGTATCACCTCCGTCGCCTGAGAATCAGTGAATAGAGGGCTATCAGCTCTCTAAATCAGCAGGATGGGGTGTCCTGTGGCTGAAGTCCATAGGGTGTAAAATAAAAACAATAAATAAGCGCAAGTTTGCCACAAAAATGTAGCACCACGAGGCTATTTTCATTGCTGGTATAAATATTTATGGGGAAGAAGGTCACATATAGATAGGAACACTCACACACATTTTCACGGAAATACAAGCAGAATATGTGACAAAATCCCTGCTAGTTCCAAAATGAGGAGAAGAGCCCCAGATAGCTATGGCTCCCTCTGCCATTCAAAGGAATTAATCATTTCACACCAGACGGAGAGCAACCGTGAAGTTCGCCGAGGGAAGTTTGGAAACCTGAGGAAAACAAGGCTTTCCAGCTGCCACTGCGCCTTCAAGTTCCTCGGAGGAGCTCTCGGCTCTGTAGATCTGTTCACATCTCCTCGTGTGTGATTTTTCAGGCTCTTCCCTGTGAACTGGGGACTGACTGGAAGGTGTGACTTTCCCATCACTTTCTCCTCTCCGGAGGCATTGGAAATATGTCCTCTTTCTAAGCACTTGAATATTTCTGGAGCCGGAAGATTAACTGTCTCGTGGCTGCTCTGTGTGCTCTGTGGATGAGGGGAACATCATTCTTCCGGCTATAGCTCTTCTGTGATTCATCAGTGAAGGTGGTGGGGGCAGCATCTGCCTGTGTTGGCTCCTCAGAACTGTTTTCCTGGCCAGCGCCCAGTCAGAGCCAAGGAGTCAAGGCCAGGCCCTTCAGCAACTCAAGTAGTATATAGAGGCATTTGGCCGTCTGGTAGTGTGGGAGAAATTTCTTTAGGATGCATTTTTTATCTTTAAACCTTCATGTAGATATTGGCCAAGATATAAAACAAAACCACAAACATTTTTTCGTGTGCAAAATCTAGAACTCTTATCTGCCTGTGACTGGAAGAAAAGCCAGTAATGCCCTGAGCAAGGACTGATAAATAGACCATTTTCTTCACAATTGCCTTACATTGTCCAACCACTGCCCTTCATACTACAGCTTCCAATCACTGTAGGATGAAAGTCAATCATGAGAATCAACTTTGGCTCATCCTGATGCCTCAAGTTTGCTTCCTCTGATACCCACAAGCTAAATTTCCCGTATGTTACAGCCTCTGTCCAAATCTTCCTCTATCCGAGGACTATGCCAATGATCCAATTTGAACTATCACCTTCTAGTATCGCCTTCCTTCCCAACGCTTACAACCATCTGGCACATTGTATATGTGTTTGTTTGTTGCTGGTTTTCTCCCCGTGGGATGTGGTCTCTTTGAGTGCTTTCTGGACCACTTCTGTATGTCTCCAGGACTTAGAACGACCTTTGGCAAGTAGTTGATACTGAATATATTTTCTGAAAAAATACACGCACAGGTGATTCATGTGTTCACCAGCTTCTGTCACTGTGACAAAATACCTCGAAAAAAATCTACGTAAAAAAGGAAAAGTTTATTATGGCTCCCAGTTTCAAATGTTTTAGTCTGTGACTTCTTGGGTCTGTAGCAGTACAGTACATCATGGTGGGTATTTACAGTAGGACAAGTCTTTAGCTCGGAAGCAAAAGAGAAAAGAGTAAGAAGCCAGGATTTTAAGGGCACACTACCTTCCATTAAGCCCTGCCTACTAAAGAATCCACCACTCTCCACTAGGGTCACAAGGCGTCAGCACATGGACCTCTGAAGAACATTTAAGATCCAAACCATAACAGCTCCGTGTGACCAGTGTTCCTAATCTTGTGTTGAGAGCCACATTGTTCAATGTACATCAGTAAGACCTCTATCAAGAAGCTGAATATGGGCCTGAAATAAATTTAGCTTCTTGCTTTGTAGCCCAGACTGGTTCTGAACTATGTATCCCAAGCTGGCCTCAAACTCACAGTAATCCTCCCGTCTCGGCCTCCCAACTGTTGGAATTAGAGGCGGGCACCATCATACCCAGCTTGTGTGGTATGCTAGGCAAGTGCTGTAACCTCTGTGCTATTACTCCAGTCCCAAAGTTAGCTTCTTAGTATCCTACTTTAAATTTAGCATCCATGACTTTAACTTCTTGTCGCTTTTCATACAGTCAGCCATTAGAAACATGTATTGTTTGCTAGTGCAGACACGAACGTAGGGTCTTACCTGGGTTTGAAAGTCAGAGACATCACTAAGCAGCTGTGCCACCTTCAGCAAGTTAAAGAACAGGACAAACATACTCCTGGTCCTTAGGGATCGGATACTCAGATGAAGAAAAATGACACTGGCCTAAACTGTAAACTGTAGCATCCAGCCAGGGTAATGCCTAAGGTGTACTCTGCTCTGGGGCTTCACCTCATCTAACAACTCATAAAATTACTCTCTTAAGAACGACAACAACAAAAAACCTCTACAAAATGCCTAGTTTCAGATAAGAGCATAATATTGTACACTAGCCTTTAAGAAGTATCTTATAGTCAAGAATTTGTATGTTATAGTTAAGAATTTTAGGGTTAATAGAGGGTTGATTACATAAAAGAAATATGGAAATGATAGTTTTATGTACATCAGCAGGACCTGTAAAGCCTGTAATAAACATATGCTCGTGTGCTTATATGCCTCTTTCTCATTCCCGTCATCTTTTTTCCCACATTAATACATACATGGGTAGGCTCGTCAACTTCTTATGATAAACCTCGTGCAATTGATGCTAAAAGTCCCACTTTAAAAGTGAAGGTAGTACGGCTCCGGAGGTTTGAAACTTGCTCAAGGTAGCATGACTGTTTAGTGATTTTTCTGAGTTTCAAAGCCACGAGTTAGTGGCTCCCCTGCCAGACCTTTCTGCATTCGTCCAGTCCTATTCCACAGACTTGCGCTTAGTGTCAGTGAGTTAGCTCCCCTCACTACACCTTCCAGAGTCCAGCTTTCATGTTTTTGGTCACAGTGAGGTTTGCTTATAATCCACCCCTAAATTGTGTTAATGTTCTGGCTGTATAAGAAAACAATGCTGTGGTAAGGAGAATCTAGTCAAATGTGGCAGGGAGAAAGTAAGTCAAGCAGTAGCTACACAGGGTAATGGTGATTCCAGGTCTTGGCTAGGAAGTAGGGCCCAATGTTGGACTCCCCAGCACTTTGCTGGGATCTCTCAGGTGGCTGGGGCTAAGAAGGAACAATGACAGTATACCTCTTCTTTTGCAGACTCCATTACTGGCTTTCTGAGCGACCTGGGCAAATCGCTTAATGTCACACACTTCCCTTTCTTCATCGGTAAGGTGAGGCAGAAATAATACTCGGCAGCCCCACACAGGGACAAAGATTCATATAAAAGTCAGGCTCCTAAAATGAAGCGACACAGGCATGAACACAGGATTTTTTATTACTACAGGCAGAAGTTCATGGAGGGAGATGAAAAAGGGGAGGGCCTTTAAATTTTCTGTGACAGGATTCAGCTGCCCTAGACCATCACTGCCAGGCAAAATCTTGTACCTTATCCACTAGCCTCAAAAAATTGAACAATCAGAGGTGTCAGAAGGAGACACCTCCAATGTCTCCTTCACCCAATCTTTGCATCAGCCATCTAAAAAGTTCAACTTGGGAAATAAAGACTAAGAATGTTAATAGCAGTAACAGCAAAAACTCCTGGAATTGTGAAGCACCAGGCAGTTACCAAGTACTTTCGTCTGCATTGCTAATTTGAGCTTCATGACAATCCTCAATGACAGGTTACTCCCTCCCTTATTTACAACTGAGAAACTGAGGCTCCGAAGGCCAGGAACTTAATCAGATGGCAAAGATGGGACTCGAAGCCATTTGTTCTGACTCTTTATTACACGGTCTTTCTGTATACCAGACCAGTCAATGATTATAAGCCACATTACTTGTTAAAAATAATAGCCCACAAAATAGTCCCAATTGTAAAATAGTCACTTTGAGGCAAAAAAAAAAAAAAAAAAAAAAAAAAAAAAAACCTATGTGGTGCTATTGCTCAATTGGTTTTATTGCCAAAAACTACATGATTTTTTTTTTTGTATTTTCATAAAACTCCAAGATGCACATGCCAAAACATTCCCTCAAGTTTCCCTCCTTGTCAATTGGGCTTTGAATTGGGAATCATGTTCTCGGTAATTTTTTCCAGCAATGAAGTTAAGAGAATACACTGTCAGAGCCTTGGGTCTCTTTTCATTACTTTTGGATGTGAGAGAAATATTTGAACAGGGGTGAAGGAGGGAACTGGCCTAGCTTAACGGATGAAATTCAGGAACCTTGGAACAGCCACTCAGAAATATTTGCAGGCAAAATATTCAAAATCCCATTTAGGATCTATATGGATCACCTGAGAAATTAGCCCCCAAGCTCACACAGGGAACCTACTGGGTCCCTTTAAAACAATTTATTCTACACTGCCAGAAAAATTGATATTTAAGCTATAGCAACTTCTGTATTAATTTATCATACTTAGTTGCTTTTTTATTTATTTACCTGTTTCAGTACCTCGGGGATATTTTCAGAAGGTTGTGGAAAGCAATCACAAAAAAAGGTAATTGTATTCATTTTAATTATAACAAGTCCCATCTTTCTGGGTTTCTGATTCCCTTCCAAATCCCCATGTGTACACTGACTATCATAAACCACTACCCAGATACTCAGAGCTCATAAATCCAATTCAATGAGCAAGAATAAATGAGAGACAATGATGACCTGAGACCCAGATAAATTTTGTCAGGACTCCAGAGTCATCAAAGAAGAACTCCACTATTATCAGCCTCGGAGAAGTAGATATTCTATGTGTTGCCCTTTAGGTTGTCCTTCTACTGAAATGGACATGTTAACTTTCCATGACTTCCACCAGGAGCAGCTTCCGGTGGGAGAAACTTCAGCAAGTTGCACAAGGCTTCACACCTAGAAGAACTCCAGGCCTCATTCACCTAGGAAACTCCAGGCCTCGCTTATTGTTCTGCTGTTGCAACCTTAAAAGTTTTTTTTTTTTTTTTTTCACAAGAGATTGAAGCAAGAGGATTGCAGTAAGTTTGAGGCCACCCTGGGCTACATAATGAATTTAGCACCAATCTGGCCTACAGAGCAAGCCTCTGTCTCAAAAAAAATAAAATTCAGCAAAAGTGTTCTGTTATTTACTCTTGTATGGGGTCCTGTAAATTTTCAAACCATCCTGATTCCAAAAGTGTAGCTCCACGAGGGCTGAGATTCCCATTCTCATCTCTTTTGTTCACAGTTCTTACAATGATGCCTGGCAGTCTTCTTGATAAATATTTGTTGCATGAATGAATTAATGAATGAAGACCAAGATACTCAATTAATGAAAATCTCCTATTTCCAGCTGGGAAATGAGAGAGAGATGCTCTCACTTGTTATTTCTATACCCTGAGCACTGAGTCCAAATTCCAAAGTTAGGTTATAGGTTTCGATAACTGACTGAGGAAAGAGAGCTGGCAAGAAAAGGAGCAACTGGGGGCTCAAAGAGAAGTAGAGCCAAGCCTACCGAGAGATGCGGCCCAAGGACCTGGTGTGGGGACGCGCGCCACAGCCCGGTTGTAGAGAATGTGTCAAATCTTCTCTATTCACTCACCAAAGGAAATTTTCCTTAATGTAAGCCAGGCTACAGGGAGTTTTCCAATTTGCAATCTACTACTCCATATCCCCTGGGTCCTGTAGGATAGCAGCCCAGCTGCGGACGCAGACACACCCAGGCCTGTCAATGGATTTCCTTGGCTGCCAGTTCTAGCCTCTGAGCTCCGACGTGAGCTGAGGATGTGGAAGCTACACTCATCAATTGGTCAGGCTTCGTCTACCAAAAAGAAGTGCCTGAGACCTGAGGGTGTCAATTCCAGCTACAGATGCCTTGCGGCAGTGAAAGTAAGTGGAGAACTTTCAAGAACCTGTCGGTATTGTTCACCGAGAACACAAGAATCTGATAGAGGGTTTGAGAAATGGTCGCAGCCGTTTTTCATAGATTTTAATGATCAACTTGAGCCTTTGCAGATTTAATTGCAATGTCGATATTCCTCCGTCAATTTTCTGTTTGGGGGGCATCGTGGCAACAAGCACACCTCTTTTCACAGAGCTGTTTATAATTCATCCTACAGAAAGGGAAATTCTAAGAAACAATCCATTTTGGTAATAGGCTGTGCTCTCTAACCTCTATTTATCAGCCCAATTATTCATTATAATGGTAAGTTGTGGGCATAAAATCAAGTTATCTGAGTTCTGGGGGGGGGGGAAGTGCACAACGTGGGTCATAAAGAAAGACAAACAAGAGAAGCAAAGCCAAAAAATAGTAGTTCACTGGACCGCATGGAGAAAAAACACAAAATGCAGAATAAAGCCTGCACAATGTCCAAATTTCAGTCACTGCCAAAGTTTGCAAAATACCATTTCATTTAGAAATGCTATGATTTAATGGCAAAGGAGGACATTTTGTTGGAACGCCTAGCGTAACAAACACTTTTCTCTCCACTTAACAGTGCTCTCCTGGCTTCATCTCATGGAGAAAGTAATAATTTGGATGTTTTGAATTATAGTAGTAATACTAAAGGCACTTTGGGCCCACCCAAATTCCCTGTGTTGAGTATAGTGTTAGGGCTGAGGAGGAACACAGCAATATTACAGCAAGCACGGACACGGAGCAGCGCTTGCTGTGTGAGATCGAGCGAGTGGCGCTCTCTGGGCTGCACCCCTGGATACACACCTTTTGCCAGGACCAGGCCGACACAGGACTCTCTCAGCTGAGAAGAGTCCCAGGGCTTTGGACCATGAACAAGTTCCAGAGGGAAGTGTGTGAGTCTGAGCATCTGGAGGTCTTGGATCTGCTCCTAGCTCTGCCACTAACGAGCTCGGTGACCTTGAGTAAATTTCCTATCCTCTGTGGGCCTCCCTCCTTTGTACAATCTTCGACATTCAGAACTGCAGAGATACTTGGAGATCATCTGGGTTTGCACTTCCCAAAATGTGCTTGTTCTTAGTCTGGCTGCACGTATTGTGCCTTTCCCACATTAACCAGGATTTTCATAAGAGAACAGCATTAGTGACAACATACAGAAAGTCACTGTTAATTATACAAGTACATTTAATAAAAATAAATATCTTAATAAACCCTAGTCAGATATATATTGTCTGTGTTAGAGGACAATAGCAGGAAAAATATAGTAGTATTTACTGAGACCTTAATATATGCCACGATTATAAATGCTTTATATATAATATTTAATTTAGTTGCCACAACTTTATAAATGAATCCCTATTGTTTTCCCCACTTCAGATTTGAGAATTAAAAGCCAGGGAGAGACACTTACGATGTTTCTTAGAACTTTACTCATGTTTGTGCCAGTGCGAACCTAATCCTCTGTGTTTGACATAAGTTAGGAGTCAAAGAGGCTTTCAAAGTAAATAATCTTGTCCTTATAGAATCCAGTGTTATCTGAGCTATGAGTTACCTACCTAAAATCACCCTGTGTGCCATAGATAATAAATATTCCATAGTTAAGGGAGAAAATGATCTAGTCATGGTGCAATTCTGGAGGTGGGAGGGGCACTGCTGGCCCTTGTGGTATTCAGCCCACTAACTACTTCTGCTACAAGTTTTAACCTTCTCTGGTCTGCCAAAAATTCCTAGTGGTATTTTAAGCATCATTTCTTCATGAACCCTCTCAATCTTCCTTCACAGAGCATTTTCTCCTAGGTGTCCCTGTCCCTAATACGTTTCAGTTACAGGAAGCATGTTCTACATGATGACTCCTACCTTTGGACACAATCAGTTCTATGACATAGAGTAAAGCCTCTTCTAAGCAAGTCCATAAATCTAGGAAAACTCTAAACATAATATAAAATAAACAAAAACAATTTTACAAGCATTTATCTCTTATGAATGAAAATCTTGAACTCAAATACTACCTTCTGAAAGTTCCTTAGGAGAACTGTTCCCTCTCAGGTCAGACTAGATGAGACTTCTCAGAATGAGAATCCAATGATCTTGGACAGACTAGCTTTCCTCTCTAGGTTAATTTCCATGAAATAGGAATAGGCATTCTCTTTGCTGACATATCCTACACAGTGTTCGTATTAGAGACATCAGTTCCAGAAACTCCACCTGTGTCAACATGCATGAACATCTCAGAAAGCACTGGAAGGTGTCAGAGATAACCATCTCTCCTGGGTAGCACAGCTCCACCCTTCACTTTCTTTGGCTAATGCTTCTGTTTCTACTTCCTATTCTTCTTCCTCCTCTTCTTCAATGCTCTTTTGCATTCTCATCCCAAGACTGGATTATACTGCCTTAGAGTCCGACTGTCATTAACTGTCTAGAGGCTATGTCTTTTGTAGCACTTGGCAACCCAAAGCACAAAGCGTTCCAGAGGAGCTGGCATTTAGGGCAGAAGGAGTCCTAAGCACAGAACTCTTACAATTCAAATTACTATTGACTTGCTTGTTCAGGTCAGCATCATCTGCAATAAAAGATTCTTTAAAAGCAAAGGTTGTGTCACATGATTGTTTTTTAAGCATTATAGACAAATAAATTAACTGAATTATTAATTAATCACTGACTCAATGTAGTTCAACATCTTACCAAGAACTGAAACCTACTGTAGTTAATCCTGTAGTTTTCTGAATATTTAAAAAGATAAAGAAAATGCTACTTTTTGAGGTTCTCAATCCATTTTGGATTAATCTAACCCTCAGAAATCTTTCCCTTATATTAAAATGAAATCATTCTCCCTGAAATTCCCAATAGCCACTCTAATAAAGTGACATAGTAAGAGCTAATGCTTCATCAAAAGAAAAGCTTTTACATACCGAAAGACAGTGCTCATCCCCTTGCCCTTTAATCTTTTCAAACAGTATCATTTGTTTCCTCAAATCTTTTAACGTTGTAATTCCCAGATCTCTTGACATTCTGGTAGAAGTCAGAATAGACCACCTTCTAAACATACTTCACTTGTCTTCAAACCTGGGCTCCATAGTTTACTTGTGGTGGAAACTTTGAGCCTCAGTTTCTCATCAGTGCAATGGATACAATTGTAATAATAGTCACTCATGTATCGATTAAGGACACTAAATCAAATGACACACATAATATGCATAATCCAGTGACAAGCATTTAATAAGCACTCAAAATGTTAGATAACAATACTGCAGCCACTGATCAGAAAAGTCATCCCTTGGGGAACTCACAGCTCCCTCAGAACAGAATAATTTCTGTTAATAAAGCCTCAATGTGATCTATTTTAGAGCAGCCATATTCCCTAATGGCTCATCTTGGTTACGCTTGTGGTCGATGAAATTTTTTCATATATTTACATATATATTAATATATTAATAGTTTATAACTTCTCTCCCACATCTTAGACTTTGGAAAAACAATTTTCCCGGAAGGAAGAGCAGTGATATATTCACTCGCATTCACTTTTCTGGATGGAGTTTGGCCTATTATTCTAAAACATCAAGACAAAGTTAAGTCTTGATTCTGTTATCTGACCTATTAGCCACCACTTCCAACCTTATGCTATCTTCAGCTGTGCTACTGATTTTTTTTTTTTTTTTTTTTTACTAAAGTAACCAATAAAATCCTGAACAGGATCAAGGCCAAGGTCAAAGCCTGTGGTACTATGAACATTCTTCGGGCAGCCGGCCAACATTCATTTTATGGACAGGGAAAGTAATATTCAGAAGGTAAAAAATAATTTTTTCCATCATATAGCCAGTTGACTGTTTTCCAAATAGTATGTCTTGGAATATCAATCCATTGAGAGATTAAATTTTCTTGTAACAAAGTGTTTTCATTGCCAAAAATATTTGGAAAACCATGCATACTGTATCCTTGTTGAGGATTTGCAATGCTCAACAGCACACAAAAGGTTGTTTTGTTTTTGTTTTTGTTTTTTGAAGTCCTGCAGTTAGAATCTGTTAACCTTTCCTAGCCCAGAATTTCCCAAACATATTTTATCCAACATCTTATTTTTGATGTAAAGACTTCAACATTCAATAGAACACCTCCCGTCATCAATTAAGTGCAGACACCTTGAGGGTGGAACAGGAGTGTCTCCCTACCTGTTATGAGAGTCAGTGCTAAGATCTTCAGACTTAAGGAATTTTGTGACTTGCAAATAAAAACTAAGATAAAAGGAGCTTGGGAAAAGTAAAGATCAATGAAAAATTAGGTTTCATGTCTTTGAAAGTAAGACAAAAGAGGTCCCAGAGCTGAGTGTTGCTAGTAAGGTCTTGCTCCTGCCCCCCTTCACTTTCTTAGCCCTACCTGAGACCACCAGGACTGGTCTCATAATGCATTCACGGTGGTAAGGCCAGGCACCCCAAGAACAGGGACTCTCAGGGGGCACAGTCACCCTGATTGAAACGGCAACTCCCTCAACTCGGATCCCATCAACCATCCCTGCTTCACTTTTCTTTCTGGCGTTTACCACCACCCAACATTCTACATATCCTGTTCGTTGTTCTGCCCTTTGTGCGCACTCTTCCCCTAGACAATAAGCTCTCTGGGGGCAAGAATATCTATTCTGCTTGCTGCTTTAGTGTCAGCACTTAAAACGGCACATGGCTAATAGCTGGTACAAAATAAACACGAGAATGTGATTCAGATCAAACTAGGGGTCCTAAATGAATTATAACCTCTCAGAGGGCAAGGATCACATGTCGGGCTTATGTTGACTTATTTATGATGTGAGGCCATCAGCTCAGTGAGTCTTTATTACACTAGAAGTGAATATTATTACTCAGATAGATATCAGTATACAGAGGGAGGCTATTAGTCTCGGAAACCACATTCTCCCTCCTCTGGTGACCTCATCCACCAGGCCTTGCTTCGGCATGACTCATAGATCCACAACCCCAACCCCGACTCTCACCCACACCACACCTTGTCTGCTTTACTGGATACTTCTACCATGCTGAGCAGCTCCAACCCAGCAAGCCCATGATCAGAAATATTACTTACTCCTTGCCCAAAATTAGTAAAGAAAACAACTTTCCCATGCTTTATTATTTAAGTACCTATTTTATTGGTAGCATATCAGTGACATTGTTTCTGACATCTTCCTTATAGTCTATATCTGAAATGTCCCTACCAGCTTCTTCCTCTGTCTTGTTCTCACCCTAGTACCAGATCTCCAATACCATTTGTGGACCTTATTAAAATAGTCTACTCCTAATTTTTCAGTACTCTTATTTTCAATGTCTTTAATTTGCAACCACTGCTTTGCAAACTGTGGCCCTGCGGCATCATTAAGTGGGCAATGAGCAGCCTTTTAAAAACAGTGACAGAATGGAATAGGAAAAAATCAAACTGCCTCGCAAGTATCATAAGTTATTTGTAACAGCTTTGTAGAGATGTATATATATTCCCTTAGACATTATAGAAATATAGTTCTCACAATAGTTCGAAAGTCACTACTCTAACATTCTCTGAAGCAGAAGTTATGTTACCTTCTACCTAAAGCTTTTAATGACTCCCTACTGCCCTCTGAAGTCCAAGCAAGTAAAAGCACCATTAAATGGTTTCTAAATTCAGTCTCTTCATTTCTAGCTCATTACCTAAGCTAACATTCTCATCCTTGTGTCTAGCATAGTATTCGTGCTGGAATACTCCTTCATTCTCAAACCTGCTCTAAGACTTGTGCCACCATACACTTTCAAATGCTATCCTTCTTCTGGCACAGTGATTGCCAAACCACAGGTCTTATTTTGCTCCCTAGAAACATCTGGCAATGTCTAGAGAGAGTTTTACTACCAGAATGTAGTGGCTAGAGGCCAGGGATACTGCAAAACATTCTACAATGCAGAGAAACGGCCCTCACAAAAATGTATCTCATCTTCTGGTGATTAGTGTGGAGCTTCAATGTGACTAGCTTTGGGATCTGCCCGAGGGGTCATGGGGACACATTTCTAGGTGTATCTGGAGAGTTCAAGGGAATGTGGCCTTGAAGTCTCTTTCTGGTCCCTTGTTTCTTTGCCTCTGGGAATCTGTTCTGCTGTGCTTCCTGCTTGTCATAAACTAAGCTACTGCTCTCCACCATGCCCTGCCTCCATGAGGCCTCTACCTTGCGCCCACTGCAGATGAACTGAACCCACAAGCAAATTAAACTTCGCCTTCTCTAAGTTATTGGTGTTAGGTGCTATGTATCAACAGCCAAAAGACTGGTTCATAGATAAAATTGTTATCAGAGAAGTGGGCCTTTCTTGCAAGTGTATCTGACCACTTGGTTTTTAAAGCATTAGGAATCAGTTTATAGGAGGAGCTTGGAAATTGGACATGTTGGGTAAAGAAGCCTCACAGTGCTTTTGCAGACTTATGGGTGATTCTGTCAGAGCTTTGAAGACAAGAATACCGATAGGAATGTGAACATTAAAAGGTTTAGGGAGTTTTATTGGGAACAAAGATCCTGGTGATTAGACTAGAGGCTGTGTAGGTTATACTCTGGTAGAAAATTTGCCTATATTTTGCCCATATCCTGAGACTTCATAGAGGCCAGGTTAAGGGCAATGATCTAATTAATCTGGTGGAAGAAGCTGCAAAATAGCCCAACATTTAGGTGGTGTTGTAAGTACTGTTGGCTGTTTTTAGCCAGATTTATAATGAGAATCGAGGTCAAAAGTCAGAGCAGAAAAATTTAAAAAATTTAAATATTGGTGTAGAAGAAATCATGTGTAAAATTGGAGCCAGAAGAAATATGGCCCTTAAAGAGATTAGAACCACCAAAAATGAAACCAAGTGTTTTGTACAGAGACAAGAGGAAAGCTGCCTGGAAGGTGTATCAGTAATGGGCAAGACCCTATCCATGTAGGCTCAGGGATGCAAAAATGTCAACTTTTCTTTTGAGAAGACGCAAGGGGCCCTTCATCAAGAAAGGCCTCTTCAGACATTAGTTCCTGAGAACTCATCTCATCATACTCAGCTATCCAGGCACAGTAGCCATGGCAGTCACTGTGCAAGAAGGCCTTGCTGTTGCTTTCACTGACAGAAGACATTGTCTTGGCATTTTCCACATGAGACTTGCAATACTAGCATGCAGAATGAAAGATTTGTGAGACCACAGAAGCTCCTACCCAGATTTCAGAGCAAATCTGGAAGGTCAGGCAAGGAGGCCCTCACAGGGCCATGTATTATGTTGTGAGAACGAAGCCAAAGGTGAAGTGGAAACACCAGGCAGACAGACAGCAGACACATGGGATGTCTGCCAAGGAAACCTGCAGACTATTGTCAGAGCCAGCCCAGGGGACAGCCTGTGTGGACTGCAACTGGCAGGACTATATGGACACCTAAACTCAATGGAACTCACGTTATAGCACCATGTGGTCTAGATGTTCAATCATGCTTAGGTCCGATTCTTCTCTCCCACTATTTCATTTGTTTTATTTATTTATTTATTTATTTATTTATTTATTTATTTGAGACGGGGTTTAGCTCTTATAGCTCAGACTGGTCCTGAACTTACTATGGAGCCCATCGCCTTGGACTCACGGCAATTCTCCTGTCCCAGCCTCCTGAGTGTGGGAATTGCAGGTGTGTGTCACCACGCCTGGCTTTTTGTGGTGCTGAGGAATTGAACCCAGGGTCTTGCACTTGCAAGGCAATCACTTTATCTGTTGTGCGATTCTTCCAGGCTCCTCCCACTATTTCTTTGAATGAGAATGTTTACCCTCTGCAACTGTACATTATTACATAATTTGTTTCTAATTTTTACAAAAGTTTGCTTTGAGTCTTAGAAGAGCCCTGGGTTTTTGAGAAGTCTGAAACTGTTAAGACTTTAGGGGAAGAAATTATTACATTGTATATGGGAAGCTGTATAATGCTGGGCAGAATTTTAAGTTTGTTATTGCCTTCATTTGGAGATTAGGTATGGTTTAAGGAGATATACTTAAGTGGTAAGTTGAAAAGCGGTGAGATACGGTGGTTAGAGTGGAATTTTGACCTGTTTGGCTTTGGGAATCACCTTGTGCATTGGTGATGCTCAGTTCCTGGAGAGTCTGGATGGGTCATGGAGGTATGTCCGTTGGGGTCTATGCCTGGTCCCCTTTCTCTATGGCCTGTTTTTGCTGCTCTGCTTTGCAGCTTTGTTTTACCATGTACTTCTGCATGCCATCTCTGATTTGGAGCCAGCTGATTGTGGACTGAAACCAAGAGCAAACTGAACCTCTCCTCCTTGTGGCGAAGTTGTGGGTATTAGGTATTGTGTCTCAGGTCTCAGTGATGATAAAGCTGACTAATACTACCCCAACTCTTAATAGTGCTGAGATTGACAAACCTTGCTGTAGACTAGGTGTATTCGAGTTTTGGCATGCGTCTAAATAACTGAAAGGATGTGTAAAACCCAGAAGGGCTGCCACACAGCCCCTCAATTTCTCTTTTCTTAGACACAGTGACAGTCCAATAATTTGCATTTCTAGAAGGTTCTTAATGGTGGTGAAACTATTGAACAGGAACTGCAGAACCATTGTCTTGTGGCCACCATATTTTTGTCCCTGTTTCTTGAGTGAAAAGGAACTATACTGGGCAATATATAAAATATATAATATATTGCAATTAATGCATGCAAGTAAAAAACTTTCCTTTAAAACTTTTTATTGTAAAATTTAAAAAATCAAGAACAATAAACCAGTGGGCTATATGTTAGACATGCCCGATCCAATGTTACCTCTGCTTACTATTTATCAGGGTTGACTGTTATCTATCACAAAGATTATAAGGCCTAGATCAAGTGCTGCCTCCTCACAGAGCCTTTTCTGATACCAGCTTCACTTTCCTTGAGTCCTCCAACTGCAGACTCACCATCTTTTCTTTCCTTTATATTTATTCTATCACTTGAGCTTTCTGGCTCTCATGCTTCATCCAATCACACAGACAAGGGCGTCTTGACTGAAACTTATACTCACCTCTGTCTCTTGCTTCTCTAAAGCACTTTGGACGATATTCTTGTCTGAAAAACTTCCAATCCCAGAACACAGTCACAACAAATGACTCCTTAACCCATTCTCTGCAAGACTCTTTCTGTCCATTTTCACTCCACACAAAAGATTATTCAAGTGTTAGGCATCTAAAAGAATGTGTAGTCTTTCTTAGATACCCACATGTAGAAATGAGTAACCAAGGGACTAAATATGTGAAGTGACAAAAACAACTGTAATCTAGTTTGTGTTCCTCATCATTTCGCCTCAGATTAGCACTATGTGCCACCTTCATACTGTACAGGAAAAAAGGCATGAAGAATAATAATAAAGATATGTCATAACCCTTTTCTCAACATACCAAGGTGCACACTCAGAACAATTACTTGTAGATGTGGTTCTTTAACTTACCAGTTTCCTATACTGTTACCACTAAGTTATTTTCATTCAAAATCCTCTTATACGAATTTAAACCAAGGGAGTTTAATCCTATCACCAAACATGAATCTGAAGCATTCTCTTCTCTCCAAACGAAGTGTCCTTGCCACCAGGAAAACACTGGTCACACTTTAAATTAAGTGTCACAAGCAAGGATTTAATTTAGATTTAATAAGACAGTTATTATATGTTAAATACCATGTGGTTATTAAAAACATATTTATTGAGGTTTAACAAGTATGTCAAGACAGTCCTCCATAAGCAGCAGGAATTGTTAACAGGACGCTGTTATGGATTCTTACATGAGGCGATGTATCTTGTGTATGGATATACTTTACACTACGCCATTAAAAAAAGAATGAAGACTCTCCAAAGGCCTCCATCTGGGAGGGCACGAGGACTAGTGAATCTGTGTACTACACACTCACCCCTGGAGACCTAAGATCGGTGCCTGTTTGAGATGGGCATGAAAAATGAGCGCAGGGGTCTTGTGCTCATCTTCATTTATGCTCTGCACAAAGCCTACTGTACCGTCTGGCATGACTGATGAGGGCCATTTAGGGCAGCTTGCTGGGTGGGAGGAAAGAAGAGTTCAAGAGGAGTCACTCGGAACAAGCTAGAGGGAAGGTACTGCTGGGGACCCTGGCAAAGGTGCTGATGCTTATCAATTCTCATTTTGCTTGAAAATTTTAAAATGTGTGTGTCACACATGCATAATGTCGTAGTATAGATAGCGCTTAAGACAGGAGACACTCATCCCAAAGTAGTATCTGAAAACTTGTGTCTTCTTCCTCAAGTACCTTAAAACTTTCTGATCTGCTTAAGAGAAAACTGGGCTGGAAAGATGGAGCCCCATCACCTCTGGCTTTGCTCTCCTCCAGCTGCAATGAGGAGGCTCTGGCCCGCGTTTGTGGCCCCGTGTGCTGATGCCATGGCAATGTTCCTGACACACTGGGTCCTGGTCAGCAGGATGACTTCACGGGAGGTCAGGCTAGAGAACTTTAGATGGGCTATGAGTACGGAGACCAGCAAAAACTAATATCCTGAGCAGCTAGAAACACACCGAAGGAAATTATCCATAAATATTTGAAAAGCAACAAGGGCTGAGGTTAGAGTGATTGGCTGCTGGTCTTCAGGTTTTTTTCCAGTACATTGGCTCCTTTTTTAAAGAATGGAGTTTCTGCCCAATGCCAAATCCCGCACTGCCCTCAACTGCTTTCCATATAAAAGGTGTCTGGATATTTCAATGCAGCGACCAATGGGTTATTTAGGTGACCTGGAATGATATTTGTATGGAATGGAATATGCAGCTGTCTTTAGAGTCAAGTGTGAAATTCCTTCTACTCTACTCTGAGGAAGTGTGTGTGTGTGTGTGTGTGTGTGTGTGTGTGTGTGTGTGTGTGCGTGTGTATAAGAGAGGGAGAGGACAATATAAAATCATCATGTTAGCACAATGAACAAGACCGACTGCATGAGGATAATTACGTTTTACAGTTTTTGCTAAACACAAGAAAGTATTTTCTCAGGCCATTTAATTGAAACAACATCTTGGGTTATACCTTCATTGTAATAAAACTCCACTGTGTGTCCAAGTGCCGGGGGATTTATTAACTTGCTCCGAGCTCTGAGAATCAGCAGGCAGGGTCAGACACGGCTAGTGATGATGACATCATCGCTTTTGGCAGCTCTTTTCAACTGGTGTTGAGTGAGGTAATGTCCCCAAAATTAAAACTGACAGCAAGATTAATGATGATAGATTCACTGACTTTTTTCATGATTTAAATTGGTGTTCTGTTTCTTCCATCCTAGATGGCCAAGGGAGCTGCGTGCCATTAGCTCAGCAAATCAGCAAAGAGAGATAACAGAAGCCCCTTCTCCCCACTGCCTGGGGACACGCTAAGACTTCGGGGTTAGCGATGATTTAGACATGGGCCTTAAGGAAGACACACCCTTTTGCCTTTCCAGAGGGGAGCTGGGACAGTGAGACAGGCTGTCTTTATCAGGGCAACAGATACGTGACGTCCATCGTGTTGGTGTAGGAAAGTTTGCATGCTCAGCAAGGTGTTATGGTGGCTGCAGAACTCCTCATGCCACTTGCTCTACTGAGTCAGAATTTGCAACTCCTTGAATTGGAACAGCGCCAATGTAGTCCTTTATACTTTCCATAATGAAAATGGTTGTGGAAGGTATTAGGAACATAAAGAAAATTCTGAGGTAGCAGCTTACAAGATGTTTACGCTGCATGAAAAAGATCCACTTTCCCACCTTTTTAGAGACTCTGTTATTCTACAAACATTATTTACTTAATTAACTAATTATTTTACTCCCACTCTACTGTAAACGTCTTAAGAATAGGGATTAACTGTTTTCATCATTGTAATTTGAACAATTATCACAGCAGCATATAGCAAGCATTCAAAAATATGTGTTGAAAGAATGCTTCTTAAGCAGATCCCTTAAGGACTTCTCATAAGAAACTTAGTCTCCTAACTGGGTTTAGGGAGCATATTTTCAAATAATGAAAATATTTTTCTTTGAAAACATGGTGAAATTTGTATTATATTCACTAGTCTATGTGGACCTGTCTTACTAGCCTGAACTATTGTGGTTTACTGTTGAGGGAGAAAAAGAGAAAGAAAAAAGAAAACACAAATAAAGAGCTAAAATGACATATGAGAAAATAAGAAACAGCCTCACTGAAGAATAGTGGATATCGAATAATTGCACTACAACTGTTACATTTTCATCAAAAATGAGTATCTATAATTATAGCATTCTAGGGGCTGAGGCAGGGGAGTTCCAAATTGCAGCCTAAGCTAACAACCTAGTGACTTAGCAAAACCCTGCATTAAAATGCGAGAGACAAAGAGGGAAAGAGACACACAGAGAAAGAGAGGAGGCTGGAGTGGATTCTGGCCAGAGTTGGTGACAGTTGGGTTAGAAATATCTTTCTGTCCTGAAAGAGGGTCTTACTGTCCACTTGGCAGTGACACAGAAAGGGCCTTTTAGGTAAGTCCTATTTTTCAAGTAGAAATTTTCAGGGCTACAAACTTGGAGCCGGTCTTTGCCTTATCCACAACCAGCTAAGACATGTGGGTCTGTTTCTCCACTGGGAAAGTAAGCTCCCAGAGCACACAGCACCAAGCCTTTGTGTAGGTCAGCCATGATCCAGCGCTAGGAGTCGATCTGCCCTTAGAAATAGCCTCTCCCAACAGATCAAGTACACTATGTGAACTCTATACTGCAGTTGTTTAAATAAAGTCAGATTCACCACCTTTCCTCTAAAGTTTATAGTATTTCTTGAAATAAGAGGGTAAGATTTCTTACCCTTTCTTCTTCTGACATCTTGAACTCCAAACACATTGCTTCTAAGCAATTTCCAATACTTCCCAAAGTCCCTCTCAGCTCCTCACTCATACCTCCTTTGCTATAGTTCCCCTCTCTCTCATATCATCTCTTCACAGAGAGCATACAATTGTGGGGGGATAATTTGGGAGGATTGTTGATTATGGTTAAGCACATAGAATGCGACCCTACCAAAGTCCCATTCTCTTCTTCTGTTGATTCTTTTTTGGGAAAAAAAAGGAGGACTATATTTGACCCCTTTCATGTAGTTTACACAGTTCCATTCCCTCTTACTTAGTATTGTCCACTCTATTCCCAAGATAAGATGAAAACTGTTCTAGATGACTCCCATCACTCTGGCTACGTCCATTCAGAACACAGGCTGTGTCAGAAGTCAGACAATCTTGGTGGCTGGGCACTGGCTCCCTGCCCTCTTACGGTGCAATGCGTTTAGTAAATCGCTGTCTTGCCTTTTTATCCTACTCTTCTTTATGTGACAAAATAAAGAGAAACTGAAAAAGATACCTTAGTATAATAGGGTATAGGAAGAGCTAAAGGTGAATCACAACTTCAAGGAACGCTGAGTTGGGAGGCTGAAAATGTTGTCCAGGGCACCTGGATGCTGAAATGTGCCTCTTCAGCTGTAAGATGAAGATGCTGCCTTGTTGATGAGTTTGCTTCACCACACAGTAGATCCAATTTCTTGTAAATGGCCCCTATACTAGCTATACATTAGAATGACCCCAAAAAATGCCCCAGACAAACCACCATAGCTCCCACTCCCTGTCTGGAGATTCTGATCCAATTAGTATGGGGAAGGAGGGAGACATAGCACATTATTTCAAAGCTCCTCAAGTGATTTTAACATGCAGGTAGAGTCGAGTCCTTTCCTCAAACAAAAGAAGTAGACTATTATTTTTTAAATTTCTATTAAGGTGATAAAAGCCTAAGTGTTAAGGGGCAGTTAGCAGAGTCTGAGAAAAGAGATAAAACTGACCATCCGCCTCTCTTCCAGCGGATGCTCTGAGCACTAGTAACAATCGCTAAATGTATAGTGAAATAAAGGGGCCAGGACAGAACTGCACCACAACAGGTAGTCTCTGTCTGTCTTCTGTGTGGACACCTCCTCCCACTGAATTCTACACTGATGACCAAAATCAAGGAGTAAAGTCTTTCTACCAACCCAAAAACCTACCAACGATGTACTGATAACTTACACAGAAATGTTAACAATGGGTTGTTGTGTATCTAAAGATCTTGGACAAAGGATGGTATTGGCTAGAGGTACAAACATGAAGGCATTGGGTATCTGTGACTACTGTGTTAGTTGGAACACCATGAAGTGTAGAATGACGATCTGTAATGGGTATATCTAGGGTGACAAACTGCCCACATTTTTCCAGAACTGTTTTACTCTCTGTACTAAGTAAGTTCTCTTATCTCAGGAAACTCCTTCGTCCTAAGAAAAATGAGAATTGGTCCTATTAGCTCTTTCTCCAATATAGAACTGAAATACTAACCACAGATGATTCTCAAATGTAAACAACTTACCCAGCAGGCATGACTGCCCACAGAGGTCAATGCCAGAGCTGTTTCCCATCCCTCTGTCTCTCATTCTTTGACCACTGAGGTGTAGCACTAGAGTGAGGGGAATAGTGTATTCTGCAGCAGAGTGATTTGTGTACAAAACGCCCCCCGCAGCTTAATTAAGAACTTATTCTTAAAACTGCCAATCCAAACTCAGCATTGGCATGTGGAATTTGAATCTAGACATCCTCTGGCTAACACTTTCCAATGATCAGGATGTAACACATACGCTTGGGATTGATCAGCATCTGGGCCTTGAGTAAGGGACTCTGAGGGAGACAAGTCAGTCTGCACAGACAGAGAATGAGAAGGCAGCCAGGGTGAAGCAGAGACAATAAGAAGAGAAAAGTCAGGCCTACTGTGCAGGCCTGAAATTCAAGCGCCTGGGGAGACACACGCTGGAAGATCACAAATCTGAGCTCAA